>JAUMTR010000001.1:6573645-6756553 GCA_032270685.1 Microctenopoma stevenorrisi
ATAAATATTACATTTTAGAACTTTAGAGCATTCTCTGGAGTCTTGCCTTTGTTTTGGTACCAAGATAGCTCAAATAACCCCTATAGTTCCTGAGATATATTCAATTCATTTTGGGTACGTCTTTTTCAAGCAACTTCCTATAAAATGGTCTGGGGTTCAACAGAATAAGCTGGTGACTTTTCACTCAAGTTTGTCAAAATGGCACAGGGGCGCTTTAATTGTTAACCTGTCCTTTGTTGTTTGTTAAGGGTCTTTGTCAGCCACTGTCTTTATAAACTCAAAGCTGTGTTAAATGCAGCCCCAGCCTGGCTAATGAGGGGGAGCCTTCAAAACCTCCATGAGATGATGCTGTCAAATGGGTGACATGAAAACATTGTGTGTAATCCCCCTGCGCAGACCCTGGGTGTAAATATGCCAGCTCCACCATTTTCACAGCATTTATTCGTAGTTCAAACAGTCTCTCTCCATCCTCTCCCCCTCCCTGAAAATGCAATGACAGCTCTGCGATGTTCTCCTCCAGAATTCTTGGCTGTCTGCAACCAATGAAACAACCAGGAACAGCTCTGATAATCTCCTTCATCCACATTGTGAGTAAGACACCTCTCTTTTCTTTGTTTCTGTGGACTGAAACTTGTGCCACTCTCACATTTTGTACTAAGATTGCGCATAGTGGGAAGAGTTTGGGTGTGATGCTTTGAGCCTGTGCGTTGGTTTGTCCACACACAGTAATAGATTCGCAGGAATCGCAATGTGTGATGGCCTTTGTAGAGCATGCAGTCACTGAACATTATAAGTTATAAAATTCATGTGTGAATTTAGGTGAAAAAACAGTTAATGCGGAAAAGAGACACGGTGTTCTGTTGTTAACATAATTTTCCTAGAATAACTTAGTTCCCCTGAGAAGGAAATGTGAGCTATTTATCACCTTCACCCTACTGTAATGTATTTACCCTGGTGTGGCCTCCTTCTGGATCTGAAACTTTTCACTCACCTGACAAAATTAGTCAGTGACCAAGTAGTGGAAACTAATCTTCGTAAGCATACAACAGGGTCAGTCATCTGATTTTACCAGTGACCATTTCAAAAACAGCCCATGTGTGTGTTCTGATCTGCCACCTCCTTGTTTTGTTTTTAACTAATATCTGTTCTATTTCACTTTGCGCTATCGATTTGACTGTTCTACCCATTGACAATTGTTGGCAGCATATTGAAGTGGCACTTAAGCCAGAAATACTTTTAACAAGTAAAATGCACATTTTAAAACACTCAGGACTTAAATAAAAAATTTCCATTACAAATTATATTGATTAGATCATCAATATCATGATGCCATGATATATACTAAGCATACAATAAAAATCTTGTTCTCGTCAGATTCCTCACACGTGGAGAAACTATCCCAATGCATCACGTACAATATGGCACAACTCTAGTATCATTGAGATAAAAAAATAAAACATCCTCGATCTGAAACAGTTTTTTTTTAAATAAAAGGAAATTTAAACTAAGAAGGATTTCAAAAATATAACAACAATTACAATAACAATTACAAACAAACACGTACTAACGATGTCATGCAATGAAATTAATTTGCAAAAGCTAGTATGCATAATTGAAATCAAATTAAAAGTCGGGATGTAACATTATATTTTTCTCACTCAGTCTTTTACACCACTTGCGAACAAGACACATACTTGCCTTCAAACTATTTTACCGTCCCTGTAGATTTGACCCGCACATGTTCCCCATCCATCCCTTGTCTCTGTCCTCGTTTGGCTGCTCATCACGCAGTAATCCATACGGTGGCTTCTCAATTGCAGGCGGTGTTTTTGTGTGGTCCCTCTTTTGCTTCCCATGGATCCTACTGCAGGGAGCTGAGCTGACAGACTGGTCTGATTGATGTATTTGGGGGGCGTCTAGTCAGCTACTGTTTTCCTCAGCAGCGTTCAGTGGCTCCATTCACCAGCCTTATCTGCCCCTCCTGTGTGGATAGAAAAGTGTCAGATGCACTGTACTGAAGGAAGAAATGGTGACCTAAGAATTTCCATAACGTACGAGTGGTGACTGAAGCACAGATTTTATTTTTCTTCAGTCTGACATTTTTAGAGTGAAATTGTGATGTGTGGTGAATTTGTTGGATTGAGTTTTAGCTGCACTTCTTTGCCCTCTGCAACTTTTCTTCGGATTACTTTCCCAACTTCCGTATCCATGCAAGTAGCGCTCTCACCTTAAGCCCATGAATAGTTTTCTTCTAGTTTGAGTGTGTACCTGAAAACTTTCCCACAGAAGTTTCCTGGATGTCAGTGTTCACTCCCTCGTCTACTTCTGCACCTTTTGATAATCCTGCCCAAAACTCCTTAAATTCACAAGAGAATACTTAAGAATTCTTGAAAAACTCCTCTCTGGCAGTAGATGTGTTACTGCCCACCTGTTCACTTGCTTGATGAAGTGGGCAAGGCTGGAAGGTTGGAGAGGCTGGATGTCCGATCACGGCACAGGCCATTAAAGATGAAGGACTAGTGTGTGGTCAGAGGTAGAGGGGAAAACCAAGCCAGGCATCTGGACAGTGGGCGCTCGCACCCTCTCTCATAGCATCACAAACCAGGTCGACACTTCACCCGGTAATGAACAGGGGCCCAGACTATGGGGTCAATTATTCATAACTAGTCAGCGGGGAGAGATGGAGCAAGAGAGGAGGGGTGTTGAAGCCTCATCGAATCGTACAACTCTAGCACACTCTCCGCAGTGATTTTTTTTTTTGCTTTGCTGCCTCCATCCACACAACTAAATCTATGCCCAAGTCTTGTCCGGATGGATGGAGTGCAACTTTAAAAGGCATATATGAGTGGCCACTCACTCCAGTGGCCATACTGTAGCAGCAGCAGCCTTGGCTACTCAGCCATTCTCTGGCCTCACAATTACTGTGTTGAAAGGACATCGATCGTCAACACACTACAGCTGTTTCCATGTGCCACCATTATGCATACAGTAGACCATCCGGGTTCAGTTATGAAACAGAATTACTCAATGTGGGGAACCTCGTGTCAGTTATGGGTTGTGTGTTTGTGCAACACGTGGACTATGTAACTGAATCAGCATTGTAGATGTTCCTCTGAAAGTAAGGGAGGAGGTCAACATAAAGGGAACTGCATACACAATACTCAAGATCGTTCTGAACAACATCACAGGGAATCGCAATGATCGCGTTTGAACCAAATGAGCACTTGATCACTGGCAACACAGAGCAGAAGGATCAAACCTATTGAGAAGCTCCCCTTCACATCAATTTAAGGCTGGATTGAAGGCACTGATGGAGCAACTCATGGGAATGAGAACGATTCCTTCTTTCAAGGCCATTTTACTGTGGCAGACATTTCCACATCTCCATATTTAGTGGCAATATCTCTGACGTCAGGATAATCCATTTAGATGACAGATTGTTGAGGTTTTCACTCAGAAGTTGCATATCACTCTGCATTTTACCTCCCCAGCAGAAGGAGAGGGTCAAATCTAGTTCTTACATATGATATCTCTATACCCTAGACTCTGCTACATGTATGTATGTAGGATGGTTGTAAAAAGTTTGTTTTATTTACATGCATAAAAGCGGTTTGTCAAGGTTTTACTGAGTAGTTACTGTGTCTGTATTTGTCCCCAACCTGAATTTCTGTGTTTCTTATAAACAAGGATTTGATATATGATCCAAAAAAGGTAATTGTGTCCCTCTTGCTAAATCATGAATGAACTGTGATTAACCACTTTTTATGGAACGCTGAACTCAATTTGACTCGCCACACAGGCCAAAGCACTTCCAGACCTATTAAATCAAGACATCACTTAAATACAATGTCTGACAAAGTGAAGACCCCAAACAGCAACGCATCATTCCACAATCTAAAGAAAATCAAAAGCACATAGGACACACATTATTACTGACATGGGTCAGTCTGGAAAGTCATTTCTAAGACTTTGAGGCTCCTGCAAACTACAGGGAAAGAACCTAGGATAACATCTGAAGAACTGCAGGCCTCACTTGCCTCAATTAAAGTCAGAGTTCATGATTCAACAAAAAGAAAGACTCTGGGCTATTGCCATAAAGCGTCTTTATTATCCTCAAAATGTTTGGGCAAATATTCTGTGGCCGAGGAGAAAGACGGACTGTGTTAGTTTTACTGGTGTAAAACTAACACAGTATTTCATAAAAAGAACATCATACTAACAAACATGGTGGTGGTGGTGTGATGATATGGGGCTACTCTACAACTTCAGGACCTGGTTGATGGAACCATTTTGTGCTCTACCAGAAATCCTGACGAAGGTTGTCCGCCCATCACTTTATGGCCCCCAGCTAAAGAGCACTTCTGCAGCAGGGCAATGATCTGAAAAATACCATCACCTATTCTGTACATGGCAAATTGGAGTGGCCTAGTCTGATTGAGATGCTGTAACATCTTAAACAGGCCATTCATGAATGAAAACAATGTGTTTGGACATAGCTAATGTTATTCAATTTTAAGCATCATAGATCTTTTGTGTGTTTAATTATGTGTAAATATTGTCAGTCCTAAAATAGGTTATAAATGCATCAAACAACTTGACTGGTGTGGAGCGGCGAACCTTGGAGAATTGCAGCCTATACCTTACTCTGAATGCTGCTTTGAAATGTGAGAGATTAAGTGAGAGCTGTACGTATGCATTTTTCAGACTTTGTGCACACTACCTGGTTATGTGTTAACACACAGTTCAGTGCTCCCAGTAAAAGCAGTCCGTATAGTTTCTAAAGACTCTTTTCCTATGTAACTTGTTAGCATTTGAAAACGTTGCTTGTCATTAATTCAAACTAATCATGGAGACTGATTACAGTATTATTTGATCACAAAATGCATTTTTTTGAGTATGGTTTTATATTAACCTAAAGTTGTAGTTTTTGTTTAAAATGATCTTATAACTGAGTTATAATTGGCCATAGATATTTTATGCATGAAGGCTGAATAGATAAAATTCTTGGCGCATTCAATTACGAATATGTAATAATGGACTTAATCAAATCACATAATAAAAATAAACATTACAGTACCTTGCTATTAAAATAGGCCTTCCTTGCAGCTTAATAGCATTGTGTATATCTCTGTACATACTGGAGGGCAGGCTGTGTATGTCCTGCTCCGTGTTACTGTGACCATGCAGAGACATCTATCAAAATTGCATAATGGCCACCATCAAGATGCATGAAGTAAAAACACATGGAAAGAAGATTCTCCTCTTTATTAGCTGTCATCATTCCCGGGAATATATGTGCAAATAAAGTAGTAGTATCACCGAGGGAGCAAATGTGTCCCAAATGGAGCCCTGGACACGGCTGGAGGGAGGTGGGACAGTGTGTCTATGCGTGTTTGAGGGAGAGAGAAAAAGAAACATAATGTGTGTGTGTGTGGCGGGGGCGCAATGGGGCTCATGGATGAAAAATCATCACCAGCCCGAATGCAGATATTGTGGCGGCCTCACACTCTGCCGGTGTCCCCCTCCATTCGTCACTGTCCGCAAGCCTGCCTCTCATTAAGTGGCCTCGCTCTGGCGACAACTTAATTTCCTTAAGAGGACCAGACACCTGATTCAATTGTGCACACATTACAGATTTGTTTTCCCCGTCTAGGGCTTGCTGGGACCACATGGCTCTGAACAGAAGTACGCTCCCTCTATATTAAATGCTGTTGACGTATATCCCAGACATATGATACATGTCTGCCTCCCAGTATCCATCCATCACAATGCCCTTAGCTCAAACGGTCGCGTAGGTCGAGTCAGCTGGACGGGCTCAGCTCAGCACCTGCTGCTGTGGATATTACATCATCAGTCTTATCTTTTATTTTCTAGGTTCCGGTAACTCTTTGATATTAAAGGCTAACAGTTACATAATGCCATACTCAAAGACGACGCATTTGTTTTTCATATTTTTATGTTTTGACTGCACAGAGCTTTTGTTTCGAAAAGCTTCTCCTGGTTATTAAGCTTCGTGGTTTGTTAACACGTCATCACAAGACTTAGAGCTCTTCAATAATGTAGAAACACATTCAAACTGTTTCAACATGACGGCCCCTCAGTCCTCTTGTCTTTCAAGATCAGACAACGTAAGATGTTTTTATCTGTACGTCAGTGCAGGTGAGACTTCCATTGTCCATTTGACTGCTAGTCTCCATAGCTTACCTCTCACCTGCACCTGTCAGTCAAACATCAGCCATTAGAGACCAGTTAGAAACAGGTTTTCCTCTTGTACAGGGTTTAACTGATTGTTACTGTAATTTTCCTGTCATAGCTGTTATCCACAAGGTGGGAGTGTGTTTGATACCAGATGCTCACCCCAAAACCACACTATTGCCTTATGTATTCATTTATTTATGTTGTTGTCTCTTTTTTTACAAGCATCCTGTCAATTACTCAAAAGGTTGTGCTTTGAGGAGCCATTTTTGATCTCCTAAACCCCCAAATAGGTCTGTGCGCATTGTCTGGTGTTGGTATTGCTCTGAATTCTGAATAAAGCCAAAGACTCACACAAACAACACACACAACACAGTCAGAGAGTGCAGGTTTTGCCATAAACCTATCCTGAAGACAAAAGATTAAAACCGCTGAGTATGGGCCTGTTTGGCAGCAAATACAAATACAAACACAGTGAGAAAAACTTAAACTTAAGTTAAAAAGGCATCTATAAAGGTTATAGAAGGCATACATCCCCCTTCCTTCTCTGTATGTGTGTCTATCTGAGTGTGAGCACGTCTCCTTTGCACATATTGACAGTATTGGCAGCTTTACCAAAGCAAAGCTGTTACTGTAAATATTAAGATACTCCTTAGCTGTTTAGCTGAAGGTGCTGAAAGGGTTCGTCGATTAAGTGATCAGTAGAAGAACTTTTTAAGCTTATAAATGAACAAACATAATACATTCCTTACCGTCCTCAAAATATGACTATGATAAAAGAAAAAGAACTTATAACTATGATTCACTGATGCGTTCTCCCTGGAAAAGTTCAACTTGAGTATCTGCAAATGCTGAGAACCAGTTTCATTCCAGTGCACTCTTTTTTCCCAAATTTTGAATCTGTGTATCTCACTGTGTGGAGCTCCTTGAAATCCGCTTTGTCAGCTTTGGTTTTCATGCCGCTGTTCCAGAGCTGAGTTATAGAGGAAACACTGCATTACACATGACAATAGAGAAGAAGCTATATTCGGTGTGTAACAGCTACGTCTGGGAGCTGCTAGTACACCTAGAAACGTTGGTATCACTGCCAACAACATTCTGGCAGATCCGAGTGATGTGTCTCTAATTATGGCTTTAACTGGCCTTCAACACATTTTCACTGATAAGTGAGCTGCTCCCGCTCCATGAAATCCCATTCCCTGTGTCCTATGGTTTATTCTGGGTTGAAGTAGGGTTAGTGCATTGTAGAGAAATTAGTTAGTTAGTTGCTGGGTCATTTGTAGTTTACGACATGTAGGTGGGAACGTGATAGGATGCTGTAAAAACTAATTTCTGGCTGATCTGGCTTCTGATTCTGGCTTTTCAGAAAATCCCAAATATTACCTGCTTCTTCTGTTATTTCTGTTTCAGTTTCCATCTGGTCCAATACAGCTCAGCAGCGTGTGTGGAGGAGTGTCTCCTGTTCCCTGTGTCCTCTCCCTCTCTAGGAGCATCAAAAGGAGGAGGACCCATGCAGGGTGTTTGAAGAGCCCACCGACACTCCCCTATGGGTGGTGAACTGGCAGATGCTCAAACCACACAACTCTATCTAGGCAGGAGAAGCATCCTTCTCATCTGGATTTGTACCCTTGCCACTGGTTTCCCTTGTAGTTATGAACCAGACAGTACTTTCAGTTGTATTGTCGTTTCTTTTCTTTCTTTTTATGCAGTGATATAATCTATATAACCTTCACAATAAAAGCGTCCCCGGTTCTGGAACTCTACCATGCATGTAATCTTAAAAGCTGACTAAAAAGGAGTCAGGTTACCATACTTAGTGACTGGCTTGATCTGACCTTGGAGTTCTGCCTGTGTTTGTTATTGTGCTCTCTCTGCTTGTTGTATGGTTATTGTTGTACTATTGTTTTGATGGCTAATTTAACATCAGGGCTAAGGATACAATTCAAACAGTGACAGTAGCATGTGCACTAGTACAGTGGTGTGGTCATTTTGTTTTAAATAATCTGGTTGCTGGTCATTTCCTTACTAGGATTTGACACATGATGCCTGGGTATAAACGAGGAAACGGCTACTTCCAGTTACTTCTACTAATCCTTAATAATCCAGAAGACTATTGACAAATTTATCAAAAACTGTTGTCATGTTCATGAACCACTATTAATATATATATATATTTATAAACCCTCCCTTTTTAAGCCTCCCTTCTGCCAGTTATTGATCACCTCTCATGCATACACATGTAAACCTAAATGTGGTTTCTTCTCTCAATACCTGCATATCCAGCCCCGCCTCCTAAAAATGATGTTCGTTCCACTAGTAGTGGCTGGTGATTAAATCATTTTCATACAGTCTCCTCATAAAAACAACGTGTGCATTCAAAATGACACCAACAGAATATTTTTTTTCTAACCCTATCCTCAGCACTTTCTCGCCTATTCCTAATCTTTGGTATCTCTGGCCTCCTACATGTCAGTCCTGCACAGTGAAGGAGGCTGCAGTGCAGTGTGCAGCGCATGCTGAGGGGTACAGAGTGTTGTTAGTATCTTTTCAGTAGCTCAGCCATTCTAGCTTCACACAGCTGTGATCCCTGACATGCTGATTGTCTGGCCTTTAGCTGCCTGGGTGGCAGCATTGAAGCTCTGACCTGCTCTTTCTCGCTCACCTCCACCTACTCCCTCAGTCTGCCTCTGTCTGCTCGACAGCACTCACCTTCTCCGACAGGCCTCCCAGAACTGAAAGACAAACCTCCCTCTCTTTAATTCTTTATCTCTTTCCTTCCCCCATTTTTTCCATTGCCTCCCTGCATCTCTTTCACTCTGCCTGTCCATCTATCATAGCCAACTCCTCTCCCAACTCCTGTTCTCTCTTGTCAGTGAGAGGTGAAAGAGGTGTCTTACAGTAAAGAAGAACCTGCAGCTTTGTTTCATATTACACCTCACAGAGTGCTGTAGCTGTCTGTGGCCATCAGCCTTTACTACTGTCTCCCACCAAACCTTTTCTCCACAAAAATACCTTTCCTTTTTTTTGCTGGCATACCCCTAATCCATTAAAAAATGCAATAGAAATACAGACTACTTATGCCACAAAACTAAATAATGTAGTGTCCAGTATATAGTATGTTCTTTGTCATAGGGCTTGTACAGCAAAAAAAGGAAAGGTACATTTCATGTCACTGTCAAATGTATTTGTGTTAAGGATCCCCAAAAGTACCTTTAATTAATTCTCACACAACATAAATTTAGTTGAAATATTTTTATTTAGTATAATAATTCAAAGTACTTTCTAGTACACACGAGCAGTGTGATATTCTGTTCATTCTTAAACCTTAGATGACTTTTGTTGTGCTGAAGGGGAAATTTATTTTGCGTTGATTCAGCACGTAGCACCAAATTATAGTACAGTTATAGTACAGCTATGTATAGAAAACCCGACATGTCCCATGAACAGTAATGGACAGTGGAAAAGTATCTTCTTTTGAATTGTGTTTTAGTTTTCTAACCATACCTGCCGAGTTCAGAAATTTTAAGATCAGTCATTGATAAATGTGGCAGGGACAATTGATCATTATTGTATTTACTCAAAAGTTTTCACTACTACTACGTTTTAAACTCACGCTCTTTTAAACTCATGGAGAAAAAAAATGAAAGATTCAGTTACTTCGCAGCCTGAAGTAACTGAATGAGTTACATCTTCTATACAAAAACATGGATTTCAGATGGGTTTCTCTTAAACAGTGGGTCCATGTGCAAACGAGCCCCTAATAAGATGAGAGCTACACTACAAATACGGACACTCTTGCATCATGTTTGCTTTGTAATTCAGTAGGGAAACAGAAAACACAGCTCTGCTTTACCCTGTACATTTACAGTGATCCTACTTCCCCTGAGCAAGCTATTACAACTCTGTGGTCATATTTCATTAAAGAACTATTTAAAATGCAATATTCTTAATAGGCCTATTGTAACTGTGTGTGTGTGTGTGTATGTGTGTGCAGCAGTGCACACCTATTATATATTGTGTGTGTGTGTGTGTGTGTGTGTTCGATTCCCTTTATCTAGTGATCAAAAAGGGGCTGCATGCCCATGCTGAAGGGGGCTGGCCCAATGAAGGAAGGGAGAGGGTCTCTACACATGTAATCCTTGTCAATGAATTTAGGATTTTCTTCTTTTATTAATGAATATTTCAGTAGTTATTGCAGTGAGCCACTCATGCAAGTCTCTCTTTTCACAGCTCCCTTTGCTCATAAGTGAATCACTCATCTAATGATTTAATTAATAGAATTGTATCCACAGATGAAAAGCTTATATTTAATCAGCAAAATGGAGTGAAGTGAGATCAGGGGCCTTGACTGTCATCAAAACGTACTTGAGGTCCCACTTGCTCACTAAGCCACTCTAAGCCCTGGGACACCCATACTTAATTGAGAGTTAATAAATAAATGTGGTTAGAGTAATCCCTGGATCCAGCCCCTCAGAGCCCCCAGTCTAGCTCTGTGTGTGTGTGTTGCCCCCCATGTCACTGCAAGTGCCATATGTTAGATCCCAGGATGATTAGTCCCAGAATGCGCCTTCTCCCTTTTTGTTAGTGTTAGTCAAATACTGTATGTGCATTAAGTAAATCATAAATTCAGGGCCTTATTTTTGACTTTAATTTGCATTAAAGTCACCCACATTAGTTGTAAAGAGGTCTAAAGTCATTTGCTACTTTGTCTAGAGGAAAACAAAAACTCCAACCAAGTGTTGCTACATGATGTAGAGAGAATAAAAATTCTATGAATAAATAAAAAATGAGTACAGTCATCAATAAAATCCAAAGAAAACACTGAACATGGCAGAAATCTATTCTATAATAATAAATCTAATATGTCTAATTCTCTTAAAATGTACTGTTGTTAATTTCAAGGTAAGTACATTTGAAAAAATATATATTTATAATAATATAATATAATGATATAGTATTTTAAGATTTTTCTTCATCAACGCTAAAAAGTAGTGAAAGTCAAGCAAATATTTTTCTATGTGGACAGATCTACGACATTTACTTGTACTTTACCACCGAGCTCTAAAACCTTATTAGGCATATAGTATAAACGTTCTTTGGGATCTTTGGGAGGGTTTTTTCGGGACGCAAGATGGTGAAAAAACGAACTATGTCATTTGTTAACCGACCTGTAAAAATTAAATTATATTAATCATGAGATAGTTTAAAATGGTTTTCTTTCATAATTCTATATTTTAATCTTTACCAACAATGAGATTTCTGGCCACAGCTCTGTAACTCTGAATTGTAAAACAAAACTACAACCTTTCTCTAACCTTAACCAACGTGCTCCTATTGCCTAAACCTTAGGTCTATGGTTTTAACAGTGCTCTGAACTAGACGCCCACTATCTGCTGTATCCATCTCCAGGTGACTCGCTTTCTATAGTAAATGTAATGTTTCATTCATTCCCAACACTTACTTTAAGTGAAAAGGCTCGGAGCATATACTGAGCATATTCCCTGTTTTTGTTCATATACTAATCCACATTTGCTGTCATGAAAGAGAAGGAGAAGGGAGAAAAAAGATTGGAGTGAGAGAGAAGTGTGTGTTTAGCTAAGCAGGGGCAGCCCCTGGTCCATTGCCCTTCATTTATTGATAAAGGCCCTGGAAAATGCGCGGGAAAAAAAACTAATGAAATTATCAACGTTGTTGAATTAATGATGAACGGGAATAAGAAAAGGTTGGGCTCTCTGTGGAGCCAGAAAGGAGCGCCGCTTCATTAGCCATGCAGTCTCATCACATCCTCTTTTGGAGCTGCAGACACTGGGGCTCTCCACTCTCTCCTCTCTTCACCATCAGGACCTGCCATTGGATTACATTCAAAAAAATCCCTTCACTCCTTAACAACGCCCCCCTTTTTTTTCCTCTGCCTTTTCTGCTATTGCCCTTTTTTGTCTTTCCTGTTGTTGGCAGATTTTTTATTGAGCACATTTCCTGAGGATGAGGAGAAAAATCCTGAACTGATTCTGAAAACATTTGGTCAGAGAGCACACACCTGATTTTGTTCTTTTTGTTCTCCAGCTCTCCCTCCTGACTGGCTCTCTCTGGATATCATTTCTGATTCTGCACATGCAAATGATATGGGAGGGGGTTGCGTTTGGATTCATTGCCCCCTCCTTCTCCTCCTCTTGTTCCGCCTCCTCTTCATCTTCTTTTCCCTGGGTGGAGCAAGAATAAGCTGGCGAGCTGGAGCACACTGAGAAATCACGGGCATGGGGTCTCATTAGGTAAGCAGAGGCCAGGGCAGGAGGGCTTCACCCAGACACTGATTATTCTGAGAGCAATATCTGGAGGATCACCTCAGCTATACGCCTGATTAGAGCTACCATCTCTTATAGTTCAGAACCCCATTGGACCTGAAAATGAATTAATTTAGTCGGCTGTGTGAGACTGTGTTTGAGCTTTAAAAGTTACTGCATTTAAAGGAGCTATTTTTGGCTCAATTAAGAATTGTCTGGATAGATGTTTTATTTCTAACGCCTGAAAAAACATTTAACTTTCTTCTACTTTCATTACTTTAGGTGAGACTTTCTGGTTCCATTTATCTGTAGACATATGCAGCAAATGATTATTCTGCCAATTTGATAGATACAGTAATTAACTGTCAGTGTTTTATATATTTGAATCTGCTTACTCTAGAATAAATTATTTTACTGTTGCTTAAGAGCTTACACCAAACAGATCCCACCTACATGCATGTCGGCCACTCTGATGAACTGATGACATAAAGCACCTTGCCTGACAGAAAGCATTGGAACGCGTAATGTAATGTGCTGTCCTTTATGTGGTAATCTGATCTGAGAGCGATTCAATTATTTAATAACAACACGAGAGACTATCATTAAAACAAATTGTGTATGTCAGTGTGAGCACACAGTTGGATCTGTGGGGTCACAGGTGCAATTTGATGTTTTGAAGTCTTGGTCCCTCCCACTTACGCACGCACATACTCCTCCTCTTTGTCCGCTGGTTCCTTTCTTATGAATTGGCTGAATTGATCCTTATACAAATTAGGTCTGTTCTCAGAGGGCTCCATCAATACATTGACTCCTTTTATGAGGGTCATCAAACAGCCATTACTGGGCATCGGGGGGTCCCATTTGGGGAGAGACTGCCCAGGGTGACTGATGATCTGGATGGGGATGG
Organism: Microctenopoma stevenorrisi; assembly: GCA_032270685.1. Lineage (NCBI taxonomy): Eukaryota > Metazoa > Chordata > Actinopteri > Anabantiformes > Anabantidae > Microctenopoma > Microctenopoma stevenorrisi. The sequence goes on from JAUMTR010000001.1 coordinate 6,587,029, forward strand.
TAACTCCTTTGCTACAGACGAGAGGGGAAAGTGGTGCTTATTGAGTGTTAGATTCATTAGCTAAGCAAAACCAAATTACTTTGCTGTGCAACCGAGCTGCTGCTGCCTAAAAATGTAGTTTACTCACTTTGTGATGAGCCAGTGCCCCAAATGATTAAATGTACTGCTTTGAAAATAGGAGAATGCTTTATGTTAATCATAGAATTATTTTCCTAATAAATGTTTGGTCTTAATTTCCAGTGTAACTGGGCTAATGTCAGATTTTTACTTTGCTGTAAAAAGATGTAAACATTTATTGTTGAAGTGGTTTGACAGTGCACATTACCGGAAATGTAGAAGTGTAAACTTTCTCTATGTCCTAAACTGTATCTTTTAAAAGCCCCATGTTTTAGAGTTCACAACAGTATAAATGATTTGTGGCATAAGGTTTCAGCAGAGTCAACCGTTGCATTAGCAAAGGATAAGCCATAATCTTTCTGATCCAAAAACAGGAAAGCAAAAAAAAAAGAAATCAAACAAACAAAATGCTTAAATGCGTGACAAGCAAATGTAATGTTGAAGTACCAACAATAGACAGGCAGAGGAGAAAAGCCCTGGAGTATTCCCCGTGGTTGCTCTCAGGTATTATGAAAAAATCTTTAAAACTGAATACAGACGCAGCAGGATGTAAACAAATTGTCACTGCTGTCAAACACTTGCTTCAAGACGTGTCAAAAGTTCAAGGTTTTCTATTACAGCAGTTTTAATATGCACGCACGCACGCTTCCCCTGACTGATTAAAATGCACCATTTTAAGTCTAATTGTTCAAGAAAACTGTGTTTTATGTTGCTGCAATGGTAATAACTAATGATAGATGCATAAAATTAGCATACATTTCCCAGGCCAAGAGAATATCTGATCATTGTGCCGTAGAGAATTGCTCTAAGTTAGGAAGTTAATTTCATTATCTCCTCCTCCTCATTTAAAGCCTGTCACTTTACAATAATTGGAAAACAGAATAAAAGATTAGCTTTTTGACTGGATGAAGGGCGTTAATAAAGTGTGATGGAATGTGAGTGTTACAGAGTGGGTACCAATTACAGCAGCCAATCTCAGGCAGGCAACCATTGATGGTGGTGGTTCAATCTCTTCATCTGCCATACAGTACCATCAGGGACCCACTGCAGAGACCTCTGCTCCAGTAGCAGGCTAATTGTCAATTCTGCTTAAGTCATAAGGAGAGCTATTTTACCAAGACTTTGGAGAGGAGGAGAACTTAAATATTAAAGTAAAAGGATCACGTAAAACTAAAGTTTAAGAAAAGAGAAGGGAATTTTTGGAATCACTTGGGTTTAGTAATGTTCAAAATATATATTTGTAAATAATATTTAAGAAATAATAACATAGGCAATCAACTATATGAAATGTGGCACAATCTGTTCAAATTTCCAAAGTTCAAATAAATGTGCGTTTTTTTTGTGTCAGGTGTCGGTTGTGTGGTGGTTTGAAAAGGGCATCATCTTAAGACTTGTCTCTTTTATAGCCCATTATAGTCTTTTTCCAGCACGCCATTGTTGGAGGGAGGTAGAAAATTCATGACATCAGTTTCCTCCTAATTCTCATGGGTCGCCCTCATCCCTCATCATGTCACCGCTGTAGTCACATTAACCACAGTGACCCAACACATCATCACTCACTGGCTCTTTCAATTGTTTCCAACAAATGGCCAGCACAAATTCAATTCTGCTTGAAACTTGAATGGCACAGCATTTGTGAAATTAAAAATCTTACCACAGGCTTTCCTGTAAATAGATCAGGATTTAAAGGTTTCATCTACTGCACGTCTTATCTACAAACCCCACTTCCAGAGAAGTTGGGTTTTTTTAACTATTAAAATAAATTTGTATAGGATTTTCAGATAATTTTATCATATGAATATATGATAATTTGCAGTTTGACACCTACAAAAGCAGAGAAAAGGAAAAATAAAACATTCAGGTTAAATTATTCTGGATTATTGCAAAATCAGAAAGCGAATTGGTATCAAGTCAGAGTATCATGATTGGCCATGCAGAGAGCACTATCAAGACATACATTTTTGCTAGCGAAGAGGAGTTGTGCCTTACCACTTTGTTCCAAACTTCATACGAGATTTGTTAGTCAGTTCAAAAAGAATATTTCTCAATGGAACCATGCAAAGAATTTAGGCCTTTAAAGACCGCTGATTCATGACTGCATAACAGCCAAGGGTGAAAACGACGGCTGAAAGTGCATGAACTTTAAACCAATCATCATGCTACTATGATTTTAATGTGATGGGTTTGGGAGTCTTTTGGAAAACCATTGTCACTGAACAAAGCTCGACACTGCTTTGAGAAATGTAAACTCAAACTCTGTTACACAATGAGGAAGGTGTAATGTAATACTGTGCAGAAGTTCGGACTCCAATCAGACTCATCGGACTGTAAATTTACTCATATTTACTCATATTTTGCAGTAGAGTTGGTCTGTATATCTACATCTACTGTCTCAAATGTATTTGCCATTTTTTACATTTAAAGTTACATCTGAGGGCAAAGACGGATTAACCACTGTAGATAGTGTATCTGTAAGTACTTTTGGAAAAAATGTAGGTTACTGTTATCCTTGTTAAACAGCTAGTGTGACATTTTTATTTGTATATTTATTAATCATGCTATTGCAGAAATGATTGACCTTAGTGTTAATGTCCACGGCCTCGTGCCAAAAACAACAAAAAAAATCAGTTTTCAGCATTCCTTTATTTTTCTGCACCTCCCCAATTGGACATAATCAAAGATGTAAGTAGAGCAGGGAAGTAAAAACCTGACGATCTGTAGACATACATACAGTACACACACTTGCACAAACACAGACAATCTACCATCATCAAAAGCAGTGTGGTGGTCCCTTTGTTGTCAAACTCATCATACAAAAATTGCATATTCATGGGGGTGCATTTAAGGCTTTTCTGCTAGCATAAGCATGCAGCACGGCAGCGACGTTTTGAAATGACTGCCATTCTCTGCCATTCTTTGCCACTTAACCCACGTCTCTGTTTGAAAACATAGCACCTTGTTTTTTTGATGCCTTGCACTGTACCGCAGCCCCAGCACAGCAAAGTCTCCAGGTTTAATAATGGCTCGGAGGTCTTTAGTAACACAAGACGCCACCCGATTATACTCTAAACAGCAAGACTTGCAGTTATGCAGTTGACATCGTTTTCTTGTGGAGTGGCAGTGGACAACATGGCTGCTTTGAATTAGTGGCGAACTTGCCTTATCTTACAGATTCTGAGTGCAGCTGATTTCCCACTCTAACAATTAAGAAGAATGCTACAGACAAACCAGCCAGCTCACCCTCAACTTAGACATCTATATTTAATCACACTTCTACATACTGTAGCTTAGCACCTTCAGCCAACACTATGATAAGCGAAATAAAATTGAACTTTTCTGAATCAAGAAAACGTTTTTTATGTAAAGTTTTGTAGTAGTTTAGTTAAGAGTAAAATTACATGGCCCTATATTGTTTTATGTATAGAATAATTTCCGGTCTTGAGGTGTGTGCATTTGTGTATGTTGACAGTATTTAGAGTCAATTTGCTCTCTGAAATTCATGTGACTCACATCATATTAATAGGGGTTAGATGCTTTGTCTCTTAACTTGATGCGACAAGTTAAGTGGAATCCTCACAACACAAAGTCTTTCTTCCGTGTCACTAATGGGGTCATGATCTTTTGTGTTTCTGGTGAAGAATTATCCAGCTGCTGTCAAGCCTCTCTGATCCTCCGTAGATTCAACATTTGCCATTTCCATTATATCTAGTCTTTGGAAGCGCTGCCAATAAAAAAAACGAGCTTTTCCTGAGTGTCGTCCCAAACCAACAAGCGGAGACCTTAAGTCCCTGGCACAAACACGCGGTCTCTCACTTTTTATGACAGAAAGATTTACACAAGGTTTGTTTGTGGTACAATTTAAAGGTATTTTTTGACACTGGGAAAATATGCTGACACTTTCTACCGAAAGAAAGAAGTCCAGTTGCCATGACTAAACCTTCTGACAGCTTCACCTGGATGAATGAGAATCTTCACAGACATCTAGTTTATCTAAGCATAGCATATCGCTAAACTGTCTGGAATGGATAGAAGTTAAAAAACAAATCTTGTCAACTGGCAAGAAAGCAATGAGTCGAATCACCACAATTCCTCCCCTGCGTCGTGTTAAGCAGAGAGGGGATAACAACAACGTTAGAGATGGAAGTATCTTGTTGTTTATGTTGCCTATGGTTATGTGCCTATATGGCTGTTGTTTTTATATTTATATTTTGTTGGTGCTACATATGGTGGTGGGATTTCTAATCTTTTGTATGGAGAGCGGCTGTATTCATAGCAAAACAATTTCCCTCTGGGATTAATAAAGTGTTTTGAATCTTTAAAAGTTGTGAAAAAAGTATTTTTTTAAAAGATATATGAGACACATAACATGTTATGTCATATGTTATAATATGGCAATCTCTAATCTGAAATCTTTGTATTTTAAATGCCTACGTTTCACTTGTTTTATAGCCTAGAATGTTTTACTGAATAAATGCTCAGACAATAGTTTGATTACAGTCCTCCCCTGCAGCTAAAGTTCCTGAAAACCAACAAACTCAACGTAATTGATGAGTGACGCACATGATGCATATCTACATGTGTAAAACAATATGTAATTTACCCATATTAGCCAGACCATGAATTACCTTAATGAGAAACACCACCTCGAGCTCTTTCCATTGATTGGACCAGCATGCTAAATCAAAATTAATGTTGGACAGTTCCCCAAGAAAGCCATTGCTGATTAATCAGGAGCTGCTCAGTCATTAGTTGTTTAAAAGGGCTTCATCTTCTTTTAACGTCTTCCTCTTCACCCCAGTGTTTTGTATTTTTAATTTTCTTTTCCCAGCACCTTATTTGATCTTTTTTAACGTCTCATGTGTTGCCAGTGGATTGCTGCCTTAAAAAAGGAGATGTTTCCCTGCTAGGGCGGCAAGGGTGTATATGCATATGAATATTTTTCATTGATGAATACGATAGTCCGCCGCCGAGCCTTTGATAGTGTCCTGTTCAGGTCCTGAGTGATGTCATAATGGTGGGACGCCGATGCTGTGCAAAACATCCCAATCCACAGCAGAGGGGAGCAAACATTAGAGCCCTTTGACGTCCTCTATGTTTAAAATTGCAGGACTGTTTACAGAGGGAGAGGAGGGAGGTTCTCGTGTCCACCAGGGAACCCAAGTATGTTTAAGGTCAAGCCATCTCGGTTTCTCTTCAGTCAACTTCAGGATCTTTGATCACTTTTTGTTTTTGACTATGCCGTTTTCAGTCGTGGCCAGGTCATTATAATGCATGAGGACATTACATAGTTATGAAGGGTTTGGCAGCCATGTCAAAACAGCCATGGAACTTTCAGAAAGAACTTCTGTTTTTGTTTTTTTAGCTTAAAGACATAGTTTGAAAAGAGAAAGAGGTTCACTTTCGCTGGGACAGTTAGCTTAGCTTAGCACAAAGAGTGCAAACAGAGGGAAATACCTAGCATGGCTGTTTTCAAAAGTTACAAAAGTAAAGTTGCTTTAGCTCCACAACGTTACTGTGCTTGGCCAAAAACGAATTCTGCATTTAGCCCCCTGAGCTAAAACTGGACATTAGGTTCTGACTGTATAACAGCAACTTTATTATTAAGTTTTTTTGTTGATATTGTTAAGAAATTTGTTTTGTTTTTTTCTGGTCAATGTTATTATTATTCTTTACTATATGTTTGGGGGGGTTGTTTGTTTGTCATATTTAGTGTTTAGTTGGCATTATAAAATAAATTATAAGTAAACTATAACATGTATGAAAGGGGTAGGGAAAAATACGTTTTCTCTCAAACAGAGAAATAAGAATGAGGATGTCTGTAAATAATGTTTGAAATGACATTATCTATCTATATATCTATCTATCAATCTATCTATCTAACTTCAATACAAGTAGAAAAGACTCTGAGACAGCAGTTTTGAAGGCTAAATTATATATTTATGTTATGAACCAGCTAAAACAAGAAGATTTAACTTAAAAAGTAAAGTTGAAAGATAAAGTTACATTTCAGAAGATTCAGCGGTGGTTATCTGAGAAATGAACATGGTTTGGCAGTTGAGACAAGCACATGATGCCCACATCCCTAAGAAACAAATGACCCCTTGCTGGTTTGGCAGAGTAAAGCCTTAGCATTTAATTACTTAATGTATAAATCATATGGACAGAAGATTTTTAACAGCTGAAACACACCTCCCTTGGTTCTGAACAAAGGCAGTAAACATGTCAGTGTGTGTTAGTGATGAACACATGATGGTGCTGATTTGCTGAAGCTCTTTTTAACCGTATCCAAATGTTTTTTAAAGACATATTTATTTATTATATTATTTTTCTGCTTTCTGCAATTTTTTTGCTAATATCTGAACTATAGAGAACTATTCACCAGTTACATAAAACCACAAACTTTAATCTTGCAAACTGTTAATAGAAGCTGAACGGCGGTGTGTCATTAAACATGTGTCAGAATAAGCTTAATAAGCCAGTGACTTATTCTGATGCTCTGAACATTGAAAATGGTAAAAAAAAATACTTAAATAATTGTAATCAACAAATTTTCACATGATCAGACGTAACTATGATGCGGCACATACATACTTTTAAGGCACGAGTTGAATAACTGGCTTTCTCACTATGAGTTTCTAATATTTTTGTCTTAAATAATGGTCCATTAAAATTAGCTGGCAGATATTTCAGAAGAGCATGGGTTTTTATGGACCTTTTTGATGTGTGTTTATTTTCTGGAGGGGGGGGTTTCTCCCTTGTAATAGTACATTAAATGTCTGATATTTAGACTTGAAATATACCTCACATTACTTTTACTGCTAAGGCGCAAAAACCTTTGTCGAGCATGAAACCTCTTTCTGTTTTGAAAAGGTGCTGGAATGATCTAACAAAGGTTACTGCCAGTGGAGGCGGGAGAAAAGAGGGAAGCTATCGAACTTGTGTCCTGGTTTCCCTACTAGATAATGATCTCTTGAAACTGTGTGTTTTTTCCTCTTCTTCCAGTAACAGTGTGCGTAAGATGAAAGATAGTTCCGGGGCTAGTGCACCAGCACACATCTGACTGAGGCAGGTGTTAGAAATGTAGATGGCTGGCGGAGACTAAAGACAATACAAATTTGAAGTGAAAACGCTACTGGCACGCCTTCTCTGTTCTTAACACGTGAAGCCCCAGGCCGATCAATTATTCATCCTATTGTGCGTGCGCGTGGCACAGTGTTAGTTCTGTAGTCGGAGAGGAGGTGTCTGTTGCACTTAAAGAGCAAACGCCGCGCCGCTTGGCAGGCCCAGGTCTGTCAGCCTGTCTCTGTCTGTCTCTTGCTGCTTCTTTCTTCCGCTCACACACACACACACACACACACACGCACACACACACACACACACACACACACACGCTTAAAAAGCCCTTGTTCTGCCTGAGCCTTTTTAATGATAGGATCAGGGGGTGAGAATTGGTGGCTAAAGTGCAGCTCCAGTTATTTGAAGAAAAAGAGAAAAGAAAGCGAAACATAGAGCAAGAACAGTGCGAAAGAGAGAAAGATGGGGTGGGCGAAAAAAAGGGAAAGGAGGTGGTGATGGTGGTGGGGGTGCTTTGTACACTGGGGGTATTTTTCAAAGCAGTGCAGACTTGAAGCCATTGGGAGACTCCTTTGACTTTAATCTTGGCTGCTTCTTTGAAAATTATGACCGAGGACCACGGTTGCTTCATTAAAAGACATGTTCTATTTCTTGTGTAGTTTCAGCCAGATTTTCTTTTTGTGCATGTGGTGCTGATTTCAGCTTTCCTGCGTGCTTGCAGCAGCCTCCTGAACACCTTGCCATGTTAAGGGCCATTACTTCAGAAGTGTGAAGTGCATATGTAAATAGACAAGTTTTTGTTCATTGAGTGGAGACACTTGATTTCCTCTCGCCTCTCTGTGTTTACTTGTTTGTTTTATTATGGTCACAGACTGTGACATCTCCTCTACATATGTAACAAACCAGACAGAGGTGGTGTTGTGGTGAGTGGGAGGTGACTCCTGTGGGTGTTCGGTAAGTGACCTGACTACTGAAGTGACCCAGTGAAAAATGATAGTTAACAGTTGTGTAACAATCAACCAAGCTCCACCAAGCATAATGTATTCTCTCTCTATATATATATGTATATATATGTGTGTATGCTGGTGTGTTCTGTTGTCTTGCTTGGTCTTAGTTGCCTGAAAATGTAGATTCTTCACTTAACAAAACAACATGTTTAAAGTTGAGATTTTACTGTAATAATTTACTAGATTGCATTTTCTGCAACAGCAGTATCACAGACACTGTTATATATTTTTATTACCTGTATTTCTCTAAATGTTTGTGAAATTATATTAGTCACACTAATTCATACTCACATTATTAATAAATTCACAGTTAGCACTAATTTATTTGTATAACAACCCAGAACACAATTTATAAAACAAACCTTTTTGATGAAAAATACATGGAATCACTTGCAGTAGCCAACCACCCTGACTGGTTGCTCCTCAACAGGTTTTTTGCACTAGAAAAAGGTCAGAGCCCTTTTCCCTGCGCCTCTTCCTCACACATACACACACACACACTTGTAATGTAAATTTGAGCCAGTGGCAGTAAGAAAATACGATGAAGAGAGGAGAACCTGTGTGAAATGCCACAGAAAGTACTAATCGATCCCTTGCTGTGTTCACATACTGTGAATGCACAAATCAGGGCACAGCTAGCTGCCTCTAATGACCTGAACCAGGATACACACACACACATGTACACACAGCTTAACCACACAATATATATGTCTGAATAAACACACACAAACAGGTGTGCTAGCTTTAAGTGGCTGAGCAGGATCCTTTGCCCTCCACTCTATCATCTTTTAACCCGCCTGCACAGCTATGAAGCGCCGTCTCCCTGTGTATATACATTACACCTGATCCAAATGTTGAATGGCAAATGATTTATGAATTGCCAGTTGTACAAATCATGCCAATGCAGTTTCTACAGCCGTGCTGCGATCCTCTGTAAACATGTAGCACTTATGTGACCTGACATGCTGACCCAACTGTGTAGGTACAGTTTAACGTGTGTGCATGTAAGGAACGCACACTGAAGTTTGTCTACGTGTCAATCTATAAAACTTTAAAGTAATCTGTATTTTATTCTCTCCCTGAAGATGGGTTGTGTTCTGACGTCCCAGTAGTTCTCAACAGTAGATCAGTTCACTGCAACCACATTATAACTTAATCATTCCTTATAAACAGAAACTTTTCAAAAACAAAAAAAGTGAGCTGCTTGATTTTGGATGACTTATTTCTACAGTTACCAAAATGTATGTTTAAATGGAAGGTGAATTGGACAAAATATTACGTCTATTTAAATTAGGTTTTGATGATTCGACTGAGGCACCAGCTTGTTTTCAGACGATCATCTGACCTCAGTTTATAGTATATATACATTACTATCATAACCAAAATTTGACCAAAGCTATGAAATAAGACTCAAATTTCAATAAACTGACATAATTAACTTGATGTAATTGTTTTTTGAATGTACATATTTGGGTGTGCTCCTCATTTGAAGCCTATGGTTCAGACAATAATTATTTAATTTGCTTCTGATGAACTGAAGCTGTATGTCTTTTTAATTCAAACACTCCTGAGTCAAATGTTAGTGATTAAAACAGCACTCACAGCACAGACGTTCCTTGATTCATCAGTTCACTGTGCAAACCTGCTTTTCTGATTTTAAATCATTGTACAGTGCAAGTTGAAGTGAGGCAAGTTGAGGCAAGTTGAGGAGTAAGTTGAGGTGAGGCCTTTCACAGAGAAAGGTGTTTTATTCTGTGTTTATCAAATGAATTCAGTAAAATTACAGTTTTTGCACTCTAGTAATAAAAGGCAACATACATACATGAAAAAAACAAAGAGACGTGCAGGCGCTCTTTGATCAATCAATCCGTAAACAAACCCTGATGCAGAATCGCTGCGATTGGGTATGTGCAGATCAAACTGTGTCAGATCATCAGCGGGCAGATAATAAGCTCTCGTTCTCTGAAGGGCAGCAGTCACAGCAGCACCATCAATTAGACTCCGGAGTTTGTGTCTTTTTCCTTTCTATTGATCGTGAGCTGAGCAAGTCAGACTCGGCTTTGTCTTGTACCGTACCTTCAAACTCGGCTGTTTACATTATTGTGAAATGACGGACAAAGGATTCCTGGTTTTGTTTTTGAAAAATGATGAATTTTGAGAGGGTAAATCCACAACTGCTGCCACGTTGATGGGTGGAAACTGCGTCTGCCTTTCTTTGGGTTTATTTGTTAGTATTACCTGAAGTTTATACCCATATTGTCTGAGATGTTCTGAGTAAAACTCTGTATAACATAGTTAAACACATGGCCATCCTCTCATCATATGAATTGTTTATATTTTGTCCCTGCATGTGTGGCCACATAGGTAGAAGCATCACAGCTATGGATGAAGTTTGCAACATCTCTTTTTTCCCCAGTCCTCATTCTTGTTAGTGCATGCTTCACGCTGTGCACAAGAGTATTACCCTCAAACAAGTCTGTCCTCTTTGTTTTGAGCTCTATGGGGACCCCCCTTACGAAAAAATAATGTTTTGGAAGGCAAGCCAAACCAATATGCGAGAGAGAGCATGGAATCAATAGTGTCTTCTCTTTCTTACTTGATTTAAATGAGGGCTACCAGCTCTGAAGTTCCTTCTTGCCATGCTCATCTTGAAAGAATGTGCACTGGTTGCACCGACTCCAAAGCCCAGCACAGTTACCATTGGCATATTAATAATTTAATGCAAATAATCATTGAATATGCAGTTTGTGTGTGAATTTGAGCTGAAAGACAAAAGTAGAAAGTGGGGCCTCACATTGCGTTGAGGAAAATAAAGTGAGATGTTACACAGGCCTCTTTCTAGTGTCTCTGCGGGCGAATGCTGGAATGAATCCCCTCAAGAGCTGTACCATCTCATCTAGCTTTCTCTGATTTAGATCCCATCAACCTTCTCGTTTCACACTGCCATAATATGAGATGTCAAAGTGTAATTTGACAAGGTTTCTCCAAGTAAACAGGCGCTGAGTTTCACTGAGTGTTTTTAATTTTGTCCACTAGACATCTGTTAACCTGGTGCGATTTAAGTTTACGACGATTTCAGGTGCTCTCTAGATCAGGGGGGGGTGCTGCTGTGTGCATGCTTGTTGTTGTGTGCAGAGAGGTGATAGTGGAGAAAATGAGATGTGTGGGTGGGGATGGAGGAGAGGTGGTGTTGGGGAGTTAACACGTCACACAGACATAGAAATGGATATTCTATTAAAGCATCGCCTTATGGTTGCTCTCAGGCTTCAACACCGGCACCGTTCCCCCAATCCCATTAGACTGTCAATAATTTATGTCAGTGATTTCATGGGATTCAGCGGATACATTTGTCAGTATTGATGGTGAATTTCTTTTATTTACATCAGCCCAGTAATGAAATAAGAAGCATCACATAACTCTCTACTCAGTCTGTAGGCTAATTTCCGAAGGAGAAACCCAGAGATTGTGATGGTGGTAAGGTGGGTAGTACCGGTGGTCCCAGAGCTTCAAGCCTCAGCCTCCCTGCTCTGATGATCTCATTACAGGTTGCACTTTAGTTCTTCACCATTGTCCCTGTCTCTTTGTCTAAGCGGTGACATTTGTTTTGTTTTTAAAAAAGGCACATTCACTATTCTAGTAACCTTGTCTTGTAAGCTGTAGCTATTGTGCAGAGACCATTGGGAGTTACGCTCCACCGCACAAGACGTCTTTATAAACTTAAACAACAACCAAGAGAAGTGCTTCCAAAGAAGAATTGCTCCTGCACATTGGCAATCCTGCCGTGCTCACTTTGTTCCATAAACATTCCTTCTTCAGATCACACAATACAAAGCAGGTCCCAAAGTATCTCAAGTCTTTTATTTGCATGCGTATTATTGTGTATCAGAAACACTTGAATACATTATTGGATTTTTATTCTAAAATGTCTCCTCTGTCTACTCACCCCAATCGGTTGAGGCAGAACCAAGTCTTGTGGACTGACCAAGTTTGAGGTGCTTGGATCCAAGCGAGGAGCATGCAGTGCAGTTGCCTTTCACCAACAGTGGAAACATGATGATCTGGGGCATAACCAGATTAAAGTCATAGTTAAATTAATCTGAGAAATGTTAAATATGAATGTATTTCAAATGTTTTTAATGACATTGTCTTATTGTAACTAAAGAATGATAAATGTTTTTGTGCTTCGGTTTAGCCAACTCAAAGCATATTTAAAAATGATAACTTGAAGCACAAGAGGATTGTTTTTTGAGTTACAGTCTTGTCATAACAATAACCAGCGTTTTTAAAATATGCTACACCTAACTCATCATTGTGGAATAAACGGGGGGTATTTCCTCATGGATGAAACATTTGATGGGCTTCACTGATACTTTCTTCACTTGTTTGAGGACGTTACGATTCTTCATTTGGCAAAAACGTCATAGACTCATCGACTGGGTTCAGTCCTGAATGAGAGGTTACACATGTAAGTGCAACTGCTTGTGGAAATGACCCTTTCATTAAGTCTTTCTGTAGGTACCAGGGTTCAATCGCTCTGTGTTTTGCACCTTTCCACAACACTCAGTAAAAATAATTAAAATGCAAATGTGTAACCCCTTATAAGTCCAAATGATCAAGAGGTGCTCGAGACAAGCATGAAAACAGCTATAAAGTGGCTTCATCCACTGCTATAACAATCAATTAAAATACTATATGCAAAGAAAGTGAGTGTATGTGCTTGCCACAGTGGTGTGAAATGAATCAGTGGGTGCCCGTGGACATTGTCATATGGACATATTAGCAGCAGCGCTGGATTCCTTTGTGTTTTATGTGTATAATTTCCCCCTGATAGTGGTGGTAGTTATGGTGTTGTGTGTGAGTGTGTGTGTGTGTGTGTGTGTGTGTCTGTGAGAGAGAGAGAGAGAGAGAGAGAGAGAGAGAGAGAGAGAGAGAAGAAGAAACAGAGAGAAACAGTAGGAGAAAGAGAGAGGTGATGTGGAAGGATGAGGGAGGCAGAGACAGGAGAGCTGCCCCCAGTAATGAGGCCCTTTTATGGGCTTTAATTTGTCCTGCTCCCCTGGGAGACTGATGGATGGCTCTCTTTATGCTCACTCTCTTTTTTCCCCCATCTGTGATACAGAGGATTTATTTATACCCTGATATTACCTCTCTAACAAGTGCTGCCTCGCCATTACAACTGCCTAGCTCTTCCTGCATAGATAGATAGATAGATAGATAGATAGATAGATAGATAGATAGATAGATAGATAGATAGATAGATAGCCACAGATACAGTAGATACTGAAGACAGATAAACAGATTCTGGAGTTAGAGCTCTGTGTGAGTGTTTTCGTCTGAACTGTAGCTTGCACTGTATGCGTGTGCTTGGATGTCTGTAGGCTTGCCTTGCTGTCTGTGTACAAGTCTTCCCCTGTTCTTTCTTTTTTTTTTTGACTTTGTTTCGTTTCTGTGCGAGTGGGTGTGGGGGGAAAAAACAAAACATTTTTGCCCCTGGGCAATTCATTGCAAATTCTGGCTGACTCCTGCTCGGTTTGACTCCAGGGAAATGAAATTTAAAAACTAACTTAAAAGTTTATCACCAGTTGGCAGTTCTGGCAAGTGATAAAAATGACCAGTTGGAGAGGCAGATTCAGGTTGACAGCCACGGAGGGATGAAAATAGCACTCCGCATACGTTTACCTTGGCTGTTTCAAAGGAACGGGCGCCACGCTGGCAGGGCTGCCGATGCCCATGTTCATCCATTTATCCACAGCTCAAGGGCTTGTCACCGCAGAAACTTCAAAGGAGAGTTTTAAGTCACTGCAAACATTCTGCATCAACAAACAATGTACAGTCAGTGGTCACTTTATTAGGTACACCTTTCCTCATTATCTTACAAAATGATCCAATACGGCTGCTCTGTCAGGACCTCTATTTTTACAAGGTCAGCTTTTGTCTTGGCATGATGCAGAATGATTAGAGAGTGCTATTCAGGCAAAGTGTGAAGCGTAAATAAAAGAAGAAACACAAAATATGACGTGTCTGGATGCAACGTAATAAATACAGAATGCAGTATGAGACGTTCTTGGTAAAGCCAGAGCCAGTAATTGTTTTATTTCTTTTATTCATCAATTTGAGTTAGCTCTCCGTCAAACTATAGGTGCACGTCTGCGGTGTCACGATTCTTTTTATCTGACGCATCGCTCTTTTTTGCCATCTTTACCTGTGGCGGCTGGTGAAACTATATTTGGTGGCGGGGAGGGGACACAGGTTTGTAAGTAAGTATGCACCAAAGCACCATCATCATGCATTACACTGCTTTAAAATATTGCACTTTCTGTCGCGTCTTCAGCTGCAGAGGGGCCTCTAGCCCATACTATAGGTGTGTCCTTGACCAAGACAACCAGTGCTCCTAAAGCTCTCTTTGTGATGAAGTAAAGCTGAGAACATGCCGTCAGGCAGCTCACTGCTTAGTAGTAAAATTATAAGACGCTAACTGGACGATCCCACACTGCTACCTAATCAATTAGCAAGTGTGCTAATATTCAGCAGCATTAAACAGAATGTAATGATAACATAACGCACCTCATTGGCCATTTTACCTGTGTGGTTCACTCCAAAGATTCTTCCAAGCACAGCAGCGTAACTTGAACATAGTCCTCCGCTGAACACAACACAGCTCTCTTTCTCTCTCTCTCTTGCATGAAGAATGTCGTGTCACTGACAGTGAGACACTGACTTACTGGTAAGAGGCGCTATCAAACTGCACATCTACCTTAACTTACATTTCACAGAAAGGGTTTCAATTATTAGGAAGAAGAAGAAGAATCCACTTTATTGTCATTGATACATTTTTACATGTTACAACGAAATTGGTTCTCTGCATTACCCCTGGGGGGAGCAGTGGGTAGCCACATGGCGCCCGGGGAGCTAGCGCTGGATGTCTCGCGAAGGGACACACCTGGTATGGGGGGTGGGCTGGGTGCCTCAGCTGGGAATCGAACCCAGGTCTGCTGCTTTCCCAGCCCTCTGCCTTAACCACTCTGCTACCAGGCCGCCATTAACAGAAATTTGTCACATAATTATCAGCTTATTAAATGAACTGAAACTGTATAACTGGTTTCTGTCAGTAGTGCGCATGCACCAGTTACAGAGTCGGTCTATATTTTTTGGTCCCAAAAATATTTCATGTGATTCCTATCTTCTTTTTCTTCACGTGACACTCGATGCTCGTTCGGACTACTTGTAAACATCACCTCCATGATAAACGTATGTGGTGATCAGGGCATGTTTGTGGAACCACCACAACTCTTTCTAGAAAAAGGTTCATAAGTCTGTTAGAGTAGTGCCTTACTCCTATCTTTACATGATTTATTCACGGTATGTGAAGATATGTAACATGCATGTTGTAAATGTGTTTATTGTGACTGTGGAAGAAGAACAGCCAGTGCTCATTTACACCATGTTACCTGTTTCACACTATAAAGACTATAAAGTCTGAGCTGTATAGTCCCAGCTCGGTTTCCTTTAAAACGAAATTTTCACCAGTTTCTGTCCATCTTCCATTCATCCCACCTCCCTTCAACTGACATAAATGAAACAGCAACACAGGAGAAGAAGACGAGCGCACAGAGTAAACAGAGGAAGAAATATTGGTTTGCTTTCTTTTCTTCTTGCTCTTCCCCCCTGGTTATGTGATCACTAACATCTACTGCACGTATCGAGAGCTTGGCGATGGTTTGGCATGTAGATTGTCAAATCACACCTCTGAGCAACTCTCAGCACACTTAGCTCAAGGCCCCTCCAGCTTACATAATCCTCTGATCTGTCTGCTGCTGGAGCAGGGCCAGCTGAGGATTGACAAACACACTGAGCTAGAAATGAGACACGCCATGCTGTTTGAGAGGGAGCAATGACGGCAGCCATTGTGAGAGGTAATGCATTGTTGCCTATGCTAAACATAAATCCTTAGGCAGAGATTTACACAAAATAATTTGTCCTTCTTATCTATGGGGCTGTTTTTTGTCTGTTCTCTCTTTAATAACTATCATCGATCCTTGACACACCTCTGCTTAAAGATTTATTTAATCAATGAAAATAGGATGTCCTTTTCATACTTCACCCCTCTAACCCACACACCTTGTTTTGCCCATCCTCCCCTCCACCCTCCACCCATTTGGCTGGTGAAGAGGGAAGCCCACTTGCAGGGCCCCCTTTGGCAGTTCTTTTCAACTTTCCAGTGTCCCGTGGTTGAGCTTGGATCCACTACAGAAAGCCATCTGCCCACTGTGATCACTCGCTAAAGTGTCTTAATTAAGCCTCATTGCCTTTGTGTTACATGCCCCCTTTCAAATGGACCTCCGAAAACGCCCAGAGAACATTGCCAGGTGAAAGAAAGATTGTATGAGTGCTAGACTTAATATTTGCACACGGGGCCATGTGATATATCTCAGTGATTCATGTCATGCTCTCTGACAGTTATTGTCATTCTCTAAAATGGCTGTGCTGCAGGGATTTGGGTTTTTGTTCAGCGGCTCACAGGAGAGCGCAGGCACTGACTGGCCGCACTGATCTGATGTCATTTGCATGTCGAACACACCCGTGGCTCCTTGATGTTGACGTGGAACACTGGCAACGCATTGTGGTACAGCTGCAAGGTCCAGAGTGCCAGAGTTATCCCACGCGCAGACACACGCGGATGTGCGCAGTGCACACATGGCCGCATACCGAGGGAACTTCTGTCATTCAAAGTCCTGTTCCATGTCTTCATTGTGGGGCTTTTGATGAGCTGTGCTGTGTCAGGGATACTCTCAGGACCATCGGATCTGTCTGCGGTTGTTCACCCTTCATCCCCTCTATCTGCACGAAAAAGAACCGAACTGCTCTTGTCCTAGCGCACTCGCTCACAGCAAGTCCAGCTTTGCAGAAACTGAACAGACAGGCTTCCTTTGGTTTCAGTTTACAGCATTATAAAAATCTATTTGCAGCCGCTTACGTGAGAGGCGTAATCTATCATCACCATTCTTACAAAGTCTCTTTGTATTGGACCTTTTTGTCTTGTTTTGTATCAGAAAGGTTGCTGAAAGGTCACATCTCAAGCACCTGAACACACCAACAAGACTATTTTAGAATATGAATTATCACAGATGTGTTGTTGTATCCATGTATATCTGAAAATGCTATTGAAGGTGATAAACAAATAAAACAAGTGAAGTTTAATGCAATCGAACAACTAATACAAATGTAAAGTGAAAGTAAAGATAATATTTCTGGGAAACAGATGCACTGCTATCATCTTGTTTCTAATGCCTGATTGATGCCTCATTTGTCACAGTCACAGAAAAAAATCCAAAAGTCCCTCTGTTCTTTTTTCACTTCCTTCCCTTTCTTTTCTTCGCAGTCTTTCTTTCACCATCCATTACAAGTGTGTGACAGGTTCCAGACGGGTTGAGAGGGGAGAACAATATGTTTTGACCCTCAGTACCACCCTCCAGCTCAATGCCTGGCTCCAGCTCCTTCTCCCAGCAGGCCGCGGGGGGCCGGGCCACCGCCCCTTTGTCCGCCTCCCACCTCCACCCATCAGCCACCACCAGAATCAATCGCTCTGCGACACCATACAAACGATCCACTGAAGTCCATGCATCACAGCACAGTGCACCACCAACAATGACCAGCCATGTGGTTAAAGACTGAGAGGGAGGGAGGGAGGGAGAATAAGATGGAGTTGTTACAGGTACGTAGAAAATACTTTGTGATATTCTATAACAATGATAACTTTCAGAGTGGGAAGTCTGCCCGAACTTCTCTATACGTATAACATATCTCTATATTATAATCAATAATGATTAGTCACCATATTTAAAATATACTCTAGAGTCTAGACACTTATTAGTGATATATATGAGGATAACTGTGCAAAATAATATAAAGTAACATCATATAATGATTAAATTATCTCATACAGCTAATAGCAGCTTAGGCTCACGTTAATGACAGGACCGACTGGTCAATATGATGACGTTTAAAGTTTTAGGAGATTCCAACAACTCTGATCAAGAGCTGTCCCCCAGTTACACTACACACTACACTACCCTACTAAGCTACCACACTTAGTAATATTAGATTATTATTTAACCACCAGAAATCTTTTGTTTCTACCTCTCTCTCTCCTCCAGAAACTATTTCCCACAATGTTAAAACAAGCTGACCAAACGCTTCTCCTCCTACACCTTGTCAAAACGCTGTTGGTCATAATTAAAACAGCAGATTTTTGTCCCTCTTTGAAATATCCATTTGCAATTGAGAAACAAGTAAATCCTCAATCACTGCACAGCGTGTAGAACAAGGACACATTCGTCTAGGCTTTAATTATATCCTGGTAGATTTATCTGAGGTCCTATCTGGTCAGCCGCTGCTATTGTTTACTTCAAGTGTTGCTCTACTCTGACTCCCAGAAGTCCCCTGGGAGCCCAGCAGTCCCCCCCCCCCCACACACACACACACCCACACACGCACACCCTCCAAATCCACACACACAGACACACAGAGTGTTCTATAGCAAAATTGTGTTAATTTACCCAGCCAGTAGTATTAACCATATTATATCAAATAACTGCCACAGACAATTGGGCAGCCAGCTCCGTGACTTCATTTTAATTGATTTTCTTACATGCTCTCAGCCGCGGATGATTTGGTTTCCCTCTGACACTATGTTTATTAAAGGCATATTGCATAAAGGAATAAATAGATATTGTTGGTTGGATTTATATGAGCTTGGAGGGAATGCAGAGATTTGCCCCTTGTTTTAATATAAGCTCGACTTTAAGTGTTTAGTTTGATTAAAGTCAATATGTTTGTTTAACCTCTGGGCCAAAGGGACACCTTGCTGTGTTTATGTGATGGTGTGTGCCTAAACCAAGGTGCTTGTGATGGAGAAAGGAAATTGTCTATTTTTATCCAGACCTGTCCATCACAGCGATACCCTTGGCTTCCTAGGTGAGTTGACTTCATTGGAATATGTAGTGTGGCGCATTAATAGAGTCACTGTACGGTGGCCAGAACCAGTTTTTATCTTCTGTTGAAATGGCTGCGAGGACACCCCAGGACCATTTCATCTTGAACATCCTTTACCAGCTGTCTCGGTCTTAAAGGCGTGGTGTTCAGCTCACAGAAAATCCCACTAATCATCTTTTTGTGTTTGAGGGCACAATATGCTGAAACAGGCAGGGAGCACACACACACACACACACAAATATACACATAAACACACACACACATACATGTGCACCCACATGCAGACACTGCCAGCCTGCTGCTCTCTTGTCCCCATGCCCTGAGGGGGAGAGAATAAGGAGAGGAAGGGAGGGGGGTTTGGTATAATCACTTGTTAGAGGTCTGGCTCCGTGCCCCTTCTTACTCTCCTCCCTTCTCAAGCCCCTCTTGACTCCTCCTCCACCCGTTCTGTCCATCCACCAATCAGTGCAGCACATCTCTCTGTTTATCACCTGACTTCTTCCTCCTTTGTTTTAAAACGACTCCTCTTATCTTCATGACTTCAACTGTCAAAAAGCAGTTTGGCAGGAACAGTGTATATAGACAGCGAGGAAGGCTGATGTAGGGCAGACCTGCTTGGTAATATAGGATAATTAATACATACCAGAATAAACAGTATTCATATTTTGTATTACTTAAGGTACAATGACTTACGCACAGTTGAAGTTTTGCCAAAATCAGCTTTGCTGTTTAAGAAGGATATTAAAGAAAGGATATACTTAAATGCTAATTTTATACCATTAGTGCAACAGTGATAAACAAGGTCGTTTGTGTCTCACCATCTAAATTGTGCTTTGCATTTCTTTTTGTATTGTAATTTAATACTTCCACAAAGCTTCTGAATAACATGAACTATAAGTCCTTTCTCTAATTTTCCCACTTACTGACTTTATGAGTGAACAGGTAATGCATCATTCTTCTCATTGACTAATGTCCTGGTTCATTTTGTCCTTTCCGCTTTGCCATCGCCCACCGTTCAACACTGATTAATGCCATCACGGCAAATTAGATAGCCAAGGAACAACATGTTTATCATTTTCAAGCATTAAGAAAAGTACTTTTTTGCTTCATTTCCTTCAAAGCAGTGGCCACATCAAGGTGATGTATGTATATATAGTACAGAGGGGAAAATATTAATTGGAAAATGGCCAGAGATGTGGACTTTTTCTTCCAAAGGTGGTAAGACAGAGGACAAATGCTGAGGGTAAGCTTCCTCAGAGTAATGATGTCATTTTTTGGTGTACACTCTCTGTGAAACTCGTTTGTGATGAAACAATTACATACTTTAATTCCTTAGCTGCTAAATGCTCCACTGTGTTCACCAGGTAGAGGTTAACTCTGTCTTTCTGCTGACACAGAAACAGCAGAATGAATGTAAAGTGCACCTGCAGGTGATAATTACACATATTTATTTAATCCATTGCTTATTTAAATTATTGACTAATGCAACTTTAAAGTTGAAGTTAAAAAAAGAAAATGTAATTATACATTTTTGATCTCATGATCCTGGACATGGTTTCCATTTTCTTTTTGTTTGTTTCATTTACTTTTATATAATCAAAGTGGAAATTGAACTAGTGGACCAACTGAGTTACAATAGCAGCCTGAGCTACTGACAGAAAGAGAGCAAGCGCTCACATGCTCTCATATAATTTTCATCCTCATATCATGCTGAGAACGTAGCCTGGCATTGGTATGTTCTTACCCAACATTCCCTCTCCCAGGCTGTATATCACATCATAAAGAATACATAAACCCCTTCTCCAAAAAAACTACCCAGTCTCCAAGGCATCAGTGCCTAGCCCTGTTCTCTAACTCTGAACAGAGAAGGAGCTGAAACAAAGAACTTTCCTTCGAAAGAAAAAGAAGAAAAACAACATCTCTCTCCCCCAAAAAAACCTGAGAGACAATGCTAATAACTGTAAAATATGAATGGTGACTTGACATATTTACAAATGCGCTGAGAGGCGCCCTACTAAATGCAATGAAATGGGAAACCAATGGCATGGAAGAAAGTGGTTGTGGGCCCTCATCGTTTGCCATTAGATGTTCAGTGGAAGCTGTCAACAGAAGGCACATTTGCCTGCCAAGCTCCCTCTCTGACTGAGCTCTCTGCCTGCAGCACGCCCCAAGCTCCTCTTTGACTCAAAGGGTTCATTTCACTTCTTTTAGCCTCATTCGCATGTGGTGCTACACAAAAACCCGGCTTGCTCGCAGCCTCCCTCTTTGTGTGTGTGTGTGTGTTTGTGTGTGTGTGTGTGTGTGTGTGTGTGCGCATTTTACAAATTGTTCCTGTGTTAGCTCGCGTGTGTGAGTGCGCTTGGGGTGCATGTGTGTGTTCGCCAGTGTGGGGCCGGTTTTGCACAAGTGTACGTGTACATACATTCCTGTAAATCATAAAATGGTTCAAGAAACTTCGTCGAGATGACAGCCAAAAAAGCAGGAGTGTCAGGAACAAGAAAAGAGACCAGTGGACCAGAGACCATCCTCACACACTGTCTGCTGTTATCAGCATTTAGGCTCAGTTCCCTCATCTTCATCTGTGTAGAGCGGTGGTTCCCAGCACGCTGCTTGGGACTCCCTGTAGGGTTGCAAAATAAATTTGAGGGACAATGAAATATACAAGATAGTAAATAAATAAAATAAACTGTACTTCTGCTAGACTGACATATACAACCTGTGACAATGGGCTGTAAGTTGGCATTGCATCACCGGTTTAAAGGGTCACAAGGCTTTTACGAGCCTTGATGCTGGTCGAGGTGCACAGCTGGGGCATAGATAGCAAACAGCACTGTGTGAAACAGATCATTTTACACAATGGTAAACATGTTAAACATTCCCTGATGTTAGACCAAACAAACATTTTTGTTTTTGTTTGCAGATGCACTATGTTCATTATCATGCTTCATCCTTCCAATTCATTATGATTCAAAGAAATCTAATGTTGGAATTTGATGTTTTTAATTTAGAAACTGTACATGACTGGACTGACTGCTCGATTTCATTGCAGAACACCCATTTTAAATTAAAAGATAATATCAATAATAATTGGCAATGAAGCTGCAGATTTTCCTGAGTATGACTCCATAACACTGGCTGTCCTCTGGCCAGTCTCTTTGGTGAGCAGCCCAAGGGTCGGACCAGTCAAGTGGAAGTTGAAGAGGGCTGTTTGAACGTAATAGGTTTTGACTGGCATGTGTTACGCGCTTCACTGCACCATTGATTGAGCGCTTGTTTGCTAAATCACTGCTGGTTTCCCCTGTCTGGTAGACCTGTGACACATGTGGTGTGTGGTCACTTCAGCTCGGAGCGAGAGGAAGAGAGTGAGGAAAGCAGCGGGTCAGGTGCAAACCTGGTGACTGAGAGTCACACACAGCAGACGGACCACGCTAAAGATAAAGGAGAAAGAAAGAAGTTTCCCTCCTCGTAATGCTCACCAACAGAGAGATGAACCCCTTAATTCATTCACAAATCTTAGCACTTTGGGCTTTCCTCTATGGACACTCGGCATCAACACCCCTCCTCCTCTTCCTCTCTCCCATTTCACTCCCTCTCTGCCCCCTCCTCCTTCTTTCAGACATGCTTTTTACAGCTTGGAGGACGTGGCAGTGCAGAGAGGCTGGTGTCATGGGTCAATGTCACTCAGCCAGCCGTCTACTCAACGAATGTGGAACACTGGGATGAGACCTCCCAGTTTTCTCCCAGGTTATTAAACATTGCCATGTTTAATAGGCTACATGCTAAGACTTAACTTCCTCTGATTAAAATATACAACCACTATACAAGTGACACTTTTGTTACACATCTTATCTGGAAATAATGTGTAGTTTGTTGTAGGTGTTGTCCATGTAAAGGCTGTCCAGTTTGTCCTGAACCGATTTGAGTTCTGAACTCACACAGGTGATGTTGAGAGACAGTCTCCAAAAAGCATGTTAACCTTACATTTATTCCTCATGTGGTCTTTGCGAAATAACAATTAGCCGACTGTTTTGAAGAGATTAAAAACAACTGCCATAGATGTACCATGTAGGTATATGGCATATCTAATGTTTGCTGATGAACCAACCACAGATAACCATCCAACCATTAGCTATACATGCCTGCCTAAGGGGTTGTGAGACAGGATGGAGCCAATCCCAGCTGACGTTTGACGAAAGGGTGGGGGTACACCCTGGACAGGTTGGCAGTCTCTCACAGGGCTGACACATGCAGACAGACAACCATTCACGCTCACATTCACACCTACAGACAATTTAGAGTTGCCAGTTAATCGTGCAATGCAGGCGAACTCACAAACTCCATATAGAACTGGCTTGAAGGTTTGAAACCCAGAACTGCAGTAGTGCTAACGTGATATTTTCCATCGTGATGAGGTAACAGGGAACTAAATGCCCCACAAAACATAAGATCATCCGAAAGCTGACTGTTGGATATTGATAGCAAGGTTGTTGTTGGCATGTTAGCAGTTGGCTCAAGGCACTGCTGTGCTAATGTACGGCCTCACAGAGGTGCTAGGGGGTCTGCAGATTATTTTACCTTTGACAAGTCCATTTCAGGTACGAGCAGCTTCTAAGACTACTGAAATAGAGCATTTTGAACTATTTGTAAAGTCAAGTAAATGTAAAAAAAAACTTCTGTACTGATGTAGCAATCAAAATGAACCAGCTCATTTTTTTATATCAATCTCTTCTATTTCCCTCTCTAGTTGGAGATGAGGTTGTTGAATGTACCACAGCCAGCCCAGCCAGTGCCTGCAGTCTTACCCTTCGCCTTGGGAAGGCTTGGCGAGTAAACAGTGTCTTTGCTGATTACAACGCTACACTCTCTCTCTCTGCAGCCCAAGGTAAGCTAAAACACTTTGATCTGCTATTGATTGTCTCCCTCCTCCTCCTCATCCCTCCGCCCTCTTTCCTCGCTGCTGTTAAAACATAGGTGAGTCAGCCAGCGGCCCGAGGCAGTCAGGCAGAAACCAGCGGCACGCCGCTATGTTTTTAATGCTGACCACTGAGGTTAATTTATGTCCTGTGTGGTGTTAAAATTCACATTATGTTTAAGGTAAACTGAAGTTTTTTTACAGGGAATAATAAAAAATATGGCTCCAGATACAGAAGAATCACATAAGGTATTTTATTGGACTGTATTTAATTATAAACATTAAATTATTAGATTCAATTAACTTAACTTCTGCTTCTACTTAACACAAATGAGTTGTGACAATTAGCAACATGTCAGTTCGCAGACGAACATGTTGAATTCAAAGATTTTCTGGGCAACACAAAGAAATTAACACTAAGACACTGATCAAGTTATTAGTTGGTGTCCTGTGGTAAGTGCAGAGCAAAAAGTGTAGATTTAGTCAACAGGCCAAATCAAACAACAATAATCTTATAATGTTTGTTTTATTAATGTCTGAATAATTGAACAGAGAAAATCCAATGAAGTGTTGATCTTGAGTAAAGAATTGTTCTTGTTCATCCAAATGGTTTCTTCAAGTTCAACGTCGACAGGGAAACGTTGTCTTTTTTCACCTGTAGTGAAGCTACGCTGCGTTCGGATTGAGACAGTTGTTTAGGTTGAATGCTAAGTAGTGGAGATCAATGGGAATGATTGAAATGTGGCTCTGAGAAGTTTGTCACTTGGTTCCCTGCTTATTAGAGGGCACACATGCAGCCAGAGTCATAAAAAACAGGCGAGGAGAGTGAACACACATGATGACTAACTGGACAGAAAGTTACAGTAAAACATTTGCCTTTGCATCACTGGACAATTTTACACCATCTGGTCTCAGAACACAATCGAATAAAAGTAGGTTTACCGTCTGTGTCATAAGCATATCCCGATTTTTAGATCCAAATGTTTTGGAACCTGTCCACTAAAGTCACTACTTCTGTGTAGCTGTTTCCTCCTCGTGGCTTTGCATCACTACTTGTAGTCCAGTACTGAGCGGTTTATGAGTGAAGCGAAGGACCATACTGTACAATAAATTCTGCGAAGTGCACAGATATGCCAAAAAAAAGACAAATCAGGTCACGTCTGCATAGACCATGCAAGACCACTAACCCTTTAGTTGTACTTCATACCCATGTGCTGTTAGACGCTCCCATCGTTTAGTACAGCCCTTGTAGCCATACTCTGGAAACAGCACAGGACCCCGAAGGAATGACACCAGATAAAGGAATTGAAGAATCAATCAAAGCACCAGCAGCAATGAGCTGAAGCCAGGATCTATCCAATATTTTGGTTGCTTGACGCTGGAAAGTGATTTAGTGGCTTCAGAGCGCTAAGTGTCATGTTCCCACACTCTTCTAATCTTAATGAGAAAGTGTGGAAAAGAAGTCACTATCCGTTTAGTCTGTTTTCTTTTTTCCTTTTTTTAGCCCTCATGTGTACCATGTCTTTTTCATTTCTCTCTCACACCTCTTCGTGTGAAGGGGGTGCAGCTGTGAGATGATGAAGTTTCAGGGAAAGGTGGATGTGCCATCCATTACAGGAAGTGGAAAGGTGCAGATAAATCACCTTATCAGCCCTGCCTTCTCCCCACTGAGCTGAGAGAGCCAAGCAAGGGGGAAATCCATCAACCTCTACAAATGGGACATGACTCAGAGATCACTATGCCTTTATACTGGGCTCTGTACATACCTTACACTGGCTTTAACATTGTAATATACCTCAGAGCAGCTTCCACCCAGGCACGGGAGGACATCATCACACAAGATGCAAAAACGTCCAGCGAAAACGCTGCATCCTCAGAAGTCCAAACCTACCAGGGTTATTGTTCAGGTTCCGGTTCCTTCCAAATGTGCAGATGTGAAATGTATTTCCAAAATAAAAGAGCTGTCTTTATTAGACAGACAGTAAAGAGATGAGATAAACCAGGAGGAGAGAGATGCAAGAAAGTCCCGCAGGCAAATTTGGTGGTTTACTTATCAAGCTTGGACAAACCGGGAGTCAATTTCATCTCACTGCAAGGTTTTAATAGCTATGAAGACAGCCAACAATGTTGTTTGACATAGCTGTGCCGAACCCACGATGACATTTTGGCCACCTATAATACAATACAATATTAACAGCATCGTCATCACCAAGACACGATTATCAATATCAGAATATTTCTTTAAATCTCACTTGGCTGCTACTCCTACCACTACTAGTAGTACCACTATTAGTAGGAGTGGTAGTACTGAGCTGCGTATCCAGTACCTCCATAGGTCCTTTTCTTTAATAAAAAATTGAACCTGGAAATGCAGCAGAAGTCCTACACGGGGAATAAAGTTATAAAATCACATAATCACATAATGCAGATATATGACTTAGCTACTGATTCAAAAAAACCGACCAAAACCAACCTAAAAATGTTTTTTGGATATAATAAAAAGCTGAACTTCAGTTAAAGAACACTTCTGCAAGTTCGAACATTCCTTTTCTACTTCCCAGCCTGTATAGCATTTGTCTTACTTTCATGTTTTCTCTTTCATGCACACATTTATATATGTTTCCTCTGTCCACACATAGCAGGGTTTTGTTTTTTTTTTACGATTTTTCCTTTTTTCATTCTTGGGGTTTTTAGTGGAACAGAGGGATACAACCGTGGTTGGCAGCAATACGTCCTGCATCTACACAATAGTGCCAGGAATCAGAAGCAGAAGCAGCACAGGCAGCTTCTGCAGCATCATCATTTATTTGAGAAATCTCTTTCTATCACACTTTATCACAACTTGCTTTTTCTTCTTTTTATTTTTTCCTGTATGTGCTGTTCCCCATTTTTCACACATTTCAGGCTGCTCATAAAGACAGGCAGAGGGAAACAGACTTGGGCACAAAATACACTGAGTAGCACGTGTTTAACATGCATAACAAAACAGATCAATGTCATCTGCCTGCTTCATCATACACTCATTATTTTCACATGATCTTTCGCATCTCAGCATACACATCCACAATTACTGTACAGTATTCACCTATGGCTCTCGATAACGAGGTTGCTAGGCAACAATAATGACAGTGACCTTTTAGAAATCAGCGGGATATGTCCCACTAGTGGAAAGGAGTACAGCACACATGTGAGGCCTCAGTGTTTACCTCAGCCCACAGTCTGAACAATGGAGATGCAATAAGACACACATGCACAGGACACACCTTCAACACTCTGCAGAGGCATTAAGCACATTTTTGCCCTTGAGGAAACCAGAGGGGTTAGCATTTCACTGCTAGCTCTGAATGTCGTACCTTGTCACCCCCCCACCCCCTTAATGTGAGAGCAGTCTATTGGTATTCAGCTGTACAGGTATATAAGAAAGCAAAGCCTTTTAAACATCTTAACTGCTGTTTGTTCTGTCTCTAGAGGGCACGTGCAGTACACTGGGGGTTTGGAAATAGACAAGGAGAATTGCAAATTTGTTTTTCCTGCTACATGTGCTCTGTAATTCCATGCCTGCTGCATTGTAGCCGAGTGTGTCGGATATTTAATAAAAACACGCACAAAGGTGGGATGTTTTGTTTAATTCTATTTGGGCTGTTTAGTTGTGATTAAAGACATTTGCTCAGGAGCAACATTATGCAGGCAGTAGAATTGTTGTACCGTTGTTGTTGTATTGTTGTTGCTGCCTTTTCTGTTTCTTCCTCTCAACAGCGAACACACGTAACAGGCTTTAACATTTCCCTTGTGATTGACATTAGACTGTCAGTGCACGCAGAAGGTGATCGTCGTTGTGTTGCCCCTCTGTGACGCTTTCGTCAAGAAACGTGCAACCGGAGACGCTCGAGGTTTAGTCTATAAACTGTACCGTGACATTATGCATGTCTGGCTTAACTCCTAATACTGTAGCTGTTTGATTTTTTCCCACTAAGTGTCTGATGTCTCACTTTACTCCAGCACAACAGGGTATGAACCTAAATGAAAGGAGAAGAAAGTTCCCCAGGCGCAAAGTGTAAGAGAACAGGAAACCTTACTCGATGTCTGTCTCTTAAGTCCTCAGCATGCATCTGAATGACAAACCTGTGTATCTGTCCCCCTTTTAAGAAGTCCTTTACAAGTAGTGAGACACCAGAGCCTGGGCTGTGGAGGCTGTATATTTCTATTCATAATTGATGACCAAGACCCAGACAGACAGCACACTACACATGTAATATGGATTCAGTCTTGGTTTCAGATGCATGCCCTCGTGTGGACTTGAATCTAAGCCATCATTGTGTGTGGAGTGGGAACGTAGAGGGAATGTTGTATGTGTATTTGAGGATTTTGTGTGCCTGTTTGTGTGTGTTGGAGCCAAAAATGGAATGAACCGACCTTGTGTTTTCCAGCTCCAGTTTGGCGTATGTTTTGACTGCTAATTCCTGGTTCGGTTTTGCTGTTTTCTGTTTTTTGAAATATTGCTTTGATTTCTTACATGATGTGTTTTGATTTACACTTTTTGGTTCCTGTGCACCTAAACACCTTCACAATAAATAGAAGCAAGATGGGTTAGCTGCTACTTTTGTAGATTCCTGGGGACTAATTGATCAGGTATCCAAGTCCTGGGGCGTTTGTTTGGTCTCACCTTACTGCTTTGCCCAATTTCAGTCAAGGTTCATTTGAGAACATCTTGTTTTTTTTACAAAAGCCTGGTAATTTGTTTAGTCTTGCGTGTGATGGGATCTACTACTGTGTTAGTCTTACTGTGTGTAATATCTCTGTGGTGCTACATGAAACCTATTTTACCTGTAATTTAAAAAAATGCAGCCAAAACTCTGGACAGGTTGTGATAGTTTTCAGCATGACCTCACATCCCAGAGCGCTGAGATTGAATAATGCAACAAAATGGTTTTCTGTTTATGGGTTTAAGATCTTATTTTAAGATTTCTAATTTGACATGGTTATGATAAATTGTTCACGCATTGACAAGTGAGAGCGAATAGAGGTTACAGTGTTGCTTTTAACCACTAAACCTGCTGTGTAGTACAGTATATGCAAAGCTGACCCCTAGGCAATCGATCACATGAGAACTCTTAGGCAAACGAAGGAAATATGTACACAGAACATGCTCCTAATCTATAAAATCTCCAAAGTCATTGTCAGTCATATTCACTGGTTTATACTTTCTGGTGCTGAATTACTGTACTCCACGCTCCACACTTTGCTCAGACCCACAGCAACAAAACACAGAATTTAGGGTGGATAACGTATTTATGATTGACTCGTAACCCAGTTGTTTAGTGGTTTACTGGACTTGTGTGGTAGACCCTAGTCTCACTTTCTCCCCTGGTCTCAGCTGAAGTTCACAGAGGGCAGAGTTCATACCCATGTTCCCATAGCAACATATGACATGTCACCCTCAAACAGAAACTCCCTCTCAATCCTCCATAATGGTTTTCACCTCTGAACTTTGTCCTGTGCTGCCACTCAAACCCACTAAAGTGTGAGGCCCTACTGGCTGTAGCCTGCAGCCGCATCCACCAGGCTACACTCCACAGCGCTGCTTCACAAAAGGTTAATGATCAGCTCCGCCGTGGCATATGTCTTGGAAGAGAACAGGCTCACGTGCTAAGTTAGACAAAAATAAAATGAGACTATGTGAATGTTTCCACAAAGGAAACAACGCCTTGTTTTAATGGCTGCTGTGGTTTTGGTTCAGTTTGGTCCCCTGTCATTATCATGTGGATGCACCTCACTGCAGCCAGCCTCACCTGCTGCATTATTTATGAGCACTAATCAGGAGCCTGGCTCTCGTGTGCTAGCCACCCTACTGGTAACATCACTCCCCTGACCCGACCCTGCCTGTTTCCCCACAGCATTAGCGCGTGTTTACGCTAACGCCTGCTCATTAGGCCTGACTACGCTAGGCCAGAACCTGCTGCCTGAGCTGGAGCTAGGGGCCTTTTTAACATGCTATAACCAGCCCAGACATCCCCCTAGTGGGGTACGGGGAACAGCTACGTGCTAATCTCAAACAACAGGAAAAAGCAACATCGGTAGTAGAAAACTGTACATAGAGGTTTTTTACTGGGAGACATGGCCTGTGAGGACCCGCGATCAGGCTCCATTATTGTTGTAATTAGCGTGCCTCGGTGGAGCCCCGGCTCCCAGGCAGCGTGCCGCGACCTCCCTGCTTCTCAGTCTGTTTACAGCGAGCCAAGGCAACATGGAAAGGGCAGGGGGTTGACCACACGGCTCGATGCCTCTGTTCAGCTTCAGCAGCAACACAGCTGTTTATTCATTTGAAGTGTGGACACTGGAGAGTTTTCATTTCTCCGCTGTGCTACGCTACTCAAATGTTTATTCTACCTGTAGTATGAGCAAATGCAAACGAAGTGCCCGATGAGGTGCCGCAGTGTCAGGCAAAGTGTTTCTGTTTTTGATCAGTTGTTCTGTGAGACTCTAGCGGTTCGCCACTGTACATCAATCAATGTCAGGATCAAGCCTATGAAGACATCAACTAAACATTGGAATCTCTCAGTCAGTTTAAGGTATGTGCACCCATGTGAAATCACGCATAGTTGGTCTAAACCTCCTCGCTCACACTTGTCAATTACATTCAGCCTCAGCGTTTCAGCAGTTTTCTCACACTCACTTCCATCCTTTCTCCCCACCATCATAAAGAGGTCACCCCTTGATGGGGCACCCATCCCCTGGTCATCAGTTAGCCAGGCCAGGTCCTTTTCCTGTGCGCATCCAGAAAGGTATGGAGGCACAGTCAGGGCAGTGTGAAGTGGAGGTCCCATGAAGGACAAAGCTCCCTGGGTGGCTGAGCGATGAGCATGGGAGCGTGAAGGGCTGAGCCAGGTCTTTCCCACCGATCATCAGTCGTTCAGTCAGCCAGCCAGTGTTACATTGCCCAAGCACAAACTGTAATCAGACAGCTACTTTTCATTCAGTTTATCCTCTTTTCTACCAGAGGCGTTTGTATGTTCTTGTTGCATGTCTTTTCTCATTGACGCTTGGCAGTTAATTTTTGTCTGGACTCAGCTGTTCTGACATAATGTCGCTTACGTTAAAACATGGTTCTCTGTGTGAGCATGTTGAGAGGGATCAGCTTTTCCTCTCCGCGGCCTTCCCCAGTGTTTCTCCTTGTTGTCTCACTTCATTCCCGCTCTTATTGTATCTGATAAGAGGCCCTTTGTTGCAGTGTGGTAATGAAGCCCGTTAGAAGAGCAGCACCGCCGGGCATTCAGACCCGCACACCTCGGAGAGGCAGAGAGGCGCATGCATATCGATCTTATATTGTTTCCTTGAACCCAACTGCCTCGGTGTGCTTCGTGCTCTCGCTGCACTGCATCTCACTTTGCTGTAGTCTAATGTGCTGTCATGAAAAAGCGTCAAGTGAGATGTTGCTCTGTGTGCTTGTGTGTGTTCTCATATACACTTTGTATTTTCCCCTTTATACACAAAAAGAAATACTCCTTCAACTTCAAAACCCCATTTAGACCACATGTTAGTTTAATTAGTTTATTCATGAACATGTTTATATGTTGCTCTTTTACTATAAGAAGTAAATAATTTTACACTCAGCATAACAGTGTAGAGAAGTCAACACCAAGCCCAATAAATAAATAGTGCTGCTAAATATTTGACAGAATACTAGTAATTGTATCATGCATTCATTAGAAACTACAGGCATTCTTATAAATATATGAATGGGAGGTCCAGTAGCATCAAACCATTCTGATGTTACTCTAGATGCAACCTGTTTACATGAGGCCTACTCTATTCATTCTTAGACTGTATGTGCATGTGTTTTTGTGTCTTTTGCATGAGACAGAAAGAGACATCTAAAGGTCTAAAGCGCCATCTGGTGGAGATGTGACTTGATGTTTTGTATTCATCCCTCTGCACACTGATGACCTATTATCAGCAGGTTACCAATATATACCTGTAGAGCTGGTTTACACCATTGTTCTGTAACCCTGATAGTCGCCCTAAAATCTTATTTATATGGTGTATTTTTCCCACATTTCTTATTTTTCCATGTGGAAACATTTTTTAAAGATATTTTTAATTCCGAAAAAAATGTGCAACCTTGTTTTTATTGTTTAAGATATTTTCTTGAACAAGTTTTTGTTTTTTATTTATTAGGTCTTCTGTGACTCTTCACTGCTTTAGATTAGCAAGAAACACACATTGTATTCAATACAACCTGGGTGTTTTTTTAACCTCTTTACAACACTGACTTGTATCTGAGTATCTGCATTTTACACTCACACTTTAATATCCTCAGAGTGATTTTTTTCTACAAAGTGCAAATATGTCTTGTTTTGGCATCTTAACAAACGATGAAGCTCATTTGTTTGCAGAATAGCCAGAGAAGCTTGTCCACGCTCTTTGCTGCAATTCTTTGTACACAAAAGACTTATTTGGCATTATGCATGTAGAAAGGGCTCGGTGTTCTGTCCCGTCTAATTGGCGCTGTCAGGCGTCCCTTCACCGGCTTGTTTCTCAGTCTGATCGGATAACCCAGTCCACATGAAGAGAAACGTGAAAGACAGCCCGAGCAAAAAGAGAAAAAAACAAAAAGGAGAAGAGAAATTAGGCAGAATGGAAAGATGTGCAGGTTGTTAGGAGGTGTTGAGCCGCTTAAGAATACTCAGCTGCCAAGCAGACCACAGGCTTTTGAACATAAATAGTTGTCTTTCACTTGGTATCCTGGCAAACAATTGCTGATCAGAGGTGTGTAAGCAGGTGGAGGGAGAGGAACTCTAATGCAACATGACAAAAGTGCTACTTTGATATTGCTGATATCATTACCTTCGTTAGGAGCTAAATGCCACTGAAAAGACAGAATGGGGAAAATGCATGGAGGGCCTGCTCTTAAATGCAGGGAGGAGCATGACGTTAAGTGAAGAGAAGAATGCAAAGAAGCGAGCTGATGTTATTCCCTTTGATTGTCTTTCTTCCACACTCGTCTGTCTCTTTAACTTCAATTTATTCATTTAATGTAGCCAGTTTTCAAGATTTCCAAAACTATTTTCACACATTTTTTTCTGTTTTTAGTGTGGCTGTATTTATGTAAACGTGTGTGTGTGTGGTTG
The DNA here is from genome assembly GCA_032270685.1 of Microctenopoma stevenorrisi. Taxonomy (NCBI): domain Eukaryota; kingdom Metazoa; phylum Chordata; class Actinopteri; order Anabantiformes; family Anabantidae; genus Microctenopoma; species Microctenopoma stevenorrisi. Next base: position 6,620,259 of record JAUMTR010000001.1, read on the forward strand.
TGTGTGTGTGTGTGTGTGTGTGTGTGTGTGTGTGTGTGCGTGTGTGTGTGTGCGTGTGATGGTAATACCTGTGTAACAGTCGAAAGTAAGTAACTTCAGAAGTCAAGTGTATCATGTTGCCGGGATCTTCTTTGTGGTGACAACAGTGATTAATAATGGAAAGCAGATGTTGGCGTCTTGATCTGAAATTTTCATGAAACTTCGCTAACGTGATTAAAGTGTATGTCTTCCTCAAGTCACTCCGAGTCTTTTAACTCCGCTCCCTGGGGAGTGGCAACAAATCATGGTTGAGACAACATGTCAAATCACGGAGAATCTAATGCATGTCAAAATCAGACTTTTTTTTTTCTTCTAAAATTTTCAACTCCACCTCTGTTCAGTGAAACTAAACAGCGTGGGCAAAGTTTGTTTCTTTTACAACATTTAACACTTTGTAATTTCACTTGTAGCTGTTTGCAGCACGTATTTACAGACTACACTCGATAAATAAAAAGTCGTTGACTTTTTAGGCCTGAGTTTGTGGCATTTGCCAAATTAAAAATATATGTTATATATAAATAAAGGTAATATTTTCATAATTGTTTTGCGTTACCTTAAAAAAAAAAAAAGCAAATTAGGTTTTATTTTCCTGTCGTTTTTTTACCCCATCATTTGAGTGTTTGATGTCAGTCTGAGCTGAATAAACTCGACTTCCAGCAAGTGTCTTTTTCAGTAAATAGTGATCTATATTTTAGAGGGAACTTAATGACATTTCTATTTTCTCCTCTCACAAGAATTCAGGACTCATCTTTATATTTTTGTAGGGGTGGATAAATGCATTTGCACCTTCTGCTCAGCAAAGTTTATTTATATCTTAGAATGCATTTAAAAGCCTGGGCTGCTGTCACAAGAAGATGGCTTTGCTCACTTTGAATTGTGAGGTGCAAATGTATGAAAAAAGGCTCCAGCTAGAGATTCAGCGCAAAGTAGCCGGGAGTGTTGTGGCAGCAGAAATATCAGATCACTTAAATGCTTTCTCAAACATTTCTTGAAGAGGTACCAAGATCATCTTTTATCTCTCTATTTTTCTCTCCATCTTTGTTTCCTCTGTTATCCTACTTCTAAGGAGAGACAAATAGGTTCATTCTAATGTGGTCAGGTTAATACAGCTGCAATACTTTCATTTAATCTTTATTTTCCTGCCTTTCTTTTTTCATATTTTTATTGGTGGATTACTTCAGATATATTTTTTATTCTTAAACAATAAAAATAAAAGAGATACATCTTCTTAATGTTAACAGCCCCTATGAAAGACTCTGAGGACACTACACTGATCATACTAACATGAATTTCCTGCTTATTTAAAGTCAGTATTTTGAATAAAGACCTTCCAAACCTATGTGAAAAAAGTAATTCAGCCGCATTGGCTGGTTTTCAAGCATTAACAGCCAGTCGGATTTAAGTCCAAATTTTGACTAGGCCACAACAAAACCTCATGTTCATTCAGAGCTGTTGTGTTTTGGGTCGCTGTCCTGCTGCATAACCCAAGTGGGCTTGAGGTCACAAACTGATGACTGGACATTCTCCTCCGGGCTTTTTGGTGGAGCACAGAATTTATGGAGGCAAATGCTGAGGCAAGTGAGACGTGCAATTGTTTAGATGTTGTTCTAGGTCCTTTTATTATCTACAGGATGAGACGTTGGTGTATTCTTGAGGTAACTTTGATTATCCAGTCAGTCCTGGGAAGGATCACCACTGTTCCAGGTTTTCTACATTTGTGAAAAATGTCTTTTTAGTCTTTTTTACAAAAGGCCAGACAGTTTTAATCAGCTTTTTAGTTTTTCTAAATTAAATAATATGTGCATTTTGTATTTATTTGGGTTACCTTTCTTGTAATAATAATGAGATCTGCTTGATTATCTGATCATTTAAGTGTGACAAATATGAAAAAAATAAAATCAGAAGGTTGCACACCTGGATGTGGGCAGCTTATACCATTTTCATGGTTCTCTGCAGGTTCTGTCAAGCACACACATGTTCAATTCTGGGCTTTGGCTGAGCCATTCAGTGTCACTCGAGTATTTTCTTGGAGGGATGCTCTCTCAACTTTAAGGATGGTTTGACATGCTTGCATTGAACTCTCTCTCACCACAGTTTTCTGATGAAGATCTGTTTAATGGGCTTCAGGACCTCCTCTAACGTTGTCCATCATATGATTGCACCACCCACTACGACTCAGTGATAAAATTATAGTAGAAGTTCAAACTTCCTGACAATTTAGATCTTTGTCTTGATTTTTTATGGATTTTGTTGACAGTGTGCAAAGATATATATAGAGAGCGATTAACAGTCACTGAATCAACTTAAAAATGGTTTCAGATCAAAACTCTGACCTTAGTTTTAAGTCTGAACTGTGCTGTGAACCATTGTTCCTAAGTCCAGATGTAAGTTGACCCCACACACACACTATCTTTATTCCTTTCTGTAACAATCTGTGCCGCAATTTGACCAGAGGTAGAGGACTGCTGACTCAAATTTCTTCAAATCCACTCTATTTGGGCTTTAAAGAGCAAGCACCATAAATTTAATAAAGGCAAATGAATATAAAAAGCAATGTTCTTATCAGCAAGGCAATGATAACAGTTTTCAAATTCTGTCTCATTTTTGTGTTTTCTCTTTTACCTTTCACACTCTTCCCTAAGGCCATAAAAACAGTTCTTTTACATATATTACCTTTTGATTAATGGAGCTGTATTCATTATTCTGCCCTATTGCTAATTAGAAAACGCACCCTGCTAATGATATACAGTTGGAATAATACTTGCCCACGAGGCACGCTATCACATCAGGTTTCATGCTTGCGTGCTCCCTGTACGAGCCTGTACTCGTAGATCCAGAGCTGCTTTCGTCTTCCCGCTCAGCTCGTCCATTAGCAAAAGAGTCACGGCCAGCACTGGGTGTCATTGTTTCTGTTCTGGCGTAATGAGGCCTGTTTTCTCTGGGGAGTTGTCGCTGAGGGTTGATGAGGTGTGCAAGCACCGAGTCAGTCTTAATCAGGAGATCTGTGAGAGTCTGCGTGCACGTGTGTGTGGTCTTGATCGATTTTTTTTTTCATTGCGCATGCAGATATCTTTGTTTGATCTCTGCTTGAGTGCTGATAAAGAAAACATTTTTAACTGAGTTAGTCGGCTGTGATACGGGTTAACAGAGTATCAGGTGGTCCCACTGCTCCTGTGCCACTGTCCTGTCACGGTCCAAACAACTGATGGCAGTGACAACCATCAATATCACACCAGTGGACATGTCTGTACTAATGCAGGCTTATTACCCTGTCCGAGCTCTAACTGCGTTAATGGCTGGGGGGTGAGATAGAGGCGTAGCGAAGAGGGAGTTGGTCACGACATATTGGTGACAAGGTAACACAAACATTTGAGCTGACATCTGTCATTTGTCCTCTTTAAACTACCTTCCTGCTGGTACTTTGTATCTGTCCTGATAAAAAGCACATTATGTACCTATGAGCATATGTGCGTAAGGGCACTTTATGGCCCTTTTTCTTTGGTAGTTTTGCTGTTAGATCATTCATATTTATTTTATTCTGCTCTTTATGTTTCTTGAATACATTTATTTTAACAAACTTGCTTTGTTGATGGTTACTTCCCGTAGTTTGTAGAAAGGAAGTACAGGAGACATCCAAGCCAGTTTACTGACACCCATAAACACTGTACATTTCTGTTCTTCTGTTCATTCTTGTAATACATTCTAGTTGTCAGATAGTTCAGTCATGGCAAGTGGACTTCGTTCTTCTGGTAGAGACGTTTCGTTCTGCATCCACAGAACTTTTTCACTCTGAAAGAAGTCCAGTTGCCATGACTAAACCTTCTGACATTATAGTTGCAACTGTACTTTTGAATCCTATATAGGACCGTTGTAACTGTAACTTATGCTGTAAGATATTATTCATAACCAACAACATATGACAATCACAACAATCAATGTAGCTTGAAATTAGTTTCTAGTCTTGTGACTTTAAATTCAGTTGGTAATGCCAAAACATGCACAAACAAAGTCATCATAAGAAAAGAACAGCGTGTCAAAAAAAAAAGATTTATATTGAGTTTCATTTGACCCTGAAATAAGGGCAGTTAAATGGCCGTAGTAACTACAGGAGCTGGATAAGAGGAGGTCTGCTCTCTAGAGTTTACAGAGAGAAAGAGAGCAAAGGTTATAAAGAAAGCCTCTGAGTAGTACCGAGCAGCCGTTAACACTTTCCACCTACATTTTGTGGCTCAGAGGTCAGCATTTCTCGAGATTACCTCTTCTTATTTTCTCTTTTCCAGTCTTTCCAAGCACCATTACAGCCCAGCACAGAGCCATTAGAAATCAACAGCCCATACTGTTGTAATAGCACCCTCACATAGCTCTAGGGTCTAGTAACCTATAGCCCCTCTATCTACTGGATGGTCCTGCTGCTCAAGTTCTCACTAAGGTCAAGTAGGTCAGGATTGAGGTTTGGCTACAGGAGAGCAGTCTGTGTTACACCCTTGTTCACAATCTGCCCAGACTCTAGTTAAATAATAATGATAATGTATTCCCTATCGATCTCCATGGGGAAATGACTTATTTTTCCAACGGGAGTACAATGTGCGTAGTCAGCTACACAGGAATGTACTCAGTGCTGCTGTTATTTCATTGTCTTGCTAAAGGGCACCTCAGCGGGATGACACAAAGAGGGAGTCCATGCGTTTTAGTTACTGTTCATCCTTTCTAAAACACATATCACAATCAACCTGATGACACGTGTGATTTAGGTCAAGAAGAACTAGTTCAGTATTTATTTTTATTATCTCGGTTACATTGTGTTATTGACATTGGCACAGGATGGAAAGAAACGGTTTTAAAAGTGGTTATGAGTTGCTGTGTCATGAGCGATTTGGCTTATTAGCCTGGGACACGGCATCTCCAAAATGGTCACTGCAGGGTCATGGGCACCACACAGGTCCAATCTAATCCTATCCCTCAGAAGAGCTAGCGTAGCACAAATTCGCTGCATATGGCGCCATGTAGCAGATCTGTCAGACTGCCCATGCCGACCCTTGTCAGCTGCCTCAAGCGTCTACATTGTGTACATCAGTGGACCATGGGCAATGGAGCTGCTCTGAGCTATCCCATTTTCTTGGCCGGGCAGATGTGTGCCCGTCGTTTACCATTGAAAAATGGCACCAGGACACATGGAGTGCATGGCTCAGTGGGCCAGAGCTGGTTTGCTGGCACAAGGGGGACCTACACATTATTAGGCCAGTGATTTTTAATGTGGCGAGTTGGTGTAAAGACCTCTTTTGAAAAATGTGAGTGAGATCACCGGAGGTAATGTTGGAAGTCTAATGTAAGTCTTTGTCATTAAACATTTACTGTGTAGATACATCCTGATTCTGAACAGAGCTCAGCTATACCCAGTATGGGAAAAAGAATTACTCTGGATTGACACAAGTATGGGAGTCAAAATGACAGGATTGAGACAGGAAGACATAAATTGGTGCAAGATGAGGAAACTCTGGCTCCCCTGTCCCTTTAGACCCTCAAGTTCGTCTTTCACTTTTCCATCTTGATAGCATCGCAGACACACTGCCCTCCAGAGGCAGTGATGCATCTGTCAGAATTGCACAAAGGCAATAAAGTCAAAGAAACTCACACAGAGACGGCTGCGCTTTTCCATTACCAGTCATCATATTTACCAAAAGTTAGAATCTAATGGCAGTATTAAGGATAGAGAGTTTTATGGAGAGAGATTATGGTCTATGACCTCTTTTGGATTTGACCTCTAATATTTATCTTACCTAGTACAAAGAAAGGTACAGTCTAGTGAGCCTAATAAGAGCTGGAAAGCAACAGAAATGTGTACGTAATGATACAGCTATGACAAGTGCTAACTGTCTTGATGCTTTATCCTTCAACTGTGTGCATTTAAACATGCATGCGCAAAACCAGAGTACTCACCATAAAGCAAATTTTGAAAACCTGAATCCCACCACCTGCATATCATTACAACCTCCAAGATGCATTGGAAAAGTAGGAAAGTAATGACAAAAGCACAAGTGGCTGCCGAGCCCACGCACTGTACTTGTAATGTGGAAGCTTGTGGGCTCAGTTTAATTAAGTTGTTTCTGGCTAAGACGTACAATTATAAAGCATCTTCACGGCTGTGAGAGAAAGAACCAACATTAAAAAATAAACACAAATCACACACAGAAACTTAAAGATGCTTGTGTTTGTTTGCTTCTTCTGTAGTTTATAACCTGTTAATGACCCCCCCACACACACACACCCCCATCCTCCCCTTTCTTTGTTTTGTTGCGATTCTAGTTAAGCGATTGTCAGGTGATGAGATTTATACGATTTTGAACACATTCTGTTAGAAAATTATTTTGCTGGACAAACCCGAGGTTTTAATAATAAAAGACAATACAGAGAATGTGAGAATTTCTAACTCAATATCCAGTCCAGTCATATTGGGACTTTTTTTATGTTTCAAAGCTTCTGGTATGTGTTGCAAGAGACTGATACAATACTGTTGCAATGTTTGAATAGAGTAGTAGCACAAACACATGCCTGTTTACTTTTATACTTGGATAATGACACTTTTCTTTGTTTTTTAAATAATTTCTGGATTAAAAGCATCATGAGATGCCTTCATGTCTGCTTCATCCCCATCACCGATCCTTGTTCTGCATCTCGACAACCAGTCTTTACGTGAGAGCCAACCTTAGGATTTCAAAGCGTTGAGTTGAAGGTGTAGGCAACAGCACTGGCATGGATCCCGGGACAGCAGGCCAATTATAAAATTATGAGTGAAGAGTTCCTCCACATCCCTTGTTGCCCCAAAGAACCTCATTACCCAGAAGCCTTGGCTTTGAACACCTCTCCCACACCAAAAGATGACACAACCTCCAGTGCTGGCTCCTGTCAGGCAACAGTTCTGCCATTTTTTCCCCCTCTACTTCCACATCTCCCCTAGTGTTTTTAAAGCAACTCTGCAGAGCCACATCTCCAAACAGTGTCGGCTTAAAGGCAGCACTGGCAATATGACAGCCAGAAGAAACAGTGAGTGCCACAATTGACATATTCCCCATCCTTTTGGCATGTCATCTCCCTTTTTCTGGACACCTGATTGATTCTGACAGCCTATATTGGGTATTTCATATGAAAGAGAATTCTGTGATTAAATGTTAATAAGTTGGAATTTCTCTCAGTGCTTTTATTACAGGCCGCCAGTTTTGAACATTTTTCAAAGTAACACACCCAAATTCCACTGTTTGCAATGAATTAATAATACAGTCTTGTCACTGAAGTATCATGCATTCTTTAATCAGGCTCCGGGTCTAAAACAGAAGCTTCTTGAAAGGTATTCCTTTATGATCAGAACAATTAGAAACTTAGCGGCAATCATAAAGGGCTGCTCACAAAGCCATGCATGCATACAGTATATACAGTACGTACGTGCGTCTCAGAGATGGAGAGAGACCCCTGGGGTGAACTCCGATGCTTTCTTGTAGTGTGCTATCTGAATTCAGTATCTTGACTGGAGCACGTCACTCAGCCAGACGACGGGGGCTAAAGGCAGTGTGAACTGCAGGCACAAAAGAACAGAGCTGCGCGTCTTTGTTCAATGTCCTAAAAGTGCTCACCAAGTTGTAAAATAAACATCCCCAAGTTTAGCTCACCCCTCCGCCCCTACTGCATTCAGCCAAGTCTGGAATCAGCCCTTCGCTCCTGTTCTCGCTGTTGAGGACAGGACACAGATTTGTGCGTGGAAGTTTGTGGCGTTTGGCGTCCTTTGTGTTGACGTGTATCGGAGCCGACACCTGCCTGCTACCTGAAATCCTCTGCGGCTTTTCTACAAGAGATAGGAGCAGGCAGGCTGTTTATTTATTTCCTCATCTGAAACCATGACACTGTCTACCTCACCCGCAGCTTTATCACGTTTGTGTGTGTGTGTATGTGTGTGTGTGTGTCTGATATGGGATAATAAAGAAAAGAGGAAACAAAAAAAAATAAACTGTACTCAGCAAAATGTGTGAAAAATGCAGTAACCACAGCAGGGGCTCTTATTCTCTTAGATATTTGCTGCACAATCTGTATTGTACATGCACTGGCTTTGTCTCACAGGGCAGAGCAGGAGCCTATGACACTATAGTTAGGTTTAGCTCAGAAGACTGAAAGGCCTTTGTGAAGGATTTGACTTTGTGTATTTTTGTAGTTTGCTTTTAAGGCTCTCCTCTGCTCTCTTCTGTTCTGCCCTGTGAACAAGCTCGGTGAGACAGACCTCTGCGCTCTCAGCTCTCCCTCTGTTCCTGAGCAGAAGTTAGAACAGTTGGTGCCCCTCAATAAGTTATACCACCATCACCCCAACTCAGGAACACGCAACAGTCTGGAAGAATTTCAGGTAAAGGACTGCCTAATTAGTTCCCATCAAAAATGTAATTCTTTTCTGGAATTACGCTGCAAGGGCCGAGTAGCCAAAGGCGAAGATACCTGGTGGAGAAAAAAAAATAATGAATGAAAAAAGATATTCTAACCTCGAGCCATAAGTACATTTATATGCTTGACATGACTCTGCCATCAATGTTGGGTCGAATTCTAATTTAATTTCTGAGATGTATGTGTAATTTTGCCATTAATATGAATGTTAGCACCCTAAATATTTTACACTTTTCATGGATATTGTGAGCGTCTCATATATCCTTCAAGAGTGTATTAATTAATAAACTCTTTTCTGATACTTTTTTAGCTGGAAACTTGTAATAGGAGCAAGCAGGTGGGATGATGTAGTGAGAGCAGCCAGAACATAGTTGTCTGGTGCCTCATTAACATCCCCGGTTCATTATAAAGAAGCTTTTTTTCCTGTCATCTTTTTATTATGTGCCAATGTTGTGTGGCCTTTAAGGTAATTAATAATGAATTAATTAACCAAATTAATTCCTAGGTTAGGAACGTTGTTCAGTAGTGGGGCCAGTCAGTTTGGATTTGGGCCCTGATGGGTGAGGCCCTTTACACGCTGATGTTGTTCATGTTTCTGACAGTGCCAGCCCCCTGTCTAAAAGCCCTAGCAAGTGCCATTTGTCTCCGGGTTAACAGAAAGACGAGATATAGGGCGGGCTGAATAATTTAAGCTCCCACAACACATGCACTTTTGCTTTTCAAGCATGAGTTATAATTTAATTAGAAACTTCTGGTGCATTGCTGGCTATTTAAATATTAAAGTCTTCCGCCGATCACATTGGATTAGCCATCCCTGTGAAATTCCCTGAGATGTCAGTTGTTGTCTTTCTGTCTGATTCTCTCTCTCTCTCTCTTCTCACTCTCGTTGCTTTCTTGCATTTCCATCCGTGTTTTCTGACGTACATCTCTCACACATTGTTTGTCAACTCCTACAGACAAAGCACTAATCACAGACTCCTGGGAACATTAATGGGTTCGTTCGTATCGGACACCTGAATGAACACAGAGAGTGGTGTGCACATTATGGAGGCCTGATGTACAGCACCTTTTGCCCTGTGAATGCAAAACATGAAACCTGTTGATGGTGTTGATGGTGTGGGTTTTGCCAATGCCATCACGTAAATAGAGAGAATTTCAAAACAGTAAGATAACCTGCATATAATCTGATAATATATTATCAGATCTGATAATATGATAATATCCAATTGCATAAGACACTGAAAATATAAATATTCCAGAAAGTGAAAATAGAATGATTTTTTAAAGCGGGATTCTCCGTATGTGTAATAATGTACATGTACAGGATTGTAGTTTGTACAAATGATCTTAACCAGTAACAGTGTTTTCATGTTTCTGAAAGTGTCACAGTGAGGTGTACATATATATAATGTATATCTAAGTCTCACAAGCCCAAGACTGACGCAGATCAGATGTTACCGTCCTGACAGGCTCCCCGGCTCCATGGACACGTCAGTCTTCCAACACGACTACAGAGCTCCCAGTCACAAACCTGAGAGTGGGCGTGGGGTGATATCATGAATGAGGGAGAAATAGAGGCAAGGAGGTTTGTGAAGCTACAAAACCTCAAGGTGGTTTTATTGCAAAGAAAAATGAAATGGTTGTATAAAGGATAATGTTCAACACGTTTCATTATAAAGTCAACGGCAAAAAAGCTTTAATCTCTTCAAATAGAGATTTAAAAACAGGAGAAGAACATACAGTGTGTTTTAGCTTTAATTCATTTCCTGAACCAGTCACTGAATCTTTAGCAAATCTCTCTTAAACGGGAGTGAACCGCGCATCTCTTGTGGATAATTTAAGACAGAATAATACACATTTGATGCTGCATATATGACACTACAGTGTTATTTAAGGAAGACACGTGCTCCATCACTCAGCACCACTATTGACAATAAAGTATAAATCAATATCAAAACATGTAATTGCAACAGGATTATGTGTTCAATTAAAATAATAAAAACATGTAGTTAAATCACACATATAACAAGTTTCAGATATGTTGATAATGAATAATATTCCCATTCCCATAATAATAGAAAGACCTTGTCATCTCACCACAGTTACATTTATTCTGATGTAAAATGATGTATCCTGTGGGTCTTTGTGAGAGGAAAAACATTTATATTCTAATGAAAGACTACAGCACTGTTTTAATTATACTTTAAACACGCACAGACAAGACAAAGGCCTTAAAAGAATACACAGCCGCATCAAATCAAGAGGGGTTTAACTGTATTAGCACGTTAAACAAACCCTTGATAAGATATAACTGTACGCTGAGATACAGGCGTTAGTGTGTGTGTGTGTGTGTGTGTGTGTGTGTGTTTGCTGTGTACTGCTCACTACACGCCAGGCCCCAAATGACCTATATGCAGAGGCTATGGGTGCATGTGCGGTCCACGCACAACTCAAAGAACAGAAGCGTTTATGTGTGAATTATGGGTGACGGGTTGTTCAGTCCATCCCCTCGATCAATCCTGTGACACACACACACTCTATTACCAGTGGCAAAGATGAACTAGCTGTGGGCCTTCCAGCTAATTATAAACCAGCATCTACGTTAATCTTCTCCTCCAGATGGTTATTTATCCCTTTAAGCATCAAAGCTGTCTGTTCACTTTAGTTTCTGTTTCTGAAACACGGGTGAACTCTCACCTGTCTTTAAGTCGCCGTTTCCTTCCTCACACACTGTTTGTGTGTGCTTGTCTCGCTGTGTATTTTGACCTGTCATGTTGTGTGTCTGAACAGGTGTATCTGTCTGATCACGGTAGATGCGTGTTGTGCTCTGTTTCTCCGCGCTCTGGCAGGGGCCCTGGCAGTAGCGCTGGGATTGTGTGTCAATCAGGTAGCGCTGCAGACGGCCTTGCAGGCCCCCTCATCATGTGGAGTCCTGTTCTTCTGCTGTCTTGTCCTGTCATCCCGGGTTCCTTTAATCTCCCAATCGTCCTACAAACCCTCAATCATCATCGTCACTTCTCACTTAAGGCCCCGCTCAGAAATCTGCTGCTCAATCTTGCGGTGCAGAGACGGTTAAATAAAATAGTGAAATGGCCTCTTTTTTAAATTAAAAAGATCTTTATATATGTGTTAATGTTATGCATGTGGTCAGGAATGCGTGAGAGCTATTTGAGTTTGGATTTTATATAGTATTTGAGTTTTATAGGTTGGTCAAATTAAACTGACAAAATTTTTGTTTCAGTTGTTTGAAATTTCAACTCCTCCCATTCAGATCTAAATATGAGGTCTGATATTGTTTGTAGTAAACTCACAGCTCAGGGGGAGGATAGTAACTAGTTTGCTTTGTGGTCTTTATTTGACAAAAGGTAAATTCATCCTCATCTGTCATATTGTTTGAATTGAAGTGCTGATAGATACCCTAATAAGATTGCAGTAAGTATGTTTTGGCGAGACAGAAAAGTGTGAATCTGTTTCTGTATAACTTGTGAAGTGCAGTCAATAACCCCACTCTCTCACTCCTCTCCTGTCTCTCTCTCCAGACATCCCCAGATGTTATTTGACTCTTATTTGCTTTAATATTTCAGCAGTTAGCACAGCTAGAAGGACAGGTTCCTCTCTGTGCCTTAATAATGTTAAGTCCTTGTAAACATAGTCGTACTATCTGAGATAAAGAGGGACACTGATTAATAAATGACAACTATATGAAGAAGTAGTGGGTTAAAGGTGCACAAGCCAGGAACACCTTTTCTTTTTTGATGTAAATTGCATCACTGTCTTGTGAAATTTAACTGGTTGTCTGCAGTCGGCAGCAGTCAGCAACTTTTGGAATTTAGTTGCTCTGCAGCCAAACGTTCTGTTCAAATAAGTTAAAGCAACCCCTGAGTCAAAGACTTTCTTTGAGCAAAGAGAACTATCAGACGGCTTTCACAATTAATACTATAGCGAATGGGCCACTTTAATTATTAAGTCTGCGTTACACTTGAAGAATGCTCACCAGGCGTGAGATTTAAAAGAAGCTAATGTTTCACTATCAAACCATTTCATCCAATCTTCATAACAGATGTGTGTGCGCGGGAGGGCATTAGTTTCCACAGCAGGCGCTGAAAATATGCCTGCTTTTCCCTCATAATGGGAGAAGTCTGGTTTGTCTTGAGGGGCCAAGTGTCTTCTTGTGACTGGCCATTGGTTTTAAGTGGCTTGTGCATTTTTCATGGGACAGTGGTCGTTGGGAATATCTTGTCACTCTATTAAGGTCTATTCAAATGGTAGCAGCCATAAAAAGAAGCCGGCACTGAAACACTAGTTTAATATTGCATTATGTGTTAATTAAGAAAACAGATATGTGCTTTAGATGGGACGGTGCTTTCATCACATCACAGTGGTGGATGCAAGTGGCATTTCCTAGTTCTAGGCCAATGTCAATACAGACAGATAGATTTTATTTTATAAGCTAGGTGTGTCAATAAAGTCAAATCACATACAAACTTGAATTTTTTGAACCTACATTTTGATTTTGTAATATTATATTTAGGAGAAGTGTAGTTTATTGTTTGCTTTATTTCTGCTTTTTAACTAAAAGACATGTGAACAATCCAGTCTGTTGGGGTTGGGGATATTAAAATGTTAAATGTTAAAAGACCGCATCCAGAAAACAGAATAACTAGGGTTAGGTTATTCTGTATTAAGTGTCAATTACTGAAAACGGATTGGCAAAACTCAAATACTTAAATAAATAAACATTGAATATTGTAGCTGGTTGCAAAAAAACATCAGAGATATTACTCTGGAGTTTTTTTTTAACATTGTTTGGTCTAAAAGTCAATCGTAGCTTTCATCAACATGGATGCCTTTATTAAAAAATGACTGTGATTACTATTTATTTATGTATAACTGTCTTGATATTTCTTATTTCATAAAGCACCCTTACTTCCTTTTTTTGGTCCTTTTATTACCTTTTCACCATTCCTCCTCTCTCTCCAGAAGACAGGGCAGCAATTATATACCCTACCCTCCATCTTAGAGCTTATTAACCTTTTTGTTAGAATATCTGGAGCATAAAGACCTTATTAAATATTTACATATGCACTAACCAGTATGAAAAATTAAGAAACCAAAAGTTTTATTAACCTGTAGTAATATAATGTCTACTGTTGGCCAACAAAAGGGGTCTTTTTTGCACATTAAAGCATTCTGTACTGCATAGTAATGTATGATAAGAAGGTTTCCCTTGCATTGATTAACTTCACTTTAATATAACATTAGGTTTCCCTAAACTAGTTTTATCAAAGAATTATGCTTTTATTACAAGGTGTAGAGTTGAGGGCAGGGGGAGAAGTGTTTTGCCTGCAGAAATAAGGCATTGCGACAATCCTGAATTACCCATGGCTCTGTGTGTTGTGACTTACACGAGGACTTTAGTAAAATGCATATGCTCACATTTCATGAATATATTAGAAAGCATAGCGTAAATACCTGTCCCTGCTCACCAGACTGACCTGTGCCTGCATAGGTGTAGTTGATCTATAATACTCAGCTATTCAAATGGGACTAACTAGCTTTGAATTATTTAAACATATATTTAAAAAAGACCTTTCGGTGCTTACCATCACCTGCTCCTGGCGTTCTCCTCCTCTCTTTTGGATTGTAGTTTACGCTTCACTGCTCACAACTGAGTCGATGCTCACTGAAATGTTTAGATTTTTATTAACAGCACCGTGAGCCACTAATATCTCGCCGGCATGTTCACCGTCCTCTAAAATCATTCCCTTTAACTCTGATAGGCGCTCAGACATTCTGCTTCCCAGTGAGCTGTTGCTTGAATTCCTTCCGCTGTGCGTGCGGAGCAGGCTCTGCTTCGTACCTGCGTACCTGGAGGCGCAGACACCTGCGCAGCACCAGTGCAGTTCCTCTGCAGAAATTACAACTTCAAAGCAGAAACCGTATCAAATCACCAGTGTCCAGGCCAAGATAGATACAAAGATAAACCCAGCACGTTATCTAAGTGCTGCGTTTCAATACAGTTTTGAGGTAGTCATTCAAGATGTTACTAACTTCTAAACCTACGATCTGCTATATATTCACTACATACATTATAGTCTAATAGACTAAAGTTAATTTGCGCTTATAAAAATATGATTCAGTTAAATACCTTACAGAATACGAATTAGCTTCATTTGAACACTGTTTATGTGTAAAAGTTATTTAACAGTGCCCATTCTAAAGCTTTGAAGTGTGACGTTCATTAAATTTAATAAGGCATTTACTGTACCGTAATGAAAAGGTTTCTAATGTATTGTGCTCATCGATAAAGTGAAAGTCGAAGTCGAAGAAAGGAGTCTGAGACAGAGGTCAAAGCCGGATGAAAGTTAAAGTTGAGCAAAGAATAAAGAGAAATATGAATAATAAGAATCATGATTACAGCGCATGATGAAAAGCTGGCAGAAACAATCTCGGAGAGAAACATGGAAATATGGAGAGTGGGAGACAAGATGTGACTGAGAGCTGTAAGTTGTAGGTGTTAAACTTTGATGCCTCTGGTGAGTGAAGCAGTAAAGTACAGTGTGGTCTGTGAGCAGCAGTAATAGAGTGAGTACCTACCCAGGCAGACGGGGAGAGAGCGGGGGTGGCAGTGGAGGGGTTATGGGGCATTGTAGAGTGAGACAGAGAAGAGGCGAGCCATACATAGTCTGACTGAGACGGAGCACAAGTTGGGGGGTGCGGATAGTTAGATAGCGAGAGGAATGAGAAGCTTATCCATGATTTAACGCCTGTGGGGCCATGAGATGAGCCTTGCCAGTTCAGGCTGCTGTGATTGCTGGCTGATGCTGACTGAGGCGGGGGCCTTTCAGCTCATTTCGTCATGGAGCTCCTAATGAGGCCTGGGCCGAATCCCTGAACACACGGGCTCCAGACACACCTCAGACGGAGGGAACTGAGGGGTTCCAGCCTCCACCAGCAACACCGCCGTGCCTTCGGTAACTGAAGGGGTGGCAGAGCAGGGGCACGCAAGAGGCCGGAGACTGGGGGGGGGGGGTATGGGTGTTGCTCCAGGGTGAGTTGGGAAGCCTACTTTGTCCCGAGGCTGTGTGAAAAGGTCACTGCCCTTGAGGAGTAACCACAGGCACCTGCTGCAGGGCGTCTGGAGGGAGAGTTGTTTTTGTTCAAACAGGAAGTGGCGGGTTAAGAGGAGCGTGTCCATCAAAACTATGTTTGCTGTTTGCTCGTACAGAAGTGGAGTAGCAGGAGTTTGTTAGACGACCAGCTTTCCACTGATTTGTGTATCGATCTCGTCCTAGTTACGCTTTTTCTAACAGTTAAACACAGTGAGTTTGTAGTTATTGCGCAGTTCCGCCATTCATCTCCTGAAACAGCTTAAACCTCTCTCACATCTGTCTGGAGAAGGACCGAGCAACGTACCTTATGTGGCAGTATGGGTGCCTCCCTAATGAGAGGCAGCTCTAGGGGATATAAAAGGCAGAGGGGTGGGGCAGCAGGCTCGCTGGTGGAGCAACTTTGTTCACCCCGGCTCTGGCCTTTGTGCAGAGTTAATGATGCCACTAATATGTTCTTTAAAGACCACACTGTGATTCATGGCTTTCATTAGCCCCATGTGCCAGGGTGTCTTTCTCTCTCTCTCTCTTCTCTGTCGCCCTTTTAATGATGGCCTGGAGATGAGGTGGCACGCTTGACCCTTAATCATACGAGTAAAAGGAGGCCAGTGTGAGCGAGGAGCGATGATGAGATGGGAGGTTGCGGCGAAAGGCAAAGGAGGTCGAAGAAATCAGACAGTTGTTCTTTATAATCCAGCTCCTCTGGGCCGGTTACGCTTCTCAGGAAGAACAGCTATATGTCCGACACATGCCTCGTACACACAGTTTACTGTGTGTACGATGCATGATGTCGTAGCCATGTTTCCTACAATGTTAAATGGAATTAATATAAGTCAATCACGTAGATCACCAATGAAAAAGTTTCTATTCAGTTCATCTTTATTTGCATCAGAACAAAGGTCATCTCAAGGCACTTTACAGCGTAAGGTTATATTTTTATATAAATATAAGTTTATATATACAGAACTATGTAGAAAACCCAACAGTCCCACTTGAGCAAGCGTTAGGCGACAGTGGAGAGGAAAAACTCCCTGACTGAACAATAACTCGCATCATTTTCAAATTACCATCACAAGCACGTTTTTCAGCACAGTCGCAGACAGAACAAAAAGTTGTCGTCGTTTCTTGAAATCCGTTCGTGTCTGTCTCGCGTCTAAAGAGTTTATGTTCCAACATAGACCCGTGATTCGTTGTTTCCTTCCTGGCGCGAAGTTCAGCAAAATCAATATGTCAGCTGGTCAAAACATTTGTGAATCCAGTTTCCAACTTTTCTATGTAGTTTCTGAACTGATGGTGTTATTGTATTGTTGTATACAAATGATAGCCAATGCTGCCATTACCTGACGCTGAATCAATGAGGGCTTGTAGTGATTTGTCTGGCAGTGAGCGAGTACAACGCGTGTGTGTAACTACGAACATGCTGCATGTGGCCTGAGTGTGTATGATTGCGATGGTGTAAACACACAGAATCTCTCATGTCTGCCTGTCGGGAGGAAAAATAAATAAGGGATAAATAAATTACACACAGATACACTGCACTTGAGCTTGCTTTGCTTCGAGTAATACAGTTGTTTACAAGGGTGTGTGTGTGCTGGGGGTGGAGGCGGTCGCAGGTAGCGCCACATCGTGTCTGTGAGTATCGTGTTGTGTTGTCTTAGACCACTGACACCAGGGATAATTTCAATAATTTACACCTCATGTGATTGCAGGAGACACCTCGTGTGTTGCTTTTTAAAAATGTAAAGCAGTCCCTGCCCACCCGACACAGCCTCAGAGCGCGCACACACACAAAGACACACTAACACAACGTGGCTCTGGACCACACTACAGCCCAGATGATGAAGAGCAGATGTTTTCCCAACTGGGGGTATGCTCCTAATGCTTCTATACCTACCCTCCAATAAAACCACCTCCTCCTCCCTTTTTTCTGCAGTATCTATCCAAGGCGTCCATTTTTCCACAGAGTAAAGACAGATTAGGGGCTGAATCCCCCACGATTTGGGTCATGACCCTATGTGTGTGCCGTGCTGGGACTGGAGCGGCACACGACCGGGCCTCCATTTACAAAAGATCAAGGGGTTAGGCCGGGCCACTGATTGAGGGGGAGCCACACAGTATGACCATGTTTGGAAAAATAATGAGATTGAATTAGCAGAGTGTTTGGTGGAGGCGCGGTGGAGAAACAGCGGTCAGAGCAGCTGCGTGGCTCGCGTGAAGCTACGATCAGCTGTTAGCTTGACATGTTCCCACCCTGTGTTTTACCTGTTTGAGATCAAAGCGTTTATTCGATTTTGGGGCGGGCTTTGCCTCCTGAATGTGTAAACTTTTGAGATTGAGAAGATTTCCAATCATTTCGAGAAAGCTTCTTGTGAGTTTGCCCGGGAGCTCTGGCACTTTCCTGAAATATTGTGCGAAAACAGGAAACACCATCAGAGAAAGCAGCACAACACTGCGACAAACCAACACATCATCTCTCTGCTCAACTTGAGTTTTGTGTGTGTTGCCATCTCCTCCTGAGTTCAAAGCGGCGTGATGTTAATGAAGGTTCCCATGTACAAAGAGAAGCTTATGTAAATGTTACCTCTCCAGATGTTCTATAGCTCTCAGAGCCAGAACTTCAACTAGCCCCAAGCCAAGTACTACCAGTTAGCATTTAGACAAACCTTTGTACCTTCACTTGCCTATAGGGCCTATCAGATCGCTGCAGCCTGAAAATCAATATCTGCCGCTAATGAAGTTTAGCCACACATTTTAATGAAGGACCCAATTTGCATTTAAAAGTAACAAGAGGGGAAATGGGTTCATTTTCCCCCATATCTTATTTAGTATGTACATTTGAGCAGAAACCAAAGCAGCAGTTTGTTGGGTGTGGTAACATGTCTGTTTGTGAGGAGCCTTTATTTTAATTGGGTATTACACACATGTCTGAAGAAAGTCATGTAATGAATGTAGATCTCTCCCTCTAAATATATATTTCTGTGTACGTATAGTTTGAGCTTCTCAGTCATATTACACCTCTAGTATAGTCTTTTAGTTTTTAGCTACATCTTATTACAGTGCAGGTGTGTGTGTGTGTGTGTGTGTGTGTGTGTGTGTGTGCGCGTGTGTGTGTGTGGGCTTGTAGTCCAGATTTGTTTTTAGTAAAGCTCAAATGGTGGTTACAATATGTTTCTGATAAACAACCTGCATGAAGCACAAGCTCTCGTGTGTGTTTTCTGTGTAATCCTCCTGTTGTAACAGGAGCTTTGATTCGTGTTCTTGCTGGGAAAGTTACTCACCCAGGGCTTTTTTTTCTCAGCACACATGTAGTCCATTAATTTATACGCTGTCATTTTTTAACAGCTTTTTCTGTATAGAACATTTACACTTTTTGAGAGCTTAGATGTATTTTTCCTAACAGATAATCGCATTAGAATTATGGTTTACGTGTATTTTGTACCACCATAAACATGCAGAATAATCAAACGTATGTGTCAGATTTGATCTAACTCCATAAGGTCTGTTTTTAAATTCATCAAAAACAATCAAGGTATTGGTCTACAGGATTTTTTCACCAATCGTTGAGCTCTGGGGAAACTCAGGCACATTTAGCTGCGGAGGTTGCTTATGTAATTGCCGTACAGTCGAGGGGAAAAATGGAAAAAACGTTAGTCTCTGTTCTTGTACATCAAATGTCTTCAAATGCACATCCTCATCTCAAGTTCCATCCATGTGAGTACGGTGTCTGTGCTACTATGTTCCCACTATGTTCCTGAGCCTTCTCTACTCGAGCATCTCCCCGCACATGAAAGCCAATCTGCTCGTTCGGTGTAAGTAACAACAAGGCAGAGTCTCCTGCGTGTCACGCTTGGTGTGAATACTGCGGGATCTTTGCAACAATTTTCACGCTCTCCCCTGCTGGCAAAGTGTACCACGGTTGCCAGCTGCAGCAGGAAAGCAACTTAGCCTCCAGCAAGACTAAAGTGTGCATCAGAGTAAAACAGTTGTTTACTTTGTTTGAACTGCAGTATCTCACCCACGGGACACTGTGTGCTTGAAGTTTTGCATCTTTCTCTGTCAACTTGTGACAAAGAGTCAGCTGAATAACAAATTTATTTTCTCTGCCTAACCCCGCCCCCCCCCCCTCCTTCCCCTGTTGTCTTGTTTTCCTGTATTCCATCTATTTCTTCACCTACCACACCCTCCCGCAAACACCACCGCCACCACAGTTCTTCCCCTTTGCACTCCTCTCGAATTATTCATCGTCTCTTTTAAAGTTTCAGCGAGCGCTAAATTGATGGTGACACACAAACTACATTATGTTTTTTTGCTCCTTTTTTATAAACTAACAGCACTTCTCATCTCTCTTTAATTGCGCGGCAGCTGGGGATGCAGATGCACACAGATGCGCGTGAAACAGGGTGAGACGAGAGGATGGAAAGTGGGGTTGAAAAGACAGCGGAGCAGAGGATTGTGTAACTTAGTTAAAGTGATGAGGCAGAGGTCCTAAGTGACCTGCCTCAGATGTGAGTGTTGCCTGTGTGCTGGTGTGGATATAAGAGAACAGGAAGAGAGACAGGGGCTGATACTCGTTCACTGGTTTCTCTCCAGCTTTAAATCCAACTCGGGCTATAACGTCTGAATATCAGACTTGCACTTTTTGAAAGTTCCCACAAAACAAAGTTGCGTGAAAGGTAGTCTCACAAGTTCATTCAGTTCTGGGTACAAGTGATGAACTCAGGATGCCTCGATTTTTTTTTCTTTACCAAGTTAATGCAACAAAAAATAAATACAGCATACGAATAATGTATTAGGTGCAATTCCATTTTTTTCCTGACAGTGTCCCATCAATATAATAAAAACCCTCTGATGTATTTAAAGTCAAGACTTCAGGGAGTTTTCTCAGGATTTCCTTGAAAGGTTGATGCTAATTAGTTCTGACATAGTTGTTTGAGTTTAGTTTTTCAGAATACAGCTCCGAACTGCTCAAATCTTAGAAATGGAAACCTACGTAAATGTTCATTTAATTCTGGATACATCATATCCCCCTGCTGTCAGCTCACCTGCTCTCAGCTCCCCCATATCATGCTCCAACAACTGTCACAGCGAAACACAAAATTAATACATAATTTAACATAAGACGAACACAACACAACAACCGATGTGCCCAAATACACTGTATTACCAGAGGTATTGGGACACCCCTTCAAAATCAGTGACTCCAGTGCCCAAAGCAAGGACACGGATAAGCAAACAATGAGGCACTATCGGAATAACTTAGAGTGGAGTGTGTGTGTGTGTGTGTGTGCGTGTGTGTGTATGTGTGGGTCCCAATACAAAAATACAAATATTACAAATACAGCACAAAAAATACAGCTTTTATCCAGTCTTCAGTTTCTTGGCACATGCTAAGTTTTGTTTGGCTAAAGTTAAAAGCTTTAAGATTTAAAAAGATTTAACTTCTTCTCTAAAAAATGTGCAACATCAGTGTGTAACTAAAAAACAGATATTACCCACGGGAGGTAATGTTGCTGTCCTTACTGTGCTAAATTAGACACTTTTGGGAGCTTTGATATTGATATTGATTTATATTCCTTATCTCTGTGTAGTTAAGATCTGCATTTTGTTCGTAAAAACTTTCAGTGCGCAGTCCGATGTACAAATATTGGAACCTAAAATAGAAGCTTATATTTTATTAGGCAAAGCTTTTAAAGTGCGGGTGACCTTTCTCCTACTTGTTTGAAGCAGATCAGTCTCTCAAACAACTCCTGTTTACACTGAAAATCCACTTGAGAAAAATTTCTTTATCCTTTTTAGACATAATCTTCTAAAGTGTTGGAACAAATTTACCTGAGTCAGCGTGTGGCATCAATGGGCATGCACCAACTACTGGACCTTCTCTTATCATTCTACTTCTTATTTTACTTGTTATGATGACAGGTGAGGCTCTCTCACTGCACGTCACTGCCCTCTGTACCTAATGGAGATACTGTGTCTATAAACAGTGTCAGTCTGGAGCCGTGTAAAGCAGCACAGAGGTGAGATCAACAAAGGATTATTGATCAGTGAAACAGAGCAGGCTGAGCTGTTCATATCCCCGTCCTTGATCCAGTCAGTTCTGTTTGTGAGCAAATACACTTCTTTGCTGCCACTTTTTATATGGAACGATTTGTGTCATCAACAGAAACATTGAGCTCACCGAGTCTCCCCCTCAAATTACCACAATGTCAGGTCTTAAATGTCACATCCTAAGTGATGTAAAAGTCAAAAAGCGGAGCAGATCAACCTTGTACAACATATGTCATATTTGTGTGCGTGTTTGTGGCAGGACGGGGCTCCCTCTTTCTCCTTCCTGTCGCTGTCCTCTTTTTTACAACGACACCTCTCCCGCAGAAAATAAATAAGTAATACTAAATATCATCATATGTGATTGAAGGGGCTCTGAAATGCAGGAGTGAAGAGCATCGCCAGATGAAGTGAAGTGTTGAAAAGAGTGATTATTTTTGCTTCACTGAGGTCTTATTTTTCAAAGTGCCACTAAAAGCATGAGAGACGTATGTCACTTTGTGCTGGGAGGATGGAGGAGCTGAAGGCTGATTTGATCAGAGATGAAAGAAAGGTACCCTGGTAGGGTGACACTACCCTCCCCCCATTTTTTTCAGACCTTTGCTCAAAATCTCGATCCTTCAAGTGGTTCCAATCATATTCTCCATGAGGCAGTGTGATATTTATGACCGAGTGCCCACAGCCAAAGCTAATATTATGAGCTTCCACAGTGCCATCCATATTGTTTTACCTCCCATTGCCTGCGGAGAGGAATAAATAAAGTGCCTGCCGCCGTAGAGTGGCATTGGCAGTCTTGGCTTTCATAGCTCTCTTCTAGCAGGTTGCAGAGCAGGCTGGGCTGCAGAGAGGGGAGAGATGGGAAGAAACGGGCTGTCACTTTAGGTTGGGTAATTTTTGACGTGCACGTCAAGGCCTTGACAAGGGGAATGTGGCCGGCCTGTACATTAGAGCCGTAGCACTGGGGACAGGTAGTAATGCAGTCCCAGAGAGTGCTGCTCAGCTGCTCACACTATGTACTTGTCTGGTGCCACACAAGGATGCCCCCTGTTGCCCCGACTCTACTCCCCCATCCCTCTGCAGAAATGACTTAAGTCAGTGAGGGAAGAATCCATTTACAATGTGTGCTTTATAACATCTCCTTGACAATGCAGTAGTGGATTAGAGACATTTGTGATGAATCTTTTATAAAGACCCCCCACCCCCATCTTTCTTTTCCATGTGCCCAAGCTTTCTGGGTCCTGGCATGCCACATGCACATGTGTCTGTTCAGATGTCATCGCGGCAGGATGGGGAGAGGAGATAGCAATGGGTTCTCTGAAAGAAAAAGGAAGAGGCAGAGTGACACAGAATCGTCAGAGTGGGGGCATTAAAATTTATCTACAAGTCACAATGGCTGCAATGATAGCAGCGCGAAACTTTCCTTTGAAAATGAACGTCACTTGTCCTCTCAGTCATCCACTTCCCTCGCAACCAAGACAAGCGCTCTCTGTCCTCATCAATTCTTCACTGCCATTTTGACATTTATTTCATTCATTTGCATAACCGCTCCCCATGTCTCTTGTTTCGCCTCCGTCGGAGCACAGCATTCCTTTTTCCTCCTCAACTTTAAAATGCTGCTTTAAAATTAATGTCGGCCCAAAGAAATATATAAATATATCCTAAAGTTGACATGATGTTGTTCTACATTATTCCCTTTGAAAAGCGATTTTGTTCATACTTAAAGGTACTCAGAAGCTGCGGGTGTGGAGGTGTGGGCACACGCACACACACAGCCCGCCTAGCAAACAGGCAGCGGTTGTCTGGCTTCGCCATGTCTCCAGTCTGTGGGCTCTGTGGTGTTAACGTGGGCAGATGCATAACCCAACGTTACAATCCCAACAGATTATTTTAACGCACAGGTCTCCAGCTGCTGAAAACTTCACTGATACCATTATGACATTTTCTGATTAAAGCTGTTTTCTTGGGACGGGGTGGGTGGGGGGGTTGTTTGTAGGCACTTCTCTAAAAACTGAAGAAACTTTCCACAAACCCACTGATTTCGGTTTAAACATTAAGTAAAGAAACCATGAAACTGAATTGGTAATACTGTTTGTCAGCAGGATTAATTAATTGACTCTCCTATTAATAATTCTTTCAAGTTGCAGAGGGGTTAAGCAAGGAGCAAAAAGTGCTCGTTTTTCCATTTATTTTCTAAAGCGAAGCCGGAATAAATGCCTTTCCTGCCTGGTGTTGATATCTAGTTTTCACAGGGCTAATGGCTTTTCTCGTTTCCCGTCTCAGGCTCACCTGTCTGCCCCTATTGTCCATTTGAAAGAGGGAGCCGCGGCAGAATCTGAGAGTAACTCAATGCAAATGCCGCATGAAAAGAAATATTAAAAATTGATCACCTTTCCATTTGAATTCAAGGTAGGCATCACTCTCCATAAGCAGGCCTGTCTCTTAAAATCAGAGGAACTGTCGCTTCTGTGACTGCCTGTTTACAAAATATGAGGCTGAAAACGAGACCTGCTCCCTGCGGACAAGCTCCTTGTATAAATATAAATAATGAATATTAGATAAATAATTTCTGCCCTTTAATAATGCACAACTTGACGAAATTCACTTCACAGCTAAAAGATAGCGGATAATGCAGTAGTACAATAGGGGTTGAAGTGTTGCGTGTGGCAGAGAGGAGCAGCACAGGTTCGTGGGGCCCTGCTGACCCTGTGGTTACCTCAGTAAACTTGTCAAAAGCAGGTCACAACATACAGGCAGATTCATGCTGTGCTATATATTCTGTACAAAATAACTAATTTTTTCATTATTGTATTCCACTAAATATAGGGTCAAATCCTGAAAAATGCAATCAAGTGAGGTTGGCTAGCGCCTGGTTACTGCTCTGTTTCCAGAGGGATGAGTGGTACTGCAGTCTGGGGGGTCTTCTCCACTACCGCTGCCTGGGTGTCTTCTGGAAAGAAAGAGGGTGGAGATTTGAAAAATGGTTAATTATGAAAATCTTTGTGCCAAAGCTAAAGCTGTAATTAGCCTTAATTGGCTAATTGGATAGAATTAGTGGATGGCATGAACGTAATTGCCCTCTTTTTTTCAAAGCATTTAGTGCAAGAAAGAGTATGTAGCTGTGGCCATGAAGTCATTTTTATATACATTTAAATGTGCATAACTTCATAACCTGTTGTGAAGGTCACTCTGGACACAGTGTTTTCTGTCTGGTCCTATGGGCAGGTTTTGTTTCTCAGCTTCTCAGCACAGTATTGACCATTGTGCAGCAGCCAAAGGTCTAATAAAATCCTCTGTGAAGGAAGTCTGGCCTTTTCTGCAGCCTGCTGATTCACATTGAGGAGATGGATTGTGCAGAGACCTTCCAGTCTGAGACAGTCAACTAAAACAGGAATTTTCTCTCTCTCTCTCTCTTTCACCTTTTTACTTCCTCTGACACACAAACTCACAGTGAGTCTTAGAGCAGCTCAGCTCAAGGTGTTCAGACCCTCTCTGCTAATAACACCATCTAGAATTCACGCCCTCCAAATAGGTTAATGTGTTTTTGCCCAGAGGGCCCTATCTACCTCAACAGCAGAAGTCTCTCTGCACTTCCATTAAGCTAGAACACTGCTGCCTATTAGGTGCTTTTGTGTGTATGTGGCCAGAAGTGGAAATGTGAGCAGGGATCTGTGCAGACCACACTTGTGTATATGTGTGTGTACAGACCTCTGCGGTACTCTGTATTGTACTGAGGGTGTCACAACCTGGAGCTGCTTGGTGTGCTGTGTTAACTGTTGGAGGAGAATGATGTTGTGGCCCCTGACAGCTTGTTAAAGACTTTGAGCTGCTGTATCTGCAACCTGCAGGACTCACTCAAATCATTTCGTCGCCCATTCTTGTGTTCTGTTTGCAGCTTCTGTTGCATCTTGTGATTGCGTTGGATAAGGAAATATCAGCTAATTCTAAATATGCAACACGTTTCACTTTAAATCACAAAAACAGTGATGAAAATAAAAAGACAAAAACACTCTGAACTGGCAATGGAAAATTAAATTTGTCCAGAAGATTTTTTTCTTCACTCACAGATGAAATGCTTAGGAGAACATTTTAAGTCTCATCTCTTCTCGCGTCACTGGGTGAATATTTCTGGGGTTATTGTTGACTCAGTGTATAAACACTTTAGATCTGAGACAAGAAAAGCTGCATTTCAGTAATAAATTATTATAATGATAAAAAATAAGCAATATTTAAACAATAAAATTTGAGATATTGTTATTGCTATGTGTTTGCCTTGTAACTTGTTTGTTTGTTCGTTTAAGTTTAATCAAATTTAGCTTTTTAACAAATATATTACAAATATACAGATTCTAACATCTCATCAGACTGATGGACACGTTTTTGGAATATATGTAATTTTACACCTAATGTTGCTGTTTATGATGTATTTTGCTGCCATAAATGTTTTTGTAAAGAGTAAAGTAGATAACAACATCAAATACAGCTAAAATCACTGTATTATACAGTGATTCACAGACTTAAGCCCCAATATTTTTACAGATCTACCATTTATTTAGTGATTCAGCTCCAATACATTTACATGTACAGAAACATGTTTATTGAAATCAAACCATTCATTTTTTTGCTCCAAAGTATTAAATTAAAAGTTTTAATCATTTCTGCAAAAACAATTACATATACTTTTTAATAGTTTATTTTTCCAATTACATATACCCAATATTTATTATAATAAATATTTGTTTTTTTAAATGTAGATGATTTTCTAGGATGATCTGGCCTTAGTTATTTCATATTTAAAAATTGGAGTTTAAAGGTTTTGTCACCACATGCAGCTTGTACTGAATGTTTTGTGTCATCCTGACCCCTAGTGGACGCACAGCCCACCCGCTGGTGCACCGCTCTCCCATTTATGGGATATCACACAAAAACAGTAAAAGGGAAACATTTATAAAAGTTGTATACATTTTGTTAAAATGAATAAATCATCTATTGAGATGTTTTGATTGCATTTCAGAAGCAGCACATGTCCTGAATTGTTTTCCAGAAAGTATTCGAGCTAAAGTGCCCTAGGCCCTTAGCTCTGCTCCGTGTCTATGAACATTTATTTGTATTTAAGTAGACTAAGCCATTATTCATAATGTTTGATGCCAAAGTCAATAACGGGCGGTACAGAAATGCAAGTTAAATTTCTCTCAGTTCTCTGAACTGCAGTTCAGTGCATCTGCCTTTGACAACAATAACTCAGACATTGAATATGTATTAAAGCCTGAATAGTCCTCAGAGATGCAATACATATCTTTGATGAATTCCATGACTAACTGGACCAGCGCATATCGTCAAGAGTGAAATAGATCTGACCAACTTAGAGACAGCTGAACTAATTAAATGGATAAAAGATATATATGGCCTGCTTAGACTCTACAGTAAAATTAATACCAGACTGACTCTAACTAGCCTCTAAGCCACTTCCTCCACTCTACTGCACTGAGCTGCAGCAGCTGAGGAGTAGGGTTCATCCTGTGTGTCAGTTCTATCTTATATCCTAACCTCAGTAACCTCAAAGCAACGTTAGCAGGTAAAAAACAACAAAACGTTTCACTGTGTTCCAAAAAAATTCAAAGATATGAGGAGTAAGGACCGAGGCTGTGATTGTATTTTTATTCTGTTTCATTTCCCCTTTGAGTATTTATTTTAAATGCTAGCTAAAGTCTTATACTGTACTGTATATGTTGGCTACGGACATAGATCACCTTGCAGTGCGTGCACATATATATCGTAAAATAGTAAAACTGATGATCTCAGCAGAGTCTGTTCAACCAATAGTTAACCAAAAGTCAATTAAGAAAAGAAACAAGTATTGCAGCAAATGCCTTTGCTTTTTGTTCTGATCATGTTTTTGTTGATGAAAAATAACTTAATAACCCTTTACTTTCAGCTCTAACTTGTCTCTCTCTCTCTTTCCTGTCAGCAATTGAGATTTGAGACTTTCAGGAAAGGAGAACATTTCTTGCCAACTAGACTAAAAGGCATAATAAAGAAAGGTTGAATCCATTTGTAGTTGAAACCATTGTCTAGTTATGAAGTTGCAAAGGTGAGTGGACACAAGGGCGAGAAGCGGGGTACATCTTGGACAGATCGTCAGTCTAGTGTAGTGCTGACTTACAGACAATAGAGTCACCAATGAACCTCACATGCATGTCTTTGGATGGTGGGGATCGAACCCTGCTCCTTCCAGCTGTGACACATGTAAATCAGTTCATACATGTAAACATTTGTGTCAGATAAGCTTTCATTCTACAACAAAGCAATAGTTTTTGGTCTTGTATTGAGCAGCATTGTATTTAGCAATGTCTCTTGCGTTGCCCACCCCCCACCCCCCATGTTCAGTATGTGCTTCCTGATGGGTATTTGTAATTAACACAATCCACCAGTAGAGGGCACACCAGTGAGAAGTCACTGAGCCTGCTCTCAAAGGAGGACCGGCCCTGCCAACTTGCCTGGCCTTGACGATGCACTTGGGAGGCCATCATTTATTTTTGGAGACTGAGGCTGCATGGCAGCTGTGAGCCTGACGGAAAGTGTGAAGGTGGGAGGGTAAGAAGAACGAAGAGATTCGAGCAGAAGGAGGGGAAGCAGGGCAACTTGTGCCAGTGACACAAAAAGCATTGTCCTGATTTAATGGCTGTGAATTCTTTCCTCCCCATGGTCATAGGAGGATGATCATTCAAGTACACACAACAAAAACACACAACAAATGCCACGCATTGACACACACCTCACACCTTTCCAAGATTTCTGCTTCCAGAACTCAGTCCAGCTCTGCCATCGCAAGTGACGGGGTTCCTATTGTAGCACCGTACAACATGTGTCTCCAGCATGGAGGCCATAAAATTGTCACCAGGCTTTAATGTGAAGAGTTAAACCTCTGATTAGTCATCCGGTGTAAAATCAATCAGGCCCATGGTCTATGATTCATCTCTGCACTGGGAGTTGTAAGCTAGTCTCTGTAATGACAAGAGAAAAGCAAGGGAGAATTCATCATCAAATACGCTTTTATGTGCTCTGGTATAACACAGTCAACTGGAGGCGATGACAGGTATGACTGACTAAACTGTTGATTCATGCCTCTTGGATATATAATTTTTTATACGGTAACTGGTGGGAATCTCTGACTTTATTTTAATAGGACACCAGGATTCAGTTATTAACAAAAGGGACGCTCTATTATATCGTTACTGCAGGGATCATTGTGTTTAATCACATCTACATGCAGTATTTTGTATATTTCTGTGGTATTTTATATATTCATGTTGGGACTGCGAAGATAATAAATCACTGTATAATCCATTAATTAAAGTTTGGGTTTTCTTTCTTTCTGAAACAAATGTAATCTTTTTTGTTAATGTTTAAAACATGTTTTGAGTGAATTACCTTGATCTTGATGTGGAATATTGATGGCCTTGTACTGATAATAGGATCCTCTCAGCAACACATTGAGAAGTCAGCATAGATAACATTAATATGTACATGTATCATACTGGTCCTAGTATCTCTCTTCGTATTCTTTAAGGGTGGGACCCAAATGAGCACATGTCCCATTTGCGCAGGGTTTTTTTTAAAAAAGTGATTCTGCTCATTTTCTGTTAAACACAGCCACAAAGTCAAGTGTGAAATGCTGCATGAATAGTTTACCGTCTCTTTACACACAGAAATAAGGATACAAGACAAACTCGTGTACAAGCTCCACACAAATATATGCCAATGTGTTTCTTCAATGAGTTTACATCCAAATGTATCAAAATTTTCTCCTCCATTATCTGGAGATGCATATTTCTTAATTATTCATTGCAAGGCATTGGAGCACCCAGGTCTTTTGAATTTTTTATTTCTGCTCAGCTTCAAACAGTAGATCTTGTAAAGGGGACCCAGTTTTGGGGTGTGGGAATTGCTGCAGGGCGAAGCTGACAGGATTTTCAGTCTCGAGGCACCTCTCTCTTTTTCATTACAGCAAAGCTAAGGAACAAATCCAGGTCAATTAAAATAAGGAACGAGAGGGCTGAGTGGCTGGCTGCAAGCGAAATCACCACCGACATGTGCCACAAGAGGGCACATGGGGCTCAGATATATTTTCAAAATGTAGGAAGCACATCATAGAGGAATGAAGAGAATCAAAACATAACCTTCCATATTTAATTTGAAGGTTATATGAGATTCCAATAGTCACAATAAACAAAAAAATATGATGTAAGAATACATTTCCATTTGCAGTTTGTTGGCTCTGTTAAAAGCGGTGCTCCTTCACTTTTAGCTCTTCATAAAAGTCTGTCAGATGTCTTCTCTTCCAGCATCTTACCTTTATATGTGTCTTCCCTATAAAAGTTGCTCCTCCAATCATGCTTTGGAGTGTGTGCGTACCAGTGAGCATGTCCTCTCCACTCTCCGTGATGGTCATTAAAAATTCTCAAAGTGACACGCCCACATAAAAAGCATCAGTGGCTAACCTGGGGAGTGTCACATTGAATTTAATGGCCTCCTGTTCCTGCGCCGTGCTGTACGAGAAATCATATCTTGATGTGAAAGGTGCTCCCGCTCGTTTTTCCTCATAATATGTTATGACGAAACATTCTCTCTCACTCTCTCTGTCTCGCACACACACATAGAGGTGGGAAGAGCACTAGCTCGGGTCGTTTAGTATGTGTTCGTAAATGTGACACTGTGTGGCTGTAACTTCCTCTCAACCTTGCTTATCATAGGAGAAAGAGATTCATTTTGGCTTTACTCTTGAGCTCCTTGAACAAACAAACACATATAATCAATGAATAAATCTGCAACTTTATTGATTCAAGAGATAAGAGATGTCTGACCAAACAGTAGGTCAGGTTATTCATTATCTGTGACGGACTCTGTGTGGATGTTATGTGACTCTAAAGGAGTGCCCCAGGGTTCTGTCTTTGGTCATCTTTTAATCTGTCTTCATACAAATAAGTTAGGTGTTAATTATTTAAAATAACATAATACAGGTCTATGCATAAATAGATTTTTAATCATGCAGTAAATATCATCATGTAGATGATGCAGTACTGATGACAGTCTATAGAAAAGTTGAATAGTTTAACTCAAAATGAAGAGCACCCACCACAAGGACTCATTCCTCATTGTGAAAAAACACATCTCTGCCCAGTACAGATGGAAAAAGTTCAACCAAGCTGGTCTGTAAAAAGTATTGGGTGTTTATTCTTTAATTCTGTATCGACTGATTTTTGGCGACAGGGAACAAGAGGAAACCAGTTGGAACTACGACTTTATATATATTCGCCCACATTGAAAAAGCTAAACAGTTGTTTGTTTACACATGCAGCAGATTATGAAGAATCAGTGGCTTGTGGGGGCAGGTTTCTAGTCACCTGATATATGTTCACTTTCACTTTGGCTCTACGTCGCGCTTCGACAGCTCTTAAAGGAAGGCTCTTATCCTTCTGCTGCTAAATGCTGCAGCATGCTCACCAGCTGGCCAACACGTTGTTAGAACTTTTTAGCTGAAAACAGCTGTCTGCTGTGACTGCCGTGCTGTGTCTCCCAGAGCAGCAAGGATAAACAGTAAAGATATATAGATTTAACTCACAATAAGGTTGAGGGAAGCCTCATAAACAGGTGATGAATATCTCTGTGTTATTCAAAATGTTTCCGCCTCTCCCATAGAGCCGTCCCTGATGTACAGCAAAAACTGACTATTGCAAGTAAGAATCTTTTGTTTTGTTCCTGGAAACCTTTGAAATGCAGTGCTTGTTTCTCAGTCTTTGAAAAAACGAAGCCATATCTCATTTGCTTATTTTTAAAGAGTCACCAAAAATAGAATAATAACATAAGACCCTGAATAACAAGAAGAGAAGGACAGAATTAGATCAAATCCTAAACAACTGCAACCTAAAAGCCTGTGGGTTGTAGTATTCAGGGGCAAAGGTTCATGTCTTGACTCTTGACTGCCGTGCAAACATTTCCACTTCCTCAACATTTCATCCAGTGACACACCAGTCGCCCGTGGCCGTTACTCTGAGAGGAAACAACAACAAAAGACTCTTGCAATACCATTATTACCATTTTTGGGCGCTTGCCAGCAACACTCCGGATTACCTTGCATGGCAGACAAATTGGCAATCTGACTGCCAGCATAATGGAGGCTAATTGCATGAGTGCAGGGTTCGTTTGTATTTCATGCAAATCTCATGTGCATAGTAGTGAGAATTGGCTGACAAACAGGACAAGCAATAGCCATTTTGAAGCAAAAAGATGATTGAAAATGGCTCTTTGACACAGGCTGTTTACCTCATATTCACTAATTACTGCTCACAAGCACTAATGACCTCGTTTTAAAACATACTCTTTAGTGGCATATGGTCCCAAGACGGACACTCGTGCAGTCATTTCTGTGCAACCTTAAATTACAGGCTACCAAATACTTGGTGAAAAATACCTAAAAAATACATTTTTAATCAAATTGTAGGGCATTAAATTGTCTCAAACAAGATAGCAGAACTATTTAAGGTTGTTTGACTGAGCCAGATCCAAGTCAAAAATAAAGCACATTCAATTATGAATATTTATGAGTCACAGCATATGAGCATATCAGCTCTCAAACCTGAAAGGGATTTGCACAAACCAGAGATTTAGTCCTCTCAGTCGATATGCCTAGTAATTAAATATTATATATTCATCTCTATGACCCTGCAAGGCCACTCTGAAAGTGACATTTCTTTCTTATTGTTTGTTTGGTCATCATGTCTCATATACACGATTTTATATGTAAAACCTTTTCTAGGCACTTTGAAGACAAACTATGTTCACTTCCTGACACACAAACAATCTCTTCCTAAGTTTGATTTAGTAACTGATCTTGAGCTTTTGTTCATATTATATGAGCTTCATGAAGTTTAAGGTCAACATAATGAAATTTTGAAAAACAAAAAGGAAATGATCCTCACCTTTTCAGCTACACGGTCAAGGTTCAAGGACCCACACAGACCATACGAGACATTTCCTGTCTGTGGTCTGTCCAGTAACCCTGATGTTGTTCATACTGTAGAAGCAGACCCTGTGCACTTACACACGCTCTGAGTGGTACTGCTCTCTGGCCTCCTGAAGGGTACCTAGTTACGCTCCCCTGACCTTACCATCTGCATCGTGCTGCCATTTGGAGCCAAGATAAATCACGGAAGCTGCTGCCCATGCTGGGAATAGCTTCTTCCAGATGAGAAGGTCAAGGGTCACATTTCTGACCAAAGTTTACTGTCCTCAGGGCTAAATAAAGAGCCTGGGGGTTGCAGAGCATCACAGGCTAGCACGGGCTCTCACACTCAATTAGGATCAAAACAACCATCAAACTTGAACTTGGATTTAGGTTACTGAAAGACAGCTAAGTACAACCGAACAAACTTCCACAAACAGTAACACATGCGTCGTCCTGATACAGCCGAGGGGAAAACAGCCATAGCTAATTATTGTGTTAACAGACAAACAAGCAGTGTTCAGCTTATGAATCGGTAACAGCTGTTTTCAGTACGAGTCTGCCATCGTTGCACTGTTTATAAGGTGTATGTTTATTCTGCACTAATCTAACAGGACCTCTGTGCCCAGACAGTGGAATGTGAGAGCAGACACACAGTGTGGGAGGTCACCGCCATCATTTACATCCTAAACACATGACAGGCTGTCGGGCGGAGGTTAAAGCTGGTCAAGTTCACACAGGACAGTACACATCCCAGCATACAACGAGGAAGGTCCCTTCACACATGCACACAGATTACTTGTTCATACACATGAAGGCAATTTGTATAATAGCAGAGTGACGTCGAAAGAATGATGATGAGAGTGGATTTGTAATTTGACTCATTGAAGTGTTGATAAGCCAGTTGATCATTTCTGAGCCTGTAATTTGTTGTTGAATTTAAAGTGTTATTCTGTCTCCACCACAGGCTCGGCATATTATTCTTTCTATGCATAGTCATGAAGCAATGATTTAGCGTGCAGCCATTCACCCCGACACTGCTGAACAGGAAAAAATAAATAACTTAAAAAGTACCTTAAATGTTCCCTATCTATCAACCCTGGCAAAGTCATTCATATGAAAGAACTTATGCTGAATAGATTTAGAAGAAGACCAAAATGTGTCCTTGTCCAAATGAACATGGTACAGCTAAATATTAAAAACACTGATTTCAGGTTGTCCTTGTCATTCTTTGATCCCTTGTGAAAAGGCTAGACAGTCATGCTGCAGTGATCAGTCAGGGTCAAAGTCATACTTCACTAACCCACCCTCCCGCAACTCGACTGTAGTTTTGTGCATCCGTCAGCTGGTGGTGCTGTAAGACTTGAGTCTCCCCTTGCTTTTTCTCCTACATAACAAGGCTGTCACCTATTCTATCCTCCTTTGTCCTCTCCCCTCCATCACTCACCTCCATACGTCAACGCTGAGCCACTGCAGCATCTTCGGCCAACCCCCCCGAGCCACTACTACTTTGATGGGGTGAGCGGGGACCAGTGCCCTACACAAACTAAGGCACACAAGGTGAAAAGGCATCTTCAAATACAGAGAGCTGCATTTTTCATATTCATCAGGCACATTAATTCAATGATCCAAAGGAAAGAAACGGCTTTGGGAAGGGGTTGAGAGGCTAAAATCAATACTCAGATGTTGACACACACATGGGCACACAACATGAAAAAGTGGCTGCATCAGTTCAGTGTTTTTTAAAAAATGCTCATGGTTCAGTAGGATGATGTCTGTCACTAGGTCATTTGTGTGAATGGTATTAATTGGGTTCCCTGTGAGGCCACACTGCCAGCGGCTCAGTTATGATTCCAGTGGGTAAATATTTGCCTGTGCTAACCCTCACTAGGTGCCATAATGATTCTTTGTGTGTTGCGCTGTGTACAATGTGTTCCTGTGTACACATCATTCAGTGCCTATGTCTGCCTCTGAATGTGTCTGTGTTCGTGTTGCTGCTCAATCCCCCCAACATTCCCTCTCTACAGCTGCAGCTCGGCAGAGTTTGATCAATAACGTGTCCTTCATCCTCAAGTCGGGCCTGACCTTGGCAGCCTTTTGTCTCCTTTCAGGGGCCAGAGTGCGCATGTACAGGTTGGAAAACAAGGCTCTCAAAAATCCACCCTTGGAAGCAGAAGAATTCCCCTTATTGCCTCCACACTACAGTTTTCCTATTAAGAGCCTAATGAATCATATATTTATAGCGTTCTTATCTTAGCGTAATGTGGTGATAACACTTTTGAACTCATTTGCTAAATTACCACAGGCCACACTAAAACGAAATAAACTTCCAATTTCCTGGATATGCTGTTGCATTAATTTTCACAAGCCAATGTCAATGTAGACGGCCGAGCCAATCCAAACCTGACGTGCGTACAAAGAACATCTATGTGCAGCCACAGATGAGAAAGTAAGGTAAGCGGTTGGTTTCTGAATCATTTAAAAGCACTAAAACATGGAGGATTGCTGCACAGGGCAGTGGGAGTTGAGCTGATACATCTGTTTACATGTTAATGCAGCCTGACGTAGCCTGCAGGTGGCACCATTTATAGATTAGTTCTGCAGTCACACTGTTTTTGAGTTGTTCAGTAATGGATTTCTCAATGGCCTGCAATGGAGGCATAGGTACATATTGAATCTACCCACAATGCTGCATTAAAACAAGCAGCAAGTTAATTTAGTATGAATAGGTGCTCCATCGTTAAGTCACATGCACTGTGATTTACAATATTGGATACAACAGAAGTTCAGAGGCAGGTACAGCACATTACTGGAGTGAAGCAAACACTATCAGGGCAAAGCTTTTAAGCGGAGGTCTCATATTGAGCTGTATGAATACTTTTGGTAGCATTACTCATGTTCAATTTGGAAACAAGAATGCCAGAGATAAAAGCTAAATCAGCATCAAAAAGATATTTCATTTAGAAAATCTGCTTTTATGTGGGATATTACTTGAACAGTTGTGAGCTTCACAAACAGCAGTTCATCAGCAAATTGCTTGTAATAATGAGTACATTTGTACAAGGGCTATTCAGTAATGGGTTTCTGCAGGCCTGTTGTATCAAGATCAATTACAAAATTAGCATAGTATTACTGACAAATTACAAAATTATGTTCTAATCCTTCAGAAGCCTTGTGGTAAAACAGTGGCAGATTTGCTTGCTCCAGGGATCAACTTTGAGTGAATGATTAAGTAAAAAAAATATCTTTATTCTAATACTACAACCCCACTGGCAACAAAAAGCCTGATGGACATTATTCAAGTATTAACTCACACGATATTTCAGTATGAACATCAACTCATTTCTGAAATTGTGAATGTTTAATATTGAGTTCAAACTCTGGTTTTAGTTTCACAAAAACAGTGAGATAACAAAAAATAAGCATTCGCCGTTTCCCTGTGATATTAACATGTTTAAGTGTTTATCACAACATCATAAGTGAAAAAACTCCATTTATTAACATATGCCACTTTTACAAAAAAAAAAATCTTCAACTTCAGATTGGACATAACCAAAACATGACAGTTGTCCACTGGCACATTAATACTTGGAAGTAGAAACGAAACCATCATATTCACTACACTTTCCTCTTCTGGGTGCTGATGTAGAGGACTGAGGAGAGAGAAAAAAACAGAAGAAGAAACATTACATTTTACTGAATAACACCCCTCTGAGATTATTGCTTGTGATCGTGTTTGAAACACAGATTTTTACAGATGCCCAGGGTTGAAGGCGACTATGAGGAAGAGTGACTGTGCTCAAGCACTCAAGTAACTGGGTTGCTCGAGTTTACAAGGATTAATGGAAATTGCATAGAAAAGCAATACATGAGTAATCGGATTTGTCCTCCACATCTACCTTTGGATGATATTTGAAGCATGGTTCATATATTTTAACTGTATTGAGACACAAAACGCTGCTTCCTGGCTGGCTACCTTATTTTTCCTTTACCTATTCCTGTGTTGGGTGACTGACTGGACTGTGAGGGACACACAGTCACAGTACTCCTTTTTAGAGCACAAACTGAATTAAAGTAATACACAGTTAGAATTTCCTGTCACACAGGAAAGGGACATGCAAAAGCATGTCAAAAATAAACTTCAGCTGGGTTGAAATTAGCTGTAGTGTCAGAATCCTGGTGCTCTGTATGCTACACTATTGTCACACTGGCATGGCTTACGTGGACACTCTCATAAAGGTATGTTTCCCTTTTTTTTTGAATTGGGTTGACTGGCTTCAGGGAAAACATGTCCTTAGACATGATTCAGAGGTATTTGGCCATAACAGAGTAATTGTGCATATATGTAAATGTGAAAATATCTAATTATTTCTCATCAAGATGACTGTTTTGCCTCAAGTCTTACCATTATTTCCTCGTAGAAAAGCATCGCCGTACTTGTTCTTAAGCTGCCCATTGACATACTCCTCTGTCTGCTCTATGGCAATGTTCATGTAACCATCCAGGCAGGCCAGGACACCTGCAAATATACCATACATGTCCAGAATATTTGTGTAAGGTAACGTTACGACATTTCACCAAGCCTTACGAACATTTGTGGATAGAAAGTGATATATCAGTTGCATTACCTCTGTAATCCACACCAGAGTTCAGTTTCACCACCACAGGTCTTCCGATTATCTGCTTAAGAAAGTCGCTCGGGGTCTGTTTTCTCAGGCTCATTTTGAATGCGATCTGAAAGCGTTGAAGGTAAACATCAAATGTTACAACGATGTTAGCACTACAGCAACTAGCTAGCATCATATCAGGTAAATCATTACTCATCGATGTCGCTCGCTGATTCCATTAAACTGTGTTTCCTATTCTATTACTTCAGGATAAATATGTATGTGTGGAGTTCTTCCTGCTTTTACATACTGTAACATTTTCCGAACCTAGTAAGATAACAAAGCTGGTAGCGTTACTGCTAGCTAATTAGTGTTGCTTAGCCGCTAAGTGGCAAATCTTTAATAAATAAACTATATATATATATATGTAATATAAAATTGATATTGTTATAAGTAAACCGACAACAATTTGTCAATTAGAATCAGACTGACTTGCATATGTGAAATGTTTTCTATTTATGGCAAATCATTGCTACATATGTGATAGCATTTATCTTACCCGACGGACGTTCTCAAAACGACTGTGTTTGGCATGTGCCGCGTATCGACCAATCAGAAGCCCGCATACTACGGCGGCTGAGTGAAGTCAAATGTGTAAAAAGCACAGTGGTTCAGACTGTGAAATATCTGAAGAGCAAGAACCACACACGAGTCGAAAAGAAAGATACTGAAGGTAGTTTGACAGTGCCATGTGCCTTTTTATATTTTGAAACATAATGACGATGTATTGCTGCACACATCCTTTCCTTAAAACAAGCAATTAAAAAGGTATAGGCTCATCTTTCTACCTAAAGGTGGATATGAGACAACTGTGTATAAATATGTGACTTTAACGATAAATATGGTGTCATATAGCTTCACTGTTTTCCATAAACTTCACCATAGCATTGCACTATTCCTCTGGGTGACACTTTGCTCCTTCATTTGCTCTCTACTGGTATTTACATCAATAAAAGGCAGTTTTTTAATGTTGCAGTTTTTGGAAAACCGTTATATGCTGTAATACAAAGACATTTTCCTCAGTAGTGTTAAATAGGCTTGTGCCATAAACAGGTTTGGATTGTCAAAAAGGTCTTAGATACAGATTGACTATTTATTGATTTAAATTACTAAACCTGACTTACTATGAGTATCACCAACTTTAGCATCCAGGTAGTCTAAATTATCAAGTCAAAAGACTGAAAAAAGTCTTTTTAGTAGTATTGCTTAGATAACACGTTAAAACACTGTTGCTTATACCATCTTGAGCTAGATGCCACTTTGTCATTTGTCATGATTTTTAACTCATTGTACATTTGCCATATCTCAGTTTTTGTTAAACGCCCTATATCTATATCACTTTCACTAGGTGAAAGTGATATAGATATAGGGCGTTTAACAAAGCGAAAGTGATATAGATTTAAGCAGTTACGTTTATTTACAGTGCCAAGAACATAATCTCTTTTCTATAAAAAGTGTGAGTTCTGGTAAATGTACCTTATATATTAAAAAAATAAACCATATTATCTGAATGCAGATCTGCAATGACTCAGGGGATCTGAGAAAGGGTTTGGGCTGAGTTCTTGTGCTATGCAGAGTTTTTACAGTACAGCCAAGCATGCAAACTTTCACAATCTTGATGAAAATTGGCTGCTGGGCAGTGGAGTTGTAGCTGATCACCAGATGTACAGTGCTGGGTTGAGGTCTTATCTGCCTTGAGGAAGAAAAGCAATGTTAGGATCTTAGCACAATTTCAAGTACAGTAAAACTGCAATTGTTCGTTTATTAGTTGATTTTTAGAAGATGAATCTGCAATTATTTTTGACAACTTATCAAATATGAGAAGCTGCCACTTTTTTGTACTTTAATTTCTTAAATTATTGAATGACAAAAGCCAACTACATGTAATTCATAGGTTTGTATGGAAATTCCTTAAACACAAATTATAATAATTATAATGGATCTTAATACTAATACCCCATATTGCACTTAAAGTTATTTTTATTTTTTAAGATCTGAAATTCCTAAGTTCTTAAGGCGAAAAAAGATTTAAAATGTGTATTGCATTTTTTGTATGCATTACAGCTTTGTAATGGTTGTTCATTTTAGTTAGTGTACCAGAAATTGCACATCCTGGAGGTTTTAGATCTTTATTTTATTTTGCTGTGGCTATGATGTGAAGGATAAGAAAAACTCGACAATCTGATAAAACTCTGGTGGCTGGGTGCATGACCCAAACACTGCACAGCTTGGGAGGTACAAGAAAAATGTTGTCGGGGGGAAATAGGGATAAAATGGTGAGGTGAAAGACAGAAGAGGATCGAGGGAGAGAGGATGTGCCAGTATGTGTTAACAGGGACAGAGAGGTTGAGAAAAGAGAGAGAGGGGGATTGTGAAAGGTGGAATCATAAAGTACTTCTTGTGTGTCTAGACAGGTTGCTTGTTAGCAGGGCATGGCTAGCCCTGTGGAGGCTAGAGGTTAATTTGGTATCTGCTGCTGTGTTAAACTAAGGTCAGTACTACAAGTCCTTAAGTCATAAACAAGAGTGGTTAAGAGCCATGTATACACCTAGGCACTGGTTAATGAATATTCAATGAAGATTTTCTTCCCTTTGTCCCCTGTTCCTTTCGTTGTTGCTTTTTTTGAAGAAAATTTTAGGAATAAAAAAAAAACAAGTTTGGATGTGGCCTTCAAAAATGACCTCTGTGCACTTACGTTTACTTGTCCTTTGTTATCATAATACATGGCCTTGTAATAGAAAGTGGCTTTCTGCTATTTGAAATGTGGCGCACTCATTATGCAGCTCTGTCCCTGCGTGCACCAAATGTAACTAGCCTTAATTTAATTGCAATAAAAAATAGTGTACTAATAATGTGGTCATTTTCCGCACATCATAAAATTGGTGTTTAAAATTCAACTTAAGGTTATGATCAAGGCTAAGTCCTTGCTGGCATTTGATGTGGATGCTTTAACATTCAGCTTGGTAACCAGGCATGCAATAAAAAAATATGCTTGAATTCATCTTTCAACGATGTGGTATTGTGTTTTCCAGGGGCCCTGAGATAAGTGTGTTTTGCTTGTAACCTGCAGAAAATTGACCACTGGCAGATAATAATTCTGCTGAAATGGGGTTAATTGTAAACACTGACACTGTGCTCTGAAATCATTGTCAATAGAACATCCCACTTTACGATTTCACCAGATTGCATGTTAATGACGGATTCTGCTGCCTATGTTTTATTTACTATTAAAATGCGTATGTGTACTTTGCTTATGGTGCCTAATCAATCGGATGGTTACCATGGCCTCCTCTGAAAAGGACTATTACTATTATCATATAGTCTGTGGTAATCAAAATAATTTACTTATTTTATCATTTCATATTCAGTGAGGATTACTTGCAGGTAGTTGTTACATATTTACCTAAATATCATAGATGTAACATAATGAGGATTCTTCTAGAAATGCTCTTCAACAAAATTGCTTTAGGTATATTTTGTCAAATCTTACTGTATTTTGCAGTACAAATCATCAGTACACTGATGATCTTGTTTACTCTGACATGCACAGGCTGCTTGTTTTTCAGTTGACTATCTTATATACCATAAAAATGTGGCATGTTTGGTATAGAATGATAAAATTCATTATCAAAATAGCTGCAAGTTAATGGTGTCTGAATTATGAAAATTATTAATGAACCTGCAGCTCTAATTTTAGTTATTATTTACCCACTTGTGACTATATTATTATACATTAACAGTATCATCAGCTGATAAGTCCTCATCTTCCATCTGGCACAGCTCTATAAAGGCCAAATTTCTTAAACTTTCAAAGCAACAAACAAAAAAACATCACAACGTGATTTTTTTTCCCAGAAATGCCATCGAGTATATAACAATGGTCAGCCAGAAGGCACAACAGCAGTGCTGTCAATTGAGAGACAAATCCCGTCTCCATCTCCAGACCCTTTAACCCTGTGGGGCAGGCTAGTGAAATAGAAGATTATGGTGACAGGGGATGCTATTGTGGGTAGGAAATAGGGGACTGGACCGAAGGAGACGGGGGCTTGAGGTGAGTGGGAATAAAAAGGAGGGGGAGCATCCTTCTTGCATCCTAAAGCGATATGCAGCATGGGGCTGGAGATGGGTGTAGTGTTGCAGGATGGGGAGAAAGTCTAGACTGCACTGACCCTTCTGAAACCAGGTTTTCTCTTCAGGTCAAGCTTGATATGGAGAAGATAATGGAAAAGCTTGGGGGGGTTCAAATAAAAAAAACGTATTGCTAGGCAGAGAGTCCCTGGTCCTGATTCTGTGTAATCCCTAACTATATGAAGGTAATAACTTGGAAGTGATGGGAATCCTTTCTTCTATCAAAAAGGGACCAGAAAACTCAGCTGCAAGGCTCGATGCTTGGGTCTGTTGCTTTTGAAACACCAAAGGTTGTTTTAAATGCCTGACTTGTTCAAAGCTCTTGTGGGTCTTTCCATGCCTGCACTATGTTGCTTTAACTCTACACAGCACCCAAACCACTCCATAAAACAGGTGGTCAGACCTTCACATGCAGCACATCTACTACTGTATAAGAGCTCTGCATCCCTTTGTCACAACCTGTAACTGTGCAGTAAAGAATGAAAATGTATAACCTGTGGAGAATTATCCAATGACAATGACATACAGCTTTGAGCACTGGCAGTTGACAGTGGTTGCCTGGCCTGGGGGCTCCACACTGAGAAAAGGGGGTGGCACAAGGCAGGTGAGGTGGGATGTAATCACTCCCAGTAATTTGGAGGAAATCCACTGAGCTACTGACAGTCAAGATGAAAGCCCTCTGCTTGTTTCCTCTCTCCACAGCCACCAAGCTCCAGTGCTTGCAAAAGCCTGAAAAGAGAGGTTCAGAGAACCAATTCTGCCTGGTTGGTGTCCCCCAGGGGTTAGTCCTGGGACCATCTCAAATCAGCTGCAGCCCTGGAGCCATGTTCTTTCCCCCAAGGAGTGGTACTGCAGACAGACAGTCAGACTGTCCATCCTGTGCTACATGGCCCGAGTACAACCAGACAGCACACAACTCTCCTGAGATCCTCAGTAGAAAGAGAGCTCAGTGGAGCTTATGCTGCATGCTCTGCTTGTATGTGGCTGTCTATCTGTCTGTCCTACTGTCCGACACTCTCCCATGACACCGCATCCTCTCCCACTTCCCTTTAATATCTCAATCTGAAGCAAGGATGGAATGTATTCCACATTCAGAGTTTATATCTTACATTAGTGAAAAAAGAGCTTCCTAAATTATGTTGAATAAACTATTATGAACAGTACGATAAACCGAGTTATGTATAAAGCAACTAATAATTACACTTTCTTAACCTCAGCATGTTTTTAGGGTTTCAGTTTCACAGGAAAATTTGGCACAGGCCAGGAGTAAATCGCCCAGTTTGATCACTTTGTCACTTAACTGTATCCTACCAAGTTGTCAAAGAGACACTCTAGTGGCTTTGCTTGATAGATGGTGAATGGTGCTTATACAGGGAGCCACTCCAGTGAGCCCATAAATATGCATCGTGACATTTGGAACAAAGCCGCTCGTCCTCTCTTTTCTGATGAGCTATGCCTGCATACTATAACATATTGCCATACTGTCACACCTTGTGTTTCATAGCCAATCTCTCTGTTCATCAACTTGGCAGATAACCTCTAGACGCTGACAGATAATATGGGGGCCAGCATTAGAACTCTATGTATGCGAAACGAGAGGGGGGTTTTCCACCTGCGAAGCTTAAACAAGTAA
This sequence comes from Microctenopoma stevenorrisi, assembly GCA_032270685.1. Taxonomy (NCBI): domain Eukaryota; kingdom Metazoa; phylum Chordata; class Actinopteri; order Anabantiformes; family Anabantidae; genus Microctenopoma; species Microctenopoma stevenorrisi. Next base: position 6,663,297 of record JAUMTR010000001.1, read on the forward strand.
TTAATAATCAATCCCTATTGTTTTATGATGTAGACGAGCTAGGGTTATATGGACGTTGAAAAGGAAGGGTTTTTGTTTCCCAGACAGTTTGGGAAAAGTTAGTCATATTTTCTTATTGATCAACAACAGGTCACGGATGAGGACATGTTCTCACATACACAGACTATAGTAAGGCAAGTGCAGAAGAATGCTCCCTCTTCTCACTGTAGCATTAGGAACGTAGCTGGCCTCCTTCTCCAAACACCTCATTGCTTTAAAAAGGAATAAATATCCAAGACAGCCAGGAGCAGTTCCTTTCAAATCCCACACACACACGCACATCTCTCTCTCTCTCTCCTCCGTGTCTCTCTCTCGCGCTCACTCTCTGTCATTTGACCATCAGTGCTTCCTGCCACTGAGGACCTGTGACTCAACAGCCAGAATACAGCAACAATCTCTTGCCCACCCTCTTGAATATTCATAGAAATAAGAGGAGTGAAGCTCCGACCCATCCATCTTGAATCCATCCACATTTATATAAAAAACAAGCGTGTGCTGGGGGGGGGGGTGTAAAAGCTAGTACTCTAAACGAGTGCTATGGGAGTAGGGGGGTGTGGGGCTGTTTTACACTAATTTCTTTATCCCTTTCACAGGAGTGCCATGTTACAAGAGAATTCCTGAGGCGAGCCAATGGCCCGATAAATCTGCCGGAGCCTCTCTCTCAATTTGTCTCCGTGGAATGTCAGCTGGCAAGCACCCAGACACTGAGAACCTCTTTTCACAATGCGCCAATCTAACAGACGAGATCCCATGTTGGAGCTACAGTACAAGGACTGGCATGGACAAATTGCCACGTGCGCTATCTAGGTCTCTTTATGTCTAGCTGTCTGAGGTCCTGCTCCTCACATGGCCTCTGAAGGCCTCTTCCTCCCAGATCTGGAGGTTAACCTAAATGGCCAAGTGGGTGACATTGACAAAACACAGGTGTCACCGAAGAGGAACCTGTGATATGACACAGATGCCGTGTCAACCCATCTTACTCCACATGACCCACAGTGTGAACAGAAATTGTCCTGTTTGGTGTCGTTCATCACTGTGTGGCGCAGTCTCCCACATAGCTCGGTCCAGGTGGTGGAATGGCAGAGTGGGAGAACAGACCATGTTTGTGTGAAGATGCAACAACTATCTCGCTCTTTTTTTTTTCGCTCTCCTTCCCTCCCTCCTTCCTTCCCTCCCCCTTCAGACTGCTGTAGCACTCTTTATACTCTATTTAAAGATTGTAGGTTAGCAAACAACAAGATGCCTTCCCACCTGTACCCCTAAATGAGTCAGGAGACATGAATGAATTCATCCATTTATTTATATACAATCTTTCCAGAAAAATACATATGCGTGTACAAAGAAGAATATTTTTTCAGGTTTCATTAACTTTGCTATCGTTGTAGTCGTATTAGTTGGCAGAACAGCAGCATTTTTTTAACAATAAAATATATAATTTAGCTAGACGCAGACAGAAGAATGCATACAGATATAAATAATATTATCTTCTAGTTACATTGCTGTCCAATTAAATAATGATCATGTCTGTTGAATCACAAAGTTGTAATCTGGGCATATTAAAAGATTTTTATTTAATAAAACAGGAAAAATATTGGGGGAAAAAAGGAAACCACCCTATCGTACTACAACTCTGAAATTTCAACACAGCCAAACACACAGGCGCATTTAAGGGGGTTCATGTTACTGCATGACAGTTGGCATGCCTGCAAAAGAAAGACATGTGCCAAGTGAAGCTGCCAATGCTCAGCATGGCTGGTTTTAATATTTTAATGTGTTTCATTACAACAGTATGGGCCAGATAGCCTTTCTGACGTCCAGACAATTGTCTGCAAATGAACAAGATTACATGACAAGCCCTAAATGACAGAGCTACCCACTGCTGCCTACCCCAGCCACTTATCTGATGGTAGCCTAGCAACAGATCCCTGACCTGGCTTTGACCTCCACCTGATAAGGTCAACACCTGAATGCTCTCTCATTGGAGCGCTGCCTGACGGGGAGGTGGAGCTTGGGGATATTGCTAGACAAAGGACTCGCGGAGCAAGGGCAGCCTCCTCTGCATATAGTTCCCTGCGCCCTGCTGACAAAAAATGTTCACACAAAAACCTGCCAGGTCTATTTGGATGGATTTGGTTTACCTGCGTGTGTGTCTGTCTGGGCATGTTTTGTGTGTCAGAGACAAGCCAGTCATATTAGACTGGTCAGAAAATTAAAGTCCTTGCTTGGGCAGTATGCCCCTTAGCAAAAACAGACAGCAGTGCAGGGTCAGAAATGTTTTCGCCCCTCAACATGGCATCAATGAGAGTAAAAGCAGCAGCTGTAACTGTTCATAATGAAAACTATTGTGGTGACAAATATAAGAGACAGATTTTCAAGGAGGTGAAATTAATCGACCAGAGCAGCCCACCCTGATATACATCCCCACTCCCCTGTCATTTGCGTGCGTGCGCACACACACATACAAGCCTCACATGGTTTAACAACAGTGATATGGAAGTTAATCCAAATTGTGATAGTGGCAATATCCTATTAGACCATGGCAATAAAATCAAGCTGAGACTGGTAACACATTACAGATATCAGAACACGTTCAGCACGCTTCATTACAATATGAAGTGACATTAATCAGTGGGGGTCCTCTTACACACACATAGAGGCATAAAACAAACATGTAAATCATACACACAGACATGTGCATGCCCAAAGTACAGCGCAAAAGTACACATACTGGAGCGCTGAAGTGCTCTCTCAATTGATATCATTTTAAATGTTAAAAATAATCGATCTCAGGCCTTTTGCTGGATAAATTCAGACATATTGCAAAGATAAAAGATAGTTAAGCAGCCAAGGGCAGTGAGGTGGACAAATGAATAGCTGTTCATAACACTTTTTGTAATTATTTTGCTCACCCAGCTTCTGGAATAAAAAAGTGATTTAGAGGCAGGTGGCAGACTGTGTTCATGTCCCAGTGCTTGTGGCACTCTGTGAAAAGTGTTCTGTAATTCAGTATGCAAACTGCACAAAATGATAAAAGAGCACATTGTTTTTAGAACTGTGTTTTCAGTTGCTGTGTCACTGATCTGCACACGTTTTTTTCCTTTCTGGTTTGATTTTAGTGAGACACGGCTGTGGTTTATATGGTACATCTAGTTATTTTTGATTTTTTTTACATGCATATTCACTGAGCTCTTGGCACCACAAAGGTGATCATTCACTCTGTCAGGTTTGGCAGTGCAAGCTAAAATAACTCTTGTCCCTGAGTCGAAGGACCTTCACTTCCCTCCAGGGCCTTTTGCAAGACCTCTGCCCCAGTTCACCCAGGGCAACCTAGGCTCCTCCTCTCCTCCTGTGTGTGTGTGTGTGTGTGTCGCTGTGCGTGTTTGCTCTGTCTCGTTACTGCGGGCAAACTGTTGAAGGTCAAAGGGCAGGAAGTTGGCCACCTGCCTCTGTCACACCAGTGAAAGTAGAACAGCAAAGAGAGGAAGTGGTAGAAGGAGAGTAAGACGTGACAGAAAGTATGAGTAAGTACACCAAATATGGTTGGGGGTTCAGAGAATTTCTTACATATAGATAAAGCATTGTCATTTGGGTCACATCTACTAAAACTCCCTGCTCTTTTTGATGTTCTTTTCATTTTGTTGACCTTTGTAAAACTTAGTTTATCTGATCTGCAGACTTTATACCTGATTAAAGGAAATGACTACTGTAAGCTTTTGAGTTCCCTAGGACCACAGAGATATGGTACAGAGATATCTCCACTGGTATTTGCTAGAGGCGACAACCCTTCTCGCTCCTTGCATAAATGTGCCAACTGAGGACGAGAGCATAGAAGGCCAGAGGGCAAAAAGGGAGTGAACCACCTGCTTCTGTCACACTGTCAGGATGAAGGCAGACGAGTGCAAATAGGGTGAGGTACGTGTATGTGTAGGGGATGGGTTGGGTATATTGTGTAGGAGGGAGACAGGTGGCACACTGGACAGCGCTGGCACTAGCCACCCCAGGATTTATCACTCAGCGACGGTCACGGCTGGGCAGGGGACAGATGTTTCTGTTTACCCCAGGGCAACATCTGACTGGCCGAGCCTAATGGTAGCCCAACAAGCCTAGCCCACACAGGACGAGGCCTGAGAGGAGAGAGAGGAAAACGCAAAAAAAGAGAGAGAGAAAAAGCAGAATTAACTAGAGGATACTGAGTTTGCCCCCAAGGCACATAAGAAAGTTAGCTTGTTTTTCTCCACTTTGCTCCATCCTCCAGTGAAGCACCTGAAACTCATTGAGCCCCCACTAACTGTTGTGCCGCTATAGGGAACCATTTTAATAAGTAGTAATAATGCCAACTGACAATTTGAGCTGTTTTCCAAGCCGAGACGCAGCAGCTTTTATTGGAAAGTGAAACAAAACAATTCTAATTGACCCAGCGTATATTGTACATCTTCACTTAGTTAGAAAAGTAGACACAAATGCAAAGCACTTATTGTGGTGTTTTTTAGGAGCCGTTCAGTGAAAGGCGTTCTGCGTTAGTAATATGTGCATATTAGGCTATATACTGTGTGTTTTTAGCTGCGTAATCTGAGAGCTGTCACTGGGAATAAAGCTGAAGCACTCATCCCTGGAGCGATGAGGAATGACCTTTAGGTTCAACCCTGAGTGAGGTCATGTCAGCGTTGCCATGGCTACTATCAGCAGACTGTGTTGTTGCCAGCATTACCTCAGCTGCCTGGCATTGTCGGGGTCAGAGAACAGGCTATGACCTCCCCATGGTGACCAAACTCAACGGGGAAACACTAGTATTCTATTATAGCTTATTTGCAGAATTTTTAGCAGAAATGAAGGCCCCGGATGTTTCAAATTCCTGTTGATTTATGTCTGGATAAGTTAGACTGTCGATATGTTAAATTGCGTTTGATGTTACATGGAGTTTGCTTTCATTAATTACTGCTAATGTGGTGTAATAAGCAAAGGGCGGATACACTGAGCAAGATTTAGCTCTGATTAAGCCATCCAGCATATAAAACTCATTGGAGATTATTAGCTTCACAGGGGGTTGCTAATTTACAATTTTAAAGTCTAACAATCTGTCTACATCATCCGGTTACTTTTCCATTCTTCCATATTTTTGTGTGTACACATGAAATCCCAAACATACAGATTAAATATGTAGGATGAATTAAATAATCTTACAAATAGAACAGTAATACATTCCAAGGTATGAACATATGAGTGCTTAGTGTACTAAGGTGGTTTGAGAAACCATCTAGAGGTCTTGCCACGTATAAAGCCTATTTCGTGCAGCAAAAAAACATGCACAGTCTGCAAGAAACAAATAAACCTAAAGCAGTTTAACCTTTTCCCTGCCACAGATCATCCACTCTCTTGTCCAAGCACCTGTCAGACTGTCTACCTGCAGGTGAGATGCACAGCTTTCTAGACACAAAGAAGTCTATTAAAACTGTACAGTAAGCCACAATAATATTCGCAAGACAACGTTATCGTCTTCCCAAATGAAAAACCTTGTGAGATGTCTTAATCATTTCATGCAGGAGATGCAGTAATATTTAACTCTTTTCTATTTGTGGAACATGTTAGTCCACTCTCCTCCTGATAGGCCCCATTTAATCATGTTGTTCTGTTTCCTAATTAGCAGAAATGCAAAGTGTCTTTGTCACCTGTGGACAGCCAAGAGGGCTAATTTGGGCTTTTCACTAATTGCCACGGTAACGAGCCTCCTGCGCCTCCACTGGGGGTGGGTGGAAGGCATGGCAGGAGGAGAACTGGAGGATGGAAGGATGAAGACACAGCTCTCCTCACACACGGCTGAGGTGTGAAAGAACGCGGCAGGCCAACAGAACGCAGCCTGGAGGAGTCCAACAGCAGGGAGTGGGGACAGCCTGCGCTGTGAAAAAGCCCCAACACCCAGCTGAGAGGGAGGAGGATTCAGCTCTGGCCAGTTTTGGTCTCTCAACTTTGATGAGGAGATGACTACATTGGGTTGGATAATTGTTGGACATTTTTCTGACACCTGTTATTACCCCCACCTGATTCAATACCGGTTCCCACACAGTGTACCATTTTTTAAAAACAGTTCTGTTAATAGAAAAATCTAGTTATAACTCAGCAGGCAATTTTTCAATTAATTGCTTGACATGTAGGAAGCCTGCATGTGAGACAAGTAGGTAGGAGGAGGCAATGAGAAAAATAAACCAAAATGAATTGTAGGCCTATAATGTTTGATAATATGATGATTACAATTAAGATTTCCTTCAGACTAGTTCAAGTTGCAGGCTATTTTACTTAATGGAACTTTTACATAGTTAATACATCATTATGGATTCATACTGACATTTTGAATGTCGACTGCATACAATCTACTATAATATAATTATTAGAATCAAACTTAAGAGTTCAATGTACTAGAAGTATTAAATTAAATTAGCTAAATCGGTACTAACTAAACAATCTAGTCAAAATTATTCTAACACGAATCCTCAGCACTTTAATTATAGCATGTTGTTACTGGGATACTTATTTTAGGGTCATTGTGTTTAACAGTCAGCTTCTTTATGTAATTCATTCCAGTCAAAGCTGAGATGTACATTCATGTTTGCATCATTCGCATAAATTACTACAGTCACCCACTACTACGTTTATTTTTTTTCCCTTAATGTAATTCGACTCCATCAACATGGTCTCTCTCCCTGTGCTGAATTACAGCTCCTTCAAATTCATTTTCTTTTCAGTAATACACCCCGAAAGCTTGGGGGGCACCTTGTCCGTACGCTTCTCTCGGGGGCGAGCTCCTCGTATGCGTGCGTGCGTGCGCGCGAGAGCTTGTCTGACTCCGCGCGTTTGTGTGTGTGTTTGTGTGAGAGAGAGAGCGAGTGTGTGCGTGCGCGCGGGCGCGCGCGCGTGTCTGCCTGCTCTGCTGTTGCTGCCCTTTGATCCCTGCATTAGTGTTAGTTAGGGGCTCGGAGACACACTTGCACCGAGAGCAGCCATAGTCAAGACACGGCAACAACAACAGCGGCACCTCCTCCGCCTGTGTTCCCACTGCCCAACAATACACTTTAAACCGAGCAAAGCCAGGTGCACGACCAAGTCCCTGCCATCACTGGCGCCTCCAGTCTCAATGGGAAAAACCTTTTTTCTTCTTATCCCTAAACAAGGACGAGAATGTGATTAAAAACGGGGGAAAATGCCAAGGAGGAAGCAGGAGCAGCCCAAGCGCCTGCCTTCACGTAAGTCGTTCGCTCGATTTGTGCAATTTTACCGTCTCTCCACGTCTTTTGCGCAGTAGTTTAGGGTTAAAGAGGTGAAACAGACAAAAGACTCGGCGTAGGTTATTTCTCCCTTTTTAGGTCCGAGCGAGGCAGCCATGTTGTTGGCGATGGGTAACGTTAGCGCAGGCAGAGAGTGCATAAATGATACGTGGCTTTATTAAGAGTAAAATCGATGAAGGTCCGGTTCCGTTAAAGGTTGCGGTCAGTTGGCATATGTGTCGGTTGCGTGTGTGCGAGGGATAACGGCCGAGCGTTTGCGGTTATGCGTTCGCCTCCGCTAGGTCGCTTTTCGGGGTAGAAAGGGGAGGATCTGGGAGTCTGGCCGCAATAAAATGAAGGGTCAGTCGGATCAGACAAGCCAGAGTCTGGCTACACAGACCCGAGTGTTCCTAGTTAGCAGTGGCGCTATCTAGCAACGCTCGGTGAACTTCATTTCCTCGGCAAGAAACGCCTAACTTTCGCCTGCTAGTTTGGCTGCTCCGAATCGCGGAACCGAATTTGTTCGCGCTTGTTTCGTCGTCGACTTTAGAAAGTGTGGAGAGGTTTTGTTTTTTTTTTCCTCCTCCGAGCCACTGTATTTTTTCTACCCCTCCCAGTCTGCATGCAGGCTATGTCAGAGCCATGATCGGTCACCTGAAGTTCAGGGTTTTCCCCCCCTCCATCCCTTTGCAGCCATTCATTGCAGACAGACTACGATCAATAACGCGGTTAGAAAGGGGGGAAACGACAGTTTTGGTCGCTGCGCTGCTTAAAATAACACCGTGCCGCAGCAGATAGCTGGCACAATCCCCACGTAGTTGATTTTAGTGGGAGGTTGGTTTACTTTAGTGCATTTGACCCTCCGTATCTTGAATATTCGTATTGTACCTTTATCGGTCATGATAATGGACATAAAGCTGCAGTAACGCACTCCGGCCGCTAGAGGATTGATGAGATGTAGTGACTACGATTATTAAGAGAAATAATAAAGAGCTTTGCTGTTGATCAATAATGCTCACTACATGCGTAAGCAAACAGTTCAGTTACTCACGCTGGTATGCAAATGCAGTGAATAATTGAGACAGTTTTGATATATTTATCTTATGACACTGTCTTTATTTCTTAAATGTCAGACCGTGCAAGCTGTTTAGAGTAAGCCATGATCAAAAGATGCTCTAAGTAGTTTCTTTTACTCACTTTACTGACATGTAGTTTTCTTTTCAACGGGGCTGGAGTAGTGAATGAGCTCTTGGACCTGCCACAGATCTAAGTTTGATACGATAAATCAAATCAGACTAAATCCTCCATCACATAATACACACAGACATACACACTGCGTTTTATTTTTTACTGTAAATATTCACTGATCTTAACTGCATAGGTGTTTGACCTACGGTTGAACTTGGGGAAATTGCAGCAGTTGGCTGGGAGGCACAGAGGTGGAGGCTGGTGGAGGCTGGATGACAGTGGGTGCAGTGAGTGATTGTGAATGTCTCTGTCTGTGTGTGTGTGTGTGTGTGTGTGTGAGAGACTGAGTGACATGGTGATATTTGGACTGTGACGTGCGGCCGAAGGACAATATAAGCCACATGCTCGGACTGCCCAGAGAAGAGTTAGGACAGTACCTGAAAACGAGGTGCCTTCCTCGGTGACGTTCATTTACTGTATTTTCGATTCACTCCTCAAACTGTTCCTGGCATGTGTAGACTTTGATGGAATTACTGTACGGTTCATGAGTTGTCGTTGAAATAAGAGAAAACGTTTTGTTTTTGTCCGTTGGAGGCACTTCTAGTGTAGGAATTTATGACAGGTAACCACGTTAAGTAAGACAGGTGTATAGAAATAGTTTTTGAATTTTATTTTTTTTTGTGATGGGCTAATGCATTTAAAATGTATTAATAAATTGAAACAGATTGTATGTGTAGCAGACATAAATCATCTTTTAGCACTAAGTTGCCCAACTATTACAGTAGCAGTTGATTGCCCATTACAATATCCAGATGTTCCCTCAAGTTGGATTTTAACAAACCAAAAACAAGCCCTGTTTTTGATGACTAAAATGTTCAAAGGCAGATGCTACTTGGATTATGTTTTTTTATCAGTGGTTAAATTTAAGATCTGACAGTACACATTTAGTTGTTTGTTAATGCTTCTTATTTCTGAACAACCTAGGTTTTAAAAGGTACACTGTTTCAGAGTGAAAACTGTATCTGGCAGAGCATCACTACTGTACAGTATTGAACAGCAACACATGAAGTCCAGTATTTTCTTTGTTTTAGACATGAAAATCAAAGTAAGCCCATGTCAACCTTTCAATTAAGCTGCTTTGTAATTGGTCTGCAACAAAAATACTCTCCACCCACGTATCTGAAATCATGTTCTCCAGTGTAGGCACTGTACCGGAGCACTGCTGTGCCTGTGTTCTTGGGTTTAAATGAAAGCCTTTCTGATTTAGGAGTTGTTTCCCTCCTCAGTCAACAAACTGTCACAGAAAGTATGAATTTGTGAGAAGCTTTTTGCGCTTTGTTTTGGATCTTCCCACTCCAGAATGGAAGTGTCACCTCATGCCATTCGCTGTCAGTCTGTGTGTTTTCATTATTCAGCCAACAACACCCTGGTAGTGTGCCAGCCAACAAGCACAATATCGAGCTTCAAATCTCTTCATCTGTTGTGGAAAAAGGGCAAGCTAATACACTGGCTTTAATGCTGGAGGTGCTTTATCTTAGCACAGGCCCAGATATATGGGTTGTGTAGCCCAGTGTTCACCGTCCTATTGTTTGTGGCACAGCTTGTAAGAGTAGACTATTCTTTAAGTGTGTGCGCACAGCACGCACATGAAAAAGTGAACAAGCAACTCTTATGTGTGTGTGTGTGTGTGTGTGTCTGTGGGTACATAAGCCAGCTATGGAGGTCACAGTACAGTATGGCGCCTTCAGTCTGACAAGTAAACATGACCTTTGGTGCCACAATGAAAACTGCCATTCTTTATGACCTTGCAGCGTGTTATCGTTTGTGTAATTTTTGCTGCCTTCTTAGTTGCTTTTTAAAATCTAGCTTAAAGTTCTTAAATATTTTACATTAGTAACTTTTCGATTTCAAGAATGACACATTGGGTTAATCTTTGCAAAAATGTATACAATGAAGGATGTGGTGCCCCTAGACCAAACAATCGCCTTTTAACATTTGTCAGTGAGTTGTCATCCTTGTCCCAGACCTTTAATGTAAGAGTTTGTGTTAAACAAAGACTAGTCCATATCATAAGGAGCACAACCATAAGTGCATCAGCAACACTTGTATGTTGCTTCCTCCTCCCCTGATTGTCTGCATTTGAATGGCAAGATTTGATAAATTGATACAGTTCTGCTCCTCCTCATCAGCCAATAGCTGACTGACTGGGTGGCTCTCTACCTTACTGTAATGGCGGGTCACTGGCTCCCTTCCACTTGCTATGATTATAATGACCTTGGTGGGGCTGGGGCTTGAAAACATTGGATTAAGGGGAAAGGAAAATGAGAGGAGGTTTCCATTTCACTCTTGGCATAAAATTTTGTGGGGAGTTTCTGCCAAGAATCCCCCCACACCACCACCGCCACCATGCCGTTCTACACCCCCCACACCCCCACCCCTCACCCCCCACGAAGTTGATGGGGCTTGGGTGCTCTGGCATAGTTGAGTGTGTGAAGCTCAAGCGAATAATGATTCACAGGCTTTAGCTTAGAAATGAATTAAAGGGCAGGGGAAAGGTGGTGGATGCCTCGCTCTCCATAGAGTCTCACAGACGGCACAGAAACCTGATTTAAGTGAATATTCACAGGAAAAAGGGTCCCTGTCTTTTGTTTTTCACGTAGGAAAACACTGAGACTGATAAACAGTAGTTGAGTATGATTTAATGGGCTTGGTTTCAAAGAAGTAGCTAAGCCTTGAGGTGTGGATCAATACTTACACACAAATGTTAACCTTATTTGCTGCTTTAGACAACTGGCAAGACGCATAGAGAACACGGAGGTTTACTATCATGTAAGTTTATACAACTTAAAAAATAAATATTGATTTAGAAAGAGTCACAGCCCTTTGTGGGTCTGTATGTTACTTAAGAATAACGTGACATATGAAATCCATATAATGTCTTTAACCTTGGCAATAAATAATTTATTTAAACTTATATGATTGACACACTATATTATCTCTGCAGAGTTAGGCTCATAATTGATATTGTTCACCGTTTCGTGAAATGATTCAATGTGTACCAAATCTAAAGGTTTAAGTTCTGATAGAATGTGCTGCTGCTTGAACTGGCACGTAGAATATAGCGTTGACGTGGGAAAACGAAACTTGTGGTCATACGCTTTGCACAATTGACTAACGTTACAAACTTTCAGCTCAGAGATAATGACTGATGGCTTCCACAAATCACAGAAATGGTAAAAATGTGATTTTTGCAAGGCATCTCTTCATGGTGTTCAGGCAGGACGTTGCTGCAACAAAATAATAGGAAATGTCATAGCAGTTTTTATTGGTGTCACTGATACTTCTATATAATGTACTATGTCATGCACATGGTATTATAATTAAGTAAAACAATACTGGTTCATTGTTTTCTCAGTACTTGTTGACCATAAAGATTGTGTAACAGAACGAGAATAAAGCCAATTGTTATTTACATGAATTCCACCCAGTGAAAAGTTAAATCTGATGTCTCTGTGTTCCCTCTGTGCAGAAAACATGTGTTACCTTGACTGTGGTATACTGTTGAGTTTCCACACTATTACACCCCTAAATTGTTGCTGTCTTGTCTTTATTAGAAAATGTTTCATCACTAGAAGAAGTAATTTAGCAGCACAAATATGGTTCTCTGCAGAAGAGCTGATAATGTGTTTATCTATTATTTATATTATGTTTACGTGTAAGAGCTTTCTTGTGGTTTTTACTTTAAAATGATCTGTTTAAAGATCTTAAACTCCTCACTTATTAAATGGCAACTTATCAAAAAAACAGTGATTCCACCAAGCTTTAAGTCACAATTGTTTGTTTTTATATTTGATCTCTTGATTGTTAAATATTATTACATACATTCAGATACTGTAAGAAACATATAGATTTATGTCCTGTCTAATTCATGACTTAAATGAATAATAAAGAAACTAGTTGATTTCTGCTCTGTCTCAGGTACAGTCAGTGCCAGCACCAAAACCTCTTGATTTACCAGTGATGGTAATAACATCCAGGTTGTCGTGTGCCAGTTGTCTGCTGGGATCTTTGCTAATAACACCTAAGTTAAACTCAAATTGTAACACAGAAACAAATGTGTAATGGCCTACTTTCACAAAGTTGAATCACAGATAAAATATGATTCAGCTTGTTGAACATCTAATTTACAAATTGCTTAATTAAATATCAATAACTTCAGTAGAAATTCCCTGTGGGGATTTATTTTTTTTCCTGAGATGCCAGTTATCTAATCATTTCAAAGTTGCTTCTCTATGTAGAGAATCCTCTGCAGGACAAAATTAGGTAGAAGTAGTCATCCTAAAGCCCCCGGTACAGTACCTGCCTGTCTGCCTGTTCTCAATCAGAACCCCCTCTGTGTGGAATGGAAGTGCCTCAGTCTCGGTAACGATTTTTCCCGTGTTGACAAGTCACAACATGGAGATCTACAGCTCGGAGAGCAGCCCTTTGGCTACACAGAGCCCTGCTTGCACTGAGTAATAGCAATCTCACAGGAGTAGCAGGCTTTCAGCTGGCAGCAGTTCATACGGAACAGCTCGCCGGTGCAGCTGGGAAAGACGGAGCAGAGTGGAGAGGGAGAGAGGAGCTGGTGTTGGTGGTAGCAGTGAAGATGGAGGGAGGGAGGAAGTGGAGAGGAAGAGCTGTTAAGAGCTTTGGGCGGTTTCTCTGTTGTTGTACCACACAAGTGCATCCAGGCCCTGCAGGACAAGCCTTTAACAGGCATGAGGGATGGAGAGCATGAGAGGAGAGGAGGAGGAGGAGGAGGAGGCAGCGGCGGTGGAGGTGGTGGTCTGGGGAGCTGAAGCCGGCCAGCCGTGCCAGACGCCTGCTCTAAACAGGGATGTGATTTATTGTTGGACTCTGTCTCACGTTTCACTCCTAGAAAGACACTAAAATTACATTGTAGGGAGATAAAGAAGTTTCTCAATTGTGTTAGAATAAAGACTGTTGCCTGTGGGCTGTGAAGAAATCTTGCAGCATGTGGTACATCTTTAACTTGTGCAGGAAATTGGGATGGTTTTGGCATTAATATGACATTAGAGTTTTTAGTTTTGGCTATGGATTCTGCTTTGGTTTTTACTTTTCGGCAATGCCTACAAACCTACTGCTTTTATGTGTTATATAGGGACTTCTTTTTGAAATGTAATCAGTTTATGTATGATTAGCTAGGGGGTTTTAAAATGACCTCTGGCCAACATGTTGATCTTTGTCACGCTCGCTCCACACACTCTGCACAGCACAGCGCTATGAAATGACCTCACTTCCTGTGTGGGTAGAGGAGGGCAGGAGGCCTCTCGCACACATGTGCACACAGCTATTCTCTCTCAAACACGGCCTGGCTCTAGTTAGCCTTTAGTGCACTAGCCTGGCTAACCCCTCTCTTCTCTTGGTGTGGAATTGTTTCGTCAATGCACATTTAGGCAGTCAAGAGCAAGACACAGGCTAATGTCTTTAACTCGCCAGACTAACAGCTGTGTCTCTGCAGCTTTTTGGGACCTGGATCAGTTTTATTGGGAGATTAAAAGTACAAAGACAAAGGGGGGTGCGGGGGTGTTACAGACAAAGGATTGTATGACCATACGGCAGTGACCGCTACCTTGGGAAACAATATATCACCTTTAAAAGGATAGTGGAAGTAATTGGCTCCGGGACAAAAATCCTCAAGAAGTTAAAATCATTGATGTGATGTCATCTCCGAGAAAGCCGTTGTCAGTGCAGTGTGAGGTAATTTATGATGCTGGAAATGCAGGTGAGCATCTTGACTACTTTAGTGTGGTAGGAAGCCATTTGAACAGTGTAGTTGAAGCATCTTCTGCTCCATCAGTAAAACGGTGCGAGTCAGGTCTCCTCCTTCCGTTGTCTATCAGGAGAATTTGGTCACTTGATGTTGTCCTGGTACTGCTAATGAGATTAGCCAATCATTAGATATGTCATCCCGGGGTGGGGCTCCAGTAGCTTGGAGTACCTGTAACAACAAACAACATTGTACAAATGATCCGAGTAGCATAATGAATGACTAGTAGTGGGGAGCTGTACTCGAACGAACTGAATCAGATGGCTTAGCTCGTGATTGCCTGTATGTTCCCACTCTCTGCAAGTGTTTTGAATGGGTGCCATGTTGGTTCAGATTGCCCTGTCATTAATCCCTCGTACTCTACAGGGGAGTGGTCAGTGGCAGATGTATTTGCACTTCCTCCAGAAGGTTTTCTAGATTAGCACAAATCCTCCCAGAAAAACCGTTTAAAAACCTCATTTGGCACGCACAGCCGGACTTTGTGCTCATAGCTGGCCAAAGATAGTCATCCCTCCCTCTACGTCTCATTCTCTCTGACTCCCCTGATGTTTTTTTTTATCCCCCACCTTGTGGTTCTCAGAGCTTAGCCCCATGTTGATTTGGACAGGATGCTGTAATTGTTAGGAAACTCGATTCTGTCATTTGCATGTTGCAAGCAGCCACTTTTCCAGTTTCAGTGGTTTGACCTTGTTGTACCGGCCAGCGAGAAATGAGATCATCAGACGAGTAGACGAGAAGCTGACATCTCTCCTCCACCTACCCGTGGCTTTAAGTGATGGTTGTCATAGCAATCATTATGCCACAGAACAGACTCAGTAGGTGAGGGATGGCTTTGAATGCGGCAGCCTCAGGTCACAACCTGGTTATGACAGAACAGATAGACCTATGAGGGTTGGTTGCTGTTCACAGTCTGAGACACAGTCTCTTTTTCTTTATGCCTTAAAGAAAGCGAGGCAGGTATTGTTGGCAGGTACTGACAACATAGAGGAATAGACCAGCGCGGGGTGAACAATGCCTCTCATTCCCATCAGCTGCCCTGGCCAGCATTTAACATGGAGATTGGAAAAGGAATAAGCTCCCCCCATTCTCCCTGGACCTGCATGTAAATGAGGTTAGCGGTTAGTATTTCCTGCTGTGCCACAGCAATTCTTCTCCCTCTTTTTCCTTTTTTTAAATAATGGCCTGAAAATGCTCCCCCTTTCCCGGGGTAGGGACCGGGACCAATCCTGATTAGTGTCCCTGTCCTAAGTGACAGGCTAAAATCCAAGCAGGCACTGCCTTGGGAGCTTCTGCCAAACAGCCGTCAAACCAATACCACCAGAAAAAAGCCATCCCCCAGCTCTCAAGATTCCCTCCCTCTTTCGTCTTCCTCGCTCCTCTGCTCATTCTCCCCTGCTGTCCTTTTTGACTGTCTCTAATAGACACCGACTCCATCGCTTTAACACATTATCCCCTTACATACATGCAAACATAAAATCTCTCACTCTACCGCCACCTCCAGCCGGACCTTGTTTTGTATCCCTTGGTGGACTGGCTGCTATAGAGCCGAGTGTCCCTTTTGCCAGTAGAGTGATTTCCAAACAATACATGGACGCTGTACACACTCCCACCTTCCACCCTCCTACTCTCTCTCACTTTTCTTCCACAGATACACAGTCACCTCTGTGAGTAGCTTCAGTATGCCAGAAAACTACGCAGCAGGGTGATGGCCTGTTCTTTTCGCACTTGTTCCAAAGAATGTACCCTGTCTTCTAGAGAACGCTAGCACGACATCCTTGTCTTGTTTGAATGTCGTTATTCAGTCAAAAGAATTTGACTGGTGTCTATATTGGTTTAAAATAAGTAGTTTTCTTTTAATTGTATTGTTAGTAGTAATTGTAATAAAATTGGTAGGTTTCAGAAGCTCTTGTAGTATTAGTAATTTTTTAACATGTAACCACATCAAACTGTAATCTGAGCTGTATTCATGACACTTTTGCTTGATTTAAAGCAAACACACACAGGAATTGTATTAGTTGAAGACTTGCGGACATGTGCTAATTACTCAGTGTTATGTGAAAAGCAGGAGAAACACTGACAAGTGTTACTGTTGTGTCTCCATAGTAGCAAAAATAAACTACCGAACATTGTGCTGTATTTTGGGTTTGTTATTGTGTCAGTGTGTAGTAAACACTGTGTATGCAACAATTCCAACACAGCATACTGCTCTATTAATATTCATAAAAATGGAATACTATCAGGTATAATTTAAGCAAACAAGGTAGCACAAGTATTTCTAAAACTAACATTTTATAATGGGTAACTCGAAAACATGCTGCGTGAGCACAAAGGTCATAGGGGCAGTGTCTTGTCTTTCTCACATATACATGTTAGACGGATGGTTGCATACAAGCTTTTTTTTTCTACCACATGTGGTCTTTGAAGATTGCTGCATGTGTTTGTCTGATTTCAGTACAACAAAGAAGGATGCCACCCACATATGCCTAATCATATAAGACAGAGAGGCTGAAGTCTTAATGAATATGAACAGCTCTTTCTCACACAACCAAGATATTTGCCTGTGACCTAAAGTTTTAGAGATTTACTGGGAATTTACAAAACTGAGTTATGTTTAACTTCACAGGTCCTTTTTAAAGGGAAACCTTTCATAGTTACAAATTAAAATGTTTACTCGGTTTATAAATATTGATAGTGGCAGTTAGACACGGATTTACAAGTCTATAGTGTAAATCAAGCAGTCAAACACAAAATATTGCTTTTCTGAACTACATACTTTATGAAAAGAGAGCACTTAGGTCAGTTAGTCTTAATTTGCTTGAGGGTAACATACCATCCTAACAGCATCCTTCAGAATAGCGTTACTGCTTCTTAAAAAATGAAAGGATTGTGTTTTGGCTGGTCAAAGACTGACTTGGCATCTGGCGCTACAGTAAATGGAGTGTTATGCTATGATTCATGATTACAATCAGAATTTAGGATATACTATGTTTTTTACTGAAATGAAAGCACCACAATGTCCTGTCTGCAGGATACTGTATTAATAAACCAATAAAAAGGATAGAAACCTGAAACAAATAACTCTGAGGAGTACTTTAAATACACTAAAGCAGGGACATTAGGATAGATAAAAATGTACAATGAAACATGAAAGTATTTAAATAAATCAGTGTCTTTCCATTATCATGTGTCCAAATGCCCGTGCTTTTGGCTGGTCAGCAATTTTAAATGCTGGGATTATATTTTTTGCCGCTGGAATAATTCCCCTTACTAACACCTTGCTGAAAGCCCTCTGCTCATCTATTCAAGAGCTTTTTCTTCACACTGGATTTCAGGTTGGAAACCTAAATTCTCCCCAACGTTTTTAGATGCCCTAGTATTTGTCATTTTGTACAATTATACCAGATAATGTACACACACAACAAACCAATCATGTCTAATTTGTGTTACTTTAAACTTAAAGGTAACTACTTTGACATTTTTCCATTTAATATGTATTTAAATAGCTTTCTATAATTTTAAATTGGCAGTAGTACAATAAAGCAGTACTGTAGTCTAATGGTTTCCGCTGTCAAATTATCTTTGACAGTTTTTTTTTGTTTTTGTAACTCATTCAATTGAGCGCTTCAAACAGAATTGCTTTCAAAGATAAGAGGAGGTGTGTATAACCTTGTTGGACCTTCTTCTAATGGATGCTTAGATTATTTATCAGCAAGTATAAAAACAGATTCAATAAAAAAATTAACTTGTCATTAGCCAAAACACTGCCAGCAGTGAATAAGTCATTAATAATAAAAAGGAAATGGAACATAGAATGGAGTTTGACAGTACAAATTATTTAGTGGCCCAGGCCCCCCTAAAACGTTGACTCAGGCCAGTTTGTTGGCCTTAGGAATACCAGTGTACTTCAGTATTTCTAGCATTTTTTTATTAGTCAGTTAATCCTTCCCCATTTGCTGTAGCACTGATTTATCTGTATTTATGTGTGTTATTAATATTTTAATAATATTGCTAGTCAGTAAATAGTGGGTCAAACAAGCTCATCGTCAACATGTTTGGTATGTTTATCATACATCAGTTAAAGTTGGGCAATAAAACGATGAAGATAAATATTGAGGCATAACGTTTTCGTGATAGAAGCATAAGACATGTTCAAACTACATTGACAGAACGCCCCATTACACACCTAAGTTTTTATAGACAATGTGAAAAGCCAGTGATAATGGGATCAGCACCATGCCGATTTAGTCTGTTTGTGAGTGAAATAGAGTTATACCTATGTTAGGTTGAGACGCACGGTAAAGAGTGCAGACCACCAGCGCGCACACACACGCGCACTAATGT
Organism: Microctenopoma stevenorrisi; assembly: GCA_032270685.1. Classification (NCBI taxonomy): domain Eukaryota; kingdom Metazoa; phylum Chordata; class Actinopteri; order Anabantiformes; family Anabantidae; genus Microctenopoma; species Microctenopoma stevenorrisi. The sequence continues at coordinate 6,681,954 of JAUMTR010000001.1, forward strand.
TTGAGCTACTGCAGACTCTTCCCAGGAGTGGGAGGGGAATCAAAGAGAAAATGACAACAAACGAGAACTCAGGCGACACCGTTACTAAAAAAGTCATTATCCCCACGGACAAAAGAAAATGCTGAAGAGATAAGGAGATTGTTGTTAAGAGTTAAAGGAATTCAACAGTGTTGAATTACATTAGACATTGAAAGTACTACAGGTATTACAGTCCCTGTAACGCATGTGCAGCGTCAACAGACTGTAGTATCCGTGTTTTCCAGTGCCATGCCTTATGTTAAAACAAAAAGAGACACAGTGACATCACAAATGCAATAGTCTACTTTATTACAAAAGACATAGTGCCAGTAAGCATGGCCGCAAATGTCAGATTTAAGCGGTTGAATTAACCTTATGATATCTTCAGATCTCGCTAAGAAAGTAAGTAAAGAGGAACCTTTAAGCTCAAGAAAAATAGAGATTTGATTTCTGTTGGAATATTTATTGATATTGCCTAATATGGGGAAAAGAATTGCCCAACCACACCATCATTAGAATAGGTCGAACATTGTTGTAATCATGTAAGGGTCATCATTATGTTATAAACCAAAGAACCTTACTGTTTAACTATAACTACAATTTTGTATCACGTGAGTACATACTTATGGTCATAGGTAAGTGTGTGTGATTGGCAGCCAGAATAGATGAAGAAGAAACTATTTTTACAAAACTGTCCACAGACAAACAGAATATCATAAGATCAACCAACGTGATATGTGAAAGTCATCTGACGCCTGACTGTTTAGTGCATTGCACAGATGATTGCCTTCAGTTTTCTTTATTTGTTTTGCTTTGGTGTTGCAGTGCTCCCTAGTTATTACTGCCATAGGTATTGGATTTTACTTGGTTGGCATGTGGAAAATTGCTGTTTATACATACACTGATCAACCACAACACAAAAACATGGTCCTCACAGCAACCAAAGACATGCAGTCAGGATCATATGGGTGCCACTTAATTGTTCATAGGTGTGGATGCGAGATTGTATGGTTGCCTGTCAGTCAATGTTGGCCCTGAGCTAGACTGGTGACCTATTCATGATGTACCCAGGCGTTGGCATGGACACCCAGCCTAGTCCGCGTTTACACTGCAAGTTGTGCTGCACTGTGTGTTCTGACACTTGTCGATCTGACCCCCGTTCAGCATTAAAACCCTCAGGTTGTTGTATTGTTGTGGTTGGTTGGCGTATGATCTATTGGCTGTTCGACAGAACTCGATAAACAGTTTCTTTAGACAACAGCAGTGTCCATTCATACGTTTGGTTTCACTTACACTTTACTTGCCATGTGTGCATTGTGCTTCATTTTCAGTCGCATTTCATTGATAAAAAGATAAACACACGAGCATAACCCTGAATCTCTCTGACAGTATAGTGGATTGTTTAGAAATGTTTTTAAATGCCCACTGATTTAACCTGTTAAACCCGACGGACCCGGTACCGGGTCCACTTCGGACTTCCTGCTGCAAAGTAATTCTGTGTTCCAAATTCATTTACTCTCACTCAGTGACATAAATATTACATTTTAGAACTTTAGAGCATTCTCTAGAGTCTTGCCTTTGTTTTGGTACCAAGATAGCTCAAATAACCCCTACAGTTCCTGAGATATATTCAATTCATTTTGGGTACGTCTTTTTCAAGCAACTTCCTATAAAATGGTCTAGGGTTCAACAGGTTAAAACAGTGTTTGGTAGATGGAGGTGGGATTTGACAGTCTCTTGTATTAGATGTTTCCAACATTCTGGTGTGGTTTTTGGGACAGTGACCGTGAACATTGGACTATTTTTTCTCGTGAAAAAGTGCCATTACCTGCATATGGAAGTTTCATTTCATGCATGAACTGCAAATGATTGCTGGAATGATAATCCTAAACATGTAGTGAGAGGCCCTCTGTGTTAAACTACAGATGTTATTATTAAGTGAGACACCATATAGAGTTTAATATGTTCATTTCTGGTTGATTTGTTACTCAGTAACAGTCTTTGCTGTATCAGTTTTACACCGCACTAGCACATTTGCAGTGTGATATTGCAAGAGCAATGGGAATTTACTTTATCTTTTCTGGAATATGGTAAAATTTATGATAAAATCTGTCGTATATGAATGAACCACATTAAGTTTACAGCTGTCTGAAATTGCTCTTGCTTTATATACTGTACTACTTAGGAGCAAAGAAGTTTTCCCTCTTTTTGGAAACTAGATTTATCAATCCCAACTGCATGTAAAACACAACGGTCTGTCAAAAGCATGTACATAGGCATATGGGTAGCACACTAAACACAGAAAGTGAACACCATTTAGTTGTTTTCTCTAACTTCATTCTGCAAAGATTCAGTAGACACATCACTTCTCTCCATCCAGCAGTTTAGATCCATAGCTTTGATGACACATCTGAGGTTATGAGCAAGATTTTTTTTTAGCATGAGATGCTAAAAATGGAAGGGAAAAATAAACCAGGGGGGTAAAGTGCACTTCATCTGCAATAAGGAATTTCAGAGGTCTGGGGCTCTCAGTCGTCTCATTCTCTTCCAAGAACACTTCTCCTTCCTGTTTCACCTCTGGCATGCCGCCCAAAGTACCCACAAACCACGGAGGCCAAGGCCGAAAATACACAGATGGTAATTTGCACTACATTTCAATACGACAACCACCATTATATATAGCCCTGCTGCCTGAACCCTGATCCTCACAGAGAGTATCGCCTCACCTCAGGTTGTAACAAAAAGATGGGCACTTTATGTCTTTGTCACAGACTATATGTTGGAAAGGATAACAGGGATAACTGGCATTTAAACTGCGCGTTTGATTGTATTAAATGAACCTTAATCTAAACTAAATTAATTTCTAGAGTAATGTGTAATGAGTGTGATCTGATCTTGATTCAGACTGTAAATATAGATGGAAACAAAGAAGCTAATGGCTCAAAAACAACAATCATGATCTTGAATTATGAAACATTTACAGTTTTGGTGGAAAAAGTAAGTAGACAACTCCTTTGTCAGAATATACCGAGAACAGTCTCTCTCTGAGATCCGTTTCACCTCAGCTATATTCTTAGGATGTTTGATGTGAACTGATCCTTTAATGTCATTCTACAGCATCCCTAATGGCTTAAGGGTTAGGTTCTCCTGAGGGTAAATCTTTTTGGTTTTGAGGTCATTTTTTAGGTGGTCTGCCTCTTTTTTTACGGTTATTATCCTGATACATCAATCAGTGTCTTTCAAGCTTCAGCTATTGGACACTGAAATCACCAAAATTACCCTGTAAGATACCTTAATAACTTGGCAATTCATTTTCCCTATGATGATGGCAGGCCTTTCCAGCCTAGAGACAACAAATCAACCCAAAATCGTGTTTCAACATGATTTACATGATCATGAAAAACAGATAAAAAAATAGACATAGCAGTTGCTTGCGAGATAAAATTCCAGAGTTTTAAAATCATGCTTGTGGTTTTTAGACACTATGCTGTGTTTTGGTGTCTAATAAGCTTAAAGTCCATAATAGACACACAAAATTTACTTCCTAATTACCTTGTTTGTTGTCACATTTCATCACCTTTCTAATGAAAATAACATAATTAATAAACTTTGGAACAGTTTTCATGTTGTAGGAGAATAACGGCAATTAACAAACAGATTTGGCATAACTTTACGTACCATGTGGAACTAATGCATCTCCTGGCTCTCACATGTCCAGTTGGATTTATTTATAGAACATTTGTGTTTTATGTTTCTTTATTTATGATTGGCTAAAGTAACATCAGTGACTTTGGTTTTACACTCAACCTGATAAAGACAAAACGGTCTGTGAACTATGTAGAACTGAATTGTGGAGTTAGACCGTTAAATACCTTTTTACCATTTCTGCGGTCAGGTGTTTGGGCACAGTTCAGAGTGCATTTAAGGAAATACTGAACATAAAGGGATGTTGTGGGGTGGAGCTTTTGTAACACACTGGCCAAATGTTGTAATAAAAACAGATAAGCGTCAATGTTTGTGTGGGGCGGGGTGCGAAAGTTTGGGCAACCTTGTCAATGTTCACAATTTTCCTGTATAAATCGTTACGATAAACTTTTTCAATTAAATCTGTCATGTAGGAGACACACACGGTGACATTTGACAACTGAATCAAAGTTTATAGGATTTAAGTGTGCAATAATTGTTTAAACAAAATTAGGCAGGTGCAAAAGTTTGGGCACCACAAAAAATAAATCAACTCAATATTTAGTAGATCCTCCTTTTGCAGAAATGACATCGCTTCCTATAGCTTCTATTGAGAGTCTGGATTCTGGTTGAAGGTATTTTTGACTATTCCTCTTTACAAAACATCTCTAGTTCATTCACGTTTCATCTGAGCTATCTGAGGTATCTGAGCTTGGACAGCTCTCTTTAACTCACACCACAGATTTTTAATGATATTCAGGTCTGGGGATTGAGATTCCATGACCTTGCACTTGTTCCTCTGCATGAACGCCTTAGTAGATTTTGAGCAGTGTTTAGGGTCGTTGTCTTGTTGAAAGATCCAGCCACGGCGCAGCTTCAGCTTAGTCACTGAATCCTGGACATTGGTCTCCAAAATCTGTGTGGGTACCATGGGTCCCTTAACTTTGACAAGATTCCCCCCCACAGTAATGGAACCACCACCATATTTTACTGTAGGTAGCAGGTGTTTTTCTTGGAATGCTGTGTTCTTTTTCCTCCATGCATAATTATGCCCAAATACCTCAATTTTAGTTTCATCAGTCCACAGCACTTTATTCTAAAATTAAGCTGGTTTGTTCAAATGTGCTTTAGCATACCTCAAACAGCTCTGTTTGTGCTGTGAGCGGAGTAAAGGCTTCCTCTGCATCACTCTCCTTGTGTAAAGTGCGCCAAATAGTTGAACGATGCACAGTAACTCTGTCTGCAGCAAGATGACGTTGTAGGTCTTTGGCGCTGGTCTGTGGGTTGACTCTGACTGCTCTCACCAGTCGTCACTTCTTTTTATCCGAGATTTTCCTTGGTCTTCCACTTCGAGCCTTAACGTGAACCGTGCCTGTGGTCTTCCATTTCCTTAATATGTTCCTAACTGTGGAAACAGACAGCTGAAATCTCTAAGACAGCTTTCTGCATTCTTCTCCTGAACCATGATGGTGAACAATCTTTGTTTTTAAGTCATCTGAGAGTTGTTTTGAGACCCCCATGTTGCTACTCTTCAAAGAAGAGGGAAACGTACAATTGCACCCCCTTAAATACTTTTTCTCATAATTGGATTCACCTGTGTATGGAGGTCAGGGGTCACTGAGCTCACCAAGCCAATTTCAGTATCTATAATTAGTTCTAAAGGGTTTGAAAGAGTTAGGGTTAGGGTAAACCCTAACCCATAAAATGACAATAGTATCCAAACCTATGCACCTGCCCAAATTTGTTTATACAATTATGGCACACTTTCTGTAAATCCTATAAACTGTGATTGTGAAACTGAACGATTTATACAGGAAATTTATGAAGATTAACAGGGTTGCACAAATTTCCGCACCCCACTGTAAAAAGACTGCTTCTAGTCTGAGCCTGTGGCTTCATAACATTGTTTTTGAGAAAACTAAACTAAATAAATGTTTGGATTTAGCAGCATTTAGCACACTGAATGCTAAATGACTGAGTTTCACTACTAGCCAGCTTCAAACTCGCATTCATCTCATGCTTTGGGCCTCTGACTATGTGTAACATGGGCACCAAATCATGATGTGGAATATCAAAACACACACAGCCTAATATGAACCCTCTAAATATCCAGTCTGCTGCTCTTAGCAGCATCACCAGACACGCCCCCAGCATAACAGAGCAGAGAGTACAGCTTGTTTTATCATGAGTTTAAAACCTAATTACACTTATATATCTCGGTTTATTTGGTCATTAGAATTCAGATGGGTGGGTAATACCACATTTCTCTGTGTAACAAACTCAGAACACACATTTATTACTGCTTTACCTGCACTTCAATATTTATTGCCCTGATTTAGGAGCTGGGAGAAAGAGGGAATGAGATGGAAGGAAACATGTAAAAGAAGAAAAGAGAGCATGTGTATATGAAAGAGATCAACCAAGTGAGAGATTATGTGAAAAAAGAGACAAAGTGATCTTGATCCGGTCTGTCCCAATTAATGGAATTACCTTCCTCCTTGGGAGAAGTGTTAGTCATTTGCAGAGACCTAAGCTTGCCAGTAGAGCGTCTCTCCCACCATATTGTCCAGCAAGCACTAATAAGGCAGCCCTGACCGCCGGGCGTGCTCATTAGCATAGCCCGCGGCCGTGGCAACCCCCGCCAGGGCACAGCCGGACACTTAATTACCGCTGCGGCTCCTTCACTACATCCATACTCACTGCCTTCCTTCCTAAGTCCTCACCTTCTGCCCTACCTCCTGAACCCGCCCCAAACACACACATGCACATACTACTACGACTGCTCTGAGATAGGGAAGCTGTGAGGCTAATCATTTTACTGATGTGAGTGTGATGACTTTAGCTTAGTTTGTTGAGGCAGGCTTTTATGTTATTTAATTGTTTTGAGGCTTTGTTGTCCAACATCCCTGCGATTTAATAACTTTCAGAATTGCACTACCTCTCTCCCTTCCTCTTGCTCCCTCTCTCTCATTGCTATATTAGCTCTTGGCCTTGACTCTCCTTTTGACATCGGCACAGTATTGATGCACCTCCGTCTAGCCTTAATCGGCTAATGGCCTCCTCTGCTTACCTTCCTAGCCAAATCAACCCCTCCTTTAACCGTTCGTCTGTCGGCCCCTTCCTTCCCGCCTCCTCTCTCCCTAGTCTGTTCAGGCCTGAGGTCTGTGAGGCCAATTTTCATGCCTGGCTAAGTCACAGAGTAGCTTTGTGTATGTATGTGTATGTATGTGTGAGAAAGAGAGAACGAATATGTTAGTCAGCAGCCTCACACAAGTCATGTGGTGTGTGACCTCCTGACCTACCTTTACTCCAGTCCCTTGCTTCTCTTGCTCTCCTCTATATCGCACCCTTCGCTTTACCAGTAATCATTGTCTGACAAGGTTAGCTGGAGTCTGACTGTCTTCTATACTGAATGTGTACATGTATACACACATATACATGCACCCTTCTCTGACCTAGAAAAGCTATGGGCAAAGTAATTCTGCTTAGTTCACAAATGGAGATTGTTGAGCACCACGTGGTGAGTCCACTCCCTGAACTGTCCAACAGTTACAAGCTGGTAGCTCCCTGACTGTTTTTGTGACAGGTTATCTCAACAAATAGATTGCACAACACATAGAGAAGTTATTGAGGTGCTACATGCAGGTACTTTAGCTTTACACTGTACGTCTCTGGTCAAGCTAAAGACATTTTGTTGTGGTCAGCTACATGCCCTTTGGCCTTAGCCTTAGCTGTAGCCTCAGCCTGAATTCCCTTTTAGTCTATAATGTGTTGGTGCTATACATCTGTGTGGCCTAGAGAGAAATTCTCTCGCCGCTACACCACTGAATCAGCCGTGTGTGAGTGATAACAGATCCAGACTGCTGAGCACCCCCCAGCTGTTTGTCTCAACATGCAAGTCATCCCCGCCATTACACCACTAAATGGTTCCCTTTCAGCGGCAGACGCTTGCCGCCTCGGTCCGTATTGCCATGCCTCCATCACTGGGGGGTGGGGGTTGCAGTTACTGTCACTGAGCCAGCCACTGGACTGGAGGCAAAGCAGTTGAATATGTGTTAGAAGAAATGTAGTGGGGGGAGGACTCCAGCGTAAACCCACATTCACGCTTGTGTATTTGTAGTTTAAACATGTATGCACATGCATATATTTGTCCCTGCGCATGGGGTGGGCATACAGCAGCAGTCGCAAGTATAGAGCCAAGACGAAGCCCCCTTAGAGTACGGGCCAGAGACCATGACCTTGGGAAATGTCATTCCGCCCACGGGGGTGGCTCGTCTGTGACACGCAAAGCCATGGTATTGGAGTGCATCAGTGCACTGTAACACTAGTGGGGTAGTGTTGCGTTCAGATGCGCCTAACCCTGAGGTTTAAGAATGAACCTTGGAAGCAAGAGGGTTCAGCCTCAAAGCTGAGACCTTGGGTCAGCAATCTAGCGATTTCCCTGTAACCACATTACAGCCATTAGTGGCTCTTGCTGCTTTTCGCATGTCACATGGAAATGGGTCAAGCCCTGCCCTGCATGACTCACTGGTGCTTTCTCCCTCTTCCTCTCCCCATTCCTGTTAACACTACCCAGGTGGCAAAATGTCTTCAAGGAGCATGGAAAATTGGGTTCACAGTCTTCACATTTTCATTCACCTTTAGAACAGTTTGAAAAAAAGAAGGCTCATCAGCCTCTGACATCTTTTATTCTTTGTTTAGTGACTTTATTGTTTTGTTTATTAAGGATCAAACATGCCTCATGTGGAAGACTACGCACTAGCTCCACTGCTGCTATGTGTGCACTGCCCACAGCATTCAGCGTGTTTTTATTCACAAACCCTAACCCCCGTCCTCATTGTTGCTCTTTGACACAAAGTGTGCACTGTTGTTCACTGTACAGACCAGAAGGCTGCTGTAGAAGTGACAGTTTCACACGTATACATGTCTTATGTAGGATGCTTAGTTCTACTTTCTTTTATACCATCTAGTGTCTTTATTACCTTAATATGGAAAAGCTTTGGGCATTAGAGAGAAAGGAAAGTGGTTAGGTCACAGTTTACTTTGACCAATGAGCCAGACATTAAAAAGGAGCAACACAGGGTTAGAGCCCCTGCAAAACTGTACCGTTCCAACATTTAAGAGGCACACATCAGCTCCATAGACGAGCAACAATTACTTTATTGTGGAGGTTTGTGGGTGCACTCAAAGGTTTAGGCCATGTGCCACAAAAGGCATGGAGTTGCCATTAGGTATTTTGGAAAGCCCAAGTAAAATTACATATTTTAAGAATTTTCTTTGGGTTACTTCTGTTTCCTGACAGTATTTAGTTTTGTGTTTCTGTAAAATACAATACGGATGACTACTGTACTGTATGTGTTAGAGATGAGAAGACACAGAGCAGTGTGTAAACCCTGTTTGATATCAGTTACAGTAGAAGAGTATTGGTCATAGTGTGTTGTGATTGTGGACACCTTTGTGGACCACGGTGATACACACTGGCCAGATGTCGACAAACTAATGATCCCAACAGGTTGCTGGGAATAGTTGCCTGGCAACTGTTTGCCTTTGCCTATAAACAGAGAGCAAACCCATCAGGTCTCTCTCGGGGTTGCAAGGTTGAAAAAAGCTTTGGTGTATGTGTATATATGTATATTGCGGTGTGTGACATCTTAAGTCATTCTTTTGTAGTCAAATTTTTTATGCAACTGTATAAGAGCCCAGTTTTCTCAGAAATCCCAGCCAGTTACTTTCTGTCAGATGTTTTGTGAGGCTGTGTACAGTAACCCAAGGAGGCGAAAAAGTCAGTTTGACATTTTGTTTTGCCCAGGCTTGGTGCTTTTGACATATTCTTATAGAGGTTTGTTAATATGTATCAGGAATATTCACTTTTCTTTGTTCGCCCTTGTCTGGCAAGCTGTAATGTTTTGCTTATGAATATTGATACATGAAGTGTATATTAATGACCCTTGGTGACCTTAACCCTATCCTTATTGGCTCCCTGGTGGTATCTGCAGGCTCATGAATATTAATCTAGTTCCGTAACCTCCATTACCCTAATCTTTGCTGTCTAGCCTCCCAGAAGGACCCGTTGTCATGGTAACCCCTTTACTAGGCGCTTACAGACCAAGGGTGGGAAAAATATGGTTAAAAAAATGATGGAAAAATCTAAATTACTTAAACATCTTGCACCTCCTGTAAAGCTGCTATTATATAAGAAATGGGCTGAAATTCTGTTGGAAGTCCTATTAGTCGTCTCCTTGCACTTAAGTGTATTCTTGCAGCTTTAAATGGCAAATTGACTTGGGGTTTGGGCAGGTAACTGTAGGTAGGGTAGGGCAGGTAACTGCTGCCACACGGTACAGATAGACAAGAAAAAATGGGGAAATATCAAGTTTAAGTAGTAAATACAGTACTAGTACCGATTTCCAGTAATAAAAATGGTCTGCAGTCAGCAAATGGTTAAACCTATGCCAAGTCTGTGTTGCAAGGGTTGTATTCCCTATGTACACCATTTCTGCTTAGGATTCTTGTGTGGCTAAAAGATAATGTCTCTCTTTCTTAACACAATACTTGCATAGCATTTGTTTTATGTTTCTGCTCCTCTTTCAGATGTGGACAGCAATGAGGAAGGAGGGCCTGATGGCAGTCCTGTGGAAGAAGAAGGTTGGTTTGGGAATGCTTCTGACACACGTTCAGAGTCCTCGTCCTATGGAGACACCCAGGATGAGCTCCTCCTGGCCAGGGGCTCCTCTCCTGATGACCAGCCTGGCGTTGGCAGTGGATCTGGGGACCAGGATACCTGTGGAGGTGAGAGCTCGCTCGTCCATCGTGCCTCTTTGGAACTTCTTGGTCTGGATGGAGGTTCATTCTCAGCCCAGGACACACTCTCATCTGTGGTGACGTCACTGTATGGTGAGGCAGCATCTCGTGCGCTGGGAAAACCCCTCAGCAGTAATCTACGGCGCCTCCTTGAGGCAGGATCACTGAAACTTGACGCTGGAGACCTCCTGGGTCGGTCATCCAGGGGAGGTACTGGAGGGGAGTCTCCTCCAATAGGTCTAGCCCCACCTATGACCCTCTCCCCGTCTTCCCACCATGCTCAGCAGTTAAGTGCTCTTGCCCGCAAACTGGCCAATAACAACAACAGTGGCTCAGCTTCACCTGCCTCCTTGGCACCCTCAGTCACCAACATTAAGCAAGAGCCCCTTGACCCCTTTAACTCTGTCACCCATAGCAATGGCAGTGGCTTTGTATGGGCAGGTGTCTCAGATAAATGGCCACCAGCCAGCTGCTCCACGCCCTGCGGCTCTAGCCTCTCCCCGGACTCTGCAATCCAGAAGTTAAAAGCAGCAGCAAATGCTGTCCTGCAAGACAAGAATGCCGTGGCCTCATCTTCAACGACGTCTTCCTCCTCCTCCACCTCTGCCTCATCTGCAGTACCCACCCTTGGAGGGGGTGGTCGAGGAGATGACATGGTGCGCTTCGATGCCTTTAACTCTCCGTTTAGCCCACAGTCAGCTAGCTCCACCCTTGCTGCGCTTTCCAAGAAAGTCAGTGAGCGGACCCAAGCCTCATCAACGGCCAGTACTGCCACTGACCACCAAGCCCCAGCAAGTTCCTTTCTCTCACTTGTGTCGATGACTTCCTCTGCTGCTTTGCTCAAAGAGGTGGCAGCCAGGGCAGCGGGAAACCTGCTGGCAGAGAAGAAGGAGGGTTCCCCTTTGGCAACTGCTGGGGTCCTCCAAGAAGATGTGAAGCCACTGCTGGACAAGAACCAGAAGGCCTCCACACCTTCTACACCCACCCAGGGCCTAGAGTTGTTGTTGCCCTCTACTCCAAAGGGAAGAGGCAAACCTAACAGCCAAGCAGGTAATTTAAGAGGAATAGACAATAAAGTAATACTATTTCTATTAATTCATACTGCAAAACATTAATATGCATTGCATCATATGCATCATAATGATGAAACCTGTACAGATAAGAATAAAGCACACACATAGTTAGAATCATTTTTAGACATTTTTTTCAGTGAAAACCTGTTTTTGCAAATACTGACCTGAAACACTGTTGGGTTCTTCTGTTAGTCAAGCTACTTAAACTCAAACAATATTTAATATGGAAAAAAAATGTTTGCCTTTGATGGCATAGAAGAGAGACAACAAAGTTTTAACCTGTACTTCATCTCCCATTTACTACAACTGTATACAATTACCGGAAGTTTGAAGGAGGAATATTTACCAACATTACCATTCATGAATCATACATCAACACTGACGCCAAGAAAGATAATTTATAACCGTTAATATTGATATATTAATTTATTGTTCCAATGGAAGTCCAACTCTGAACAGATCAAATGTCATTTCTGTCATTGTTAGCACATTCAGTCGCCCAAATACTGTCAAAAAAACATCACAAATCTGAACTTCCATGACATGTTTTCTCTAGTTTTGTAATGGTTTGGTTCTCACCTCACTGGCGCTGAAGTAGCGAGTAGTGTAGTCCCAGCTTAACTGTCAGCCGAGCAGAAAGCATGGCCAAGAGAAAACGGCCCTGGCTGGCCTCGTAGTCTGGGAAATGGTCTGTGGGCTCGACGGGGGGTTCTGACTGAGACCTCACTGCCTTTCCAGACCAACTCGTTTGTGCTCGGATGTGCGTGCTGCCAAAAGGGGGCTGTCAGTGTGTGCTCTGCACAGTAGGGAGCCCTGGAGTCCATATCCATCTCAGCAGCCTCCTACTGGCTTCAAACCCCACTAACCAGAGCCCTCTGCTCTGATCAGCACAGCAGACTTAAGGCCAAACACATCATACTTTCCACTGACTGGATACAGATGCGTGTGCACTCTCTCTCTGTTTTCTGCACTGTCGTTTATTCACAAATGGTCATGTAATATGTTCTGTGTACTTGGATGTAGACAGATAACCCAAACAAGGGTGCACACAAAGATCTCACTCTTGCACAGGGGGGAAAAAAGCTTCATAGTGCAGGCTCTAGCTAAGTAGCCTTTAGGGAGAACGGAATGTTTTCAGGGAGATTGATGGGCACTTTTGAGGGATTGTGTCGCAACCCCGCCAAATCTAAAATGGCTGGATCAAATTGACTTCAGACAGATGAGGCAGTTGATGTAATATTCTGTGATCTGCATGCTAAAAAGGAGGTCTGCTCTAACCCATGAGCCGTCAAGGTCGAGCAGCGCTGTAAAAATGCAGGCAGTTGTTTGGTCGCCAGACTGAAAAATGTGACCTTGATTATTGACTGTCATGTCTTGTTTTATTGTCATCCCTTTGCTGTTCCTCTATAAAACTGTATTGCATTGGTATGTTTGGCACTTTCTATAAAGAATCAAATCTCTCTCTTCTTTTCTAAAACGTGGTTGTGATTACATAGGAAGCAGGCATGTTGTAAGAAATGTAAGACAAAGGCACAAACACAGAGGTTTCCTCTGCTGTTTTATTTCTGCTTCACTCACCTCAACTCAGAGTAAGCAGAAGTCATTTTTGCATTGTGATCTCTGCTGCGCTTAGAGAGGCTGGGCCGCAGATGGCAGTTTATTGTTGCAAATAGGCAGTCTCGAGGTTTTACACCTCAGGTCAATGAATGGCTGAGCACAGTAATTTCACCAAACACTGATTACCAGATGTTTTTCAAGGGACGGCACTGGAATACTTATGAAGCCATCCTGACAGGCCCTTGTAGAATTTGTAATGCAATCATGCCTCTTTCTAATAAGACCAATTAAACAGTAATGGATGCCAGATATGAAGCCAACAACAATAATCAAGATACTAAACCATGCTTGAGTTTTTGCTTCCATTGTTCCATTGCTTTCAGCTGGCATTTCCTTTGATAGTTGTCACAATTAGGTGTGAACGCACTGTCTCTTACAGACCTGCAGATGCAGTTGTCTGTTACGATATACTTTTTATTTCCTTGCAGTAATAGTGCTTAGCTTCGGAAGCTCCTTGAATGTTCTTTGTAAAAGGTAACACTAACATTTGATCCCCTCAAGGTTCTCCCGAGGATGGTGGAAAACCATTCCAGTGTCCTGTGTGTGGACTAGTCATCAAACGCAAGAGCTATTGGAAGAGACACATGGTCATTCACACAGGCTTGAAAAGCCACCAGTGTCCCCTGTGTCCCTTCCGCTGTGCTCGCAAAGACAATCTCAAGTCCCACATGAAGGTGAGATCATGCAGCTTCATATTGTGACCCTGCACTCTTTTTCGGCATCATATCCTCTGTAATCGGCATTTATTGTGGCTCGTGTAATGTAATCCACATAAAAGGACGTGCATGCTTTTGTTAAACTCTTAATGTACCCTAGTAATAACTGTTGTTTGTAGAAGACCCTCACTGTTAAATATAATGTAACTGGAATGAAGCAAAGAGTTCTGTCTTTTCTCTTGGCAAGCTGTAGTGCCATGGTGGAGAAAGAGGTGGTTTGACAGGTAAGCCTGTCCTCTTTTCCCAGGTACATCAGCACCAGGACCGAGGTGAGACGTTCCAGTGCGAACTTTGCCCCTTCACCTCCTCCCGTCACTTCAGCCTGAAGCTTCACATGCGCTGCCATCAGCACTTCCCCCGTACAGACGTTAAGGTGAAAGAGGAGCTCACCACCGACACGGAGGGCGAGGGCTCCCTGATGGGTGATAGTGCTTCCACAGACATGAGAGGGACAGAGGTGTCTCCACAGCACTCAGACACTCTGCAACAGACGTCCCCTCCAGTTGAAGCTTCCTCCAACCATGTCCACATCAAGGAAGAGCCGCTGGAGAGAGACCTTTCTGTGCTTTCACCCTATAGCATCTGCAGGGACCGTCCCAGCAGCAGTGCCCACTCTCTGGACCTACCTGGACTTGGGATAGGAGTCGGGGTCAGATCCAGTCCTAGTGTTCCAACCACAGCCTCCCTCTTCAGCCCTGACATCACAACCAAGACGGCTACAGACCTGCTTATGAAGCTATCAGGTTGGCATCATATATACTATTACCAATTTTAATAACTGTAAAAGGGAATAGAATAGATTAGGCTTTTATTTCTTTATACAGGGAGTACAACGAAATTGGTTCTCCACCCAGCAGCGGTGCATTTACCGAAAGAAAAACAATGAGATATAAATTTAAAAAGGAAGAACAAGAAGGAATAAAATAAAATGTGGTGGTCATATATACATAGTGATAAAAAGACGTATACATGGCTCTAACAATGATTGAGAAGTCTTTTTTTAATAGTAATATAGTGCTATAGAATGAAAGAACATTTCCTATTTTGACTGACCAGCAGTTTAATAGGAAGGATATTAATTTTAGTATCAACAAGGGTCAACAAAACCAGAAGATGTTCACATTTTGCAGCATTACTAGCGCTTCATGTAATCCCATAATTATTCTGTTTATTGTACTGTTTTTCAACTTGACTTTATAACTCCAGTCACTGTTGTCACACTTTTATCAAAAACCTTTCACTCCTTTAGATGGTACATGAAGGCATCCATTCTGATCTTCACTCCGATGTTATCTCCCATTTGCTTTAACTTCTTCTGATCCTTCACTGTCACCAGAAATAACATATGTAAGAAGTTTTATGTTTATAATTCCAGGTCAAGACTGCAGTTTGTCTCTGTGAGCTGTTTTTAATGGATTTTAAAACAATGGGAGCTGAAAATGTCTAGGGGTTAAATCAACCCTGTAGTGAATAGACAGCTTTAGCTCTTGACGGCTGCAAAGACATTGATGCATTTAGACTTTTCATAGGCATTAACATAGGAAAGAAAAGAGAAATCTGTAGTTTTTTTTGTTTGTTTACACACACACACACACACACACACACACACACACACACACCAGCTGGGCTATATCTATCTTTATATATATATTTAGGAACATGCGCATGGAAAAATGCACAGCACAATGACAGAATCAGAGCATGTACAGTATGTTGGTCTCTAATCTAGTGAATGAAACATTTTGAATTATATTTTTACGCCCAAGTTATATGACACATAGTTTTTGTTACCCCCAGGGTTTTAGGAAGAATTTTTTTTTCTTTTTTTTTACAAATTAATTTTGTTAAGAGTTATAACATGTCTCTTGATAATAGCACAGCAGTGTACCAGTCCTCTCCTGTTGGCTACTGATTAGCTCCACTGGAGCAGAGATTTGCTCAAGGGCACCTCAACAATGTTTGTGTTGTGCAGGGATTAATTTTCTGCCCTCAAAATTTAGCTTGTCGTCAAGACAGTTGTGGATCTGCGACCTCTAGGCATCTTCTCCCTGCTAACAATTCTTTGTCTTGAGTATGATGACTTGCACAACCATGAGCGTGATCTAAAGTAAGCATTGGTAATCATAGAGCTATTCGTCTCCATCTGTCTCTATGAAACACTACCTAGGCCTTTTGCTGGTTTCTGTGGCCCCGCTTGTTCGATCACATCCTAAAATGTATCATGATTATCTGTATTTCCTACCCCTGGTGAATTTGCAGTATGCCTTTGAATTGTCTTCAGCTTTGCAAAAATAATGATACAGCAGTGTTTTAGTAAACAAACTTGACAAACATGCTGTTCTAAGGTATACTAGGTCCAGACTGTGTTTAGATGCATTTTACCATGTTGCAGAAAATCAAAAGATGAGCTTAGAGACTGTGGCAAGATTGATGGAAAAAGGTTGACCAAGGTTCAGCTGTGGGGTCGAGGCTATGGCGGCCACTCTTCTACTTAATGCTGTGTAATTAGATTGAGATCTTCAGCAAGGATGGAAGGAAAAAACCCTGGGAACATTAGATTAATTAAAAATTTATGCATAATTCATAATTAAAAAGGAATTCATAATTTGAAATGATTAGCGCCCTCAGCACCATCCTGTGACCCCGCCAGGATGCGCAGGGACTGGGCTGGCTTAGTTAACTCCCACTCAATCTTGCACGGCCCGGCTCCACATGGATGCCCCCTGGGTGCCAGTTGCACTCCACTCCCAGACTGCACAATCAAGCCCAGGCAACTCCCAGAGGAGCCAAGATGGCGCCTTGCAATGTCAGTCCAGTGTCAAGTGGCAGACATCTTAGTCAGGGCATCATTCAGGAGCATGAGGGAGGATATAATAAGGAAGGACGAGAGGATGTTGAACTTGAATGCATGATGATGGTTTTTAATGAATACTGCTTCTTTGATCACAAAATTCTCCCTTTGTTGGGGGGTGGAGTTAAAGATGGAGGGTTATGAAAGTGAGAAGAACCAGGCTCAGATCTTTGTGAGACTTATTCATGCCATGGAGCAGCCTGGAAGGAAGAGGTGAGGAACTTCCTCCTGGGACCTCTAGACTCCATTTCTTTTGACCTCCCTGCCAACCCAGATTGAGTGTGTACATGAGTAGCTCATCCCTCCTGCTTTTACACTGCTGTCTCAATGCCTCAATCCCACAAGGCCTGTGGGGGGTGGTGTATAAAAAGCTGGAGAAGGAAAGAAAAAAAAAGGACAGCTAAAGTGACAGCAAGTAAGAGAGAAGCAGAAAGAGGCAAAGAGGGAGTTGCATTCGGTTCCCCAAGCATAAAAAGCCAATGAACGCCTTCTGACCTCTGACATAATAAGCATATCATTTTTTGGGCTGCCCTGCTGTCCATTGAGTGTTATACCGATATCCTTTGATTTTTATCCCTGCGCACTGACACAACCGTTAGCTATCCAGTGTGATCCACATTTTGATTCAAAGATGAAAGCCACCAAGGCACTTTGAAATGCACAGCCCCTACCCTGTGCCCAGTGGACCCTGAGTTAATAATGACAGTGGGCAATGCACACCCTCCAAACACCACCCCCACCTCCTGCTGTGGTGACACGGGCACAACGAGCTTGACCCTGGCTGGGTGTGAATAATTGGCATGCAGGGGGTTGTAGGAGGTGTTGCATCTGTCACGATGCTTCTGCAGTTGTCTTATTTATCTCTGTCCCGGGAGGGTAACTTGCATGCATTGCTTTGCTACAGTCAGATGGAAGACGGGCAGAATTCTAACACTGTACATGAAAGACCTGGAGTACTTTTTACTGAACATCACGTCTATTGTGTATTTAAGTCATGAGCTGTTTTCAGGTATGTATCGTGGTGCTGGAGAGCGGTATAGCGGTTCATACTGAAAACCGTTTTTTATTTTTATTAGGATATTGATTTTCTTCTAACAGCGCAGTGGGAAACTTTTTGAGGGGGTGCCATTTTCACTGCTACACTGCTAAACACGCATGTACCTGTGGAGGTATTGAACGGTTAAAATGACCAGAGAATCTGTAGCAGACGATTACTTTTTTTTCCCCGGCCTGTCGGTAACAAAACGATTAAGTTTAACGTGATGACACAGAACGACTTTTGTTTGTCTGTTTGTCTGCAGTGATGCTTTGGTTTTAAAAGCTCTGACATGGCCCATACAACTATTTACTGCAAGTGCTGATGAGCTTAAGTTGTCACTAGAGGTGGTAACACGAGCAATTTGCTGCACAGATATTTTAGTTGCTGATGGTTAACATTGTTGCTGATGGAACATATTTTTTGACATGTGCTCTGTTTTCTGTTGAGAGCAGTTCATCTGTGTCTGTGTACGTGCATCGGCGCTGTTACGGAGGATCCTGCTATGCTTAATACTGAGAGCAGAGAGATCAGAGTTAAATGAAATGACAATGTACAGAAAGCTAACCAAAAATGACTTGTTATGCTGTGGCACATTAACGGAGCAGGTAATTGTTTAAAGAATTCAGAGCACACGACTGGTGCTGCCTTGGTCCACTTTAAGCATTTTCATGGCTTACTTTTTCTATCAAGTTGTGCCTCCTGCATGATCTGCACGTGCCACCAAACAGTTTGCTTTACTGTGTTTGGAAGTGTCCACATTCCAGGGCTGTGCTGCATCATTTCATAGTTGACATAGAATGCTTTAATGCTTGTTTTTAGTTTTGTCTCTGAACATCTCCCTGTCACTTGGCTCTCCGGCTATGCATGAGCAGATACAGGCAGGCCTTTTGTGTGTGACCTCTGGTCCATACATCCCCACTGCAGCCATCAGTATCACTGTCCAGTGTCTAGCACACTGTCAGCTATTGTTGGGTTCTCAACCTTCCCCACGTAGCCCTGTGCTTTTTTTTCTCTGGGAGAAAACAGCAGCCAATTGTCAGAGGGGGAGCAGGCCGGTGTGACAGAGGTGGAAAGCTAATGAAGTTATTTGACGGCAGCTCTGGCCACAGAGCGAGAGGTGAGGCAGAGTGGACAAGTGCCTGGCAGCGAGACGGATGAGGCGCGTGAGAGAAGCGCGGCAAAGGAGAGAGAAACAGGGAAGACAACGGCGATGGAAGTAGCGTTGGTGGCAGGTGTCAGAAGGGTGTGATAACATGGAGACAAACTGATAGTATCATCAACCCTGAGCTACAAGTAGCCTTACAGTATCATGCACAGGCACTGACACTGGCCTGAGTATGTATTCTCACACAAGTGAAGCCCAGTCACCCACAGATGCCCATTTCGTTCTCAGATCTGTGCTCACTTCACAAGACGATCTGCCAGAGCCTGAATGCTCATGATGCCATTGTGATTGTGAAATTCTGACAGACAAAAGGCTGAAGTGTAAGCTTGGCATGGTAAGCTGAATTGTTCCTTTTGGTACTGTGTTCTGGCTTTTTGTTTTTGAGTCATCAGCTTGGAGGAACAGAAAAGTTGCCATTGGATTAGGCTACTAAATAATTCATTGGGCTCTGTAACATAGATTCTGAGTGGAAATACTCTCTATTTATAGCGACAATCCAAAAGGATACTGGCTTTGGTATGACTTTGTGTGTTGGGGTTGTTTCTGAATTAGTTTTGTTTGCACAGAGTCTGTATCTGTGGCTTTTATCATGTGAATGTAGCGTAACAAGACTCGCATACTGTTGTGTGTGGCGGCACAAAATATCGACAAGTATGCGTATGTGTGGGTAAATGTAATGTAAGTGTACTTTTACGTGTGTTTGTAAGGCAGTGACCAAGTGTTCCTGTCCCTGTCTGATCCGACATGGCCCAACACGCTTCTAATTAGAGGACGTCCTTCCAGGTGCTGACCAGGTTATACTTAGCCTGCCCGCTGACATCTGACGGTGTGACATTTCCAGCTGGTGTTGACTGTGACCATGTGCCACTGCCCCTGAACTTTAAGGTCACTGCCCCCCCCACCCTTCCTCCCCACACCTCAAACTCTTCCTTCTCCCCCTCTTGAACTGCAGCCCTGTGGCATTGTAGCACCACATGGGTGGTCAAAACACCAGAACCTGTCCCTTTTCCTGCCCTTTATTCCGTGTCCCTGAGCCCTCCATCCCTCCGGCATAGATCATCATTAATCAGAGGGGCTGAAGCCGCGTAGATTGATGATGCGGACAGGGGGCGGCAGGTCTGTGGCGTTAGAGATGTTAGGTGAGACGGTAGGGTGAGGAGCAGAGCAGATCTCTGCTGGGGCCAGAGGAGACTGGACAGGAGTCTGGAGAAGAGTGATAACACTGGTTACAGCTGTGGCCTGTGTCAGTGTGTGTGAGACAGTTGGGGTGTACCGATCGTCTGTTTGTAACTGTACAAATGTCAAGGGTTGCATTAAAAGATGGATGGATGTGCGTGTTGGTGCCACAACTTTCCACTGACAACATTGTTTTTTGTTATTTGGGGATTTTGACTGTAGAAGTGAAGCGGCTCATATCCTCAACTGCTCCTGAACTGTAGCGTTATATTGCAACATTAGAAAATGAATCAGCTTACATCACGTTGCATTGTCAATGCTTTGGGTTTACATGTAACACCCATATTCAGCTGTCTGTCTGCTAAATATCTTAGGGGCAGTTATCTTTACTATCAACAATATAACTCTACAAATGTAGAGAGCAACCTCTGCTGCATTTGGCTACTATTATCACATGTCCCTTTTTAAGGTTCCACATAGCAACAAGGTTCTGCTTCTTGACTTACATGTGAAACAACACAAATCATGATACTACAGTCACTGGTACTATTTTAATGTCGGCTAATGTTGTTTGGAAAACAATAACAATTCAGGAACTGCATGAAATTTTACACACAATCCCTGCATGCTTTCTCAAATAAACAGTTTTCTCTACAGAAGGAAATCATGATGTAAATACATATAATAGATCCAAACAGCTGAAGAAGATTTGATTAGTGAAGACCTTGGCATTGTATTTGGCTTTGAAAAATGGCATTGCACACCTGCAACACTATTGTAATTTACATTACAATAGTGGACAATATCATCCTCTAATCTCATCCCATAAGTTTAAAGAAGAGAGACAACTAGACTAGATTTGAAAACATGTCTCTACGACATCTAGTTGTTTTATAGCCCTTTTTAAATTTCCACAATGTTTTAAATGAAGGCCTGTGTACACCACAATGTTAGCAGAGTGTAGGGAAACGTGCTAAAAGACACAAAGAGACAGGACGCTTGCCCTGCTGTTCTTTTCTTGGCGGCTATCGGAAGTTGCTCCATGTCTAATTATTAATTATTCATCTAAGGCGGATTAGATGTGGCCCAGTTTCTCTTGAAGACGACTTTAGAGCAGAGGGATCCATGTGACAGTTCACTCCCTAACCTAGGCTCCACGCTGCAGCCATGGTAGATAAGGCTTCGGCCGATTGCTATCGCCCTACACAGAAGTACAGGAATTAATTCATGTCGTTACGTCTGAAGAGGATTCAGAGGATGTTAGAGGGATGTAGGGATGAGGAAACCAGACTTAAAAGTAGAATGGTGCTAAGAATAAAGTGCACAGAAAGTAATGGGATGGGGAGGGGGCAGCGTGAAGGAGAAAAGAAGGAGAGGGACAGGGGAATTCGTTGCAGATGCCCTAAAGGCTTAGAAGGAAGGACAGTTATGAGGTTGCACCCTCCATGTTGGCCCACAACATGCCAACTGTGGTGTCTGTTACAGCAGTAGGTTTGTGAAAATCCACCATGGAGCATTTTATTATTTCCATTAATTTGGATTTTCAAGAATGTGTGTTATGTGTTTAGAGTGCTGTCGTTTATATAAAGCCGGAACATCGGGTGTGTTCTTCACTTAGCACCATAATATATTTAAGTTAGGTACTTAGAAAAATAAAAGGACCAGTGCTTTACAGAATGAAATGTTTGACCCTTTGGTGCATTCAAGTTTTAAAGACCTTACACTGCTGATGCCCTAAGACCGATGCTGTGATAGAGACAACGTGAAGCTTCTATATGGCCTCTTTTTAGTGCAGGGTTACACTCATTATGCACTTTTAAGCTTAACATACACCTTTCAAAATTTTGGCCACAACAATTTTAGTCCTCTCCCTCTCCTCCCTCACCCCCACTTTTGTTTGAATTTCTCCTGAGTAATTGTTTCTCTTTTATCGTTCTGCTTGCAGCAGCCAATCAGAGGGAGACACTCAAGTCTCCTTTCCACTTGAAGGAGGAGCCCAAAGTAGAGGAAGCATTGAGCCCCAGGCCATCCTCACAGTCCCAGAGCCAGGTCCAGCCAAGCTTCCCTGCATCCTTCTGCCAGGATGGTTCAACTGGGATCACAGCAACCACGAAGCATTCGGGGCCACTGAAACCACGGGAAGAAAGCCCCATGTCTAAGAACAGCTTGTTGAGCCAGGACATCAGTGTAAAAGTGGCCTCTGAACTGTTGATTAAGCTTTCAGGTACAGTGTGTATTTACCTATGGAACTGTACAATAGGTTTGTGAGTATAAGGAAAAGCAAATAGAGTTTGTGGTTCATGCAATTATTTTGTACATTTCTGAAGCAGGCTGTATCTGTGGTCCTGATGTTTAGTAATTATTGGATAATGTGTTTTCTAAGTTTGTTTATCCCATATACAGTAACATCTCTAGTAAGGAACAGACCATGCGTGCACTGTGTCATTGATATTTGTTGTGCTGGACATCTGCTTGAGTTGCACATCAGCCAAAAGCAGCCTGAGAGGTTAGCCGCAGGCCAAAGGTTACGACACTGAGTGCCATAAAAGGGATCTGTTGTCTTCTAGCACAGTACACCACACCAAGCTAAATTTGGGGGCTTCTCAAAGGTGAGCAAAGTGTACCTGTGGGGAAAGAGCATATATGCTGAAACAGACTTTGTTAGTTTGTTTTGTATGCTCTACTTTATTTCCTGTCTGGTGATACTAAGGTCTTAATTTTACTTTCTACCATTTTCTGCATCTGGTTTTTCCCGTTTTTGTGAAAAAAGGGGTCATTTTATTTTCGCCTGAGGTAGTTTTCTCTTATTTAGTACCTCTACAAAACAAGGCCAACAAATGACAGATCATATACAGTATCTGCTTACATTATTGAACTTACACCTCATTCCTGACTTGCCCTTTGTTCCATTATAGACAGTTGAACAGTATGAGATTTGACACCCACCATGTCTTGACCTGTTTGAACCACTCTGACATCATCCAGGAGCATGATTTAGCCTTTACAGCTTCTGCTTTGAGCTCTGCAAGAGTCTTCTGACAGGGTCTGTAGTGTATGAATGGCAGGTTTAGTACAAATCTGTTATGGACAGGTGTTTGTCTGCTGTGGGCTACATCGTTCAGGCTATCAAGAAAGATGGTGAAGTATATAACAATATGTCCCAACAGAGCTGTTTTTCCTCTAGCTACATGATGTTCAGAAAAGTGTTTCTGTAATACATGCAGATGTCGTGCATTCTTTGAATTAGTAAATAGCCTTTAACTTTAAAAACTAGCAGACCTCGCAAACTGCCTCAGACCGGTTTACACTGGAGTTAAACCCATGGGTTTAACAATGTGACAAACTTGTGAAAATAGGCATCTATAGTGCAAAAACCCACAAATGGCAGGATGATGGTGGTGCAGTGGGGAGTTCTGTCCGTTCTATCCCTGACTCTCAATCCTGTGCCGGCGTGCGTGCTTGACAGACACCTCGTACACTGGTTGCCATTGTTCTCTTTGGACTGACTGGTGTTCAGGGTGACTCGATGCTGGCTGGGAGATTTGTGGTACTACTACATGTATGCTGCACCACTGTTTGTCGTGACCCCCGGGTCACGTTTCTCTTTGTGTGCTGATGTGCTTTTATTTGTGCCTTGTGAGAAAGACCAGCTTGGCGTGATTACTAGTGAACAGAAAATGTATGAATGGTGTGGACATTTTTTAATTCCTCCACTGTACTGCCTCAACCTATATTCTTTGTTTCATTACTGTTATCTTTCTGTCATTCCCGATCACTGCACTGAAGTTATTCTGCCAGTTTATTTGGTCCTCAAGCTGCAGGGCCAGCGTGTATCCCCTCCCATCACTTACACTGGGTCTGCAAGGTTGACCTAGGTTAGGGAAAGATGCTGCAGCGTTCATACGTCCGCTGGCTCCCTCTGCCCCCTCACACAGTCCTCGGAGTGCAGTGCCATCCATTGCCATGGCAACAGCGGGGGCGGTAGATGGAGAGGGCTGTCTAGAGTGACAGCCTTGACAAGAGTCTGGACCCTCACATGACCCTGGGGGGAAGGGAAGGAGAAAAGGATGGTGAGGAGAAAGGAGAAAGCCAGCGAAAGGTCAATGCTGTTACAGTCACGTGTGATTACGGTCATGAGGTTCAAGGGCAATCTACACTGTAACCTCTCTCTGTCCCCTGCTAAAGGTCAGCTCCAGAACACAGTAACCTAGTAAGGATACTTAAATAAGGAAATGACACTGGAGATTGTAGGCTAAGCATTTCCTTTGTTCATAACATCACTATTTGCTTATTGTCACAATCCTGCTTGTCAGAACGGCAAATGGATATAGCCTAATTAAATTCTGCTGCTCATCCTAACTCAACCATGGCATCGGACAGTAGAGGCAAGTGGGGTTGTCATCATTACCGCCCATTGTGCTGTAACATGAGTTGCATCATCCCTTAAACTAGGTCACTTCTACTTCTCTCCCCCCCCCTCTCTTTCTTATCAAACACTGGTTGGTCACGTTGAGTCGCCTTGCTATAGCTACCTCCCCCACATCTGTTTAAAACCAGGCTGCTGGTGTCTGGGGGCTAATTACGCCAGGCTAAATAGTCCCTGGCGCCAGCGGCTAACGTGTCCTACCAGATGGGCATTGGTGTTGCAGGGCAAGGCGAACATGGCATCACAGGAAGAGAGGGGGAGGGGGGAGGGGGATACAGGGCTCTAGGTGGTGCCCTGGCAGACTGGCATCGTGTGGGTAACAGCCGTGCCACCCACTCACCATCCAGCCACCCTCACTATAGGTGTGAAATCACACTTTGTACTTGCTTAACTCATTCCTTATTCCTTGGGAACAGGCCTTCCATCTCTCAGGACATTTTACAAGCCCTCTCCCCTCTTCAGTTCTCGTTACCCAGCTAATAAAAATTGCATTAAGCATTTTTGACCTCTAAGCGGCAGAAAGACCTCGAACCAAACTGGACAGCAACACAGAGTTGGTATTACAGAAGACAACCACCCATATACGGTAACAGCCAACACCCAATACTAGCTGGTGGTCTGTGTAGGAAAGCAATTAGCTCAATGTGACAAGAAGCTGGAAAGTGGGTGTTGATTTCCAGGTTCCCTGGCACTTCTTTCTGCAGTGGCCAAATCTGAAGAGTTGATAATTAGCAGTTTTTGAGTTAAAAAAAAATGCCAACTCCACCTGGCTTCCTCATACAGTAGAAATAATCATGTCAAGCAACAGAGCTGACATGACAACCGGACAACCTCAGCTAGTTGACATGTTGCAAGTTTTGTGATTGGGATTGATTGTAACGTACTAGTTTTAATTTTAGCTCAAACATTTTCTGTTATTCAGTAACAAACCTCATTGATGTTAATATGCATTAACTAACATTCAACAGACAAAGTGACAGCTACAGTTTGTAGCTGTGTAATACTATGTATTCAGATTTTCTTTATCTTTCTTTCTTTATTTTTTAGCAACAGCATGGTCAGTTATGCATGGTTTCCTTAACAGTAGTAAACACTGCAGATCATTGTGCATAATGGCTGTGTGCTTACCTGCTACGGATAGATCACACATGTACATCCCCTGATGCCTTTTGGTAACTGGAACAAGTGAAGTGGAAAGCTTTCCTAAATCATAAAGTGTGTTCAGTGGTTGAAGAATATATTTGTTTACAGCATTCTCCTTTATTATGTAATTGCTGTATATTTCCTTTGCACATTTCCACTGCACTGATTCTCCATTAAAAACAAATAAGGTCATTTTTAAAGCTGGCGTTGCAGCAATTTCAATCAGCAGCAAGTTTTTACCAAAACATATACTGACACTTTCTTCCAGCCTTTGCACCGTGGATGATAAAGCACAGTAGAAAACCTTGTCACTTTTTGCATTGAACAGTGACTGTACTTCACAAAGAGAATGTTTTAATGTTTATTAAAATGACTTGTATTTGCTTAATTGGAATTATATGGAAAGCGCTGGTTTCTTTTTCTTCCAGGAGATTACGAATTAACCAAAAACTAAGCTTTGAAATAATAATAATTACATAACGAAAAACAAAAACCTGAATGTAATGTGATGCTTATTTCTTCGCCTCACATGAAAGGAGCCAGTATTACTTAATGTTACGCTGTACACTGCTCTGACAGTGTCCTCACGATGCCCTCTCAGTGTGGCCGCTTGCTGACCTCTCTTACTCCCACCCTCCTTAGCTCCATATTCTGTTTCGGTGTCCTCTCATCGAACCTATAGTTCTGTGTATGTGTTTGTCTATTTTCTGTATGCAGACATCATGTTTTGTCTTATGTGACCTTATATGATACAGTTTGGTGGCTGTGGATCCGCTCTGGCTTGTGCCCAATGCTTTTGTTCAGTACCACTTCACGAGGGCCGTATCTGGCTCCTTATGGGCTGTTTATCAAGCACACTGCTCTAGAGTCAGATGTAGCTGCAGTTTGCAACCGTTGGAAGGATGAACTACTGAGAGCTAGCTGGTCGAGGATCAATTGTAGCAGCAGCTGTCTGTGAAGTCTGCAGGCAAGGCTGCTGTGGCTCCCACATGACATGCAGTCTCCACACTGCAGCCTTTGAAGCGGCTGAACTCTTCACCCCTGTCTGAGCAGGTCGGCTAGAGAGCAGGAGAATAGAGAGATTGAGTGAGAGAGAGAGAGAGAGATGGGGGCTGGGATAGAGAGATGTGGAATAACAGAAAGAAGAAGGGGAGAGTACAATAATGGGAGGGGGAGAGGTGGAGAGGTTGTCATTTAGGCTGTAGCCATTCCTCATCCTTCTGTCCTCCCCCAGCACTTTTCTCTCCCATCCCACTTTCTTTTTTCTTTCTAACCCTCAGGTGTTCTTTTTCTGGCGCTGTTTGACAGTTTTCCCCTTTCTTTACCCTTCCTCTTTGCCTCTTCTGTCTGTCTGTCTAACTCTTTGCCTGTGTGTCTGAGGTTTTCCTTCCTACGTTTTCAAAGCATCAAAGAAGAGTGATAAATTGAGTTTGCATGCATCAAATCGCTAACGTTATGTGACTTGTGGGTCCAAATGTAGTCTGGTCTGTACCTTCCTTACTGTATATTTTCTTGCGAAATGGGCTGTCACGTCCGCACAGATTCAAACAGACACACGAGGTTAAAGTTCATCACTAAAAACAGATCATTGCACAAACCCTAGTCACTTTCATTTTGACTCAAAACTTGAGTAACGCTGCGTCAGAGGGAACAAGGTATGTACATTGCATTAATAGAAGCTTGGCATGCAGCTCACATTCACACACATTGTAAAAGTGTGCAGCATGGATAACATTACACACCTAATGGCACTCAAAGAAGCTTTCATTTCAACCACTTACTTTGTTAAGGTTCACATTCGAACTAAGTTTTAACCCCCTTAATCCAGACAGATGTAACAGTTTGTAATTTTCCCAAATCCCGTGCTGTGGTTTAGAAATAGGATCCAAGTGTCTTTGTTTAAACAGAGACATTTGTCTAAGCAATAAAATAAAACACAGCTTAAACATTAAGTCTGCTTCTTATTATAAATGAATTGTTACAAAATTGAGGCAATTCACAGTAAAAAGCTTTGGGAAAGTTCACAGGATGCTGCACAGGAACTCACCCAAATGTGAATTTAAATGTTGGTGCTTTAATTAAAAATATTATTGGTAAATTTAATAACAGTACTGCTAGTTAAATAGTTAATAATCTAATTACAGACAAGACTCTTTTCACATTTTCTCACAAGTTTGAATATTCTTCTAAATATAACCCAAATTATGAATGTGAAAAGTTATTAGTAGCTAAGTGTATTTAACAGTCTTTAGTTGTTAATATTATTCAGATTTTACCAAATAAATAGCTCCCTTGGTTTTACTAATGTCCATAATTTTCATATAACAATCAAAACCCTCAATACCAATTTACATTTTAAATTATGAAACAAGAAAAAAAATCAATACACTCACCTAGTTAAAATCAAATGCATGTATCTCTCATGTCTCCTAAAACTCTTGTTAGGTTTGGATTATATTTGGACATTAACAGGAACTGAAGTAACACTGTCACTAAAGAAAAGGTATGATATTTATTAGGAGAGGCGACAGGCACTTTTGCGCACACACACACACACACACACATTCCTCCAGCCATGATTCTGTGGCCTAATGGCAGCTGGTGTATCACAGAGGAGGCTTCTGCACCAGAGGGGATAAAACATACGTGCATACACACACACTGACACACACAGTCTCACATAGAGGCACACACACACACACACACGCTGGATTCAGGCGGACCCAGGGCTGCTTTTTATGGCTTCAGAACATTAGGTCCTGACCTCGACCAAAAAGCCACAGCTATTATCAGTGTGGGAGTGAGGCTATATTTGTGTTTTTTTATTTTGTGACAGGTAAACTTTTGATTTGAGTTGTGATGCGATGCTTTTACTATAGTGTATATATAGAATGCTCGAGTATGTATCTGTAGCATGTATTTTTGACTGTGTGTGTCTATGCAGCGCAGCAGTCCAGTGATAGAAATGTGTGTGTCCCTTGGTTGACCCTTACAGTGCTGTGCCCCCTACTCCTCCGCCCTCCTCTCAGTGTCTTTCTCTCCTCTACCCCTCCATCAGCCTCTCCTCTCGGTTACTCTTGGCCAACTCTGGGCACCTGATTAAGGGATTAGTGAGGCTGATGGTTGTCAGTGTCCCCCACATGCTGACAACTACCAATAAACTGGACACCTGGACCTAGGGAGGGAGGCTGTGGGGTGATTACACTTTAATCAATCCACATGAACGTTACAGTAAACTGTTGCAGTAGATACTCTAACTTCAGTGCCCAGTCTTTACAGTTGTTCCGCAGACGAGTGGAGAATGTAAGGGGAGGGGTGCCGGGGTCAGAGCAGGGTTACTGTCTTGTATCTCCCTCCCTTCCTTGCCTCTTTCCAGCTCTCTGCCCCTCCCACTGCTCCCTATGCCCTGCCAACTTCATATATCCCATAATCGTGCTGAGTTGCCATGTCAGCAGCGCTGTTTCAATCTCACTGCTCCCGCTTGTCACCACAGCGAGACACCGCCTCCTGCCATCGCTCTAGTCAAAGACCAGACACCTTGGATATGCAGATGCTGTCAAGTTTCTCTTTGTTCCAGCAGATGTAGCTGCACAAAAAAATGAAAACCTGCATCACCGTTTAATTTTATGGCTAAAATTCCGAGTGAGAGCTGAGTCAGTGTTTGAACCAGCTTTGGAGATTCCTATCCATCCCTCTCTGGCAGCTTTTTTTTTGTCTGCTCATTTCGCCCTCACCTTTTAAACTTGTATGAGAAGTGAGTCACCCTTTCAGGCTGTTGTTTATGTTCTTAAAATACTAACTGGAATCTGACACTCTCACATCCACCACCTCTCGTCGCGGCTCTTATAAACATAGATTTATGGCTACGTAGTTCAACTTTAAAGTGTTTTAGTGTGCATCTGTCCTGTTTTCTGCTGTGACACTACGGTGCTGATGGGAAAAGTAGGGGGCATAAAGAGCACTGTCCATGAGATGCTGGAAACCAGTGTGAACTCCCGATGCCCTCTTGCCCTAATAATCACATGGCTAAATGCTGCCGGCTCAGCTCGGCTTTAGAGGCAATGCTCATGTTTAGGCTGTTACTTGGATTTCCCCGTTTAGATGTAATTCCAGGCCTACAACGTATTTAAAAACGTATGCTGGATTCTCGCGTATCGGTGAGAATCAGAAAGTGTTGGTATTAGTTTTAGTTTTTTGCTGAGAATATTCTACAAGACAAAGAGAGCTTATTAGTTATCTGGAAACACAAGTAGAAGGAAAGAGATCATTGATCCTCTGACTGACTTATGTATGACATCTATTGCATGTCTGTCCCACTGTCGTTTTCCTTCTTCGTCCAAATCAAGTGTTTAAGAAATCGAGGGTCAAGTATGTTTTATAGATTTCAAATCCCTTTGAGGCAAATTTGTGATTTCTGTATTTGGCCAGTATGAATAAAATTGACTTGTTGACTTGTACAGGATTAGCACATCTGGCAGGCAAAAACACATCAAATTAAGCTTCTATTTGTTATGCAGGTTCAGTGCAGTCATCTGTGTTCAAACCATCGTGTGGTCAGGGTTACACGGGATGCTGATATGAGATGAACCATGGGCTTACAGGGAAAAGATTATTCTGAATATGCCATAAACATGCTTACAGTCTCTGCACTCACTTTAGTAAAAACGGAACAACAAATAAATCAGAAAACTTTTACATATTCTGTGTTCAGTTCTTTTTTAGGGTCGCGTTTCGCTTCCCTTTTTGTGTCTCTCTAATTTTGCATTTTTCAGCTAAGTTAGCAGAAAATTGGAAGTTTAAATGCCCCAAGAATATGAACAGCACATTGAAAAGAAAAAGTTTTTTAATTGTTAGTGTTGTAACATTATTTCATACTATATTTTATTCCTTGATTTAAATAATGTGGAATATATAAGTGGATAAAAGCAATGCGGTATAATTCAGTGAGGTATAAAGCCCAGTCCACACATCATAATAGTAGTAAATTAATACTCAAGAGCTGATGATTGCAGTGTAGGTTTATTTCCACCAAAAAATTTTGTTGTTTCTGATCACTCACATCAGAGTATGCACTTGTAAAGTCCTCCCAGTAACATCTATTCCAAAACCAAACACAACAAAACCAAATCTCTTGCCTGATGCTGTATACTGGAGGAATCTCTTTCATCACAGTCTAACCGGTGACTGTACTTTCTTTCAATCATCCTCTGCAGAGAACAACAAAGATGCCCACTTCCAGAAGGTGAAAGTAAAGGCAGAGCCAATGGAGGTGGACCCGCCCCCCGCCGATCTCACGCCACCTGCCTCTCACCTGCTGGCCTTCAGCACTTTAGGGGCCAGTGAGAAGAGTGAGCCAGTAAGTAACCTCTCTGAGACATTGGCCCGTCCCCAGAAAGACCTCTTCTCCCAGGACATATCCGTCAAAATGGCCTCAGAACTACTGTTCAAATTGTCAGGTATGTTCCCTTTGCATCAGCACACACAGTAGATCCACAACATGTCATCTTTCTCCCTGCAGCACAGCACTGTAAACCTTGGGCAGTTTGTGATGCTTGACTATAAAACCTACATGTTTCCATTTCCATCCCCTAGTGGCTCTGTAGTAAAGTCAAGGATATATGGCATGTAATGACATCCTGCTTTTACCTGTGTGACCATGAAAGTGACATTGAGGCGGCAGACAGCTGTTTGTGTTGCTAGATTAAGACAGAGCTTTGAGGTGTATCCGTCAGCCCCCAGAGAAAAGGTGCAGGTGTGTGTGGATGAGAGAGAGAGAGAGAGAGAGAGAGAGATCAGACTTATAGTCCTGAGCTGTGACCCCAGCTCGATCCAGCCTCTGATTGCTTCACTTAAATGCCATATAGAGAAACAAGCTCGTGTAAAATGTATTTTTTTTCCCCCCTCTCCTCTGGCTTTCACACATATTCACAAATTCGCACATTGACAGTCTTCCTTTCACACACAGTCTTGCATGCACACCTTTACACACTCACACAAGGTCCCATGGGTAGTGGTGTCTGCACAAATGCCCCCTCCTCCCTCTCCTCTTTTCTCTCTCTCGCTCCCTTGACTCGTTTTCAGACATGCCGGCTCAAGCACACTTGGCTGCACACGCTCTCCCCCTGCACTTCCCCTACCTCCCTCCTCCCTTTACATTTCTCCCGTGCGGCATCTCCATGGCAACGTGGAAAGAGACCTCTGTCCTAGGCGAGCAATGTGACGGTGTGGGGTGTTTCAGGTGGGAGGGGGTGTTTAGGGTGGAGGGGGCAGAGGATAAGGAGGGTTGAAAGGGCAGCAGGGGTATACAGTATGCCCACCCAGGGAGGCCAGGGCAGCGCTAGCCTGGCAACAGCGACAACCGCCCCTTAGAGCTGGGTCTGAATGTGAGGGGGACGGGAACGGAGTAGGCTGCTGTCACACAATGAGCAATCAATATGAATTACCCAGAGCAGTAGGACCTCAGAGACACATCAGTAGCAAGGTCGCTCTGAACACTGAGATGGTTGCAGCTTTGAAATTCACTTCAGTGCATCGCCTTGAAACTCACACATATGGCTCCATTCTCAGGCAGTTTGTATGTCGCTCTTTATAGGTGAATGGTAAGATACGCTGGCTGTGTCGCAGCATTAGTAGATTGTACAGTTCCCACTATATATATTCGCCACTTAAAAGCCACTGGAATTCATTTGTATGTTGGATTAAATGATTTTGTGAGCAGCAGTAAATGATTACTATTCAAAACTGAGCATGAACATTGTTTTTGACAAGTAGCTCCTCCTGAATCCCAGTTCTGTTTACATGTGGGTTATTACAGATGCGTGCGTTTCATTTGCACACTCGTTCTGTGTGTTAATGATTTCTATAGCTGTGGCTTAATGTGTGATCTTACTAGATGCACAGGTGTGAACACTGTCCCCAGTGTGAAGTTTCAGGGAGGGTTCTTAGACAACAGTAGCAATCAGTTTGGATTTTAACTCTTTTGACTAAAGTTTTCATAATGTTTATTCACCTCACCGTAAACAAAGAACAGAAAGAAATATCACATTTGTATGAAATATTTTATAATGATTGAACAATCACCATAATTAATCTGGACAGAACAGCACATTGCACTTAATAGGGAAAAGAGAAAACCACCTAGTGATCAATACTTTTCCTGTATGAGCAACGCTTTTTAGCACATGTTGTCTAGTATTGTTCAGTAAGTTCTGGTCTATTTGGTACATAAGTACAATCCTGCACAGTGAAATGTTATTGAATTAATCTCAAACGTTAGAGATGTTGATTCAGTTCAGCAGTTTAATGAACATAATCAGCAGTGGTGTATTGGGCATATAGTCTTATGCAGATCTGGCCAGCCCTGCAGATTGTTTTTTAAAAATGTTGTTGGGCTAACTTTCAGCCCACAGGTCGGTAGACCCAGTGGAGAGAGACTCCCACTACTCCAGATGGCCAGTGCACCCCTGCTGACATAACAAACCTGTGCTTTAGCAACCAGGCTTAACTTAAGGGGACGCAGCAAATCGGGCACTTATACATAGTCCTATTATCTGTGTCGCATAATGGAAGTTGCCAAGCGATGCTGCTTCAGGATGAAAGGTACATGGAACTGTTAACTTTCTGAAACAACACTCACTTCATGCTGCAGATATCTGAAGCTCACTTGACGTGTTTGCGTTTTCTTACTTTACTGGACTCTGCAGTCACAGAAACCTCTTCATAGTCGCGCTTCTCGTTTTTTAAGCTGCTTTGCTACAGTAGAAAGGTGCACAATATAATTCGCAGTTTTTGACCAATCCCGACTGACGCCAGAAATCAGTCCGTCTGTGTGGACATACGTTTGGAAGAGATGTGAAAACCAAAGTACAGGTGTTCTGTGATTTTAATGAATGCTTCCCAAATCAAAGTTTTGTGTCTGTCTTTGTGTGTGTCATGAAGGAGGCTCTTTGAGGTTTCTTCACAGTCACTGAAAGCCTAAACATGGCTGCACGTTACTATCAGATTCTTAGTCGTCTATACAGAGGACACCAACAAACAACAACATTATTTTGGACCCATTGTGACTAACAACATTACTGTCTTATCCTGTCCTGAGGTGTATGTTGATTTTGGGTTTTTTTTTAGAATGAAAAATGCATTGAAATGTGTTTGGATGATTTTTTTTTTCTTAGTTTGGGTTTTAAATTTGCTTTTAAAAAGTGTGAAGCAGCTGCAGGCTGTTGATCTGAATTATATCGTACAGATATATGATATATAATATTGATGATTTTTCTTCAGAAAAAGTCAGCAAGGCCAACAACCACAAAGACAGTAACATGGTGGGAATAAACAGGTGAGTTTGTCGTGCTCCCTGCTACTGTACAGCTTAAGCGTGTGTTATTTAAGTGTTCGTATTATTCATCATATTTCTGTTTTAGTCCATTCCTGGATGACTGCTTCAGACAATCACCCTTCAACTCACGCTCCAAGAGCTCTTCCCCCGCAGAGGCCAGCTCCTCTACCAGGGCACCATTCCACGGTAGGGTACATGTAACACACACACACACACACACACTCACACAAACACACACACACAAAGCAGGGGAACATGATCAGAGTAGTGGAAGACGAGCGTTGACTTAGCAGTTACAGTTTCTTGTTGGCAAGAGAAGGATGCGCTTTTTGGTTATTTGCTGGTTCCATCTTGCTGATATGAATATGTGCTGTTTTTCTTATAAAGTAAAGGAGGAATGTGGATCATCCCGGACTGACCCCTTGGTGTTGAGTTACATATATTGTCCTGCTTATCTCGTACCTTAATATTAACATTGTTCCACATGGTTCTAATTCAGATGTGCAGCTGATATGGTTGCATGGTGGATACGAGCTAAAGAGAATATTTAGCAAATTATAATCAATCCTGCACACACCTGCTCTGTCACTCATCCAGAAAAAACATCTATCTACTGGGAAGAACCACAATTAACCACTAATGGCATTAAGTGGTCTCACCTTTCTTTCTTGTAAGCCCCCTCTCCCCATTTCATTTTCAGAGTTCCTCACACATTTCCCCAACCCGAGGGCCTCTGCCCAGGGTATCCCCCATCTCCCTCTCTTCTCTGACATCCCAGAACTTCTCTCCATGTTCCTTTGGCAGTGAGAGATCCAGAGGTTAATTAGCCTGTGCCAGCTTTGCCTGTCCCTCTGCCAGTTAATGAAAATCTGATTGGCTTCTGGGTGTCAAGAGTGTCTTGAAAGTTAATTCGCCCAGACCACCTCCCCTTTCCCTTGTGTGTTTAAGCTTCAGGTCCAGCCTCTGCTGTTCGCTCTTTTGCTGCTCTGCAGTTTTACTCTTTTCTGTGCCCGTCCACACCTGCTCATTTTCTGTACCGTGTCCTACTGCTGTATTTGTATCCTCTTTTCAACACCAACAACGTTCCCGATCGTGGCAAGCATTTCTTGTTGCAGCTATAGTTAGAGAGACCTTCAATTAAACTGATTCTCTGGCGGTAGTAGTTCAGAAGGTCATCCCAAAGTGCCAGCTACACGTTCACACTCTCAGCGTGCATCATCAAGGATATTATTTAGAATTTCATGTGGCACTATATATGATTTACTGACTCTAAAATGACTTGTGAATAATGAATAACAAATCATTATTGTCTTGACTCTTGCCACGTCTTTCGCTGTAATGTAAATGTTTCCATTTTGCCTGTCTGCATTGAATAATCCACATTTGCTAAAGGGTTTGATATCTTCATCTACTTGTGTCCCTCTTTCTGCAGCTGTAATAGCAGTAGTTAAACCATTAACCACTTAAAGGACACCACACCCTAATTGGCTTAACTATCACTGTGTTTGCCAGGTCATGGCCTGAAGCTTCTGTTGTCTGACTTATCGCCACCTTGTGTGACCAGGCCATCCCCTAGTCTCATGTGTCTGAGGCAGGATAAGTTAATGCTCCTGTGCACCAAGCTCTCGCTACAAGCCCCATAAGAAGGTCTTGGATTCTAAGAATAAACCTTGGGCTGACAATGAATTTAGAAAAAAGGCAGCGTGAATAGCTGGTCACAGACGGGACAGCGGGGCCATCGGCATGATGGGAGGCAGATTTCTGTTAATGCAGGAGGTCGGGAACTTCACAATCTGCAGGCTGAGGTCGCCGTTACTCACGTTTCTGGACATGTGTCCTGTTTTTACACCTTGACCACCTGTGTGAAGCCGTGAACAAACACTGTCTTTGCTGATTACTTACTTTATGGGCCACATATGCCGTCACTCACCCCTGTTGTTGTGCTGAGCAACAGACCGGCAGAAAACATTTTTACTTCAAATATTTATTAATTCATCAAAATAGTCGCCACCTAATCTCCTTTTTATTTACAAGTAACTATTCCCACTACTCTAAACTGATCTAAGTTGAGGTGTCCCCACTCATTTAGGTTTTTACAGCCTGTGCTTGTAGCCTGCACATGTGTCTCCTCAAAGTTAAGTTCATAAAAATATGAAAGCAGTGCAAATTCCCCAACAACATAAATTATTTAGTATTTCTTAGAAATAATTGTGTTTATGGTCAAGCGGAATAGGTTGTATTTTTGCTTTGACAGTTCCAGTGCAACTTTCACACCAGAGAGCATCTGTTTTTTAACCTGCAACCTAAATGCCAGAAAACGTTTCCCAAATTCTTATCTTCAGAGCCCCAAAAAATGACCTCTTCAACTGGCCAGTGTTCTGTAGGATAATCAAAAAGTCAATGAAGATTTGTTGTTGGATATAAACTGCTGCCTGAAGATTATTATCCTTCTTTTTGTTGTAATGACCTGTCAAGTTTACATGTCCTGATTTCCATCTGCAAAGAATCAAAACTTTGAGGCAGAGGAAGAAACTGAGCTGTGTTTTTCCATCCATTATGGAGATTGAAAATAAATCTCTGACTGACTTAAATAACTCTTTTTTTTTTATTGCCTTACATATACAAAAGTGTTGGCCAAGGTCAGCCTGTGCAAAATGTTCTATACAGACAATAAGCAACAATTCTGACTCTGTCTGAGGAAACTGCACAGTGAGGAAAGAACTCGTGCTCTGTTCATATAGAGATGGTTAATTCAAAGCAGCAACGTAGGTTCTTCAGAATTGTATCAAAGCATCTAAAAATACATTGTTTTGATGTCTTTGATTA
This sequence comes from Microctenopoma stevenorrisi, assembly GCA_032270685.1. Classification (NCBI taxonomy): domain Eukaryota; kingdom Metazoa; phylum Chordata; class Actinopteri; order Anabantiformes; family Anabantidae; genus Microctenopoma; species Microctenopoma stevenorrisi. The sequence continues at coordinate 6,718,821 of JAUMTR010000001.1, forward strand.
AGGGCCGGAGGAGGGAAGGGGGTAACATACAGTACGGAGAGCTGCAGAGTTGTACATGCGCTGCAGGCTTTACAACCGAGGCCTGGTTCTTGCCATTGACATTAAGACGGCATTTGGTCTGCGTCCCAGCTGCAGGCTTGACAAGCAGCATTTATCAAATAGTAGCAGACAGGTTTCAGTGGGTTAGCAAATTAGCCCGCAGTACATCAGTTGTGTTGTTTCCCTAGATCTGGTGGACTTTTCTGGATTATGTATGTCACAAAATGAAATGTGGAAGTTAGGGAAAAGATTTCGGGAGCTTTTCCAGAGATATAGAGTTACCGCGCTATTCTTAGACACAAAGACAGTGGCCTGTCATAACCTATTGTAGCCATATGGAAGCCAACTGAATACAATTATTTTAAAATGCTCTGTAGACTGGTTTGGCTCTTTCACTCTCCCATCCCATCTATATTTTTGTCATCTCTTTTATTCTCCTCTGTGTCATTTGTACAGTCGCCAGTCTCTCTCCAGCCTGTCTAGAGAGACTGCAGTGGGGTGGAGGCCAGAAGCACAGTGTAGCATGCCTGTATGGACAACCACACAGCTTCCTTAGCGTAGTACGCTTCATGGGAACCATCACAGAAAGAGAATGATGTATGAAATTATAAAAAAAAACACGCCATACTATATCGTATTATGACATTTATATAGTATTAATATATATTCATTTCCTGTTTTGAGTTTAGCATTAGCACAAAGGAAACGGCTGCTCTCCCCAAACACGAAAATGCATCTTCACCTAAATTCCCTAAATATAAAGACAGTTTTTAGGGGAGCGTATGTGCTAGTTCTTAGCCAGAAGCACTCATTTGCAGGTGTCCTTGAATGTTAGGTAGTATTAATCTAATTTCCTACAACTGTCTGTAAGAGAACAAATTAGCTAAATTAGCTAAAGAAAAACACGAATGAATGAAAAGAAGATGTTTTCTGTTTTGTTGAATCCCTACAGATAGCTGAATTTGGGGCAGACTAAAGGCAGGTATACACTGTCCCAGACAAAACATCACCGCATCTTTGTTTGTGGCGTAAAAACATTGTGGGAGCGCTTTAGAGATGGTAAAATGTCTTGTCTCGTCTTGTCGGTCTCGCTGTGTGACTGCTGCTGCAACCCACGTATACTCCCCAACAAATCTGAACACAAGGCTCAATGAGACACAAAGCTTCGTGCACAACTGTAGCAGTGCAGATGGATCACGCAAACACTGAAGACGTTTCATTCTTGTTATTGATTTGCGTCGTAGGCAGTTATTCAGCAGTCGTTCGTACACCAAAGCCGATGTCGTGCCTACATTTCTTAGATCCATGTCACACAGTGAGGCTCGCACGCTTTAAGATTCTCAGTCTGTCGGTGCCTTCAAATTCATGTGATCACTGTTTTCCCCAGTTCAGCTCTGACCTTTTTGTTGCATTCGTTCCCCAGCCCTGTCACCTTCTTTCCCATCACCTCTCAACTTCCTGTTTGTTAAAATCAAAATGCCTAACGGATATAAAAAATAAATCAAATGTGTAAAACCCAGACAAACGTGTCAGTCAATACGTGAGCACATGCCACAGCGGTGTGTTGTGATTCGGTAGTGGTTTCAACATCAGTACATATTGATCTTAAGTTACTTTATTTGATTTATAGCAGCTTGACATCACAGCCTTTAGTCCACTTGCAGATCCATTTGTGGATGACTGCGTCAGTGAGTGATGAGTATGGTTTCTCTGTGCCTGCGTGTATGTGATCCAGACTCCGAAAAGGATGATGGGGAACCGGGAAACGGGATCGCCCAGTGGAGACTAAACGAACAGCTCTTCCCCTGCCCCGTCTGTGGCAAGGTGTTTGGCAGACAGCAGACTCTTTCTAGACATCTGTCTCTACACACAGGTAAATAAACACATGCACACTATGACATCGCTGGCGTATGTCTGCACCACCGCGCTGTCTTCTACGTTTGCATCCATTTTTTTTAGTTGCTGCTGTGAATGTGCGTTTGTGCTGTCCACAATGAGTAAATAAGGTTGACTAGACTAGATTACCCATCCTTTAAAGAGATTACTACCATGATTAGTCTCACTGGGAAAACTGCCCGTCTAATTACCCAGCTAGAAGGATGCCTCACAGAGCACACACACACACACATGCACACACCAGTTATTCTGATGCAGCTACGATTGGTTCCTCTTTCACTCTCTCTCTCATACTCGGACACGGGAGACTTCCTCGGGATGAAGCTGCATCTTCCCCAGTGTCCTGATTACACTGTGTTTTCAAACTTGCCCCGTGTTTGCTCCCAATTGATCCATTCTACCCAATCACTGTCTTCTGCAATCTCTGTCCTGATTCTGATTAGAGAAAAAAAAAATTAATGAACATCCTGCATGTACAGTTTTGCAACCTACTTGGGATAGCAGACTACATCACTGAGCACACAAATGGAGACTCATGTACAAAATGCCCCCACACAATTGGACATGCTCTCACTTTGTGTGCACACAACGCGACACACACACACACACACACACACACACCATCTGAGAGTGTTGGCTGCAAACAGCTTGGCCACACCACAGAGAGCAGAAGCAGGGGCATATGTCAGTGTGATGGTCTTTTTGGTTTCCCCGGCGACATAAAGGTTGCCTGGCTTCATGTCCTTGGGGCAAATGGTGTGCGTTTGTGTGTGTGTGGGCGTGTGTGTGTGTGTGTAAGGGGGAGCCACTGTGCTGCTATGTTGATTTGTTTGGGTATAAAAGGGAAAAATGTGTTTTTGCATTTTTATTTTATATTGTATGAAAATAAGCTGCATTTCATGTCATACATGTGTCAGGTTATTCCAGTCGTACGCAGGTGCTCCAGAGAATCTGATTTTGGTGACGTTTCTTCCTCTTCCCAGGATCAGAGTTACAGCTGGAGTTGGTCAAGCAGGGTTAGCGTCAAGTAATTAGGTTTAAGCTTCCTTTAAGGACTTGCAGGCAGAGTACAACTTAATGAAATATCAGCTCAGGTAATGTTTACAGAAAGTGTGTGTGTGTGTGTGTGTGTGTGTGTGTGTGTGTGTGTGTGCGCGCACACGCATTTTGTTGCAGAAGAGAGGAAGTACAAGTGTCACCTATGTCCTTACGCAGCCAAGTGCAGGGCTAACCTCAATCAGCACCTGACCATCCACTCTGTCAAGCTGGTCAACACAGACGCTGAGCAGATCGTCAGCGCTGTTACAGCCGACTCTGCCGAGCGCAAGAACTGCCCCTACTACTACAGGTAGTAAGAACAGGCCAAAACACAACACACCAAACCTCTGTTTAAGGTTTCTCCAGCAAGTTTTAAGAATGATAAGAACTGTTTTCCTGTGTTGCACAGGAGGGATGGGAACTGGGTCTAACGAGGGCACTTTTAAATGATCTACACACACATGCCTAATGCCCGATTAAACACCTTTTGTAGTTTTCTGTTTATTTTAACAAAACTGCTCCGTTTTGTTTTGTTAAATGTTTGCTTTCATTTGTTTTTTCCTATTTCAGTTTTAAAGGACGATTGACACTTAGAGAATTGTGTTTATTTGTCCTAGAAGTTTGATTCCGTTCATCTGGACCAGGTTTTTTGGGGGGAGAAATATTTCGAGAATTATCCAAGTCTCTTCCTCAGTCTCAACTGACTGCAGGTTTCCCCAACCTTATAAACAGTACCACAGAAACTAGTACCATCGACTGACAATGGGCCTTGTGATTAGTGATATGCAAGTCAGTAATGTTTATTTGTGTGTGACGCTTTTATCCAAAGCGACTTGTTACACGAGCCGATGTATAGAACACCTATTGTCTAATCTCTACATTACAGACGGTGTATCCTAGTCTAGCATAAATAGTGACACTGGAGAAACAGCTGGTCTGCTTCACTCCCAGTGTAAAAGAAGTGCCTACCACAGCTCTAAAATTCACCAGTTAACACATTTAGCTTTACGAGCTTGTTACATGCCGAGCTACTTCTTGGTCATTTTTTTTTTCACATCCAGTCTTTGTTGTAGCTTCATATTTACTGTCGAGAGCAAAATAGCTTCCCAAAATGCAGAAATTAGTTAAATTAACTTCTACACTTCAGAACTACAGTGTCTTCAGAAGAATTTCTCAGACGGACAGAAATCTTTCCACACAGCAGCACTCACCAATTATGCAGGCATAATGTAACACTAAAGATGACGCTCGTCCATCTCGTTCTCGCCATCTTCATTCCTTTTCCTCTCTGTTCTCTGTCCAGCTGCCATGTGTGTGGTTTCCAGACGGAGCTGAACGCCCAGTTTGTCAGCCACATGTCGCTCCATGTGGACAAGGAGCAGTGGATGTTCTCACTCTGCTGCAGCGTCTGTGATTACGTCTGCATGGAGGAGAACGACATGAAGAGCCACATTAGTACAGGACATGCAGGTACTGATGGAGTGTCAGCATTAATACCATCATTTATCATCATTTAGTTATCTTTTTTTTTTACTTAGAATTTTTTTTTTCTAGTTAATTACTTCAAGTTTCGTCCATAAAATATAAATATATAGGGAGATGTGGTCATTGAAATTAAATAAAGCCCAAGATGGCATCTTTACTACTCGTTTTCCCAAGTTAACCAAATATCAAAACCTAAATACATCTTTAAAACAAATGAAAGCCTTACAAGTGAGAAGCCCACACTCAAACACACATTTTTAACATTCATTTCCTCCTAATAATTGATCATCCTCGATTCCTTTTTTTTCTGTCAATTGTAAATAATTAATCGACTAATATTTTCATCTTATTTGTTCTTTCTGCCATTCTTGAAAGGTTATCAGTCATAAATCAGTTAGTAACTACATGATTCAACCCCTAAAAAAAAGTTTTATGGAGTTATTTTCAAAATGACTCTCACATGTTAGGAGTGGGTGGTAGCTTACACATTACGGCTCTTGTTCACAGCTTAGAATAGAAACAGTTCAGTATTTGGACAGTGACACGTTTTCTATTGTTTTGGCTCTATGCTCCCAACAGTTGGGGTTTAAATTTAAACAGTGACTGAGGTTAAAGCGCTGTTTTATACCTACATGACAGAGTTTTTTAATAGATGATTCTAATGTAATAGTTATTTAAACTTCATAAACACACAGTTCAGTAACAGTTCAGAGGACACAGGGAGGAAAGACAAGCAGTACAATTGAGTTTCACAAACAAGCCTCCTCCAATCGACCTTCTTTGGACTTTTTTTAAAGCTGCTGCTCTGAACCTCTGGTGGTCGATATTTGTTTTTGTCTAAAACAGCTTTGTCCAGTTTATTGCTGATGTTTTGCTCTTCCACTGTTCCACAGTATATGTTTGTGTGTGTGCGTGTGTGGGTGGGTGGGATTGTCCGGCAGACGGCTGAGGGGTCTTTCAGAGGCCACAGTGGCCTTGTTTATCTGAGAAGGTTGGCCCTTATCGTGCCTGAGGGGGAAAAATCAATAGGCCCTGGGTCCTCTAGAGACAAGCTGGGTTTACGATGCTACTGTGGCCATCTTTTAAGTTTCTCAGCCGGACTTGGCATTTAGCTCAGTCTCGCAGATGGACACGGTAAACACATAAATGTACAGGAGCGTGACTCATAGTCGCCTTTACAAACACACATCCTGCCTTCAGTGTGTGGGAATTTGAATAATTTGTCAAAGTCCAGGCCTGTTGAGCAGCACTTGTGTGGATACACCCAGGCAGGAGGGGGCAGAGCTCAGCAGGTGTCCCACCCCCACCCCCCTGCAGGGAGAGAAAGATTTGAGGGGTGCTGAATGATGCGACAGTCTTGCTTGTTATCTGCCCCTCGCTACTCAGAAACACATAGTTTGCTTCTGCTTTTCCATTCCCATATTATAAGTGATGTATTGCGGTCACAGATGAAGCTATTCAGTAAAAGAGAAAATGGAATGTTTTCAGCTCAGGTGTATATGAAGGTCAAGGCCCACTGGCACAGAGCAGCATCTTTTTTCCCTTTTGCTTATTTTCTGTTGCATGAACCTTTAGGACATTGTGAGAAAAATAAGGTATATGTACTATACTAAAGCAGAGGAGGTTTTTTTTTATAAAGCTGGTTAAATGCAGTATTCAAACTAAAGCTAAAACTAAGTGTATTTAGATGAAAAGTTAAAATTCCAAGCATCAGAACGTGTGCTGCATGCAGGCTTCATTAAAAACATAGGTCCAACCTTTTTAGGATTTGTGCAGCCTTTTCTTCCTCCTTTCACTCCCTCCCGAGTGAATGCCCTTTGTTGAGCCTTGCTGTGCCCTGAGATGCTCCCGCCATCTTAGCTCCTTCGGCCATGACCCACACTCAGCCCTCCCTCTCCCCCCCTCGTCTAATTCCCTCTCTCTTCCCAGTGAATTGCAGACTTAGAGAAGGGGATCAATAAAAGCACACTGCATCTTGATTGGACTGGCAGCACGGCCCCAGTCAGAGCACAGGATGTTTAGGACTGACTGCTCGTGTTATCTTTGTGTGTATGTACAGAACAAGGTTCTTTTCAGCTTGAAGCATCTAAATGGCCGTCTGGGTTCTTCCTGGAGTCGGAGGTGGTGTTGTTTTTCCTCAACAATGCATTTCTGTCTTATGTCGTGTCCAGGTATAAACTCCAGAAGTCCCCTCAGTGAGACCAAGAGTACCTCCTCGTCCCTCTCGGCCCTCAGTGATTCACTCAACAGCTCGGAGAGCGGAGACCTCACCCACGGTAATGAAGAACTCAAGAGTCTGCTTGCTCCACCTTCCTCTGCAGGCAGCCAGTCCAGCTCTGGAAGCCACTCGGGATCAGGAACCGAGGACAAATCTGACAAAGGCAAAGAACTGTTGTTGTTAAAACAACCACCTGCATGTGTAATTTTCAAAACCAAAAGGATGAAAAGGAAACCATTGGTCATGGTTTAGAAATGTATTTTTGGTTCCTTTTAAGAAACAGCACAATACAGGGTGATTGACAGCGATGAGGACGAGTGACAGGGACACAATGGTAACAAATATGAAGAAAAGAAAGTTCAGCATTGTGCTTTAAAGCTATTTAAGCCCGAAATATACAGTAGTCAGCCTTGTTCTCTGCAGAGTAAACACATCAGCCCTGCTGCAAGTAGTTCAGTAACCAAATAGGTATGTGTCAAAGAAAAGTCCCGCTGATGTGTTTTATGTTGGTTTACAATCAGATGCTGCTTAACAAAGCCCTCTCCTCCCCCACCCAACCTTTGCAGGCTTCGAGTGTGTCTTCTGCAACTTTGTGTGCAAGACGCGTAGCATGTACGAGCGGCACCTCCAGATCCACCTCATCACGCGGATGTTCGAGTGCGACGTCTGCCACAAGTTCCTCAAGACGCCCGAGCAGCTGCTGGAGCACAAGAAGTGCCACACCGTCCCGTCCGGAGGGCTCAAGTAAGGAAAGCAAGTACAGACAGAGGTTCCTAACTCCGCCCGTCCCCCCCTACCTCACCCCTCACCCATTCAACTCAATGAACACAAATTATACACACAGATGGATGCTGGGGGTGTGTTTCAGTTCTACTCTTACATGCATCGTTTAAATAGTATAGATAAGTTACAGTGGCATTCACAAAGCTGCTAGTTTCTAACACGAACTCACTGTACCACGCGTACAAATGAGCCCCGTAGACAGACACAGATACATAAATGGCCCGTTCGAGCGTGTGTCCTGAATCTGTTCACGTCACTTTAATGTTCATTATCTGCAGCCAGTACATGAAACGGTACAAGCTGTGGTTTTGCTCGACAGCCTCTCTTGGCAAGTGTAAGTTATTAGACGGTGGTCTGTGGGTCTGCAGTGGCTGTTGTGAACAGAAGGGAGAGTGGAAAGATGGAAATGGGCTTCCCCTCAGGGTCTGCTGTTCCACTGCCCACAGCAATCAGCCGTGCCAACGAAAAAATATCTGATGAAACCTGTATTCCAGATTTCTGGAATACAACACAGACAGTTTGAAAACTGTGCTGTGTGTTACATAAAATCTGTTGGCACACCCCTAGAAGATAATCATTTAGAAGCAACTGCACACACTCTGTAGGCACAAATGTCAGCCGATTCAATCTGTAACATCACAGACTGGACACTGACACTCCATCCAAAGTTGTGTGTACACAGTATATATATAACAAAAATGCTTCTAAGTGCATTGACACGTCAGTCATTGTTTCTTTTAGAAATAAAGACTCAAATGAAAACCTTCCGAGTCCAGTACACACACACACATATATATGAACAAACACACATGCTGCTGTGCCTGTATACACACTTATATATATTAGTAAAGTGGCCTCATTCTTTAATATTAACTCTCTGTGTAGCTCAAGTCTCATGCTTCCCCCTCCATCTCCATACTCCAGTCCCACAGGAGCCTTTGTTGTACTGTGACACATTTATGTCCCATTTCAGGCCTGTCAAGTTAACTTAAAGCCCATCTGTTTACCTCAAATTCCCCAACAAACACACACACACACACACACACACACACACATACACGCGCAGACGCACAGTAATGTAGTGGGACAGCAACCGTAATGAATTCTCTCACACATTCATGTTGTCATTTGGCACAGATTGGTTTCTCTACTTGAAAACATTTAAGAAAGAGTGCGAATGTAGGGCGTCCGTTAAGGCTCACTTCAACCATTGTTGGTTTTGAGTTCTCATAACCGCAGTCTGTGCATGTGCAGATTCATTAAGTATCATGATGATTATCGCCTCATCGTGTCATAAACAAAGATCCATTTTCTACATCTTTTATTTGTGCAGCCGTCAGTGAAGGTAGGGTGTTTCAAACATTTTGAAATGGTAGCATTTCACTGAAACCAGGAAGCTGCCGACACATTTACACCGACCTATTATTTGTACAAACTCTGTGGATGACAGAACACAAACACACAAGCTCATAGCTCAAATAAAATTCACACAGCATCTTTTAATCGCTCTATCGAGGACTTGTTGCTAGCTGTAGCGTGTGAGTGCATACATGTAAGAGAGTTTCTGTAACCGTTTCAAATGTTTTTTTCTGTCTGGTTGAAATGCTTTTGATACCAGATTAGTTTCCATAAGCCAGCATTCCAAAGAACCAGGTAGTGCATATGTTAGATTCATTTTAGGAAAAGAAATTGAGCCATTTTTCTAGTGATAGTTGCATTTTTTTCCAGAAATCTGCTGTAACCAACTCCTATGAGTTACATGATGAGTTATTTAAGGTTTAGACAGTGTCTCAATTTCTGTAAACCACATTAATATTCACTAACAAACACGGGCAGGATTTAGCCAAACAACTATGGGAAAATAAAAAAAGTTAATGGATCTTAAGGGCAAATTGGTTTTCGATTGCCTCCATCTTCTGACCCTGAGTCAGGATGAAGATTTTTTTTGTCTTCCCAGTTAAACGTGTACATGTGTATACACTTGAGCAATGTGAAGTGTTTCTATATATGTAGGAGTGTTTAGAAAGGGAGAGAGGGCCTTGACCATTTCGAGGTTTTTCTGAGGTGATTCTGTTCTGCAGGGTTTGTGAAGCGCTTTGGGGCCCAGAGCAGATGAAAGGTGCTATTTAAATGTAAGTGCCACTCCATTCCTTCATTTCCCTTCATGTCCCTTCATGTTCTACTGCTCCGATCTTTTCTCCAGCCTGTCACCCCCCTCTCACCCTCTCACACACACACGCGCATACCTGATCACCTCATCATTAAACTGCCACACATACCACCATGAGAACACAGAACTGTACATGATGCACACTTTTCCTTTACCCTCTTCTTCATTTTGTGCTGTTAAATTTCAAGGTCTTGAATGTACACCTTCTTCAACTGTCTTTTTGCTCTTGTGCGTCCTCCCTTCCTCCTTGCTTCCCCTTTGTTGCATTACCCAGGTGCCCTTTCTGCATCTACTCCACCAATCGTCCAGCGGCCATGGAGTGCCACCTTAAGACGCACTGCAAGATGGAGTACCGCTGCCGCATCTGCCAGGGACTGTGGCCCGACCAGGCTTCACTGGAGGCCCACATGCGCGGGCACCGCCTGGGCAACCACTACAAGTGTGAGCAGTGTGGCTACTTGTCCAAGACGGCCAATAAGCTGATCGAGCATGTGCGTGTGCACACGGGCGAGCGGCCCTTCCACTGCGACCGCTGCTCTTATAGCTGCAAGCGCAAGGACAACCTCAACCTACACAAGAAGCTGAAACACGCGCCGCGCCAGACTTTCGGCTGCCAAGAGTGCCCTTTCACTACCACACACCCCTTTGTCTTCAGCCGCCACCTCAAGAAACACCAGAGCGGAGGAGCGAGGGGACTGGACGGAGGTTTAGGAGGAGAAGAGGAGGAGGAGGAGGATGAGGAGGCAGCAGAGGAGGAGCTGCCGCTCGAGGGAACATCGCCAGGTAGCTCGTCGTTGCAGAAGAGCCGGGAGAACTTCCTGTTCAGTGGCGGAGGAGGGAGCAGTGGGGGGAGTGGCAGTAACAGCCCCCTCATGAGTCTAACGGCGTCCCAAGCGCTCCAGTCCGTCGCCCTGTCACTCACACTGGGAAAGTCCAATCAGCTGGAGCCCACCGGCCCCTTGCGCTGTTTGGTCAGCACTAACGGCAGCGATGCCACCAGAAACCCCGGCGGTCCGAGCAGTGGCAGCCCCTCCCCCTTCCTCCCCTCCTCCCGCCTTGTGTTTGAGCAGTACAGGAACTGCAACCAGGCGCACCTGATCCCCCTCACCACCCTGTTCACCCACAACAGCCGCTTCACATTCCACTCACACCTCCACTCCAGATGGTGGCCCGCCACATCTCCTCTCCTCTACTCCTCCAGCTCAACCTCCCCATCCCACTCTCCCTCCTCACCCACGTCCCACAAACACTCCTTCATGGCCTACCTGGGACTGATGGAGAGGGCCAAGACTGTTTGACCTCACCCTCCTCTGCCTCCTCCTCCTCCTCTCCTCGCTCTTTGCCTCACTCCTTGGACGGTGGGGTGAATGACACTTGACCACTGCAGTAGGAGCAACATCTTTTCCAATCAGACCAGCAGCATAAGCTGGGCCAGACAAACATATTGAAGAAAAGAAAAAAAACATTTATAAGAGAAAAAGGCTGTACATGCATAAATGCATTTATATCAAAATGCTGCTTTTCTTATCAGTTCTATCGATTGAATTATTACTTCTTCAGCTACTACTCTCTATTACCTTTTGTTTTCTGTTAAACGTCAGAACGACCTGGACCCAGTTGCATAATTTGAGGAAACTAACGTATCTCAGTTTTATAGATATTTTTACTTTAGTCGTTTGACGAGATAAAAAGTTGAAAAAGATGAAACAAACTTGCAAGTGCTATATTTCAGTGCATTTTTGTCTATTGCTATTATGCATCAAAATAGCATGCCTGTTTCTGTGTTTCAATTAGCTTGGACGTCATTAGGAAACAAAATTTGAGATATGGAGTGTTGGCGCTGCAACGTGGACAGAACCAATGAAACCGAATGCTCTTCATTGACAAAGGCACGTTTCCAAAGCAACGCCTCAAACCACGCACTTACTTATTTATCAACCTTGTACATAGTTTTGTAGCCCTTTCCCTTCCCATCTTTATGATTTCTGTTGTTTTTTTGTATAATGGTGGAACCATAATATGCATAGCTGCTGCCTGATATCACGTCTGTCTCAGAAGGTTACTGTTTTTTTGTTTTTTGTTTTTTTTTGGAAGCTCACTTTCTCAGAAGATAAGCTGTGCTAACGTAAATGTGGGCAATATTCAACCTGACCTATCAGAAACGTGACACCTTTATTACTTATAATTAGATTTAAATATAGATATAAAATGTTGATAAGGAAACTTTCATTATTTCTGAGACGGTGGGGATATCAGTGCAGCATTATATGCACAACTATGTCTCACGCACCTATAGTTAGAAGAGATATATGAGATAACTGTTTTGTGGAGGTGACCAGCTCTGGGTTAGCGAGCTTCCCAAAGCCGGGGTCACCACAGGCCGATTCAATGGTGCTTTTTGGAGCTTTTTGTAATTTTTGTGTACAAAAAAAGAAAAAAAATGTTCCAAAATGACTTGAATGAATGTATTTTTGTTTATGTACATGGAAACAGAAGAGATGCAGAAGTGGGAACAGCACCGTCTGTGCTAGTTAAGACGGGAAAGCTAGTGTGTTTGGTGGCCTTCTGTGTCTGTTTCTTTTGTTTTATTTTTGTCTTTCATTTTTTTTTTTTTTTTTACTTTTTTACTGAGCCTTTTACATCATAAATATTTTCTACTAACATTCACAGAGAACACATTGTGAGAAAAAGCTCCTGTAGGTGCAATGATGAAGCAAAGCCATTCATTTGTACAGCATTGTGTTCAATGGCACTGGCTTCTGTTGGGCTGGCAGGCATGGTACTGCTCTTTATCCCCCCTCCCTCCTGTCAACATTTTAATTGCACTTAATGTAGTTACACTTAAAGCCAACCACACTTAGTTTTCCTTTTTTTTTTTTCAAGTGCAAAGTTAGATCCAACGTCACCGTGATGTGAAGTTAGACGGTAGTTACTGGGAATAACTGAATCAACACCCTTACTTTCACATGCAGGCATTTCTAGCGGCACTAAAGGGTCTGCCTCTGAAATCCACGGAAGTAAATGAATACAAATTGCATGAATTAGACAGTAGAGGTCAAGCTCTCCCTGGGAACTAAAGGTCTCAGGCTAAATTGTGATAGCCAATTTTGCACAGAGCTGCACTTTTTGATTATGAGAATACAGTTTGTATTTATCTGTAAAATGCTCAAAAAGAAGAGATGGGGGCAGCACATTAACAAGCATTTTATTTTGAAAAAGCTTTATCCATTATTGATCAAGCTTGTGTTCCTAAGTGGTCTTCAAGCCAAAATCCCTTATTTGTAAAGGGATTGTTTTATATTTTCTTCATTGTTTCCTTTGTGTCTGCATTTTCTCATAATTAATTATTGTTACTGTTTTTTTGGTTTTTTTTGAAACATAAATTGTGAAGAAAAAGTTGATTGGACAGAGATCGTGAATTGTCAAGACCAAAATGTAACTCGCTGCAGGACGCGATGTTAGGATTGAATCCGTCACGTCCTACTGTGGAGTGATTGTCTCCCCCTTTTACACTCCTGTTTGTTTGTTCCTTTTTGCTCTGTCAATGTCTGGCATGCTGTCTCTGGAGTGAAAGGAGCATCCCTCCACACACACACACACACACACACACACACACACTCTCCTTGTACTATCTACGTTATCTTTTATACTCTAGTGCCACTTGGTGGAAGGAAACCACCTGAGACTTCTGAGAATGAGTCAAACTAATTGTCAGGGTCCAAAAGAGAAAAAAAAGTAGAGATAAAAAGAGAATGTGTCCACTTCTGACACGTACGTCTGCCTTTTAATACAGCGTAATCATGAATGGCTGCACTTCTTTATGTCCCCTCTAGTTTAGGTGTAATAGGCAACAGGGCTCTATCTTTTTTAAAACCAATATTCTTAAGCACTTATTCTGTTTATTTTGCCCAATTGTCCGCAGCACAGTGACTTTTTTTTTATATTAATCTTTCAGCACTATAGAGTATGCATGACATTGCCCTTGCTGTAATTCTTTAGCACTTAATTGTGTTTAAAACTAACTCCCTTGGTTGTGTTTAGTTTGCATCACACTGCACTGTCTACAATCAGTTCGTTTTAAGTTCAGCTGTATTTTATGATTAGAAAAAGGCTCAACTATCTTTATCTTTTGGCACTTGGTAAAAATTGGTATGTGCTGTACAAAGCTTTTTTTTATTACTTCATCGTTAAGGCTGTACAGGGTTGTGATGATAACTGGTAAATAGATAATTTGTACTTTTTTGGTTTTGTATTTGTTTTCTTTGTTTGGCATTATTTTATGTTCAACTTGCCAGATCTAAATGTAACAGGATTTGAAAGTAAAGCTTACATCAGATATTACGTCAGTTTTCTGTCTCTTCTCTGGTCTTTTTTGCATGTATGTGTATATATATATCTATATATATATAGATATATATATAGATATATATATAAAGAGATGCTAATGTAGCAAAACAATCTTTGGTTGCAAAGAAACTGGATTAGTTGCATTATGTTTTAATTTTCTTCCAATACACAGCTCACATGCCTTTTATTTTGAATGAATGTCGTTGTGTTTGTGCTTGTTTACGGAATGCAGTTCAAGTATAACTATTTGGCAATGAGGAAGAATATTCCCGTCTGACGCATTTATATGGTAAATATTTAGTACAACAGTGAAACATTACGTTTAATTAAATAACTGTGTTTAGTTAAATAACTGCTTCATAGATAACAGACAATAGAAACACTGAAGGCAAAGGACTTACTGTGTCAAACCGTTCGATCGTAGAATATTGGATTTATTCATAATTAATATAAATGACACCTCATCATCATGATGCACACTGAATCATCATTGATCCGTGCCAGCACATATTTAGGAAGATCAGCATTTAGCTGTCGCTCAGTTGAACTTACAGCTGTGTCACAGAGATTGTTTTCTCAGGCAAGAATTAAGTCAGAATAGCAAAGGAAGACCAAATTAAGGGCTGAGATAAGATCTGGGATGTTTTAAATCAATAGGAAAAGAGCAGATATCACTCAGCAGGAAGACCGTGGCGTGAGTTCAGGAGCAGCACTGAGAGACGTCGCCTTCTCCAATTCCTAATGGTGGCGTGCCATCATAATAAGGAATAGAATGTGTCATGGTGTCTAGCTGGTGTTTTTATTAGACCAATGGGAGGTCTGTCTTCCTCTCCTTTCTGTACTAATGAAAGTTACAGCACGTTCTCGCCCAGCCAAAGGTTGGCCCTGCCTAATGAAAACAGATGAAGCAGAGATAAAGTGTTTGCCGACATTAAGGGACTCATTTATCACCGTTAGCCCTGGAGCTATAGAACACCTTGGTCTGGAGCTCTCCTTCTACAGGCCCTGCCTCCCAGCACCCTGGTGGCATGCTGCAGCCGCTCAGACACATGAACGCCTCCATCTTTGCCTCTCTCTCGATCATTTGGTACACTTTCTGCTGTTTACACCTCTATATGAATGCCTCACGTACAGCGTTTAGATAAGTTGGCACGAACCTTCGACAGCAGAAAGGAGGCATTTCAGAGGAACCTTTATCAGATCTTGAGGATTTTCGCATTCCTTGTGGGACCTCCGTCTCTCGCCCTCGATGTTGACCTCTGTGGGTTCAACAACCATCCGAAGCCGAATCTCTTGTGTTGAGGGGCCACGTTTTCGTCTAACTGCTCATCTTGCCTGTGTATTAATGAATCTTTTCGGCTGTGTTTAAAGCTGCTTAATTAAGTTCAAAGCAGCGCTCGGGGCACTGTGCGCCTGCTCGGCTGACCTCCCTATGAGTGGAAGTGTTGATTAGGAAGTGAAGAGACATGCAGGCACTGCAGGGGATGGCTATTGATTGAAAGGATAGAAAACCTCATTTGGATTTTGTGATTGGAATATCACACAGAACAAGGGGGCTGTTTTTCTTCATTTGCCGAATAACAATAACTCCATTCGTGTACTGATAGTTTGCCGAAACCGTCAGCTGAGTGAGGACTTTCTGTGATAAGACCAAACGCGGGAGTTTTCCCTCATCCCAATAATAGCCCTTCACCCCGGCCTGAGCTGTCTGCACAATGTCGACCTTTCAACACCACCTCGTGAAAGTTGGCTGCTGTCGATCGATAGCGTGTTAGCTTTTTGTTTGTAGGTTCAGGCTGCCTTGGCTTTATTACAGCTGCTGAGAGTCATGGGGGAGTCGTGCACGGCTTTGTGAGAGAGGAGCTCCCTCTTGTTTGCCAAAAGTGTAATCCCGCCGTGACCTGCCGTGACCCTGCCCTGAGAGGAAAGCTGCTTAGACAGAAGTGCGTGTCTGTGGGAGCTCCCAGCTGCCTGGCCTCTCTGTCTCTTTTTCTCTGCATTGTGCTCCCCACATATACCTTTACTCTCCCTTTCCCCCCTTATAGCGCCTCCATATGTATATCTCTCTTTTTACCCCTTGCTCAGTGCTCGTTTTCTCTTCACTCTCTCCTTCGCTTCTGCCCTTTCATTTCTCCTTCTGTTACACTAAACTCTATGCGCGCTTCAATCAGCATCAGTACTTCTAAGACTTCCCTCCCCTCCCCTCCCCACCACGCCTCCCATTCACCATAGAAGTTTTTAGCCTGTGAAGGGGTAGAGGCTTTGCTAAGTAGAGACAGGTCTCTTTTTAGAAAATAAACAAACCAAGTCTTGCCATAGACAGCCTTCAGTGCAGGCAGCAGAGCAGGACCGCTGGTGCACGGGAAAGAGAAAATGAAGGAACAAAATGACCTCTGGAATCGATTTGGCATGGGTTGAAGCCAAGGCTAAAACTGCACAGACTAAAGCTCCGCCGAGGCTTCTTGTTGATTTGTAAATCTATTCATCTTTGAAAAATTAGGCACCAAGATGAACTGGTAAATATAAAAATTCCATGTTTGTTTAGTTTTACTGTGTAGCAGAGGAACCAGCCTGCGCAGGAAACCAGAAAAAAGACGACCCACACCTGAAGTACATCTGGGAGAACGGCAGTGAGAGATGATCTGCATGTGCTCGAGCCGTGTCGCTCCTTCTGCACTCGGAGTTTCGTTGGTCATGCGAGGTGAGATGTACAGTGCACTTTTTATCGTTGCATATTTGACACCTCAGATCATCAAATCATTTTTAATATTTGATCAAGATTACCTTTGTTTTAGTTATTTTTCTTAGAGTTGTTTTCAAATGGTACTTTGGTTTATTAAGGGATAAAACAAACCTGCCTATGTGGAAAACTGATTGCACCCAACCTGATCATTATATTGGGTGCAGTTAGTTGCTTGTGCCACCCTTGCTGAGTGAGCCTGTGCTTCTGGTCATGAACTGATGGTCAGATATTCTCTTTTTGGTAGTAAATTATAGCAAGTTGTCCAGGTCCTGATGCTGCCCAGTCCATTACAGTACCACCACCATCTTTGACTGTCAGTATGATGTTCCCACAACTTATTCATCTCATGTCTCATCAGTTCATCTTAGACTTTAGTGTTCATGTTCTTTTTGGTCAGCATTGGTTTTCTCCTTGAAACTGTCCCATGGACGCCATTTTTGCCCACTCCCTTTCTTATTGTTGAATCATGAACGCTGACCTTCACTGAGGCGGTTTAGGTCCTTCAGGTGTTGTCCTAGGTTCTTTTATTTATTCTTTTTTCCAAAGAGCATCATGTAGCTTTGTTTCCTGAATAAATAAAATCATCATTTAAAAACTGCATTTTCTATTTACTCTGGTTTTCTTTGTGTAATCTAAATATTTCTTTGATGATCTGAATTGTGTGACAAATATGCGAAGAAAACTGGAGAGGGCAACTACTTTTTCACAGTGCTGTACATGCATGTTTGGTGCCCAGCCCTGGGGCATAGCTTCACTGCCTGCCCGCTCCCCCGCTGTGCCCGTTCTCTGTTCTCTAGGGTAAGACATCACTCGGTGGGGGTCAGCAGCAATCTGATTCAGGAAGCGCTGCGGGGGGTGTTTGAGGGGGGAGGAAGGAGAGGAATTACCCACAAGTCTCTGTGCCTGGCATATCCAGACTTAGGGCAGCCTGAATCAGCAGGGGGAAACAGATCATACCCCCTTGCTGGCTGCTGCCTCAAATATAAAGCTTGGCCACTCCAACTGGATGACAAACATTATAGGAGGGAGGAGGGGGGGAAGGAGCAGCGGTAATGGGCAGAGGGAGAGCAGCACTACTTAAGTATGATCATGTCTTTGAAATAGATAGGACACAAGCCAGCCAACTCCCCTGTTGTTAGGCTCTGCTGTTACCATGGCATTTTATGACAGTCACCAGCCATAGGTTACTCGGTTTCTATGGGTAACAGTTGCCACTGCACTTCATTCACGTCTCCTGTGACACTGAGCCGAAAGATATCTCCAACCAACTCT
The DNA here is from genome assembly GCA_032270685.1 of Microctenopoma stevenorrisi. Taxonomy (NCBI): domain Eukaryota; kingdom Metazoa; phylum Chordata; class Actinopteri; order Anabantiformes; family Anabantidae; genus Microctenopoma; species Microctenopoma stevenorrisi. The sequence goes on from JAUMTR010000001.1 coordinate 6,736,812, forward strand.
CAATAGTTCATCAGTAAAAGCTCCCTGCTCCAACACAGCAGGTTAATTGTGAAAGATAAATGCACACTTTTTTCAAGCACGAATATTTCAATGATTCGGTTCTGCAGAGTTCTGAAGTGGGGAGATTTAGCAGAATAGCCCAAGGTCAAGCCCAAACTAATCAGGCTCCTCATTTCCATGGATGGAGTAATGAAGTAGAACACGGACCCCCGGCTGACCCTGGAAACACCAAGCGGGGAAAGAACCGGCCTGAAGACCAATTAGCCAAACGTAAACGGAAATATTAAAACAGAGCAGTCATTTATTAATAAATCCAAGTCACAAAAAAAGCTCCTTCAAAGCACTTGAATGTGCCTTTAAAACGATGGTTTGATGTTTTACACCAACCGTCAAGAAACCTTAAATCGGCAGAATAATAACCTCCTTCTAGTGCCAGATCTTAAAGATGATATGTATGGAGAGTTGATTACAACCTGGTTAGCTCTCCTAATTACCTCATGCACTTGAGCTTTTAATGATTTCCATGATTCAATTATCCCTAACGGAATTCCTGTCTTCAATCAATTAAAGCCATAGTTGCACACTCATCCATCTTCCAATTGGGACGTAAGGAATCCCTCCATCCATTCTCATTTGTGAAGAGAATGGGTCAAACAAATTAACAGAGATCGCATCCATCCATGTCTTTTCATCTTTTTTTCCACCACACATTTTCTAACCTTTCCCGTTACTTTCACTTTGTTAGTCTTGACTGCACAGAGGCAGACTGCATCGTGTCCCCAGTGAAATTTAAATATTTAGTAGAGAACTTAAAATGTTTTTAATTTAAATAAAAAATAGGATCAATATGGGTCTCGTATTTCCCCGACCCTTCATCTGCACAAATGAATGATAAGCTTGTGACGATAATAACCTTGAATAAATGCACTGTAATCTTTTATCTACGGCCCCTTTGTCCTGCTTCTCTCCGCTGGTTATTGTGATACCTGATGTGAAGGCGAGTGACAGGGGCTCTCTTCATCTCTCAAGAATGCTCTCACACAAAGAGGAGACACACACACACACACATTTTCGTACACAAACGCACACAGTTTGGCACCATCTGCTGGAATCTTTTGAAATATGTGAGAGAAATATTTAAATTGAGGGAGGACTTGGATAATAATGGAATGAAATCAAATTCTAAAAAAAACACTAATTGCTCCTGTAAGATGAAGTATGCTGTACTATGACATTTATTTTTGACCAAACATTTGACTGATGAATGCAACCTGCTCAGCCAGTCCAGAGCTGAATTAGAGGCAGAAGAGATGCATAAATGGTTGCCAAGGTGCCTAGGTAGTCATTTAACCCTCATTGGTTTAGAGGTACGCCGAGGGCAGCGCAGCCTTTTCACATGCTGCTTTCCATCACCATTATCTCCTCTGTCTCATCCCTGCTACCACCAATATGGTTTCCTTGAAAGGGTTTTTTCATTCTTTTAAATGTAAATACCAAACGGTGCTCTTTCTGCGCAGACACAGGGGATGGTGCTGAAGATTGCATTAGATGTTTTATCACCGCAGTGGCTTTTTCTTGGGTAAAAGTCATTTAATGGCACCACTAACTGCAGAGCAGAGTATTTAGGGGTGTTACGGTCACATTTAACATTGGCGAGGATCAAAGACAAAGAAAAGCCTACTAGACTGCAGCGGCCTCGTCCCAGTATCCCACTATGATGGACTATGTGGCAAAAACATGTCTGTATACTTCAGTCTCATAACTCCCAGCGGTGTTCATCCTGTAACTGGGAAGCTTAAGATGTCTTTATCTCAGAGGGCAGCCTCAGCTATATCTCTTCTCGGAGCCCTTGCATTTTTTTGGATTGTGGCGAGTGTGCATTCCCTGGCACAATTTTCAATAGAGCTCCCCCTGGAGTAGCTGGGGAATGGCTATCACAACAATTACACTGACAGCTCTTTTCTAAAGTGCACTTGATTTATTTGATTTAGCTAAGATTAATGGCCCTCCCCCCTAGCAGGCCTGGCTGAGATGTGCAGCTTATCCCCACACAGCGCAGCACAGAGAATGAACACATATACACATACATGTGTGTGGACACTTACTCACGAAGCACGCTTAATCGAAGCCGATGTGCAGAATCAAATGTGGGCAATTCCTGAAAAAGTCACAATTACAATAAAAAACAACTAATACATTTCTGTTTGTTGCTACAGTGAAAGTCTCCACCAACATGTCACCTGATCACTTCCAGGCGAGGAGAGGGAGCGACCAAACGCTCCTCACTGGAGGGAACCACCTCCTCACAGGTGCAAACAATGAGCCTGAGACTATTTACTCTGGCTTCTGCCTTTGTTCCTTCTTTGTCCCCTGAGCCCTGTGTTGAATGCACCAGCGTAAGTGAGGTTTATCTAGAATTTGTTCCGATTCAGATCTCATTATTCCTGCCTGCAATCACGACTTTGTTATCAACTTGTTCGTTGTATTGTAATACTTTTGTTTTGTTGCAGAGCATAAACCATGCACCGCGAGGCGTACAGAAACATGAAAGCAAGATATCAAGCAACAATAAAGAGCTCTGCCTTTTCATTCTGAGTGTCTTGACTTCAATTCATCCATGGGTCTTTCAGTTACTTCAGCCTACCCACTAGAGTTACACTCTACGATATACCAGTGAAGTGTGGTGCGGCAGGAGAGGTCATTCTACAGGGTGGAGCTCGAGACCACTTCTGACTAAAGATTGCATAAGCTAGTGCTGTTTGTTTACCGGTCTTATTATTTTCATTAACTTTTTACTTCCTGTGTCGAGAGGTTCCACTCAACGATTCGGTGTTTCTTTCTTTCCATACTGTACTACTCAGGAAATAAATGATATGGTCCGATCTCCCGTATTTAGACACATGTTACCGCAGTTCACTACTAGAGGGAGACACCTGCCCCTCCGCTATGTGCCAGGAAGCACTACGTCTGTCTGGCTGGCAGTTGCCAGGCCAGCGGACTGGTATGGTCCAGTGCCGTTGGCACTGACGCCTGCCCATCTGCCTGAGTTGACACGTTCGCTCCCACACCACTTGTCCAGGAGGACGAAATGTACTGTGGTGTCCTGGCAAAGTTCCTTGAAATGTCAACCTAGCGTGACAAACCTACGCCGGCCCCTTTGGCCCTCACAAGCCTGGCAGTGTGGGGCACTGCCCTGGATCAGACAGGGAGCCAGGAGCATGCCACAGTAACAACAACTGCTGATCGACTACTGGAGCACTACCATCTTGTCCAGGGTAAATAGAGCTTGTTCGGTCAGGTAGACAATGGCTGTTCTCATTACTGGTCCTGAACCCTTTCGAAATTTCACTAGACAGAAATGAGACATTACAAGCAAAAAATGCATTTGTACCCTCTGCCAGAGCAAGCGAGAGGTATGAATAAAGCAAACGGTAACCTATCTCCCATTACAAGCCTAAGGACGCAGGAGACAAATAACATGCACAACGTGTTTTGTGTTTGGGCAGATGGTTGTGGAGGTACTGTGAGGGCCTGATGTTGGCGGGCTCTGGCCTGTAGCCCCCTTAGGGAAGCAACTGAGAGTGGTCATTAAGAAGGGGAGCAGGCCATGCCAGGAGAGAGAAGAGTGTCGGTAGTTAACAGCCACTATCTAGTTAAATCCAGCTTCCCAGTGCTACACCCTAACTACAGCATTCCTATGGATTGTGCAGGTTGTAGGAGCAACGTGACCTGTAAGACGGTTGGATAAAGACACATTGTTTTGCAGGCACAAAAGGACCGAATGGGGAGAAGTGTATTTCTGCTCCACTGCTCATTTTTGCTGAATCTAAGGTTACGGCCAGGGCTGCCTGGCAGTTATCCATACACCGCCTATCATGGCATTTGTCTGTGTGAGGAGTGTGCGTGTGTGTGCGCGCAGCGGAACTGTGGACAGGTATGACAGGCTGACCTCCACATGTAACCAGAGAGTGTGTGCGCAGCCCAGTGTTACCTGTCACAACACGGCTGCCTGGAGCCGCGGAGCACCAGCCTGACCAGGCCACTGGCCAGCCAGAAATAATAGAGACTGGCAAGAGGGCAATGAGGGGTCACACGGTGGGAGAGAGGTAGGAAGAGGGAGGGAGGGACAGGGACATATGACAAGAGGACTGGTGGAAGGATGAAGGCAGCAGAGAGGAGAGAGAAAAGAGAAATGTACTGTGGTGAGAAGTGCAGTGAGGATAATGATGTGGGAGCATGTGGGTCAATCAAGAAGCAAAGAGGAGAAGATAAAAGAGAGGGATGTGAGGAAGGTGGCAGCTCGCTCTGCGTTACCTTCTCAAGCCTCTGTAGAGATTTAAAAATATGCATACAGGCGGCGCGGAAAGAGGAATCCTGACGTACGCCTGCCACCCTCCAACAAGACCAATAAGACCAATAAGCATCAGCTTTCACAGCCATCTCGTATCACTTCCCATTTGTGCCGGAGCCCAGTTTATCTTCGCATGCTGCAGCGTTCCTGAGGTGTAGCCGCTCGCCTGCAGAGACGGAACAGCTGAATTCACTTAGGCAGGCTTGGCCAGCAATTAAAGCGCTGGATTAAGAGTGATTGCATTTTGTGTCCTGAGGAGGCGCTGCCTGCCATCTTGAGAGCTCTCATTAACATGGCGGCCGTGGGCTGTGCTGAGCAATGCCACAGGCAGTTAAAAAATAATGGAGACATTATCAACCTTAATGTCTTGTAACTGGAGTGAAGGAGATTTTTCTAATCACTATTGTGATGGGCCACAGGCTGCCAGTTGTGCGAAAGGGAAAGGTTGGATGAAGATAACCCTTTTTCTGACCAGACCCCTGTGTGTTTTTTTGATCAGCCACTACACGTGGGGAGTCTGAGCAGCTGGATTTCATTAATTGAGTGCTGGCAGCGTTTTGCTCTGGCGGCAGGGGTGAGTCACACTGGTGGGATTGGTCTCTCTCTCCCTGATATCATCTTCCAACCATAACTACAAATAATTATTCACTAAAATCCATTACCAGGGGTCAATCAAGTTCCCCAATCAGTTCTAAAGTCCAATTACTGGCGCCAAGGCTCTATTGCGCCTTCCTGCAGATGAAGGCCTGGCCTGCAGGCTGTCCAGTAAATTACACATAGCAAACAGTGGACTGTGCATGTGTAGGAGAGCGAGCTTCGTCAGGTGGGTAATAAAACAGAGGTACATACCGGCCTCCCCGGGGCATTCTGACCACACCATCCAGCAGGCTTCACCGGGTTCAATAGAATTAGCCCATGCAATGAAACACACTTGGAATACCAACCAACAATCACTGTACAGGCTAGAGAGCATGTGGCATGCACAGCAAAGCCTGGTATTAACATCCATCTCTGCAGTCGATATAATAAGACATGTCGCCATGAGGGTCTTCTTTAAGAGGCTGCACAGTGACCCATCAGAGCAGCATAATGAGTGGGGTGTTACAGGGACAAGCACGCGCACACTTACTCAGGGTGTCGATGCAGCTCGCCAACCCCATTAGCGCGTGGTTCCGCGTATCACTTTGCAGCCGCCTTGAAAGTGAGCCCCGAGCTGGGAGGAAATGCTTCTCACACACTCGCGTGTCTCCACAGAGACACCCAGTGCAGCCAGCGGAGTCAGAGCGGCCGTGTGGGCAACAAGGCAGGCAGTGTGTGTGTGTGACAAGGGGTGGATGGTTTTTATGTACATACACACAAGATGTGTAGGAGGTGAGCAGGACAGGTGGTTATATGTGTGTGTAAAGAGAGGGCAGGAGGACGGGCGAGTGTGGGGGTGATGCACGTGTGAGGTGCAGAGCCAACGTAGCAGGGACGGGTTGGCACTTTGTGGATCAGCAGCCCGCGACCGGTTGTCATAGTACATACACTCACACACACACACAGTTCCTAAATCAGGCCGGTGGAAGGGGGACAAATCTGACATTTCCCTCAGTGCCCCTCACACTCTGCTCCGAGCGGAAAACAACCAAACTGTAACACAGACACAATCAACGAGAAGAAAAGTATAAACATCTGTTCTCTCCACAATGTGCTCGCGTTGGTTACCGACATTCATGCAGCACCACTGCTCAGCACTCGTCCTAGACTTTGAGGTTTTGCACGGGGAAAAGCTGGGATTTTCCTTTTGGAACTGAAGTCATAATGGTCTGAGGGAACCATTTTGTTTTGTCCTGAGCCAGGAAAGCATTCTGAGTTTAAACTGCTGACACAAAGAAAGCCCCTCTACTAAACACGAAAAACCTCATCAAAGAGCCTGTGTCTGTCCTCTGCTTACTTTCAAGAGATCCAGCAAAATGCTGAACACATGTGTTTAGGCTAAAATGGTCGAACACGATCCGGCAGCATTTGAGTTAATCTTCCCTAGTGAAACCGCATGGTGTTGTTTACACTGGAGACAACTGTGTGTGTGTGTGTGTGTGTGGAGAACATCCATGGCTGCAGAACGCACTGTTCTCTTTTGCAAAGCCAGAGCAGTTACAGTGTGTATGTTGTTTGTGTCAGCATGATGGAGGAGAAGGGTGTTACTCAGACCTAATGAATCCATCTGCATTCAAGGGGCATTCTTTGTCTCATACGCAGGCAGAGCGGCGACCTGGGAGCCTGTCCAGCAGCTGGGGGGCTCAGGATCAGTTTTTCCAAGGCAGTCCAGCAAGGACAAGCTCGGATTAATATTAAATTCATCCAATTTTCCCTTGATATATAGGATATTTTCAAAGAAAGGCTTGAGGTTGAAAGCTTTGCAGTCACACCCTCCCTCCGCGGGCTGTACTAAGCATTGCTCTCTTTGGTTTCTCAGCGAGGATTGAGAATAGTCCAGGAGAGTTTGGCACCATGAGTGAAGACTACAGTACAGCCTGTGCTCTAGGAGAGTGGCAGCTGCTGATGTCCTCACCTCCGAGTGACCTGGCACCCTTGGCAACCTCAATGAAGAATGGATGGAGGGCAGGGGAGGGAGGTTGGCACTGAGGGCTAAGTCATTAGGATAATGAATCTGTGGCAGAGTGGAATTAGGCAGCCCTCTAGTGGCTGAAGCCCGTAAAAACTGGCATCTACTGGGGTGCACAAACACATCATGAACATACAATCTTAATGTCAAATCTAAGTATTCTGCTGCTAACGTGTTCGTCTCATGTTCTTTTGTGAAACGACCATTGAATGAAGTGGAACAAAGTTTTCTGAAGATGCTGGTCGGGCGTCTTGATGAAGTTTTTTTGGACACTGAATTAAGAGAAGAAACTGAAACGTTCCGGTGAGTGATGTTTACTGCTACGTCTGTATTTTCTAAACCTATCTGACGTACATTATTATTTACTTAAACTTTAGAACTGATGCGATTTTCCTATAAAAACCATAGAAATTCTCTAATTGCAGCTACTCAGATATAAAGACTTCTTTATTTTATCCGTGTAAACGGAATATATTACAACCTTCAGATGAAAAGCTTGAGCTCCGGAGAAATCATTTTAGGCAGAATACTGGAAAGAATGTCTGTGCGTACATTATACAGTACAGGCATATGCTACTGACACCAGAGTTGACTACTTCAACCTTAATAAAGGAGCTGGTCTGCTCAAAATTAATAAAGCAGCTGCAGCGGAGGCCGAGTGTGTGACTTCTCTTTGTCTTTTAATCTCTGGTGGCACCCAGCGGTGCAGTGCATTATGAAGGTAATTCTGAAAATATTAAAGTGTGTTTTGCGTGAATTAGAAGCTACGGGGCAGCTGACTCATTCAGGAGATATCTAGCACTGACATTTCTGGCTCCAGAGTACAGAATAAATTTCATTATATCTTTGACAAATCCCAGGACTAATATTCGTAGAGGTTACATTAATCACTCCCCTTTTTCATATCACGAGCAAACACAAAGATAGAGAAAGGCTTGGCCAGCTATACCAACAGATTTAATGGTATTAACGTTATTCTTTTAAAATAATGTTCCAGTAACAGAAACAAAAATAATGAAGAAAAGACATTTTCAAAGCACAGTCATAGATAATGTGTGTTTGTTTTTTGAGCTACGGCCACAGCAGAAACAACCGACCCCACAAATCCCACTGCTCAACATCTCATGCTCTCACTAACACTTTACTTTGGGATTCTAAAATATGGGTAATATTAATAAATCTATGGGCAGGATTGTCAGAGAAATTAACTCATCGCGTTCAGTGTTCATGGCATGAACGCGACATCGCAGTCTCTCCTGAGTATTGTACTGTTCAAAAGGGCCGTAGTACTGTGTGGTCCACGAACACACACCTTTTATTTATATATATATATATATATATATATATATATATATATAGTTTAAATTAGATCATCTGGATGTTGGCAGCAAAACATGCACTAACTCCTAAACTGCGTCTCATATATTTGTGCCATAAAACCATAGAGAGAAGTGTCACACTGTCTTCCTTAATCTGGATTTAGGTGTGTTGAAACTATTGTTCCCGAGTGTTCCAGGTGTTTTTAAACTGTGTTTAAAAAGAGCAGGGCTGCTAAACACAGAGTAGGGTCACATTTCCTCACATGTTGTGTTTTTAGCACTGAGTGGCTGCCATCAGCAGCGTGGTGTCGGTCCGTGTCAGGAGTTCAGTGCCACTGATTTCTATGACGGTGAGGAGAAGGCTTTGATAAGCAGGTCAGCAGCCAGGCCTGGAGAGATGGCTCCTCTGGTGACCCGCTCCTCAAGGCCGGGTAGAGCCTGTCTAACACTGGGGTGATTTTGGAAGTGGCACATGACATTCTCCTGGATCGAACTCCACATCCAAACTTTCTGCTGGACTCTCCGCCGGCCCTGGAGTTCACCGCTGGCTAACATGGCGTCTCGGTATGACTCCATCTTGGCCCAGACCTCTGAGATGCCCTCACCACTGTGTGAGGAGGCGCGCACCACCTGGAGAGGGATTGGGGGGGGGGTGCATGTGAGTTTCCTGTTTTTTTTAAACAACACAACTGTTCAGCCTGAGGACGTAACCACCCAAAAAGATTTCTAAGTCAATCAACACTTTTATGTTCAAGACTTTTATTTTGTTCTGCACCTCCATCTTCCCGTCACCTCATCCCGTGTGTGTTCATCTTGTTCAAACATCTACTGTAGGATGAATGTCACCTCAGTGTTTAGTTCTTCAACGAGTGTCCTCATGTCTCCAGATTTTGCTACTGGTCCAAGGTGCATGATGAAATTTAGAGTAACATTCAAATTCCAAGTGGATACAAAAATGAAAAGTGTGTCAGATTTATGGGAATATTTAAAAGCCCAAGCTTTCAGACCTGTGATCAGTGGCCATCATTATGTTCATATGTTATCTGAGTCTGATGAATAAACAGGAAATTAAACCGTGTTCATTTTTTGACAGGAAATTTCAATTAAGTTTTACTCAGCGTCATTTCCTGAAAACTGTATTTTCTACATCATACACGTCATTTATTCTGTCTTAGTTTTACATATAATACATTGCATGAAGCTATTACGGACTTTATTAGGCTCAGTTTATGGTTTCTAACACATAGAGACATTATATTGTATATGCAGGTACGGCCAGCGCTCAAAACTGAACTAAATGAGAGCTGGTGCTGGATGAAATAAAGAAAGACCACAGCTTTAACTAGCTCGGTTTCATCATGTGTAATTATCCTTCCATAGCTGAGGTCGCAGCTGACTGAAGACAGCTGGATGTGGACAGATAATTAAAACAAAATCAATTATGTTGATGTAACTTGAAAACTGACTGTGTGGATGTTTTGCACGTCTGACTGGGGGAGTGTCATCGGGACAGAGAGGAAATAAGCCACTCATTTTCCCCACATTTTTTAAATAACTGTTTTTGTTACAATTTAGTCAATAAATCTTCGTCACCGAATACTTGGCAGCAGATTTTTAACACTGAATGAAAATGATAATTCCTGCTTCCCAGTCCTACAGATGGTGTTAGCTTTAATTTCCAAGGTTTGAGTGATTGAATTTAAGCTGAATGCTAAATCATTCAGTTTTCACAGCAAGAATAATACATATTAAAATATTGTTTTCTGGAATCAATGTTCCTGTTAATCTGCAAACTCTATTAACGTCCTCCTTAATAAGAAGTAACTTCTATCTTTAGTGCAGCTTCATTTTTAAATTACAACAACAGAAGAAAGAACATATGTTGTTACCCAGGTTAAACTCAAACGTTGAACTGCCCTATGTCCCAACAACAAATTAATATGAAAAGAAAAACACTGAAAACATGGATTATGTGAGCGTAGACCTCACATGCAGACATGAGGGGGGGGCAGAAAGCAGAGTTGAGAACAAATGGAGACAGAAAGAGACTATGAGACCAGCCTGTCAGCTTTTATGCGAGTGTGCAAGCGTCTAATCAGCAAAACGCATTACACAGCAGCAGAGTATTCAGAGCAGCACGAGTTGGGGGTTGGGGGTGTTACCTGGCAGCTTGCCCAGTGGGCAGATGCTGCATTGGGCTGCAAAAACAAAGGGACAAGGCCAGGCAGGCATGCGGGTGAGCTGGGACATGCTGGGAGGGGTGAGACACTGCAGTACTGAAACCATGATGCTATGACGACATCATCATCGCTGTCCTCCCCCTCCATGACCTCTCAGTGGGACAGCTCGTCAGGTCTATGGAGCAGTAGTACTTGTGCTGCGGCTGCCCAGTGGGTCAAACACTCAGTTTTGTCCGTTATGATTTTTAATGACCGATCATTCTGTTGTTGGCTCTCTCCCTTATCCTACTGTGATAAGTCCTTCTCCTAACACACGTGCACACACCTTGGGGTTCCAGGACTTGGACTGTCTCCTGAGCAGCTTGAGAGCGCTGGTGTATTCCGTTTGGATCCTCCTGGCCGGCACCACCAAGTCTCCATCAGACTTTGTCACCACCACCAAATCAGCCCTTTCAATGATTCCTCTCTTGATACCCTGCACACAGATTTTGGCATCAGAGGGGGGTGGGGGGCATTAACTTCAGTAAAGACTAAATAAATCTGATGTCTAGACACATAATCTGCTGATGCTTAAAGTTTAGTTGTGCGGGGATAGACGTGTTTCACCATAACTAGTTGTGCTTTTTAAGTTGCTCTGAAAATTATTTTGGGATCCAGCCGGTGGAAAGAAGCCGACCAGAACTCACACTGTTGTTTCTAATGGTTTTAAACTGGTTCCATTGTTCATGGGACTACTGAAATCACAACCTAAACATCATATATTCATGTTTTATTTAAGACACGGCAGGTCGATTCACTGCTGATTACCTGTATCAGGTGTGTTCAGTAGTTCTGTCCACCCCTGATTTGAGATATAATTAAAACAAATGCTACTTTATCTGCCAAATATCCCACCGTAATCACCATAACATTCATCCTATTGAGCTTGGTTGATTAGGCCATTCATTTAGCTGATTAATAAATTGACCAGCATATACTGCAGCTTATCTTTATATAAAATATTCTATAATACAAAAACTAAATATCAATAGGTGCGTGTGTGAACAATTCAACACAACGTACATAACATAAAGCCTCACTTTAACTTAACCACAGCATTTTAACATCCAGCATTACTCACTAGAAAAACAGGGCCCTGATGTTGTTCGGATTGGTTTGTACATACTCATGTTCACTGACCTGTAATTCATCGCCGCCTGCTGGTGGAATCAGCAACACAAACATGTCAACCATATCTGCCACTGCAAACTCTGACTGGCCCACACCTGGAAAAGGAACAGTTTAACTGTTAACACTGTCCAACTATACAACATGTGTGACACTGGCTCTAAGAGCAAATCACAAATTTATTGACCTGCTGAGAGTTCCATAAATAAAGATATATTTTAGAGTAAAATAACCTTAAATGTGGAACCAAGACTGAAAACCGAGTACTGAGAGTTATAACAAATATTTACTCAGATTCTTACATATTAGTTATTATAGTTTGACCACATATTTCCCTGTTTTAAGACAATTTTTCTGTCCACCAAGGTTTGACCCACTTGTTACATACACACAGCGGAGTTTAATCATTCCCATCATTTAGGAACAACTAGTGCTGCTGATTAGTATTAAGAAATTATTTTGGATATACAACTCGCGTCTTACCTACAGTCTCTACAAGGACAATGTCATATCCTGCTCCCTCACATAGAACAATGGCTTCATTGGTTGTTCTCGTGACGCCACCGAGCGTTCCTGAGGTTGGTGATGGTCTGATGAAAGCGTTCATGTCCCTGGAGAGTTCAGTCATTCGAGTCTTATCACCCATCAGAGACCCTGCAACAACATGGCTTAGTTTTAATTAATCAGAACGACAGACTCAAAACGACAGTAATCACAAGGACTTTTACACATAATGTCACTTTGCAATTTGTCATCTAGATGTGTTGTGTTATTCACCACAATAACAACTGTTCAGTGGATGATCTGCTACCTCCTGTAGTGCAGGAGGACGGGTCAACAGCCAGCACCGACACTTTATGTCCCCGTCCAGTCAACATCTTCCCCACCACCTCAATGAAGGACGACTTCCCTGCTCCTGGAGGCCCCGACAGTCCTGAGGAATCAAAGTGGTCAAATCACCAACACCTGTTGTCAGAGGTGTCTAGTTATGAGACTGTGCAACATAAAGTTCAGTTACACTCATGTATGAAACTGGATTAAACAGAAAATAATGTGTTTCTCAAAACAGGTCAGAGTTATAAAGCATCAATAAAAACATGGTGCAAAAATTTTTTTAATATGCTTAAAGAAAATAAAACTAAGATAGAGCTGCCCTGACATGTGGTGACATACTGTGACAGTAATTTCCTTTATTTAGCAGAATAAATCTTTACATGTCAGAAACGTAATTAATGTGACCAAAATGCTATATTCCATCAAAGTCCTTGGTCTCTATCGACAGGAGCAATGATCAAAGACACAACGCTGTTTGGTTTAGGACTGATCGACTATCCAGACAGGAACAGGATCAAAGGGATGTTTGATTCTCAATTAAGAGACATGAGATAAAATAATCCTGTCCCTGGCTATTATGACAGAGATGAACCAGTATACTTAGAGCATTTTTATATCCTCCTGAAATGCCCTTGTGGCTGACTATTTGCATCAGTGTAAAACCCTGAACGCTCTCTAATAATATACCATGAGCAGTCCTAGACCGTGACAATCACCATTCAGAGATAATCAAGGACAATCAAGAAAACATCTCCCTTCAACCTATACACACAGGTTTTCTCAGAATGAGTCGTACCGGAGTCTAAATACAGAAACCCAAACCACACACCTACTCTAAAAGCCACCGGCTTCCCTCCATTATGACTCTCCTGCTCCTTCCTGTAAGCCAGAACCCTCTGCAGCAGCACCTGGGCCAGATCTTTCTTCCTGGGATGTTGGGTCTCCACGAGTGTTATGGACTCAGCCAGGGACGCTCGCTGTCCTTCAATCAGCCCTTTGTACAGTTTATCCAACAGTCTCTGCTCAGGCCCACTTAGGTCCTGTATTTGTTGGCTGACGGCTGTGCTCACACGCCTCCTGTGCTGGCAGCTGTGACCAGAGATGGTGCTTTTGTAACAGGGCTGACATGCTGAGAAGACCCTATAGTGGAGGTAGCCTGTCCTGGTAGAAGGAAAGGAAGAGATGTGGCGTAGGAGGGAAAGACCAAAGGGACTCATTTTATGATACATGTGGGGCATCTGCAAGAAGAAAAATGATTAAAAACAATTAGTTGTGGAACTACTACAAATACTTTTAATGGAGTGGAGGTACTAAACGTATGCTCTACAATGTACACAAATATAGAAACTGATCTTTACTTGAATTACTAATGATAAATGCAAATTATTGTACATTTCTAGTTCATTTTAAATTATTAGTACCTTTGCCTTTAGTAACAACAGGTAAATAGTGAGACATTTGTAAATATATTTTATTTACTGAGCACCACTGGATGAATTAACAGCTGAAAACCTTCAGCCACAGCTCTCAGAAGGAAAACAAACGCAACCTATTCTGACTAAAAACCTTTACGCTATCTTTAACCCTTGCAACCTCAGCTGCTAAATAAAACCAGGTACTAGTGGAATCACCTGTGACAGTGCTAAACAGGGAAACCTACATTCACCTGAAATAAAAACGCTATCGTCCACGACAGCACATGCTAACGCAGGCTAAACTCCTCCGCTAAATCTAAATCCAGCTGACAAATCACACGGAATATAGAGAAAGTTGCGTGAATTCACGCTGACCTCGTACCAGCTGCACGAAGTTGGTTGATTACATGTCGGCGGTTGTTTCATTCATTATCTTCCGTTTCCGCTGACGTCAGGAGCGACGCCGCCGCCGACAAACTGTTCCGCTGCCATCATTTAAAAAACATCTTCAAGCTCTGCAAAGACACATATTTAAAATCTGTAATACATTTTTATTTTAAATTATATGATAAATCTACTTAAAGTATAAGTAGCCTAAGTAAAATAATACATGTGAATATATATGTGTCACCGTTAACGAATTTCGCCACCAGATGGCAGCAGAGGTTAATTTTCATATCCCATACGAAATCTTGGCACTAACACCAGAATAATAATAATAATAATGAATACTTTCATGCAGCAAGTAGAAGAGAGATGCATGGGCAGCCTTTGCTTTAATTAGTGCTCCCCTGAAGCATTGGACATTTGTCGGGCTGGGTCAGTGTAACTGAAAAAAGTCGTTTAAAATTGCACGAATTACAAATGTCGGTGCTGGTGTGTGGTATAGAATTCTTTATTTATTTGTGTGTCATAGCTTTGCATGAAGAATGTTTTTTCGTGTATTAATTTATAGCAGAGTTTATTATAATATATTTTTTCTACTGAGATAGCCTTGCATATTTTTTATTGTTCCTGCTACACGAACTACAGATGCCAATAGACTTTTGTTTAACTCTTGTCATATTTTCAGGAACGTGCATTAATATGCGCTGTCCTTGTCAAATAAATGAATAAACAACCAAACCTCTACCTATATGAATTATATTATCAGATTTCCTGATTTTTAAGTGAACAAAGAACTGGGACATGTGACAGGCGTGTCCCGATGGTTCAAACAATAAAAAGGGCTTTAAATGATCTCTTTTGGTTTTAGTCTACAGAGACTGCATATGTGTTTGCAAAGGACAAATCAGCATGTGAACCGGAGCTCTGCTAATACAACAACATGGGTTGTCCTGAAAAAGAGAGAAACCCTTGGTGCACCAAGCAGCGCACACAGGTCAGCCAAGGAAAACAGCTAATGAGTCGCATTGTGAGAGCTGGAAAAATTGAAATAAAATGTGTATTTGAAATAGTCCAAAATAACACCTTTAAACTTCATTCTACAAGAAGATCTTTCTCTATTTAGCTACATAGTCTTTTAACTTAACATTAGCAGACTCAGCCTGCCCCACAAGAGGAGGCGCCTGGTGGATTCTTAGTGCATCACAAGCCTGTGACATGCAGGGCAGATAAAAACACTGTTCCCATTCGCCTGATGTGCTCGTCTATACACTCTAGGAGAAACATCTTGGCAGTCAGCAGTGCTAACCAGTGTGCAACCATACCACCCACGTCATTTACCATTAAATAAAACTCCTGCACGGACAAACACTGGCACACATTTCAGCCAGTGATTTCCTGGCTGGGAGTTTCCTGGAAGATCGTTGACTGATCCAGTACTGTCACAATACGTCCCATAAAACAAAGGAAAACACATGATTTTGTGAATTTTCAAGCAATTTACTGGAAAATGCAATTATGTTTAACATTAGTGAAGTTGGTGTTCAAATGCACTTGGACTTGTTGTGCCTCCCTAATTGAAGGTCTACTCCCATACACACACACACACACACACACACGCACACACACACAGTGGTTGACGTTTTTGAAAGTCCCTGACAACATCATGGAACATATCTTCTTTGCATGGGTGGCCTGTAATTAAACAGACAGGCACACAAATGCACTCATGCCCTGACAAACATTTCATAAAAGACACAGACGTATTGTAAGTAATGAAACAAATTTATTGAATCTTCCAGTCGAGACTTGATATTCATGGAATAAAACTGCTTTTCTGGGAGCTTTACTGAGCAAAAACAAAAGAAGGAGAAATAACAAAACAAAACGGAACAAAAACCCAGGGCATTATGTGAAAGTGCAGACAAATAACACATATCCAAAAATACAAAAAGAATGTAAAGAGTAGAACACAATAACAAACAGTTTCATAGCAAAGAGGATTGCTCAAAGCATAAAACAACTGAATGGCAAAATCTGCATTTTATAAAAAAAATGATACTGGGACATCAGTAAAAGACACCCTTTTTCAGTCAACAATTACAATTTGAATGCTTAACAAGCTTTGCTCAGTGTAATAAGAGAATTAAGCACAGCCACTGAAACATTTGTGTCCTCAGCGAGACTCCATATTTGACACTTTCGATTTCGCTGAGTGAAAGAGCGAGAAACAAACTGCAGTTAATATTTGCCTCTGCTTCACGGGAAGTTTAGCTACCAGTTTTTAACGAGTAACACTACACTAACCAAACTATGCTTTGCAAAAACCAGACTGCACAGCACATATTCTAATAGTGAATATATCTAAACACTATTATTTCTTTGTCTTAAAATTCATTTGAAACACGAGTGTAACACAAGATGAGCAACATTTAAGCATTAGTCTTTTACGTCTGAAATGCCCTTATAGTGCCATGCCCCACACTAAACCCCACTCTGAACTCTCAAACTCCCCATAATGTTGCCCTCCTATTATATGTCATGATCTGTGATATTTAAATTTTATAATACCTTTGCACTGCTTTATTTCGTTACCCTAAACAACCTGGAAATGGTATATTTGCTACAGTATCTGGAGATGATTATTTTTTTTCAGTCAAACTGGTCATCCTCCAAGTCCCTGCTATCTTTATACATGTCGTAAGTACATTTCATGCCGCCCTCACTACAGTCAGACAGAAAACGGCAGCAAACTGCAATTTCGGTGACCTGGAATGTCCCATAATTATCATACTACACACGTATATCTGAAATTTTGAGGGAATATCTAGATGCAAAGTAGTTATGAGTCAGTCAATAGTAGAACAATGAAAAAGAGACATTGTGGGAGCAGGTTCTGGGAGAATACTTGCGTTACGATGAGTGTGATGGTCTAATTATTACAGTTGGTCACAAAGATCAAGTATCTTCCAGTTTCATCATGTTACTTCTCTCCCAGTCTGTGAATGTGCCCAATTCAGACATCCTTCAAGTAGAGAACCAACCATCCCATTTAACAGCCTACCCAACCCCACAAGTCCCAAATCAGCTTGTGTTTGAACCAGTTACTGACTGAACCACAAACCAGTCTGGGACCAGTTAGCCCCTATTCTTGCTACTTAAACCAAAATGCTGCGGTATAGACGGCCACAGGGCTGAGGACAGTGAGGCCTAGGAGACGGAGGATATAGGGTTGTGGGGAGAGCCCATCTGGGTTAGCACCTTGTCCAACCACTGCAGAGGACCATGTAAGTGAATCTCAATCCAGCAGGGTGTGCTGGTCACATCCTGGCGGTGGTACTCTGCTCCCCAGCCCTGGAACACATGGAAACATGGAGTTTAGGATAAGGACGGAGGCACAACTTACTTCCTTCCTTCACATTTGTGTTATTTATTAGATTGGTCAGTGTAAATGTAGGACCAAATCATTTAAAACTCCAGGCCAATGGGATAATAAAGAAATTAGACTCTTTGGAAACTGTCAGTGTGGAAAATAAATCCTCACATACACAAAAACCATCAAACCTAATGTACCCTCAGAGTCGTGTTTTTATGTTCCATGTTAACGTATCTGATGTCTGACAAACCTTTTCCTCACTCTGGATTCTCAGTTTTACATTTCAAAGAATCCAAAAGCTGTTCAATGTTGCCACCAGAATATACGGTTTTCTAAGTTTGACACGTTACCTTGACAAAGCTCATGCGGATGGTACACATTTTGGTGAGCTCATAGACGGCCTCAAAGCCGTGGTTGACAGACTGGGCCAGCAACTCAGCAAACTCCTGGTTGTTGAAAATCTTCAAGCTGCAGCCGCTGGGAATCTTACACACGGTTGTGGGATGGAAGCCATGGTGGTAGTTGCAATTACGACTCTGGACGAAGATACTGCTATCACTCAAACATTCTGCGTACACCTCCCCGCCAACATAATACAGATGGACACCTGAGAAGAAGCAGGTAAAGACAGAAAACCCGTGTGGTCAGTGTAAAATCAATTCAATAAAATGTTCACTCAATATGTGGCTATTGTTCAGTTCTTCTCAAAATTTAAATCCTATTGATTTAGTCTAACAGTTGATTGTTGTCATCGATGGGGTTTGTATACTGCACCTTTGCCGATGTGCCGCCGGGTGTTCTCAATAGTGGAGTTGCGGTTGACGTTGGAGAGCAGGCCGAGACAGAATCGGTTGCGGTTGTTGGAGGGATCTGTGAAGCCATCGACGAGCACACTGGTGGAGGACGCCTGGAAGGCCTCTCCAACACGATTGTTGAGCTCGTAGTAAACAATAGAGCACCAGTGCTTAGGTTCTTCATACGCCACGGGCTGCACATCTGTGCAGGAAAACACGGTAACAGGTCACAGGAGTTAGCTGAGTTCACCGTGAATGCTGTAAGAGACACATGCAGACAAGCTGCCAGCAGACACTGGTGCCAGCAGAGGCTCAGCTGTAAATCTTACTCATCTGCACAATTATTTCTTCCAAATTGTCCCACGTAGACAATAAAAATAATATGAGTACTGTTATGGGGCCCACTGGCTACATCTGTGTGCATTTACGCTGACCAAAATCAATGCGGATGTATCCTAAAGCATGCAGACTGTCTGTGGTCTGTGTGCCAGCCTATACTGAGCGGTCAAACAGTCAATAGAAAGGGCCCGGCCATGCTCTCTGTGCCCGGTATCTTCGTCAAGTCAGTGCCAGTTGGCCTTATCTTGCCTTGGTCTCTTAGAGAGAGGAATTAATCATGTTTACCTAAGCAAATACTTCAAAACGTCCTCTGTAATGTGTTACTGGAGTTGTGTATTGTCTGTTCACTTATCAAAGAGGATGAGCAGGATGACAAAAAGCAGTAAAACTACAGATCAGATGTGGAAAACATGGCGTAGTGAAACTGAAGAACCTGTGTGAAAACTAAAACTCTCTATTCACACAAAAACAATATGCGCCCACAACAGGTGTTTCAGGTCATTTCTGAATTCACATCGCAACACTGATAGGTGGAAGATAGATCATTTTCCTTCTACTTTGTGAAGGACTGACAGAAAACCAGTGAGAAGAAACGAGATTCTAATTGTGCAGTGTTTGAAGAGCACACGCTACCAAGACTTGAGATATGGCTTTGTCACAGAATCAGGGAAAATGCAAACCCAACTTCCTCATCCATCCAGACCAAGGTTTTCTACTGCTTTACTGTAGAGGCCATTGTGAAAGATTTCAGGCAAAATCACTCGTCACTCTATGCAAATTGTTTTAGTGCCGCAGGGCTTCAAGCAAGATAGTGGGACTGTGTTTTTTTTTGTAACAGGTTTGGCTAATGTGTTATTCTCCATCTGACGTTGTTTAGTTCATGGCACCATGTTCGACCATTACCTGCTCCTAATTAGGTGCCTGCCATATTAATGGAGGCACCTACTATTCTCCACCTCTAAACTGGTCTCTTTA
>JAUMTR010000001.1:6756653-6773306 GCA_032270685.1 Microctenopoma stevenorrisi
CATGTTTACTGTGTGTGTTTGTAAATACTCGGTAAATCCTGCTCTCTGGTCGGGGAGATGGGTCTAAGGTTCAGCGGGCGGCAGGCACCTTTAAAGTTTCCCCAGGAACTTTCTAGTTATGACTGATTATTATTACTACTGTGAATGTACACCATGCTCATCCGTTGTGTTGCTGATTCATAAACGCGGCGCTCAGATGTGTCTGTCCAGCGCAATCAAGCCAAAACCACAAAGCACAGATATCAGCACTTACTGTACCACATCTTAGATCTCAAAGTTAGAGGTAATTAGTGAATCTTATCGTTAACGAGTTTCAAGTCATTACCGCCAGCAGATACGACATAAGCCCTGGCTTTTATTACGCTCATAAAACTGCACCGAGGTCTGGTGTAATTTGCTGAGGCTTTGAGCTTCCCTTGTGTTCACACCCACAGACAAAGCCTCTCTGTAAAGTAGGAGATTATTTTCCACACACTTCACAGGTTTTGTCTGACAATATCTAGCATAACACCACCACAGAAAAAAACCCAGAAATCTCTGCACCTGCGAATCAAAGCAACAGGTGCAAACTGCTTTTTGCGTATTATGTCACAACAAACACACAAACATTTTTACTGTATGCGTGTGAGTGAGAGAGACAGTAACTATAATGTTTACCTGCTCGATTGTTGATCTCTAGAGGCAAAGGTGGAGCCAAGAGGTTGGTGTCCATTGGTTGGGGGCAATCCTGAGTCATCTGCTCCTCTGGAGGGATGTAGGCAGGAGGTGGAGTCTCTGATTAACAAGGAGGAAAAAACAAAAAGCAGACAAGTGAGTTTTGTTGTTGCAAAGGAAAAGGGAAAAAAAGCAAAGCTCATTTATCGCTGGATCTCACCTGGCATCTGGAAGGGACTGCCAGGGTCAGAGCTGGATGGTGAATGAGGGAAGGTGCCACTGCTGCCACTTCCTGGCGAATGCGGAAAAGGCATTGTGTTAGCCTGAGCAAAGGACTCTGGGAAGGTGGCGTTCTGGGGCATGTGCGGCTCATTCTGTTGTAGAGGATTGCGAAAGCGAGGCAGCATTGTATGCTTGGCATTGAACTCGCTGTTCCTTGGTACCAAAACAGGCGGCAGCACTGAGGATTACAAAAAAGATGGGAAATGCTTTCATTACACATCTTGTACAGTTGTCACTTGTACTAGTTTCAGATAGAACCAAATTAGGGCTGTAATTATAAATATTTAATTAATTGAATATAATACCAACTGTTTTTCAATGCAGCTGATAAAAGACTCATCATAAAGTAAAAAGTGATGTCTGGGAAATGCTTTATCTCCACCTAGAGTAAAGTTAAGCAGCTGCTCCTCACATTTTTGAAGGTGTTTGTCTATAACTTAATAAATGCACTTATGTCCGTACAAGTCTGTAAATGTTTATTACAGTTGGTTTTACTTTAACATTAGAATCAAATGGACAGCCAACCGTAAACAATACTATCTATTCTAAAAATGAATTTACGTATCACAAGACAATGTGTTCAGTCACAATTTCGAAACTTGTAAAACTATACTATACGTGTAGTACAAACAATTGAATTATTTGACTAAATCTGTTTCTGGCACTTGTTGTGATTCAACGTTTTGATGGCCCTGCATTTTTTGAATGTCGGCTTCTAGCCTGTAGGTCTTAGCCAGCAGTATTTGGGCCAGACTCTCAGGTTTCTGCTGTGAAAAGACATTCTGAGGCGAGCTATTCTTGAGGAATTCATCACTTGGGGTATATATCCTGGCTGATGTGAGGGCTATTCAGGTGCAGGACACACAAACCACAGAGATATGCTCCACTTGTGTCTATAAATACCTGCGCATATAAATAAAGCTGGTGCTGAAATATTAGACGTGGCTGTGCTGCTGTCAGTATTCCTGCAGGTAGACAATGTGAGCTGCAGTGGCCCACTGCGTCAACGTAGTAGTATGTTTCAAAGGTTATAAGTGGCACAGGCGGACAGCTGTGGTGTTTGGTAGAATAGTGAGGGGAGATTGACAGGATGTGTGTGTAGACGGGTGGTGTTAGAGGAAGAAGGCTGGGAAGTAGTGTGGACAGACAGGTGCTCTGGGGTTAAATCACCTTAGACCTCCATCTCCCACCCACTACTAAAACAAAAAGTGTGCAAGGCAGGCAACAACTCTTTCCTCCAATTGTGTGTGGGTGACTGTTTTCCTGTTCCAACCGCCCTCAGAGAAGCTGTGCACGCAGTCGCCCGCACACACGCGTGTTTATATCCTTGTATTTGTAACTCTGTGCACATGCTCTGGCATGCGAGTGTGTCTACATGTGTGCATAAAAGTGGGAAAAAAAGGGCTAGGAGTACATAGCATGCCCAAAACAGAGCTCCCATTCTCCCCTGGATGGAATTTCCTGATTTACACACACATGAACGAACACACACGAACCCTGAACGCAGCTGTTTCTATCTTGTCAGCTGACCCTCATATTCTTTTTAGAAAGAGGCCACATCGTGCTGATTTATCTGGTTTCTCCACTTTATTTACAGTATAAGCACGACCTCCTGAATTGCTTCGTGAGGATTTTATTTTATTTATTTATTTTACTTGGAGTGAGTTGGATCGTGTTGACTGAAGTTTTGAAATGTATTTGAATTAGCTGTGTGAGATACTGAAAAGTTAGATTATTCAGATAATTGCAATAGAAATGTTAAGAACATGATGTGTCATGATAAATGTAACACCATCTCCCAATAAGGCATCATTTCAGTCTTTAGAATGCATGTTCTTCATTGTAAACAAAGGAAGCAAGATAAAAGATGCTGGGATATCAGAAAGAATCTCCATAAAGGAGACAGAGAGAGAATATAGTTTAGACAACAACCCAGCCTTACATGAACTATGTCATATGGATTCAGTGTTATTGGTTCTAAGCTATTTAAATGGGGCTGCATGATGTGTTTGATGTGCAGGACACATCTGGCTATGCAGTTCATGACACTTTCATGACTCAGGCTGGGCGTTGAATGGCTCTATATGCAACTACTAGAGGAGTAGCCTGAAATAAGGTTCAAACTCATCTGAGCTGTTGTTTGTGTTTGTTGAAGACATTATATTTTATCTGGTTATGAGACTGTAAAAGCAGGCCATTGGTTTCTGCTCTGTGTGTACTAATAATAATATCTGTATAATAACATACAGGATATCTGTTCTTACTTAAAGCATGTCTAAGATTCAATTTGAGCAGCAAATCTTTCTACAGAGTTCTATATAATACAACACAGATCATTTCTACACATGCACTAATCCTTCTACTCCCTCAAATACTCCGTTTCACTGACATTTAACCATAATGCATGATGAGATATGTGAATATTCATTTGTTAGGTATCAGCTTTTCCATTTTGACACTGTAATTCTTTTTTTCTAGTAAACATAAGATATTGGTAGTATTCTAACATTTAACGATAATTGTGCTGTTAAAAAGTGGGAAACTTTCAGGGTGGTATAATTCACCTGGGCTGTCCACGCGTTTGTAGTGGTAGGGGTTGATGCACACATCCTTCTGTTTGGAGCCAAAGGGGTACTCGCAGCACTCCAGGGCCTTCAGCTCATGGTGGGACTGCAGGTCGGGCCAGCGCCACACACGACAGTAAATGACGTGCGGCAAACCTTTCCTGTGAGACACCTGCAGCCGTCCATCCAGGGAGCGAGGGATTGTCACACAGTTACTGGGCTGACCTGGGCAGCTGAGAGCCCTCTCCAGTTCCTCCATGGCTCCTTTCTTCTTTTTCAGTTTCTTAACCAGAGCATCCACAGCTTTTTCTGCCCATTTCTCCTCCTCGTCTCCCTGCTTCCAACCCAGCAGCCGTTTGACTGCTGGGCTGGTGAAAGAGAAAAGCGAGGTGACGTTCATGATGGACAAGCCGCCCTCCTCCCCTCGCCTCGCCTTACTGTCCAGAAGGAATCGTAAACAGTGACGAGGAACAGTCCAATTTCAGAGGACAAAGGGTGAAATAGAAATCTGTTTCTTCTTTTTGGAGTTTCAAATAATCCTCAGATTCCGAGATGTCAGATCATGTCGTCTTGACCTCTAAAAACAAAATAAGAGTTCCGTTACAACAGAGATTTCCAAAACATTTCTATAGATCAGCTTAGCTGGCTTTGTCCTTTCTCTTCCCCCTTTACTCCACAAGCACCGATGCCTCACCAGAAATCCTTTGAGAAAGTGACGAACACTGTCACAGTTATAGTTGTTGTGGCCAGTCATGGCTTCGGGGAAACTGACAAAGGAGTCATAACAGATGCTTTCCTGTGAACCTCAGCCCCAATCAGACATTCTCCAGATAGCTTCCTGTCCAAATGGCTTGTCACGTTACCACCATTGACTAATATCATTTACAGCAAAGGACTTTACACACAGTATGCAGCCTACACAACCTATACGATTATCGGCAGCTTTGACTCACCACCCTGTCAACATCTATTTGATAGTTTTGCCACCACTTTTAGCTGGAACTACTTAATCTTTGGCATTCTTGCCTAGAAATGCTAAAAGGTTGAATAAATTACGAACAAAAACAACACGCAGACAGTGTTTTCCTGATGGTTCTACATGTATGTGAGATTTGAAGAGGTCTTTCAAGTCTTAGAGAAGGAACACTGAACGAGTGACCTGCTAAAGCTTCCCACAGGAGCAATTCTGTAGCCAGGAGTCACAAGCATTCTAGCTTTTAAAAGGGAAAACAAGAGAACATTGAGCTCCCACAGTGCTACCTTCTTCTCAAGTTTTACTGAATGCACATAGAGCTAAAAACGTAGTTACAGTTGAGGTTGGACTGTGCACAAATGTTCCAAAGCAATCCCTGATTTACATAAACTGGTCAGAAACCCCCCACCTTTTACCCATGCTAACTCACAAGTGAAGATGCATCACTCTCTGACAGTACAACCTGCAGTATATTGGATTTCCTGCAAGCAGGAACAAATACATGATTAAGGCCGCTCTGCAGTTATTCTTGGCACTTCAGATTATGGGATGAATAGCGATTTCTATCTTTGTCAGCTCCTGCATGTGTAGTTGACACACTGACAAACAGGGAGGGGCGCCCGATGAGAACAGGTGCTGTTCACAACATGTGAGAGTGTGTTGTGGAGGCTCTGGACACTTACTATTGCCAACCACACTGACTGGAACGCTGAAAGTTGTAACTATACTTAGATTTGCCACCGAATCAGATTGGCTGATTCGGCTGACACTGATCTATGAATATGAGGATGGGAACAGGAGCGTGGACTAAGGTGTGTCTTTGTGTGTGTGTGTGTGTGTGTGTGCGTTACTTCAATGGAAAACATATCTCAACACTGATATCTCTTGTGTCTCAATATCCCAATATGATATCACACCCTCTCTCCACCGTCAGAAGAACAGGAAACAGGCCACGTAGTCATATCTCCATATCTGTCATCACCAGCACAGTAGCGACATCACTTCCTTCTACTGAGACAGGAAAGAAAAAGCATGGTCACCACTGACCTATCCTTCTTTTCTCGCTCTCTGCCCCGTGATATTTCAGGAATGTCATTGATGTTAAGTCGTAAACGTTGCAAATGTTAAAAATCTAAACACAAACACTATTAGAAGGCCAAAGATAGCTCCTCTGACCATACTTTTTTGCAGTAAGACTATTGGTACACAAAGTCCTATGCATTATTGATACTGTTTTGCTACTGTGGTCATAATATAAATGAAACTGTTCACTTGATTTCACATTACTGTGTGTGTGTTACTGTGACCTTGCCAGTGTCTGATGGAAAACGCTAAACACATCTTGAGAAAAAACAAAACATGTACTTCAGAGTCGAGAGCTGAGCATAACAATAAAACATACAGTTCAGAAGTGCAAAAACAGCGACATCACTTTGCGCCAGGGTCGCCACCCAGACATACAGAGTCTTTTTGATCTTTCCCTCCATCCACACATCTGCTTTGATGGCTTCTCAGTGACAACCAGCACTATCAGCACACGTTTAGGACTAGCTGTACAAAGACAACCCTTAATCTATTTCAAATGGAAGATTTCAGAAAGTTCTGCACTGTAACATCTGGAGCAGACTTTACAATCCTCTATTGTCATCAGCTGCAGCTGGAGACCATATCTCTTGGATATTTCCAAGCCTGACAGTCAGTAATATCTGACTGGTGACCTGACCGCATGCTTATTTGAAATGCCTAATATGGCTACGTGTTTCTTCTCTGGACAATGCTAGTTTGGAGTTGTTAGTGAAACAGTCAAAACACAAAGGCGCCAATGCGCCTGCCTTTTCCTACGCGTACAGTATGTATAGCCTGGGATGTTTACTTGACCTAAACATGCTAATTCTGCAGCAAACGCTTCCTAAAGAGTTTCACTCTGCATAGAAATGGTGTCCACATAAAGCCAGCTTTGCAGTGTATCTACTTCAAACTACCTTTAACTAATTAATTATATAATGAATAAAATACCCTCTGACACACAGTTGACGATCTTCCAAAATCTGGATTCCACCTCTTTTAAATCTAGTTTCACTGCCTTATCCAGTGTGTGAGATAAATAAACTAATGCATTCTTCTGTTAAGTGACAAATTGTACAGCTGTGTTGACCTCATACATTCTTTTTGTCTTTTTCATTGTGCTTTTTTATGGACAGAATTGCTTTTCTGGCGTTCTGGCCAGAGACATCCCCATTCTTAATCCCACCTAAAAACTGTCACAACACCAGAGATGAACCCTGACAATTACAGATGTGTCAATGATTTAGACCGTCCTTAACAATTCTCTTCAGGGATGAAGCTAGAGATCATTTTCCTTGTTGGATAACCTACCAATTATTTTTTTGTGACTGTAACCCAATTCCTATAGAGATATCTTCAAAATGAATGATGATGATATTAAATCTTAAAACTTAAAATTTACAATTGCACAATTCATATTCTTAATAACGCTGTTGATGGAATAAACATGTATGTTTTGCTTGTATGTATATGTGGTCGTCAAAACTGAGTCTCTCGCATGTGTCTCACAGTCAATAAGGAAGAAAACAGATGCCCGCAGTGACCTTGGCTGCTGTTAGCCTTCTTATAAAACGTAAAACACATACCATCATTTACAAAACAGCACTATAAAAACCATATTGACATTTCCTACGGCCAAGACCAACAGATGCTCTCTCAGCATTGCGTTACGGCAGCTCGTTATGGTCATCAGTTAGCCCAGTGGACAGAAAATACCAGCCTAATGGGAGCAGAGAATGGGATCATGCGACACTGATAGGCGGAGGCTTTGACCCACCTGGTGCGAGCTGTTAGCCACTACACTAGTTAATCAATTTAGGCCAAGGCTGTGTAGGATGAGGAGGCAGTAATGATGCTCTTTGGACCCTCCCTGGAGATGGAGCATTATAAAGAAGCTACATTATTTATGAGCAGGGTCCTGGATAGGGCCTCCATTAGCCCTCACTCAGTGGAGTCACAGGCTATAAACGGAGGAGTGCAGGAAGAGCGTGAGCGATGGATAAAGAGAAAGAGAGGGGGAATGATACAGAGAGGAGGAAAGTGAGAGTGATGGCAAAGCCAGAGATCTAACACAGAGTGAGTGTTCTGGAGAGAGAGAGATGGAGAACACACAAATATCTGGTGTCTTCAAAGAGCACTCCTGGATTAAGTGCCTTTAAGGGTCATTACTGAGTAAATAGTGACACTACACAGATGCAATATTTGCTTTTTCACAAAGACAATCATAGCTATGCAGCAACGAAGTAAGAAAACATCTCCGGAGAAGCACCCACAGTAAAATTCAATATCGCTTAAGGTTTGATCCGTGACTAGTGATTTATGAGTTAATGAGCTCTCACGTAAGGGTTGAGTAACTAATATTACTATAGTACTGACTTCCAACGTAATTAACCAATTTTTTTTCAATAGCATAGTTGCTGATACATTGATTAACTATTTAGTTTATTAACAGAAAATTAATTGGGAACATTTTTCATGTATGTTAGTCATTTATTTAAGTCATGTACCAAGCAGAACTACAAGACGTTTCTTTAGCTTTCAGCAAATGTAATACTCAATTTTAATAGGAATTAATATTAAAGAGGTGCAAACACTGTAAGACTAGGCCATTTTACAGTTGAAAAGTCAGTGGAAAACATGCAATGGCAACATATGTTTTATACCTTTAATATCTTAATTGAATATATTGCTAATTATTGGTAAACACAAACCATCACAATACATCTGTAATAAACTAACACAGTCTGACACATTCCAGACAAGAAGTCAGAAGTCAGACATGAGGTACAGCCCTTAGTAACTAGACATGGCATTGACCTGAGAGGCTTCTTAAGCCCACAGGGGTCACTTTTCCTCATAAACACCAACACATACACAACTCTGACCTGGTAAAGACTACAGATGAAATACAAGTGAGTGAAATCCAGATATCACATCACTTCAAGCACGACACAGAAAACACAGGGAAACCTTGATCAAACTGTGGTCAAGTCTTTCTGTCCTACACACACCGTGCCACATACGACTGCAGACATATGTAGCAAACACTTGGGGCTTCGAGCAGCTATCCCAACCATGCTTGGCACTCAGCATTGGGTTTGTTTGTGTTAGGGTGGACACCTCACCGCGACACATGGCAGACTATGTTGTCCTGACTGCACAGACACATAGGAGGGCTTTGACATTGTTTACTACTATTATGACTGAATATATAAGTGCTGCTGACCTATATTTGCACCATGTAGTAGAGTGGTTTCGGATTTAGCTGTTATAGATAGATAGATAGATAGATAGATAGATAGATAGATAGATAGTAATAGTCCCCACCCTCACCATCTTAATATTATAAAAACACAAATTGTTTGATTTTGTAACAGAACACAAAAATGTGCATACCGTGTGAATGCAGGACAATAAAACAATTGGAAGTAAAGCACAGACAAGGACGAATTCCTGTCCTTTGGGTAATCTGATATGTCATCTTCAATAATGTCAGGAGATCTAGCCTTAGCTGCTGTAGGTTTCTTACCCTTTCTCTGTCCCCCTCTCTCTCTCTCTCTCGCTTACACGCGTATACACACACACACAGATTTACACGGACACAAATTCATAAACACACTGACATAACTACAAGCACACACAAAGGGCACCATCAGTTGTAATAGCCTTGTAAAGTCTGCAGGAACCACTACCACTATACAATAGTGACCAAATACATAAGTAAATGTGCTTCCAAAATCATTTGTATATTAATTTAGTGATTCAAATGTTATGTATTAATCCCATAATACAAAAGAAACACACATCAATCAGAGACCACCTGCTTTTACCGTCTATGGCTGTAAAGATCAGCGGATTAACAGATCAGTGGCAGAAAAATGTTCTTCATCATTTCTGATAACTGTTTTAACTGCTTAAGACAAATGCTAACAATCTGCTGTTCCTACCCCTCAAAAAAAGTCTGCATTGGTTGTTTGTTTTGTGACACTGTAAGTCCAGTAGCTGTAAGTGTTGGTCGCACAAAGTCAGCACTTATCAGCCAACATCCTGTAACGTAACGTTGTTAAACTTCCTCGACCATGTGTCTCATAACAGCAGGTCACCCTCTGTCCCCCGCTGAAAAGCCACCATATATACTGCATATAGGCTGTAATAATGCAGGCTTTGGGCGGATTTAAGAGCAAACTCGTCCGCTTTTAGAGAATAAAAGTGGCTCTTCTGCATTACTCGATCAGAAGTTAGACTTTCCTAAAACATATAGTAACGTTGAATTAAGCCAGTCTACATCACTACGACATTACTATAGTTATTTAAAATCCAAACACAACACGGTAAGCGTGTGGAAATAGTTCACAGCTCAATAAAAAGTGTGTCTTTTTCATGCTGAGTCTGAATCTGAGAGTAAAAGGGAGAAAAGTTTGAAGCTGCCACCTCTCACACTGGTGAGCTGAACCGCCGGGGTCTACTTTCTTAGAAAACACAGCAGTGCACACTATAACGAGGAGGAATAGAAAGAGACATTTCATTTAAGGCGTTAAAAAAGGAAATAAAAGTTTACAGTACCTTTTCGCACACTGCAGCTCGCTGCCCCGCTCTCTCTCTTTCTCTCTCTCTCTCTCTCTCTCCTCCCGTGTGCTCTCTCTGCCTGTCTTGCGTCTGCTCGGCCTGGCGTCAGTGAGTCGCGGAGCCGCCTCACCCTCCGCTGAGCTCCAGTATCACGCCGCGGGATGCAGCCCCAAGACCTACTTTTCGCACATCTCACATCTTCATTCACTGTGTGTGTGTGTGTGTGTGTGTGTGTGTGTGTGTGTGTGTGTGTATGTGTGTGGACATGGATTATGTAACGGTGCACTGTGAGGAGGTTTTCAGCAGATTAAGTTTCTTTTCATTTGTCTGAGAATAATGTGTGTTTGGTGCTTTTAGGAGAAGGCATCCCTGCAGACTTGTGGGATAGTTGTTGGTAGACTATGACTTCTTTATTACCACAACTTGCACAAGGACTGAATTTAAGGAGTTTCTCCTGTCTTGTACCTCTCAAATAAAACTCAGTAGTTAAGGCTTTTGGGGCAAAACCTTTATTATTAGACTAAGACCAGCAAAACACACGCTACTAGAACTTTAGGTTATCCGTCCCCTGAAGAAACATCCACCCATCCATTTTCTTAACAGCTTGTCCTCCTAAGGGTTGTGGGGGTGCTGAAGCCTGTCCCAGCTGTCATTGGGCAAAAGGCAGGGTACACACTGGACAGCTCACCAATCTATCAACAACAACAAACAACCCTGCAGCATGTTCACATTCACGCCTACGGACAACTTTAAAGTCACCATTTAATTCAACACGCATGTCTTTGGATGGTATAAGGAAGCCAGAGTACCTGGGGAGAACCCATGCAGACACAGGGAGTACATGCAAACCGCACACAGAAAGGCACCCGGCAAACCTGCGGATTTGAACCTGCATCCTTCTAGCTGTGAGGCAGAGTCAACCACTACACCACTGTGCCCCCCTCCTGGAGAAACAATCATTAACAATTCCTCTATGTCCCCTTTGAATAAAACAGCTGCAAACTCTGTCTGCAATCTCCTGTAGTGGTTTAACTGATAGACAGGCAACTGCATCTGCAATGAACTCCTGAACTGCACTGTGTTAAGCCTGCCTCTCAGTTCCACTCTTGCTTTGATTGTGATATGATAAGCAGTATTTATGTTGTCAGGAGTACAAAAGTGTCCAAGAGCAGGGTAAGCACAGGAGCATGCTTACACATGCCGTCACCTCAACTTCTCACCTCAAGACAATAACGCACACAACCAGTCCAGACCTGACGCAGGTTTTGAACTCTGGTGGGTAGGCTGTAAAAAGGACATAATTTCCCAATGTCAAGAGTGAAATTTCCAACAGGTCTTCAGACCCTCATTAATATTGCATGATAATGCATCAGATAGCATTCAGGCAGAGCAGCAGCAGATATGAAGTGTCATTTTCTCAGAAGTGAGCTCCATCCGTTTATGCTGTGATTCACATTCAGGAATTATAGGCTATGGTTTGTAATAGGTTATATTTTATCTGACCAAACAGAAACAGTAATAGAAAAGATACAGGCTACAAGTACAAGAATAACATTTACACGAGCATGCGTACAAAGAATATCTTTAGAAATATACATTTTAAATACCCTACAAGCAGGATGGTCACTTTCCTTGTCAGTTAATCTGCAGATTAAAGAAATAACTGATTATTTGTTGGTTTATAACATTCAGAAAATAGTCTGTCGTTCCCCAAAGTCTAAAGTGATTCTTCAGATTTGTTGGTCAGTCTAAATCTTGGCGTATGCCTGTAAATACAAGTAGGGACTTTAATACAGCATCTAAAAATACTAATCAACTTATCAGCATAAGTACATGTATTTCTCAGGGTAAATATTATAGGACTATTATAGTGATCAGTTATCTCAGGCATTCAACATTAACATGAAGTCAAAAAACAGAAATACTGTAGAAAAACCTTCACTCATGGTACAAACTCTTCTCCGCATTGCGTCAGAGTTCACTAGTCAAGTTCAGGGTTTGCCGCTATGTTGGGGACTAGATTATCTCGGAAGACCGGCGGAGGGAAATCGCTCAGAGCGGAGGAGGCTCCTGCCGCTGGTGACGTCACGGCGCTGGCGACAGAATGTCTGAGTGAGGCGGGATCGGCCTGCACGTGCATAAATCTGAGAAAAGGGGAAAACAGCGCGAGGGCTGGGGAGGTGGGGGCTATGGCGGTGATGATGATGAGGACGAAGAGGAGGAATAGAAAGTAGGCTCCCCCAAACTTTTTTTTTTTAGCTTAAGGATTCTCGTCTGACACGCTTATGCGCACAGTAAGCAGTTCCGCACAGCCACTAGATAACAGTAGTTTGGTGCTAGTTGCTCCTGAATTTATGGCGTCCACTTTTTAGACTTTATGCATTTTATTGTATTTTAAGTGTATAGAACATGAATGGTTCCCATAAATACAAGTAGTTTTACTTTGATATTTGTGCAGTACCACTCTTGGTCTTAACATCTGTAGCCCACACAGATTGACTAATGTATTAGGCAGTAATGGCACTATAGTACTTTTATCTGACTCAACATCACATATGGTCAGATCAGAAAATATTGTTCATTGTTATGTAAAACTACCCACTTCAGTAATTTCAAGTAATGTCACAATCTAAACTATTTCACGACAAGCAAAATACATCTTGCAGTCGAGTATTATTACACTGAACCTTTGCAGTTTCTATTTATTTACCGTAATATTTTGTCCACCAGCATTGTTATGAACATTTTGTTTAAACGAACTTTAGAACTCAGTGCAAAAATATACACAGTGTCCTTCTCATGACACCAATAAAAGCACTGTTGCGAAACCATCTCCACATGGCCAGAAATAATCATCTGGTGTTATTCTAAATCCTTTATTTATTTACCTTTTTGGGCTATAATTAAGTCCACTCAGTACTGGAACAAGCCTATCACAAACCCACCAGTTTTTATACTTTTGATTGTACAATTTGGACTCCTGCCTGGTTACAATTTTAATCCATTTCCCCCCAAAAAAATTCTGAATGTATGCCATCAGTGTACTCGGTGGTACAGTGCCGCTTAGAATTTACCATTTTGCCAAGTGTAATACTCAGATTAAACAGCAACTTTAACTCTTTAGACTAATTTAAAAAACTGCTGTAAGAGGCAGAAGTTAAACCTTACAGATGCTCACCAGCCCTGATAGTAAGTTTGATTACTTGGACCGGAAAGTGTTGCCCATTTTTGCTGTACACCACCTAAAGCTGGAACAATGCAAATATTTACATTTCTTAAACTGATAACGAAAAGCAAATTCCATTTCCTATTGCACAAATTCCCTAATGCAGTCGCTGCAGTCTGGATCATGTGGAGTAATAAAAATGAAAAGCAACTGCTTTTGCTTTTGTGCTTTTTGATATCAGTAGTAAGAAGCTGCCCAAATAATCACAAAGAGGGACCTTGTCTTTCATAGCAGTAATGCCTATGACAGCTAATACTGTAATGGCTTGATATCACTCTGATTATTCACACTGAAAATGCATGCAGCCTCTGCAGCAACATACCAATAATGTGCTCAAACTAACAGACACACACACAAACACAGAGGCTACTGTGATTTATACATAAACTCGCCTTCATCAATACTGATGCGGGTACAATTAGATGACAGTCCCCTTTGTTGAGACATCAAACAGCAAGACACCAAACACTGACGGGGAAAAGAAAGGGCCAAGAGAAGAATCAGAACCTTCGCAGTGCTATGCTGTCTGACACTCTCACTTGTAGCACATGTCACTTTCATGAGGTCACCTGCAGCTGAATGAGATAAGCATCCAGTGATTGTAAGGCCCTGAGCTCCACAAGCCCCACAACAATCCAGCAAACGTTTGTCTCCCGGTCCACTATTCTAATGAAATGTGCGAGTGGTCCAGCTGCAGTTTGGAGACTTGAAGATATGCCAACACTGTGGATGACAAAAGAGGTTTGTTGGTAGCATTCATTGGTTTCAGAGCTGGTAAGAGACCATACTGTAAATAGTTGCAACACAACAAACTATAAAATTCATTGCAAGTGTTTCATACTATCAAGAGAATTATGGGTTAGATTGGTTTAATTTGAAATAACTTTAATGACCTTGTTATAGGTTATTTATGACGGGTCGGTAAAATCAGTGGAGACAGGCCATTTCTTACACATCCAATCTTCTCATCTTCTATGAAAAAAAAGTAATATGCATATTTTTAGAAAATGGCTCATAAGTTAAAATTGAATGCAACAACTGATGAATTACACACTCACCCTATACATGCGATTATACTATACATTAAAAAAACAAGTGCAGTCATATACTACACAACAAATCTAAACTATTCTACTGTTTTCTCTTTGCTTGAAAAGTCAAAAACTGGTAAGAAATACATTTTCATGCCATTAAAATTTCTAATCCTGTTGCCTTGAACATCTTTTTGCAGTAACTTCTTGCAGAATTCAATTAAATTTTCATATAATGAGGAACTGAGGAACTAGCTCTTGATATAGACAAGTATGTATCTGCTCTCTTAACCAAAACAGGCTAAGAACTACAAGTCCAAGATTCTGCCTGTCAAATGTGAGAACATTAGGATCTTATTCACTTAGTAGTAGGTTCTTTTAGGTCAGGGTTCACACAGAGTGAGAGCAATTTAAAAACCTTGGAGCACGGCCTGTCTCTAACCAGGCAAAGGAAGAGTTGACTCACGGGTTAGGATTGATTACAACATTAACTCAATAGACTCTCATGAATTAGCATGGGGTTGAAATGCTTAACGATAACTGACACACATGTTTAGATGACACTCCTTCACACATGCAATTTATTTTGCCTTGGCAGGCCTATCAGTTTTTTGCAGCAATGTGAAGCATGGCAACAGTACGTCAAGCCAGCTCGCATTTCAAACGGGTGGTTCATTTGGCACGGCTTTCGGCAAGTCCTTCTAGAAATAATGTCTGGGGTGGTAATATTTGAATGCTGTCTCTAGGGGCTCTTGGTTTACCTCTCCTACCTTCATTGCACAGAAACAGGATGCACCAATCAGAGAGTGCTGAGGGTGACACTACCTTAAGTCCGAACAGCTTGAATAGTCATTTTATGGTCAAGATATGTGCAGGGATAGGAACTGATAAACTACACTAATGCTGGGCAGACTAACTTTTAGCTGACACTTTCTGACACTCTTATTGTATCTACTTGATTCTTGTACTCGCAGGTCTTTAAAAGATTTGATCAATGTCCTCTCACCAGACAGTGCTTTTTAAAAACAAATCTAATCCTACTGTGTAAAATGAAACTCCCTTGAGAACAGTGTCTGCAAACTCCACCCCCCCACTCAAATACACACAATGCTCCTCATAAACAGCAAAGTGACTCCCCTGAGCTCAGTTTGCAGGGAGGTCTGCCCTACTGCCTACGTTGGGTTTAGTGAGAAGACATGTTCGAATGGTGGGGAGGGGAAGCATCTGACAGCAGCTGTCACAGTCACTTGTTAGATGGGACCCCAGATAGCACAGCTGTCAGTCAAAGCAGTCGCTGGACATTTTTCACAAGTGGGTGGTGACACATTGAACTTCAACCAAGTGCCGATGCTTATTTCTGGGTGGACACATGGTGATGCACCTGTATTTTGAACAGCTGTCTCTTCGTATACAGGTGCACCTACCAACCAAAGAAGTGTCCTTTTATCCGAAGAATACATTATGTGTTATATGGTCCTAACTGTGTTTCTGTAAAATTTCCTCTGATTTTTTAAAGGTTTGTGAAGTCCGAGACTCTGAGTTGCCCACAGATATTCTGCCTTGCAAAGGATTAGCGTGCAGTCCAGGGTGTTTCCCTTTGATTAATGAATATGTGCTTGACATTGTATACCTTTGAAGACCCATCTGAGCTCAGCTCAGCAAAGGCTTGCTGCTACCTGCTAAGCAGTCTTTATGTATCTTTAAAGACTGTCAGTTTTGTTTTCACAAAACAAAGAAATAAAAGGTGAAATGACCATGTTTAAATAGACAGCAGTTAGCAAGCGTTGACACAGATGGAAGCAAACGTAGCTTCAAATGAAGCATGTAGCACTGACTATGAGAAGTACTGTGGGAGTTATTTGTCCTTCCCACTGATTTATGGACATGCCTATTTTATAAACCATGTAAAAATAGTAACTGTTACCTGTTGGTGGCCAGTGCTAATAAAACATTTCTCATAAATTAGTACTGTACAGAAACCACATAATAACCTGAACTGTTTCAATACATTGAGCTTTCTTCATATTGAGGTGTTTAATCACTGAATAGATTTAGTCGTAACTCCAGAACTTTGTGATTTTCCATGAGGGAGAAATGAGTGAAAGAGTTTTCATTTTTTATCCCTAATGCATTTGATACTAATAATTTGTGGTAGATCTAATCTGGTAATCTGGTAGATCTACGGCCGTCACCCCCCCAACAGTATCAGCACCCTATAGAGACTGTGTCTGCTTCCCGTCCAGCTAAATTATTTAAATCAAGAATTAACACAAGAGGAGTGAATGAAAAGAA
>JAUMTR010000001.1:6779415-6795280 GCA_032270685.1 Microctenopoma stevenorrisi
TCAGTGTCAGTGTTGGATGCTATAGGCTACGTATGATGAAACCTAGTTTAAGGGCCCCCTTGGAATTTTTTGCCTGGAGCCCCAAGACACCCTTGCAGCGCCTCTGCTCATGCCTCTCCACAAGACTAAAGTCCAGGTGGGGGGTACTGCACCAAGCAGGATTACCCAAATAGCTAGGTAAACATTTTAAAAGTTACCTGAGCATTAGTGAATAAATAACAATTTTTAATACTCATAACCAGGGTCTGGTTAAGATATTTTGTGGCCTTAGGCTGCTAATGTTTGGGGCCCTATTTGTCACCTTAAAACAAGTAAAACATTGCATGCTGATTGACAATAAACTAAAACAGTAAAAGAATTGTGATGTTATCACTGTAGTGATATGGTGCTCGGGTTTTTGTATTGGTCAATCTGTCAGTATGGACAGATTGGGCAGACAACGATCACTTTGTATAGTGCATGCATATCAAAAAAATAATATTAGTTATAACAACTTCAGGTTATAAAAGCATACTGCAGTTTTACATTAGAACCTGATACTGTTGCGATCTCTTAAGGAACTGACTGTTAAACGCAGATGTCTTTATTTGTGAAAACAGCCGAAAGGGTAAGGACACTGGCACTGGACCTCTTCTTCTACACCCTAAGTGTATATAGAGCGGATGTCTAGTGATAACATTTAACACTGACAATAAATAGTTTATATGGATTTTTAATATGTAACATTCAATGTGCGCAGTAATTGCAAAATTTCACCATGTTCCAATGCAAGCATAAAAAAGAAATTTCTAAAACCACATAAACTACTCATTGTCATTTTCTCAGTTCCCTCGACTGTATACTGTACACGCTCTGTACAAATATAACACAAAACTACAGTATCACAGTATGACATGAAATACATCTCGTAAGGAGCTAGCACTATGTGTCTTGCTCAAGGACACATCTGGTAAGGGGGATGGGCGAGGAGTCTGGGCTGGGATTCGAACCTGCAACCTTCTGCAAAACTTCAATACTTAAAGTGTATCACTGAACTTTATAAACACACATTTGCCATGAGTATAGAACTGTTTCTTTTAATATGCACATCTTCTGACTGTCCTGAAGATGTCAGTGTTGTACTGAAAACAGTTACTGTCTCAAGCAGTTGAGTCAAA
The DNA here is from genome assembly GCA_032270685.1 of Microctenopoma stevenorrisi. NCBI lineage: Eukaryota > Metazoa > Chordata > Actinopteri > Anabantiformes > Anabantidae > Microctenopoma > Microctenopoma stevenorrisi. The sequence goes on from JAUMTR010000001.1 coordinate 6,780,573, forward strand.
AGTTGACTTGAGAGTCTCTGACAGCTGAACACTTGTAAATCTAGATGGAAAATCTGAATCGGGATCAAGCTTCAGAATATATTTTATGTCACGTCATTTAAACTAGAAAACATGCCTCTGAGAAACATTTTAAGCTCAAATGATTTGTCAGTAATTCATGGAGCAAACATGGAGATGCAGTGTTGATTTCTACTGTGCCAAAATAGACAGAGTAAAGCCTGTAAGTAAAACAGTATCTGAACCAGTGATTCATTGAATCTCAGTGACGGATGGACTGCCAACAGTGGTTGCAGTGTGGTCAGGCTGAGGTGAGGGTTTGGGGTTGTCAGTTCCTCCTGACGTTGAGCTTAAGTGGAACTTGAGGTTCGGTTTGGCCTGACTTGTGTAGGTTTAGAAATGGAGCGGGAAATGCCGAAACCTCTTGAGCAACACATTGTTTCCTTTGCACTGTCAAAAGATCGACAAGAGTAATTAACAGAACATCAAAATAGGTCTGTGTCTAAATATTGTAATGTATAAATCATCTCCTGTCAGAACGGTTAAACTGGACACCAAATCAAATGCAGGAACATGCAATTTGAATGCTACAATAATAAAAACGATTTCCACCCTGTGAAGCTTTTAGCAGAACACGCTGTTTTCATTTCTCATTTCCACTCTGAAAATTTTGTTTGTCCCCAAAGGCAGGGTGTGGTGGCGTCTAGGCTGAGTGAATGGGAAGGTATTACACAGCATGACTACAGTCCATCTCTCTGTCTACATCTATGGTTCCCAAATGCTGCCCTTGTGAGATCACCGGCCACTGACAGGGAATTGGCTGCAGTCTGCTCTCACTGAGTGATTCCCCAGCGGGACAACCTGCCAAGCAACAAGCTTGCCAGCAACCATCTCATACATTCCTCAGTATAGCGTCTGCTGCCAGTACTGGGTGGGTGCCACCCAGTACTTCCTTAGCTGCCCCAGACACCTGAACTAGCAAAGGAGTAAAGAAGAAAGAGAGAGGGGAACGGGGATATCTGGAAGGGTGCATGGTAGGACTGAGGGCTCTGTTAAATAGCCAGCATACAGCGCCTGCAGCTGTTAGTGGCCGTTTTCTACAACAATTCCTCCGTTCAAGCTTCCAGTGCAGCACTAATTAAAACGGGGCTTTCTCCATCTTGCCACGACTCTTGTTGAAGAGTTGCGGACGCATTCAGACACTTGAATTCTGATAGATACATCCCAGAATTAAAAAGCTAACCTCTGTTTCTGCCTTTTCCCACCACTGATTTAAAACCTGAGGTATTTGAGGCAGTGGAACAAGCTGTAAACAAACATATTAACATCATGCATTTATTATCAGACATTTTTTAATTTATACATTGGCAGATGCAAAGCAACATTAGTATTTGAAGTCATGTTTGTTGTCTGTCAATTTTAAGTCTAACATTCCCTCTCTTTTAGCTTTGTTTTGGTTTCTACATACTCCAGGTGCAAGCTTGTCACTGACTTGCTGTTTAGTGCTGAGCAGGTAAACTACAGCGGGTTTATCTGAGATGTATTGATAAATACAGTCTATTTTACTGACAGTAAAACAAAACAATGAGCTCCAAGACACCAAACTACTCCACAGAACAGAGGGAAACACCTAGATTCTCCACCATGAGTGAATGTTTCATCTGCATGGTAGTACGGCAGTTACATGTTCAATGTTTCTTTAGGCAGACTGAAATCATCATGACTGGAGACTGTTTACATGGACACTTGTTCAATAAGATGTGTGTTTACATACTTGTTATTTAAAGAAAGTTCTTCCCAATTCTGTTGCATTGGCTATAATTCAGATTATTAGTGAAACATTTGGTTCCATGTTAGTTAACAGCTAGTGACTCATGTAACCCACAGGTAATGCGAAATTGTCCTTTTGTGCTTTTGATTTCTTTTCCTAACTCGTGTTAGTTAAGAACCAGCTTTTGAAATTTGAGATGTCTATGAAATTAGCTATAGAATAAATTCCAATAAGACAAGTAACTACATGTGTCGAAATGATTCTGTAAACCGACTACTTTACTTTGCTTGGCAGACGCTTTTATCCAAAGCAACTTACATGGAGCTAGCGCTGGTTGTCTGGCTCAGGGACACACCTGGCAGTGAATAGATTAGGAGTCAGACGGGGTTCGAACCTGCAACCTTCTACATCCCAGTCTGACGCTTAAACCATTGAGCTACCAGGCCGCCGCCACTAATCAATTAATGGACTAGAACACAAAAAACAATATTTCAGAAGACACAAATATATTGCTTTTCCGAGCAGTTGGGTCCTAATGGTTGCACAAAAGAATAATGATGTGTTGGTTTCCAAGAGCAATCTCTGGTCCCTGCTACTTCCCTTCACCTTCTCCAGACTGGGCATTCCTGTATAGATTAGCTGAAAGTCTTTCCTGTTCTATTGAGGATAATCCCTCAAACAGGGCTGCTGGGATCTCATATTAACAATGATTTAGGCACAGTGAACTCCGGTTAGGTGAAGTCTCCACTTTCATGTTATGATGTGGCTGTTCCAGTTGTTATATGTAGATTGTCGAGAGAATAATGGCCGAAAGAAGAAAGGAGAGGAAAGTGAGGGGAACTATTTTTTTTACCATTCAAACAGAGTTCAAAGTCATCATGTGGATTTGAAACATGAATTAAGGTCACTGCAGCTCAGTCTCACTGAATCTGTGTGCGTGTGTGTGTGTTAGTGGCTTGAACAAGGGTGTCTGGGAGTTAACTTTTTAAGATGTTTGAGGTTTTAGGGATATTTCCACATAAGGTTTTCCTTTAGCCTCTCTCTCTCACACACACACACACACACTACCCACCACATAGCAGAGCATTAATCAGGACTGCATTAGTATGAATGAGAATTCAAAGAAAGCGCGGGTGAACAGGGTTTTTTTTTCTTCTTCTTCTTCTCGGGGGTCACACAGAAGAGAGTGACTCACATGTATTTACTCCACATAATGCGATTTAAAAGTGACTGAGAGGACAGTGCTGCCTTTAAGATAACAGGAAGCTTTAAATATCTCCATGACAAAATTGGGTATAGTGGGTTAGTTAAGCTGCTGTGATGTGATCCTCTTTTAATTTCTAAACTGAAACAAATGAGCCCAGTTCGTTTCATTTGGACTTTTTTTGGGCACAGATTCATGAATAAGCGGAATTATGTGGCAACAAAACCAGTAAGCTCAGCTTTATTTAGTTCAGCTCATTTTAGTCACATTCAGTAGTGAAATCTGGGAAGATTGCTGTAGGCAGCGAGCTGTCACACTTTCTCTACTCTACTGCAGATTTTGTAGGCAGAGGCAAGCAGAAAATGGCTCTCTAACAAGATTTATAATTTTACGCTGAGGGTTCAAGCTTTGGCTCATTCCCCTGAGTGGGATTGGTCAGCATTTATAATTTTAATGTATTCATGGAAACACTGCACTGTGTTCTTCTTTATAGTGACTTTGTGTTAGAGGAGATGCGGTTCCAACAGAAACATAATACCAGAATTAGCTGTGGAAACGCCTCCTCTGATGGCGCATGAGGAGAAAACACTGGCTTATTTCAAGTTAAAGTGAAAAGGACAGTACGGGCAGGACAGGGGTTTTAGTGGTTTTACAGTTCAGTGGTGGTGTTTGAAAGCACAGTCTTTCGGCAATGTGGGTGGCACGGTTGTTGCTAGCATCTCTGCTATTGTATTGTCATTGGCTCTATGCACTTGTCAGCGTCATTGCTCACTTTCTCCGGATAAATGTTGATTTTGTTTTATGTAAGGAAAGCCGAGGCAACAGTGCTTTGATTTGTGAAATGGCCATGGCCTCGCTATGAGAGCTTGTGTCACTGCAGATGTTCAAATTCCTCTGACATGTTTATTGTTTTCTTTTATTTCGCAGAGCCTCTTCTGCACAGCTCTAGTGCCACTGTTCGCCTGGCTACTCCTCCATGCGAAATCTCCTGTGTCATGTAAACAGAGGACCAGAAAATAACAAACACAAGAAAAGGGAAAATTTCCACTTCGCCGTTGTTTTTTTCTCCCTTACCCCCTTCAGTGTACCCACCACTTGTTGTCCTTTATTTGTAGCATAAGTGCTTTGGCATTAAATCTTATTATTTTTTGGTAAATAAACCAGTTTCTGGTAGGAATTACACACAGCTTGGTGTGAGGTCCTTTTCAGAAAGGGGCCTGGATCCTTTTATCCAAAATGTTTTCTATTTCTGGTTTTGTAAGACACTTTTGACTGCTTTGACAGAGAGAAACCAGGTTTTTCTTGCGTATCTAGGGGTGAGGTTGGGGATTTTTCTCAGCATTGTGGTGAGATTTATTCGAAGAGGCTGCATTTTTCCCGATTTCCCTCTTTGTTCTCTGTAAGTAGTTCCAGGTCCCCCCCAACACACACCCACACGCACACACAAATGTGCACAAGGCTCGATGATTTTGCATGAGCATGTGTGTGCATGAGGAGCACATGTGTGAATGTGTGTGTGAGGGTGAGGCGGGGACTTGATGTGACACCTGCTGTTGGGATGAATAGGGTCAGTGGCAGGGCCCTTCAGCAGGCAGCAGCTGCTTGTTCTCACTGCAAGCTCGACTCTGTAAGTGCTCCAAAGCCTCCAGGTCTACATGAGACCTTGACACAATACATAATGTCCCCTACCACCACCTCCTATCATTACAGTTATTATCTTCAAGTATTGCAATTCCCTCTCTCCCAGGGTCACGATCCTAATCGTTCGGAAGGAAATGTGAAATTGACCTGGGAAAAACATCAAAAACGAACTTCAATTTCCATTCTTGCACTTTCCGAACGCAGGAAGAAGTTTCCAGACAGCTGCTGACAGACAAAGATTCTTGGTATTTGCTTGGTCTGACCTGTCTATGCTCTCTTGCTGTGTGGTAGTCTGCCCTGCGTGTGACTTGGTAGGTCTAAAAAACATTCCCTGTGGCATAACAGAGGAAGAGGGCAAAAGACAAATTGTGAGGTATGAAAACATCAGGCTGTATTTTAGTTTCAAATGCCTCCACAATGCCTTCGATTTTAATTTGAAATTCAGAAAAAACATCATAACAAACACATTATAGGGTTGAATTAGAAATCATAGTTAATGTCCTTTCACAGCCTTTTGTATCTTTCCTTATCTATCCACCAGAGGTCAGCCTTTTATTAATAAATTTTGATGTAGTATACAAAACGGCATTTTCCATGATGGAAAAATTAGGGAATATTGAATGAATTACCAATGTACAGGCAATAATTTGTGCAGAGGTTTGTTGGACAAACCACATCCCATAGCCCAGGTGGTGTTTTTGTGACACTTGTGATGCCAGCGCAAGGAAAACCCCTCTGTCATCACAGTCACACAGTACACAAGCAAAGTACAGAGTGTGGTCCTGTTGCTAAATTAAGGGTTTCTTCAACAGACTTCAAACATTCAACCAGTAGTGCTGGGGATATTCCAAGCTTAGCCTTGCTGACTAAGGAGAGGTTTAAATTTTTCCACAGATCTATGTAATTTGTTCATATCTCATATTAAACAGTCAACCTGCACAACTGACATGTATTTTTTAAGCAAAGGGCGATGAAACAGCAACTGGGCCTATGGAGAAACATTGTTACAACAGGTGTTCAATAATTGTACAGTGAACCTCAAATGTGGCTGGTCTTAAAAAGTAGCCCAAGAGCATGATGACAAGTCACCCAGTACAACACAACAGACCCACAAAAACATTCCAGTTATTCTAACAACCCTCTATCTGATAAACACTGGGTGAAAGTGGGAGGACGACAAGGTGACAACCATTGCTAATGCACCAAGACAATAATCCCAAACATAGGAGTGAGTCAACCTTTGAATGGAAAGGAATAAAAGGAAAGGAATAAGATTTAAGTTCTGAAGTGACATGGACAAAGTCTGAACCTGAACAAGCTATTAAGTTCAGGGGATGATAACTTTTTCACAGAGGTGGGTGGTGTATTTAGTTTTTCATTGGAAGACCTGAAACTGTTCCCAGTTCACAGGGATTCACACAAACAGAGAAGAAATAAGGAGCGAGTTGAGTTTTCACAGTATGATAACCTAATATTGGACCATATAGCTCTGGATATCTGGATATCTTCCTGAACTTTATACAGGTATTTTATTCCACAACACAATTAAAATACATCCTAATCCTGTAAGTCATTTTTTCTTGAACTATGTACATTAAAAGAAGTTACTCTAAGGTGAAGGTTGTAATAGCTTGGATCTTTTGGAGAGTTTGTATTTGAAGTACATGACAGCCTTGGACTGCGGGGCTCTCCTGGGCCAGCAGGTGCGTCCATTGCCGAAGTAGTCCTCCAAACACTGACAGGTGTAGGAACCATCTGTGTTAACACACTGAGCATGACGACTGCACTGGTGAGACCCAGTCAAACATTCATCCTTATCTGTGGAAGAGAAGAGAAGGAGATATGTTTATAATGACTAGTGTCTGTTGGATTTAATTTCTCTTTATTAAGATCAGCTAAAGATGCCTCATACGAGACACCATATCAGTATGAAGAAAGCAAATGGTTTGTTTCAAACCTGCTGAAGAGATAACGCTGCAATGTTCATCACATGGATGAAAACAAAAACAGCTCGTGAGTAAGCCCACAGCTGAGTGGGTGAGCTATGAGTGCTCATCAAATAAACATGTTTTCTAGATCCTCTGCTGCCAAAGCACATCTTCACATGATCCCTCTCTCTCTGCCAATTAACACAGATGAGGAGAACATGTGGAGCTGTGCTGTGATCCATTTAGCCATTTACAAGGACTGACATGGACCAGATCTGAATGCAGCTTTAAAACTCTCACACATGGGCGTCCCTTTGGCCTCGCTGTCCAACGTGTTGTCTTAACGTCACTAGTTCAGTTGATTGCCCATGTTACCTATTCATATGATCTGTCAATGATGCAAAATGCTAAAAGAAAACCTCACACATATCTGTAGCACATAAGCCCACAGCTTCACATATCACAGTCTTTAATGAGTAACAGATGACCAGCTGTTTAGCAACAACGGGGATCTCCTGAATATTTAAATCCTCCAGAATACACATCAAATCATAAACATGTGATCAGAGCATTGCTGGGAAGGAGAGAACCTTGTTGTGATCCTTCCCCTAAAATAAGGGGTACAACTAAAAACGTTAACTTAAAGTAACTTCTTTCTTTCACCTCGACATTGTACTGAGCCCTGAAGTGTCCCCATCACAAAACCATCTTGACATACGCAGATAAAACTGCCGAAGGTGTTCCTGCAGGTCCGCTGCGGGAGGCATACATCAGCAACCTGTTGACACTCATCTACATCTGCAACAAAGTAAAGCACATGATTCAAACGCTTTGACAGCCTTTTCGTCACCTTTTTACAAAAACACACATACAAACCCAACCACTCAAGAGCAAGGTGCTTAAATATCTCCACAGTAAAACAGTAATTACCTTCAAAAGCACAAGAAATGCACAAATAAGTACCTTGACCTTGCAACCACCTCTTTGTACTGAAGCTTTGAAGGGTTCACTGCTGTTCCAAAAGAAAAAAGGAATGACCCAAATACTCAAATGCTTCACTTGAGGTGGTGTAAATACTGTAACATGGGAATAATAACTGTCAATAAATGCAAAGCTCTATGACCCGTCATATTTAATTTTAAGGCTGTTTATGATACTAATTCAATATCCAGTGGTTAAAAAGCTTTGGCGATTGTGAAAAAAATGTGACGTTAAACCTTTGTCTAAAAATCTAAATGTATTGTTTAGCATGCAGAAATATTTACAGCAAACTTGTACCAGGCTACTTTAAAGATCACACTTGTGCACTGGCTCAGATGCTGTGATACTGGAGGCTGAAGATCTCTTAGAGCGTGAGAACGTCTCCTTAACAGCTGTGAGAGAGGCTGGGGGAGACTCACTTTATTACAGAAGAGACGGTGTCTGATGGTACTGACTTATCAAGGGGGACTTCAGTCATAAAGCTGGGCACTGAGTCCGGTTTGTGTTTTCTGTTCATCTTGTAATTAAAGGCTTTTACCACTGGGTGCAAGACCCAGAGCTTTGTTGCATCGTGGTAACATGGTATTTTGTATGCTTCACCTGCTTCACAAGTAAAACTAATGTTTGCACTCTGAGAACAGCATAAAACAACTTCCCTGAGAAACAAAATAAAAGAGGAGACATTACTGCATGGCAATTCAAAAAAATTAAAAATGAGATGAGATCAATGCAGCTGCTTTGGTTGTTTTACTTCAGTTTGGAGAAAAACATTTTCAGACAAGCATGTTTATTTGATCAGCATGAACAATGTTAATAAAAAAGTTATCAACTTCATGGTAAGTCTATTATTTAGTTTACTTTTTTCCTCACTAGCCCCTGAGGGAAATATCTGCTATGTTCTCCTGCTGCTGCCACACCACAACGCAATTACAGTCATTTTAAGCAAAGTACATCCATTTTTGACTGACCAGAAGTTAATTGACCAGGTGCAACAGTTGGGTTCATACTTTAAATGAATTCACAGGTGACCTCAACAGCATCCAAAGGCCTGGAGGCCAATAAAGTGGTTGATCACAGAAACCTTTCCTTGATGAAGAAGTAAATTACTCTTGCATGGACAGTGGCAATTGTCCAGCAGTTCTAAATGTGTTTGTTACACCTCAGTCTTACTCCTTCCTGTCTGTAAGTCATGCAGTGTCAATCTCAATAATCAATTCATCTAAACCATATACATGTCTTTTAGAACCCATCCCGACTGGACTGCTCAAAGACGTTTTACCTTTGATTAGCTCGTTCATATCCAATCTGCCCTTTATTGTTAAAATCCTTAAAAAAGCTGTGGCAAAGCATGATAGCTCAGTAGGTAGAGCAGTTGTCTTCTAACCTAAGAGTCAGCGGTTCGATTCTCTGTCTCCACAAACGCTACATGTCGAGGTGTCCTTGTACAAGACAGCGATATCCCGTAGTAGCGCAGACATGGGTCTAACAGCTGTCCAAACAACCATTTCCCTAAGGGGATCAATAAAGTATTCATTACTATTATTATTAGAAACAGCACTGGTTAAAGTCACTAATGATCTTCTTTTAGCCTCAGACAATGGACCTAATTGTCAGATAGATCCCAATTTGTTCACATTTTCCATGCACACAAAAGTTAATTATGGGGTCCCACAGGGTTCCGTGTTGGGCCTATTCTTTTTACCTTAGACATATAACACTAGGCAACATTATAAGAAAACACTCAATAAACTTCCATTGCTACACAGATGACACCCAGCTATGTTTATCTATTAAACCAAATTACACAAATCAATTCTTAAAACTTCAAGCATGTTTAAAAAACATAGAGGCCTGGATGTCCTGTAACTTTCTACTCCTTCATTCAGACAAGACTGAAGTTGTTGTATTTGGTCCCAAAGGTCTGAGAGACAAGCTATCCAATCAAATTGCCACTATAGCTGATAATGCATTGGCCTCAAACACTTCTGTGAAGAATCTCTGCGTTATCTTAACGAATTCATAGAACCTTATTATCCCAGCAGAGCACTTTGTTTTCAGAGTGCTGGTCTATTTGTGGTTCTTAGAGTTTCCAAATGTAGACTGGGAAGCAGAGCCTTTAGCTATCAAAATACCAAAATCAACTTAACAACTAGCAAAATGGAGAGAAAATGACCAGCTCACGATTTAATGCACAACATATAGGGTTAAACTCCTTGAGAAGCAAATTGAGACTTTTTGAAGGCAATAACATGCAATATTCTTTAATGGCCAAGTCAGTTAGTTAAGCTCCGAAGAACGACGCAGCTTTTCAGTTACAGAAGACAAAACTGGAGTCAGAAAGCATCAACTGAAGGTGGCTGCAGTAAAGTCCTAGCAAAGCATCTGCAGAGAGGAAAATCATGGACAAAGAATTTGTGGGGGCTCCAAACTTCAGGCAGTCATATACTGCAAAGTATTAAAAATTATGATTCTATTCGCAATTGTGTCACTTGGTTTTTATACTAAAGAGCCCCCCGAAAATGTCAGTACTTGTTTAAAAAGGCTAAAGTTTCACAATGGTAAATCATCTCAAGTGAAAGCTTAAATCCTACACTTCAGTGACATCTTGATGCCTGTAAGAAAAACACATATACTTTACTTAATCTCAGCATGTGAGGTATGTCACTCTGATCAGTCACCACAGTAATGAGCTCAAAGGTGTTTTTAGAGAGGCACTACCTTCGCAGGTCTTGTTGTTAGCAGCCAGGTGGAGGCCGAGGGGACACATACAGTGCACCTCTCCCCCTCTCTCCATCTGGCAACCAAACTGGCAGCGAAGGGAGAAACATGTGGTCTCTGCTGGAAAACAGACAGGAAAAGAGTAAGAGAAATAGGCCACTGGATCACTGCTGAGAGAGCACACTGTCGTACAGGACCATGATTCGAATGTCCACAACACTGGGACTCTTTAGTAGTGACCGAACACAAGTTTTAAGCATCTTACTTAAACATGTCGTAAACATTTACGCTAGCCTAAAAACTACACTAGTATTAAGTCCTCTAGTACTTAATCTCCTATTATGGTATAAATTAATCTGTTTGTCTGGATATCTGTCAGAACACAGATTTTCTTTGTTTGTATTTTTAGATGCTGTTTTAGATGTACTACTCACTGGTGCAGGTGTATCCATCTGCACCGAGCGTGTATCCAGGTTCACAGTAACAGCGATAGCTACCGTGTGTATTCATGCAGCGCTGGGAACATGGTCTCTCCAGCAAACCACACTCGTTCACATCTGGAGTCAATATGAAACATTATTCAAGCAGTAGATAGAAATTCTTGTGGGTAAATCGTGCAGAAAAACACAGGTAGTGGTTAAGAAGTTAAAAACAAAGGCCTGACAATAATTTTGTGCGTTATACTCTACCATCAGCACAGTGTGGTCCTGTATACCCTCTAGTACACAAACACTTGTCTGGTCCCACACATTTTCCATTAACACATGTCTTGCACAGTGCTGTTGAAGACAATAGGGGACAAATGAAAAGCAAAATGTAACTACACTGGTGAAAAAAATTACTTAATAATAAAACTGTAACTTTCCACATCTAAACATTAAAACACATTTTTGCTTCTAGTTTATGGCATATTTTTACATACAGCAAACACAATATTCACATTTAAGTTGTGTTTCTGAGAATCTGTTAGTACAGTATTATCTTTCATTTATTAACTCTCGTGTGACCTTTGCCTTGTCTAAGTGCAGTCGATTTATCAGGAGCTATTTTTGCAGTTGCATTTTGCAGCTGGAATCAATGTTAATGAGAGTAGTGACAGTGAATGACTAATGGTTCTCTGTGGGTTAGTTAATATAAGAAAATTTTATTGCAACCATTTATATATATTAGTTTGCTGCATTGTCTATGAGAAAATGTTCACACGTGCAATTAGCAAAGTGGTACACACATTCAATACTCAAGAAAAAAGTGCTTGCCAAAAGAAAGTCTCTACTAAAAGTAGATGTACCACTTGTTATGAAAATTGTTATTTGAGTGTGTATTAAAGTTCATGTGTTCCTAATGTCTTTAGATATTGTAAGACTGTCTTTGCTTTGCTTTGAGTTATACAGCAGCAACAAGGTAAAAGAATCTCACTGCGTAAGAGTCTAGAACCAGTCGCTTCTAGGACCAGTATGTTGGCCGACGCGCCTTAACTTAAGCACTGTACTGGTTGTGTTCTGTACCATTGTTTAACCACTTTGGTGCCAGCGAAACGTTTACGGCCGGTGCCAGCGAAAGGCACTTTGAAGCTAGAGCTCAGGGGCCTGGTGCCGTAGTAGTTAAGTCATTTATGCATTCAGTGCCAGCGAGAGACATTTGATACTAGTTAGGGTAAAATGAGTAACGTTACTAGCCTATGTATAAGAGATGAAGATTTTATGAATGAGATTTTACTCAGATTGTGAGACTATGTATGGCAAACTGTATTTAAAGTATGAATGTACAAGTCTCCAATAACAAGTTAACAGTTTTAACTTTGTACTTAGCAAAGTAATATCTGCCAAAAATACTTAGCCCAAGTATAGAGTTTGCAGAATGGCCCTGATTTCTGAGTGTTGTGTACATGTGTTGAGTACATACGGTAATATCGTAATGAAAGTGGTGGCAATCTGTTGTATTTTTACACTGATTCAACGTTCATAAATATGTTTTATGCAAAGTGTCTATTGTACAGTTGTTCATAAATGTAGTGAAGACAATAATAGTATAATTATTATTAATAATAATGATGATAATAATAATAACAATAATACAATTTGTTATTTATACTTTAGTAATCCGAATGGGAAAATTTTAAAATTTTTCTCCACTCACGACAAGTAATGTGTTAGTATAGGAGGTAAGGAAAACGCAAAGACAACAAAAGACGCAATAATCAAAGGCTCAGACAGTTATTTTGCTATTTTTTGCCAAGATAATGGACAGAAAACCTGTGAACTCTGGATAATGAGTCATTGTATAATTCTGTTGTCACTAAATCACAGAGTGACCTACGTTGACAAACGCCATTTACATTCTTCCACCCCAAACAACAGGAAGTAGTTTGTCCATAGTTGCAGAGTCCTGGCTGTGCCTGACCTCCAGTGAGCTTCAACACATCCTCCAGTGACCTGTGGAGGCAGGCACAAAAGGTTAATGGATCATTAAGCATTGTCGAGCTTCAAGGCTTGACTGTCACCACAGAATCCAGACAGACTTATGCCCAGGAGTCGGACAACACACCTCATTTCTAGTGTGAAGTCAGTAGTTCGTCTTTGAAGTGTTGGCTGAGGGAATTTTATTGGGAAAACATACAATAAATAACAGCTAGAGTGTAATAGGAATAAAAGTACTTTTAGATGAGAAGCTCTGACGAGGATATTTGGTTAATAGATCCAAGATTTCTGTCAATATTTGGTAGGTCTCAGTCTGATAGAGTTATATGGAAATTTATGAAACCGAGTCTTGCCCTAAATGGGTCGAGGAACAAACTAGTGATGCACATTTGAGACTTCAACAGGATATTCCAGCATAATAGGATTATGTCCAAGTTTCCTACTAAGACGTAGCTTGAAGTTCATAACTTGATTAAATTTTTTTTAAATACTAACCTTTTCCTAATTCAGAACAGCTCAAACTGTCAGAATTCCTTTTCAACTTCCCTGACATTTTGCACTGAGCACTTTTCTTTTTTACACACTGTACTTTAAGATGTAGTGAGTCATATCTATCTATCTGTGACTTTATATTTGATTACAACCATGTCCATATAACAGTTTGTAACCAGAATGCTGGAACCCATTTAATGCAGTTGTATATTATAGGCACTTATAAAGCACTTTCCTCCTTCCCTTGCATTCACAAGAAAACCCCTCAAGTCTACGCAGCAATCATTTCTCCATCATTACAATCTGCTGTCTGAAACAAAAGTGTAATAAACGACATGGCATAAAGGGCCCACTGAACAAGCTTCATTCATAACTGCTGCTAAATCTCCTCACACCCACAGTGTAAGAGGCTATTAAATGATTAGACACAGGCCACGTAGGATCATTTCACATGCTCACACATGTAGTGGAGAAGGCCACCAGCAGTTCATGTGAGAAAAATCCACAGTCTTTCTTTCTGTGTTGTGATTAAGATGCTCACTGAACACTGCCATGTGTGGTCTTAAGAAGGATCATTTCAAAAAGTGCCAACAAATTTACATGTCATCCAACAGTGAAAACAGTCTTACCTTTTCTGATGATAAGCCAAAGAGAACGTAGTTAAATACACCATCACCACAAAGACCCAACAGCTTGTTTCCGTCATTTTCTTCCACCACATTTTTTATTGTAACCTTTTAAGTGCATATTAGCTGCGTCTACTCTCACAAATCTTCTCTCTGCCTAACGAGACACTTGTCTTGTTGTGTGTGTTTGAAATGTAATTCTGAAGGTGTCTTCCGGTTAAAGGGTATTTAACTGTGTATGAGTGGTGGTTGTGTGTGTGCATGTGTGTGAAGGTGGGTCACGTGATGTAATTATAGGGTGCATAGAGGTGTGACAGTTCACCTGTGAGGAAAAACAAAGGGAGGGATACACAGAGAGAAGAACAGTAGAAGAACAACATACTGTATGATATATACTGTAATATATAATATAATCCTGATAACAACATGGAATACATAGACAATTGGGGAAATGCTTTGGAGAAAACCTGGGCTGCTTAGAGGAGACAGCATACATTCCAGTTTGGATGGTGCAGCTGTCATTTCCAGAAATCTGTCATATTAATTATCATATTCCTAGAAGTACAGGTGGAGGAGTCGCAGCAAACTCCTGTTCAATAATCAATCCCAAACCTAAACATAGTTATAGTTACTTTGAGAGCCTCAATCTTAGTCTCTCTCATCCAAACTGGATAAGTCGAAAAACTGGTTAATTTGTTAGAGTATAAATTCCCCCTGTTCCTTACTCTGAGTTTTTATCTCAATTCTCATCTCTCAGCAGCGATGACTTTGTGAATTTATTTACAAATAAAGGTAAACTATTAGAGAAAAAAAAGATCAGGTCCTTTTTCCCTCCTTCTGCAATTTTCTGTCTTCTGAACGTTAACTGGGAGCTGGTTCCACAGGAGAGGAGCTTGATAGCTGAAGGCTCTGCCTCCCATTCTACATTTAGAA
>JAUMTR010000001.1:6795380-6834160 GCA_032270685.1 Microctenopoma stevenorrisi
AACTGGAGGCTTTTGAGTGAGTTATTGGGACATCCTATCAGTAATGAATTACAGTAGTCCAGTCTAGAAGTTACAAAGGCATGAACTAGTTTCTCAGCATCACTTTGAGACAGAAGAAGAAGAATACGCTTTGTTGTCATTAAATACATTTTTACATGTTACAACGAAATTTGTCTTCTGCATTCAGTGGCCCATCAGTGAGCAGCCACAGGCTGCGCTCGGGGGAGTTAGTGCTGAGTGTTTCGCTCAGGGACACACTTGATATGGGGGTTGGGCTGGGAGCTGCAGCTGGGAATCGATCCTGCTATCTTTGCATCCCAGCCCTCTGCCTTAATTACTGAGCTAGATACAATGTCTCTGAGATTTTTGGGTCCAAATAAAATACCCTCAGTTTTGTCTGATTTAAGGAGTAGAAAGTTACAAGACATCCAGGACGTTATATCTTTTAAACAAGTGTGAACTTTCCCTAAATGATTGGTTTCATCTGGTGTCATGAATAAATGTATTGTGTGTCATCTGCATAAATATAATGATATATATATAATATAATATATAATATTCTCAGTCTAAAATAAGCTCAGTGTTTAGTACATTATGCTGTACATGAAAATTACCTTACGTTTGCTATCTTTTATTTGTTTTGGAATTATTTTAGCAATAACTAAAAGGTTTAAAATCTTTATTTATATAAAAAAAAATGAAAGACAGACACAGAAGAGGGCTAAGTATTTTCTAAAGGCTGTGACCACGACCTCAGGATCGGAAATAAGTGCTGGCAGCCACAGAGGTACTGCCTTTGAAGCCTTAACTATTTCCAGCACTGATCAGAGTGCAATCAGCACTCAAAGGCGGAGTCCACGTCTGGATGCCTGGTGGTCTGCTCTCAAGGCACACACACACACACACACACACACACACACACACACACACACACACATATAGGTCTTTGTCATTAAGCTGATGTCATGTGTTAACGTCCCTACAGCTTCACTGTATGCCCAGATCAAACTGATCACATAATACCTATATACGCTAAGGCCAATATTATTTTGGCTTTATCTGGTCTCAATTGTCACCTCAGTTTGTCTTATCCCAGCTCATGGCACATATTTGGCAGGTTTGCCTAAACCCATTCAGCTAATTATGAGATTTCTATGGGTTGGTGGGCACAGCAATCTGCCACCTTAGAGGAGACCATAGAACAGAAGAACTCATACTGTAAAACTACACAGAACTAATCGTCTATAAAGGAAAAAGAGTTGCTGTATGGCTGATAAGAAGGTATAGTGAAAGGTGAATAGGGGAATGAAAATGTCCATGTGAAAAGTTTTGTTTTAGTTCAGTTTGAACTCCGTCTCTCTATACACACATGTTCACATCCACCCAAACCTCTGTCTTGGATGGATTTTTGTCAATTATGTCACCACCACACATCAGCAAGTGAGGTGAAAAGAAACCATAAAATGGCGGTGCGTGGTCTGCCTTGAGTTGGTGCCAAACCACACTCCATATCTGTCAAATACAATACAATTATACTTAATTCTGCCTGCCAAATAGGAAAGTAGTGGAAGAAAAGGAGAAAAAACACAAGTGGCCATCAACAGTAAAACAGAATGATAAATGTTGTCGGTGCTAGCAAAGTGTGTGGCAAGTGCAGGAGTTGATCACGGAGCTGTGTTGTGCTGTGTTCCATCTGCCAGCATGGATTGGGTGGGAGAGGATCTAGATTTCAAGTTTGTGTCTGCACCAGATCTGCAAATCCTCCTCCTCGTTCTTCTCTTCTGACCACATTAGAGGTGTAACACATTGGTGGTCTTTGTTTCCTCAGCTTGAAAACGGATGCCCCACAAAGAGATCAGATGTTATCCCTCACCCCCACCTGCTCAAAAAATATAACATATCCGTCATAACTGATGAGGTTGGAGTGAATCCCCTCATGTGAAAATGAGATTCCTGGAACAGTGTTGGTGGTCAGTCTCACAGAAGATATAGACAGCCCTTCTGCTCTTATTAAATAGTTCTTATTCATATGTAATAGTGACATGTGGGTGAACTACGGGACAATGCAGATGCATTCTTACTTTTACATTTTCCTTGGAGATATTTGAAATAAAAAGACCACAGGCATACTGGGAGGTCACATGTATCTTAATGTTACCGTCATTGATAATGACTTTGGGATTAAACACTAAGATTTAATTTGCACTACAAGAGTCTGAGTCCAAATGAACACTTGAGGTATTTCTGTCTTTTTGGTGTTTTTTCTTTCTGTTTAATGTTTTATGTGTCAACCCTTGTAACTCCTCAAGCTTTATTAGAAACAGATTTGCAGGAATAAGTTACAATTTGTGAAAATATTACTAAACACCTTTTACGTAGACACCATACACTGTGAAATAGATACATTTTTGTTGGGCTCAACTTTGCAGTTTATAAGAGTGAACACAATAATGTGCTAGGCATGTTTTACTTATTAAGGCCACGACATTACATATTAGCTGTGAAAAGCCTTACACTTAATTTTTCCACTGAACTATCCCATACTGCAGCACAACAAAGCTTTCTGTTACTCTGAGTTGTCCGAATCGACAAAAGCAAGAAACACTGCATCATATTGGAATTGTGTGCAGCTGCTCAGCGCACAGAGGCGTCCCAGCTGAAAAGAAGGAGAGGTAAACCACTGGTCAATAAACTTTTTTGCTTTGCAGCAGGAAATGCTCAGTGCAGTATCCCTCGTGGTATGCATGATAAGCATACTGTAGCCTATAAACTATATCCGTCTTCTTCGTCTATATTCATGCATTCATGTTTATGCATATGCCTGGGTGCACGTGAAAACTTGAAAAAGTACATCTGGTTCCAATGCACATGCAAGTGAATACATGTATGAGAGTATATTTAAAGCAGACACAGATTTTTCTTCTCTCTTTTTTTATTAACTGTAACATGATATTAGCATGTTTTAACGTGATCAACATAGTCAACAGACATTTAAACATATTTATTGTCTTTGATTAATTATCAATCAGATTACAGAGGTACACGCTCAACAGTACTTGTCTAAAAATGTAATACACTACAAATAGCAGTATTTAATACATTCTCTAAAAACTCCACTATACAATAATTTTTGAAGGTGATGCTGGTAATAACATCAATGTTTAGTTTAAATCTGTTGTTTTGTGTCACATAAATGTTATTGATGTTTCTGCAGATACTGAAAATGTTCAGGTCTGGTAAATATTATCATTAATATTATAAACACACCAGTGAAACAAAACCTTTTAGATGGAGAAAATCTTATTTGTGAACTACTTTCAAATTTGTGCTATAAACTACAAACCTTCAATTCTTCAAGAAAAATCGTGCCTTGGTGTGGAACAAAAACGGCTGCTGGTAAACACGGAGCTGATTTTACCACTGTCAATACTGACAAGATTATAAATAAAGAATTCTGAGCTCCTTATTTTTCAAATAATGAAACAACATGATGTATGATGGGGCTGTGCTGAGACTTTCACCATGGAGTTACATCAGTGATTTGGTTGATGCCTTTAGCAGGTCACATAAAGTGACAGACAGACAGTCTCAGTTCAAAGCTCAGGGAGGGTATGCAAAGGAGGTGCCCAGGTGTGAGGGGTTAAGGGTTGAAGGTCAGGGGTAAGGTGAGCAGACGGGACACCTGCGAGGGCCTGATGAGGACAGCAGAGATGTTTGTGGCAGGAGGACAATGTAACAGATTTGAGGGAGAAAACGTGGGCTGGGGGGGTGTGGGGGGTAGGAGTCTGACACCATCCACCACCATAGTTCTGATAACCAACTTTAATCTGTTGCACTTGTGAAATGAAATTTCTCTGAAAAGATACATTGCTGTCAAATGTCGGTTAAATATTGGTAAACTGAGCACAATACTGGGCTAATAACACTTTTATATTTTGGTCAACAGGTGCATTAGTGGTTTGCACATTGCCAGTTTAGTTAGTTAGTTAGATAAAAAAATACAACAATTCTTGGGTTTGATATTCTCAGCCGTTTGTTGCAAGTGGTTCTGATGTGTGTCACTAATATATTCACTGTGTCACTTCAGATTTTATCAAATCTGATTAAAAGGTTCTGGTTGACATGTTGAAACCTGAGCATCAACAGGCAGCATGGCGTCAACTGTCGTTGCACATGATTAAACAATGCATATCGGCACACAAGCAGTAGTTTTTACAATGTGTGATTTTATGTTATATATTATATTAAAGTATGTGTTTTTTTTTACTTTTGGTGGTACATGGGTCATTTTAAAGTCAGGTTCAGACTATAAAACTGCCTGATTTATATGATCACCTTTCCTTCCTTCTTTCCTTTCATGCTTCCTTCCTAACAGCCTCTTCTTGTTTCCACTTTGCCATGCCTGTTAGGCTACAGCTAAATTTGAAGTACACAGTGTACACAGAGGCAGCGCACCCATTAGACACAGAGCTTTGGGAGAGATTAGGATGCACACAGTGCACCACCAGCACCACCATCTCCACCACAGGCAGTCCCTGTACCAAAACAAGGATTAGAGCTTTGGCGAATGTTGAGGCAGCACGACGGAAGAACACGTAACCATGCAAAAAGACACCAGAGCATCGCCAAGGAAAATTGGTCACTCCACTGTATGTTTTTGTCTTATGTGGCACTGATGAGAATGAATGGGCAATATTTTCTGAGAAGGAATGAGTAATATTTCTTTTTCACTTCAATATTTCACAGAGGAAATGTTTTCTCTGTCTCTTTCATTTCTGGAATAACACTTGATTTATTTATGATTCATTCTGTTGAGTGCACTCTGATGCCGGAGTTGGAGTTATGGGGGTGCATTTATGGGATTGTGTGTGGGTTTGACTGAGAGGCCACAATTTATTGTCATAGCAGGTCCATAAATAATGTGATTTTTTTGTTTACCAAGCCTTTTTTGTTTTACAGTCATTAGACACACTAAGTGAAAGCTTTTCTTTCTCAATTTGGAGAGTAAGCTGTTTCCAGCTGCTTGCAGTCTTTATGCGGCGCTTAATCACCTTCTGACTCAAGCTTCATATTTAACGCACAGGGACAGAGAGGGCTTTTAACTTTGCAAGTAGAAAAATGAATTTCCCAAAGTTTTGAAGGTAAGTTTAAGCTTATTATTTGATATTTGATGTTGAATCAATTCTGTAACAGTACATGTAAAGCTGTGGTTGTCTCCACACATAAGCACTCATGTGAGGTTTTCTCTTTCTGGTTTGTGTGTTATCATTTATGCAAAGCTTCAACCTCTTTGTTACTGCGTCTGATAAACTCTTTGGCCCACACAGCGCAGCAGAACAAGCCGTGCCTGAGCAGATAACGAGGCGACAGGCATCTGGCGGAGTTCACTTGCCTGGACACACAGACACAGGGACAGAGAGCTGATACAAGCTATGGCCCTACTTCAGTCAGACGAAACCACATCTTTGTAAGCAAGAAAACCAACTGTGTGTACTTTCTGTTCCCGTTCACTGTAACTTTCTCTATTTACTGTAAAACAAGAACACTCACGAGCGAAGTCTCTGTTTGAAGAACAAATATGTATGAGAACACAGTCATCAGAAAGTTAACATTGGAGGTCCAGAAAGTACAAGTACACCGAATTGCAGTAAATAGGTGAAGTGTGTCCCACTGCAGTGGTCAATGGACCACAGTCATCACACTGACACTTTTTGGCTGTGCTTGGTCTCTTTGGTAAACACATACACACAAACTCAAACACGCACTATTTGACCCCAGTGTTAGATGTAGTGTTAGCAATAAGGCAGTGGCGGATGTCCGTCTGTTGACTCTGTGTGATGTAAGCTCGAGATGAGCCCTGAAGATTAAGAGTGGAGGCAAACACAGGACCCTGCCAAGATGAGCCACAGTGTATACAGATTAATATAACAATGCAGCCACACGAGCGCTGCCGTAAACCATTTGCATAACTCTTTTTAATGTGTTTCGGAAAATTTCCTTGCGTTGCTTTGAGGAGATAGCCCCACATGGAAACTTATACCTAGGTGGTCCATTCCAGCCGACATCAGTTGTTTACCTAGCCCGGCTGAGGATCACAGAGATGGGAAGCAGACAAAGAGGGATGTGTTGTCTTTGACACCCACATGCGCACATATAGACCAGAGTCACACACAGGAACATGTGATATGCAATCTGAAAGGACTTGCATGCTACTGCACTGTCCCGGTAACTTTAACTCATCCTCTGGGATGATAAAAGATCATTAAGTCTGATGCTTACTTTTGGTCTGCCTCAAGTCGTGTTACCATTTACTGGCCTCTTTCAGGTTGCTTCACAGCATCCCAGCATGTTAGTCTCTACTTTACAGTTACACTGACTTTACGCTCACTCTGTGGTTTGTTCCACAAATATAGAGATAAGAGAAGGATAACTCCCGTCTCATTGAGACTGTTTTTACCTTAACAAGCTAGATTTTAACTGGACCATTATGAGCCAGTCATTTTGTTCCTGTCAAACACTGATCATTTTATGAACTCTATGACAAAAAATGCTCACAGTCACACTCATTTTATGAAATACTTCTCCTGACAGTGTTGGGTGGCCTAACAGTTGCCCCAAAGTCTCTGTTATATATTAATGCTTTCTCAACACTCCCCTCATTTTTTAACCACCACCCCTCACCCATCGCCAGGCTTACCTGTCGCCCAACACTCAGTGCTGCCTTCAGCCCTCTGTCGGGGTTTAGCATGTGTTAACATGACAGATTGAGCCCCAGTGGGAACCTTAATTGCATCATTTCATGGATGCGAGTCAGTGCTGTGGTCCAAAAGAGTAAACAAGCTCTAAAATCCTGGAGCAGAAAAAAAGGGAAGGGTGATCGAGGGGAGAGAGAGGGAGAAATAAACAGAGAGGAGGACAAAGACGGATGTAAGGAAGACATGAAGAAATGCTTCAGGGTAGGAGCTAGCTGAGGTACTGAGATGAACTGAGGAAGTGTGAAATATAAGCTAGTGGAGGTGTGAATACATCATGACAAAACAAAACAGGCCAAAATCCTCAGTGAACAGCCTAAATCCACTCCAAGGTGGTCGCCGAGTGTGGTTTGTTTTGTTATGTGATAAGCTGTGAGTTTAGCAAGGCAGAAGGAAAAGGCAGCAGCAGGCCAGTCGGAAAGTGCGTCTTCATTAGTGAGCGATCTGGATCAGGAAATATGAGATTTCAGCTGCCTCAGTCCTACGTTTCAGTAATAGTACCCACTGAATATGCCTAGAGTAAACACAGAGTGTGAGGTCACAGAATACACAATGCGATTGGGGGGGGCAAGATATGTAGCTGGTGGACATCTTTGTGCGTGTGTTCATCTTTGTATAGACAGAAAAAATACTCACTGAAATGATCATCACAAATGTTGACACAGTCCAGATCGTATCTAATATTTTCACATAAATCATTATGTTGGTACCTGCGACAATTTATATTCAAAATGACAAAGAAGCAGTGTGAGTGGTGTTAACGCACCTGATTATTCAAATGTTTTTCCCCGTCGACTCCATTTGTTAACGCGTGACATCAAACATAGAGCATACGTTTAGCATTTCCACAGTGGTATTGTGGTGAAGTGGTAGGCTAATATACTGTACAGTTACATCACAGTGGAAAGAGTTATTCATGGTGCAGGGAGAGTTAAACAAGACACAAGCACAGTGAACATTTCCAGAAAGCTGCCATGGGCAGACATGGGCGGCATTAGAAACATCGAATCATTTGACTCAGACTTTTGAATAATGAGCTATAATTTGGATTTGATAAATGATGAGTGCCAGACAACTTAAAAAAAGCCTTATTAGTGGGTAGTGAAAAAAATACATTAAAAATAGTGACCTACATTTTGAAGTTCTGTCCGATTTTTTTGTGAAAACCTTAGTTAAGCAGTTGGTTAATTAAATGGATCATTTAAACATACAGGACCTTTGACACACCTCTTTTCTACCAGTATAATTCAAAGACTGCTTTAAAGCTGGTACCTAGATTTGAACCAGATCGACAACCACAGAACTGTTCCGTAAACTGGTTCCGTAGCGTCACAAAATCTTTGTTGCTGCACGTGCATAGACGTTATATCGACTCCCAAATGGCACCGGCACCAGAGCTCGGACCCAGTGAAAAAGGAGTATTCTGCATTATATGTGTATTTTCTACGACATAAGTCATAATACCAGCTGTTGTGTGAACCTCCATGTCCATGTGTATCATGTAGTTTGAACAACAAGCCTGAAGCCTGCACAGACCTGCCATCAAAAAACAGGGTACCGATGATCCTGGAGATTTTATCATTTGAGCACGGCAAAGTGAGAAGCTGTAAGGTGTAAAAACTCAATAAGAAATGAATCTCGTGTGAATAAGGGATTACATCCACCAGGTGGGGTCAAAAACATGATTTCACATTAAGGGTAAAGTTGCTGTGAAACAGCTGGATGTAAACAACAGTTTGAGAAACATGAATGTGCACCTTCGTTGTAAGTCCAATGCCACACAGCTAGCAAATGAAAAGCTGATTGTGAAGGATGAATGTAGAACGTAATAAAAAATACTCCTTAGAGAATATTTAATTCATCATGATAGAAAAAAAAAATAAGGGAAAAGAAAAAAGTTAAATAGTTATAGCCTAAGATTTGTGCAGCAAATGCTACACGACCTAACATGTAAAGTGCTGAGGTCATACACAGACAAATGTTAGCTCGAAAGGAATTTAAAAAATGGAAGTTTGGATAGTTTCAGCCTGATGCATGGTGAATGACTCATGCAAATATGCACGATAGTGTGCAGGATAGTCTGATCTGTTATTATTGTTGCACATATTTACTACTTTGTGTAATTATTTATAGTTTTATTTTATGGCACAGGGTAGTGAAAGTCCCAGGACAGAGCAAGTGTTGATTACCAGTTGTAGCTCCCAGAAGTTAACACAGAATAGAAAAGCAAGTAAACACGAGTAAATAATGATTTGCTTTGTTCTGGATGAGGAGAAGAAGAATGACATGTCTTCTTTTTCATCACGAGGCTTTTGTTTTTTTCCTGCTCTGTAGGACTTCTCCTGTTACCCTACAAGTATTGCTTTTGCTGATTCTTTCACTCATGTATACAACATTATAGCATGCACTTCCAGCCATCTCAGTCCTACAAATATTTGGTATACAGACTCCTCATGTTTATTCAAAGTACTAAGTTACACTGTTTGGGAAAGATAGCCAGACAAGGGCCCTTTGGGAAAGAAAAAGAAACCATTCCAAATGAAAAGTAATGATGCATGCCAAAGATAGTGTATAAACTCAAATATACGCTGGACCTCGCAACACCATTGGACAGTTCCACTTTATGCCATTTTGATTGGACCTGAACAGCACATAGACAACTTAGGATTGCATTACTCTAAATATGGCAGCGTGACTGTTTGAGTGTGTGTGTGTGTGAGAGCAGAGTGAGGTGGGTGGTCTCCACTCACTATCATTATACAACACAAAGCCTCATTGGTATTTTGAGAAGGAAATTAATATTGCCATCAGCAGTGGCTCTTGCGTGTGTGTGTCTCCATGCGCGAATATCTATGTGCACTTCCGAAAAAACAGAGCAGAGAATTTTCCACTTCAAATGAGGAATTTTCATCCTGAACTTTGAGTGATGCCATGACGCTGCATGACGACATAGCAGCCATCACCAGACTCACTCCTCACTGTCAACTCTGCAGGCAGCTTTTCCATCCATGCTGGAGTTAATGGAAAAACCTGGGCTTGGAGCCACATTGGCCCAAGTTTAACTTAAACACTTTCTAATCATCATTTCTTTCGTCTTTTTACCTGGCGGACAATTGAAATCTTTACGGATCTTGTAGATATGGTGGAGATGTCTTCATAAATGTTAGAAAATGTAACTGGTTTGTATTTAATAATCTAATGAACACAAACTAAATCTCATGCAAAAAATACAGCATGAGCTGGTCTACTAAGGGTAGGACCACATCTCTGAAATAAGCAAAATAGTGCGTGCTATGGATTCTTTGCCTTCATAAAAATGAAAAGTGGGGGGGGTTTGTCCATGTGGAAGCGTGGAAAATACAGTGAGGAGAAAACACAAATACACATGCAATGTGATTTATCCACTGCTGATCACCTGGTTCAGGGGATTTCAACCAATCAGAAGCTGTGACCACAGAGATGGTTGGGAAACCAAACAGGGCAGTGGCCTGGGGACCATACCCTCCAAATGACTTAGCATTTGCGCTGAACTTTTATGCTCTTTGTGGTTTCTAGAATGCATTTCCTCCTGTAATACTGAGACTGTAGTTCATCAAAAATATTATTAGCCTCTTCCACTAACACCTTTAACTAATCTGCAATGAATTTGTTGTTCTTTTATTCTTTTATTTTTTCCACTCACCTCATCTAGTTGACGCAGATGGCTGCCCACCCTGAGCCTTAAAAGGGAGTTTTTCCTCTCCACTGTTGCATTCAGGAGGGATTGTGGGGTTTTCTTTATTCTGTATTTCTATATAATGTTAGATCCTAAAACCTAAACCTTACACTGGAAAGTGCCTTGAGATGATAGTCACACAAAATCCTCATTTAAATACAACTGCCTCCATCATGTTTTTTTTCCATTTACAATTTCTTTTAGCAAATCACCTGTAAAACACCCACAAATAAATCTTTTTTAAACAGCTTTCAACACTGGACACTCAGTTCATTAGTGTGTATTTGGAAACTTAGTAAATCAAATGTGCCCATGCCAAAATGTGACATTTTCACTGGATCCATACCAGGGGTGTTGCAGTCCATGGTTAATGTCTCAACCCCAAGGCTAGGGCCCTGGTCCAGAAGTGGGCACCTCTGACATGTCTTTTTCAAAGTCAGAAATTGCAATGAAAGACTTTTCACTTATAGGATAATTAAAAAGTTAGTTAATAAGGTGCTCTTATCTCTGTATGCCCCATGTTTTAGTCTTTTTTTTGATTTTCAAGCTTCCAGCTTTACTGTGTAGATTTTGCCTCTTTCTGGCTGCACCTGGCAGCTATTTACAGCTAAAAAGGTCTGATATACTTACTATGATATACCTTACTAATCTCCAGTTCTAGACGGCACATAAAATGTAAACTTAAATAATTGCCTCAATAGCCCAATATCACAAATTTACTGGGAGGGGGTTTTCAATTTGTACAGTGAACCACAACCCCTGTCCTTAAATCAGATAAAAAAAAACTTGAAATGGGAAAAATTAAAATTAAAAACCTCGGTAGGAGCAACAGGGATCCCTCTTTCTGCCTTGTTTGCAGAATTAAATAAATTATTAGTTTTACAGTATGAACAATATGGATTATCTAAACTCAAACATGTGTATCAAGATAAATTTCCCCAAAAATTTGAATAATGAATTGATATTTACTTGGTCTAAAGTTGATTTTTTTTCCAGTAAGGGCACATTTCCTTGTTTTTCTTCTAATAAGTAGTTTTTTTGAAAAAAATAATTTCAATAGCTTTTTTTGGCAAATCAAATATTTAAAACAAAGCATTACCAAGTCTTACTGTCCAAATTCACTGTTCATACTAAAACAAAAGAGACACGTATTTCAGACATGCTATAAATTTTAATAGACATATTGATATTTCTGAGGAGAAACAAAGTTATCCCTACTTTTATTTACAATACAGAAATAAAAAAAAAGTCACATACAGTACAATAGTAAAAACAACATAGAGAACTTAAATAATTATTTTATTTGTGTAACTACTTAAATAATGAAAATGGTTATTCTATTCACACCACGTCGTCTCAGCAGCTACAATGCAAGTTTCACATTAAGTGCTAAAAAAAAGTATAACTTTTACAACATGAATTCCATTTTGACTCATTTAGACCAGGTAAAGTTGATTTATTTCAGCAAACACAAGCGAGGTGGGAGATGAACAACAAATACATCTTTTATGAGACCAAAGTTTCATTAATCATAATTTTTGGAAACTTGCCTTTCAAAATAAAAGTTGGGACACAGAAAAATTACAACTGTTTGCCTTCAAAAGATTAAACACAATGACCGATGGTTGTGTCAAGACTCAATAGCAAAAGCTGAAATGTAGAGGTCTTTGCAGGATATGTTTTTAGAGAATATGCGCATGCATACGTACATGCTAGCTGGCATGTGAAGAGACAGGAAACATCAATGTGGCTCCAGACAGTCGCAGTCTGTGTTTAACTGTTGTTTGACTATATTTAGGAGTCAGTTGCACATTAGAGCATAATGTTTCATCTTAACTTTTTCTTTTCAAAGTTATCTCCATTAGACATATTTTCATGTTAATGTTAAATCTGCTCTTCCCAGATAAGATCTGTCTTTTGACTGTGAGCTCCTTCCACGGTGACCCGACGGGATCTTTGATCATCTCACAACAGACACACATTTCTGACAATGGTAATAAAACCACAACTGCTCTGAATTACGCTATGCAGGCACAGACATGCATTATTTTACCATGGGATAAAAAAGAAAGAACAGTAGAAAGAAATATGACTTCGTGTCTTTCTTAAAAGCTGCATATGTATAGGTACACAATCATAAAATGGCATGAACTGACAGGTTTAGTGTAAAACTGCTTTCTATAAACACCATTTTCTCCCATATATTATTAAGCTTAAAAAAATAAACCCTCCTCTATGATAACAATAGTAATGCTATAGTTTTTTTTTTTTTTTGCAATGCTAAGTAATACTTAGATAAGCTCTATTTGAAATGTACATCACCATCCTACTGTATCTCTTCCCTTTGTAGTTTTGAGTTCAGGTTCAGTTTCAGTGTGTGAGACAGTGAAAGGAGTTTGTTAAACCATACCTGCAATGGTGTGGTGTGGTGTGGTATGGTGTGTGTGTGTGTGTGTCTGATGTGAAACTACTTTTAATAAACGTGTAAGTTTGTTTTGAATAATAAAGTGAACGAAACAAATGAATACAGTGTATGGAAACCAACAACTCCATCCAGATTGTACGACACTAGCTTTGACATGTTCTCACTTAGTCCTTGCTAATTCTGTGTTAGATAAAAGTCCTCTGTTGTAGATTCGTTCTGTACACTGATAACAAAAGAGTGTTGCAAAACAAACTATACATACTGTATACCGCGATAGCGTGTAATGACAATATGCCCACAAATGAAACAGTAAGAAAACATGGTTTATTATTAGGGCCTTTAGAATAGTTTGGCACAAAGCATCGTGGGCTCTTTATGAACCAACACTGTCCCCCCTCAAAGTCTGTGTACTGTATGCAGATGTAAATTTTGCTGGGATGTGACTGAACCATGAGCACAACCTGAACCTTCCGTCGTGCCACTTAGCAATTTTAAACTATATGAGAACAACTGAAAAAAAATAAATGACCTGTCTCTGCTGAAATGCTCAACCTCCATTTTTCAACAGAAAACCCCTGAAAAGATCCAATGTCTCAGGTTAAAATGGTCTGTTCCTGCTCCTGTGGCGTGTAGGCGTTTTCTGAACAGAGGAAATGTTTGAGTGGAACTCCCATAACTTGACCGCGCTTGTCAATCACCGTACTGCTGGTCTGCAGGTCTCTCTGAAACGTGAACACGGCTTGGATGCCAGGCCTGGTGCTCAAGAGCGAGTAGCTTATAGGCGAAAAAAGGAGAAGAGTTTTGTGATGTGGATGAAAAGCAGTCTAACGGGGCTCCTGCATGTGTATTTGTGTGTATGTGTTCATGCCTATGTGGGTGTGACGGAGATTAAGAGGCCATATCACGGACACCTCGTCAGAGTCTGCTGGTGGTGGTAGGTAGATTTGTGTCAGCTTGAGGATGACTGTGGGGAGCAGCCCCCTCAGCGCACCCCTATACGATGTAGCTGGTCAGGTCCAGGAGATATGAGGTCATGTCAATGATGTGGTCCAGTATGCCATCTTTCTCTTGGTCATTGGGCATACCCCGCTCGCTTTTCTCGCACTGGGCGCCAGAATAGCCACTCTTACACAGGCACTTGTTGGGCTCCATACACACTCCTCCATTGCGGCAAGCTGGTTCACATTTGGCTACATTACAGTGTGGGATGAAGAGAAGAAGAATTAGGGTGTCGAGTACGGAAAAGATGCTTCCATGGTCTCAAAACATCAAATGGCCTTTAAGGATTTAAGAAAATTTGTTGCAGGCCTGCAGTGCAAGTTGTGCATTGCTAAACCTCATTTAACCATCTAGAAAGCAACACACGGATGATTGTCTAGATGATACTACTATGAAAGCAATAAATAAAAACCTAACAAAAGGCACTCACCAACACGACAGAAGGGTCCCTCCCAGCCGGGGCTGCAGCAGCACTTTCCAGTAGGAGTGCAGTGTCCGTTCTTACAGTGTCTAGAACAAGCTGTCATCAGCAGCTCTGGAGGTTCCACTTGACGCTGGCACTCCTTAGGGGCATGAGGCCTGCAACAGTTGTTAAAGAGAAGCGGGAAAGTCGGTATGCAGACACACACGAGTCACACATGATTTTAATCTAGTTAAATGGAGAAACCATCAGGGTTATTGTGTGCAAAACATAGCTGATTTCTTCAGTGTCCACGGTGTGTTTGGCTGAGCCAGTAATGGATGGTTCTTCCTTTGTCTCTTTTTAGGTGCACTGTGTTCTGTTTAGAAGTCACACCAACATAATTTCTTGTTTGCCAGATCATCACAGTTTCCACATTTTGTGCGAAATCCCATTTGTAACATTTTTAAAACCTCCTGCAGCAGAGAGACAAAGGGCAGGCTAATGTTGGCTACGCCCAATGTACTCAGTTATACAATGATTTCTGACAATAATGTAGGAAATATCCCATTTTTGTCTAATGTTTAGATCTGATGTATTGTGATGGCTGCAGCCATTTGTTTATTATAACTATGGCAACTTCAAGCGGAAATGTATTCTCCGATGATATGCATGGTTTCATAACATCTTTTGTGGAAAGCAATTTTGGGAGAATTTTATAAGTGGGATGGCAATTGTGTCCAAGATGGATTTAAGCTGCACAGCAGTCAACGCCCGCATTATGTTTTATTATTTTGACTCATGTTTTCCTTAAATTCTGCCTACTTGAAGAAGAATACCATGCATGAAGGGTTCCAGCAAATATAAACATAACTTGGAAAATGCAGACACACACAAATACAACCATCTCCACACCATATGTGTAAGGTCTACACACCAAACAGACACACTGCGATCGTTTCATATTAAGACAAACATCCAGACACGCAGCAAATGGGCTGAAGCAGTATTATTTCATATCACGCTCTACAAATCTGGAAATAATACAGTGCGTGCGTAATCAAGTTCAAATGTGTCTCTTAGTGCCTGTTGCCCCCCCCCCACACACACACACACAGTATATACAGTTTGTTCCGTGTGCTGCTTTTGTAAAAGAGAAAGAGGGAAAAACATAGATGTGTAATGAGACAATATAGTTCGCTGGACATTGAAAGACACACACTCTGACAAACATGTGTGGCCTGATGCTGGTGTGTCAGCGAGAGGCACCGAGAGACCTGAGGTCAGTTTGTGCGAGTGTATATACCCTACAGTACACTGTATATATGCAGTTCTTGGGGAGTCCACGAGAGAAAAGGTTTCATCAATCACCATCAGAGGGCAAGTGAGCAGTAGGAACCAAATTGAGATGGAGATCAAGACTCGAGAGCAGGGAGATCATTTTATAAAATGTACCATATTGCGTCCAGCTGGGTAGCTGGTACAAACTCTTACCTTCTGACAATGAAATAAAACACTTTAAACACTTTTCACTGCCGGTGAAAAGTGTTTACTTCCTAGTTTGAAAAACGTGTGGCAATTGTTCTGACAGACACTCGAAATGATAGCAGCGACAGTACTTTGACTTTGTGCGTGCTAAATTTGCTTTAAATTAGAAGATGAAGGTTGGGGGGTTGATTCCCATGCTCCCATCAGCAACCTACTCCAGACTCTCTCCACGCTGGCTTTTGTTGTTGCAGGCTGCATGTAGTTAAAAAAGATCGGAGAAGGGAAGCAAACAGAAAGAGAGCGAAAGAGAGAAAGAGTAAGAGTCCCTGGGGGATTTGGGGGGTCTGTAGCTAACACTGTTAATAGCAGGCAGGGGTCAGCAGCGCTACTAAACAGTCTGTACGGCTGCCAGGGTGGCTGTGAAAACAGCACCTGCTGGTAGCGCCACTTGACAAAGGCAGCTGGGTCAACAGCCACTGTGGGAATTTATCAACTTTGGGAGGGGTGGTGCATGTGTGAGAGCGACGGAGTGGCAGAGGAGAGGAGAGACAGTGCTCGCACATGAAGTAGCCGCAGGGACAGGGAGTAAGATGATGACGACGCAAATGAGATCTGTGCGTAGGATCACATGATAATGAAGACGACAATAGGGGGGGAAAGTGAGTGAAGCGCACAAGCTGATGAATAACAGCTTGGCTGCACCGATAAGACAGAACTAGGAAGATTGATGTTGGCTGAGACTGTCGCTCTGTGGTAAAGTTTGCCCTCCCCTCTGTCCTACAGCAGCTAAACATTAACATAACTGAACACTGACATCCATTCAGGTCTTGGCCATCAGAGCGGCGTGGATGCCATGCCTCAAATTTGTTCCTCATCTGTTTGATTATGTTTGTCTGTGTGTGTGTGTGTGTGCGTTTAGCTTATTGGCTCACAGGGTCTGTTTGACTGACATGAGGTATATGTGAGAAAAGGGCTGCGGAGTGGTGTACATTGTGCGAACTAACAATGGCTTAATCAAACGGCCCAGTGTGGTCTCTTTTGCTGTTTTGTCATCTGACTCCATTGTTTGGAGGCTTCTTTTGTAGCTTCATTCCTTGTTTTAATTGTGCAAGAAATTTACTGTGTATTGTAGAAAGCAGGGCTATTCAGCGGGACTGGCAAGCAGCTTTGTCAAGGGGAGGACCACAGCAGCGATGTAGGAAGATTTAGAAGGGATAGGAAAATAAAGAAAGGACTTTTTTTTCTGCAGCTTGCTGGGAGCTAACGTACCACACGCTCACACAGGCTGAAAAATGTGCAAGTTCCTGTGTACCAACCACCCACGTATCTGTGTATACTAAACACAGAGAGTAACAGATTAATATATCTACAAATGAGCACCCAGAGCCTCCCCTGCACACCCAGTGATTTGTGACTTCCATGGCTAATGCAGTTCATGAAGGAGGTCCCTATTTGAAGTTCAGTATGTCTTGTTAAGGTCTGCTCACTGTAACTCAATCAGAGTAGCCTGCAGCTGACAAAACTTAAACATGTAAAAAAGTCCTTCAGATTCAACTCTCCCAAGACAAATTGTGTTTTTTACACCAGAATTCAGCAGGAGGTCTGGCTCTTCGAGCAATCGTAGGAGCAAGTCAGAGTCTGTCCATGCATAGATGGAGGGAAACATGCGCCTTATGACATGTTAGACGCATAACTTTGCTGCATGTATATACACAAACAAATCTGTTTTGTGCTGTATAAAAATGTTTTTGTTTGTCAGTATGTTTTTTTTTCCTTCTCAAAAACGAAAAGCTCTTTCTGGCATTATTTGTTCCTGGCATAAATACAATGCCCTCATTGTGTAAATAACTGTTATTAAATGCAGACCTAATGGGACTGAAAACTAGCCAAACAAGCGCATGAATATCTGACTATATTGTATATAGCTTATATATATAGGTTACGGTGTTGCTCACTTTATGTTTAAGGCTGATAGTAAGAAGCAATAAAAGATAAATAAATAAAACCTGCATTCACTCTTCGTTTCACTCTAATAACACTGTTACTGTTTATCCTGTGCTGAATTCATTTTCTGACTTATATAAAATACTCGTGCCTCAGATGAATCCTACATTCGCTGTACAGAAAACAATATGCAAAGATATTTCTTTGCCACTACTATGCTACAAATGCGTCCCGTCTCTCTCTCACGCATACACCCTCATAGCACACACTACCAGCATGGTTCAAAATGCATGGTGGCCTATTTATTATTGGAGGGGTACTCCAACTGACAAACAAATACCTAGAAATGAAGTCATCTGGCCAGGATATGTTTACACAAACACTGCTGAGGGATTTTATGGCTGATGTTTCCCTGTAAGCCTTTACCACTCTCCCTAACAATTCCTTCTTTCACCCTCTATGTTCCCAAACACACAGTTGATCAAAACACAGTTCTAGATGCTATACTGGACCACAAAAACCACCATACTCTAAAACAAAAAGGGTTTCTGAGAGCTTTAGGCTCCAGATGTCCCTGCATTATGGACGAGAAAAGAGGGGAGGACCACCAGACTTGATAACACACTGAGGTCAGACACGTTAGCTATCCCATTTACTCCCCTGTCACTCCCTCTCCACCCTCCCTGTAACAGGATCCTAATAATGAAGCCAAAACGTATTAGGAGTTAGGACTCCAACACCACAAGATCTGCACAGACTAAACAAGTTCAGTCGATGGTGGAAAGAATTGTTCTTTGGGAGAAATACGTCCAGTAGCCATGCCAGAAAACATAAATTCAAAGCGAGCCACCAGAAACATCTGTGGTATAATTAATTGCATGGGTGGCACTGTCGTCACCCAGGAACGATCAGCTGTGAATACGTATCTATTGTGATTTGGAGGCATGCAAATGTTCTCTCTCTCTGTTTCTGCATCTGCTTCTCTTACTTTATCTCTCTCTGTTCTGACTCAGCCTTAAGAAACTGTATTAATTTGGGACTTTTCCAGTGCATTCAGTAAGCTGAAATGTGAACACATCCCACTTACTGACCTGAGGACACAACCCAGCCACAGCATGCTCTCCCAACTTCCTCTAAAATTTCTGATAAGACGATACGCAGAACTATGGGAGGTTCAGCTTAAAACCTTAGAAGTTATTGCTGTGTGTTACAAGGTCTGCTTATATTTGAAGTGATTGCTTTACTTCCAGGATGATATATCAGACAGGAAAGTTTATATATTCATCTAGCGTGGGATGAATTCATGCCCTGTCTGCATATTTTCTGGTCTTGACTGACAAATGTTTTTTACATGTACTTGGCTTTGCAGGAACAGTTTATTGATCAACCATCACTATCTGAATGATGTCTAATACTGTGACGCATATGGTAAGTATTATGACACAGTGACACACACACACACACACACTTGAATTATGAAGCAGCACTCACACGTGCTCCCCAAACATGCCAGTTGTTTAACATCCACTAATTAAGCATTGGACTGCACAGACACCATGTAAAGAAAAACGGATATGTGCACGCTGCAGTGTTGCTTACCTCCATCCATCGAATAACAAATAAAATGCGCACTACATTACGTGCATGAACACGTGCATATGTTTCTACATGTGCTTGCATAGAACAAATGAGGGTTTCTTTGCTGACAACAGGTGACTTTGTGTTTTCAGAGTGAAAACAGAAACTCAGATGTCAAAAGGCTCTGAAATTAATCAGAGAGAATCTCAGTTAGAAATGCGGACATTGCCAGCTAGTCAGTGTTGCAGTTAGCAATGCCTTACGCTAACGTTTTGCAAAGCGATGATTATTCTCCTGTTACTGCACAGCATTTATTTTGGCTGACGCAGGTGGCCATGTGATGACTTGTTGAAGGGCGTAAAGATTCTGCCACCACAAATGTGTGCAGAGTGGACATGTGTACGTGTAGGAAAGTACAGAGAAGAAAAATTAGAGGAGAAAATACCTTCCCAACCATGAAAAGTGATCAGCTATAGATCCATGGTTGCATGAGTGTCTGATCCTGTATGACATACTGTATGCGTGGTAATTTTAGCCTCCCCAGCACCACCAAAACAAAGGCAGCATGAAATCAGGGATTGCAGGCAGGTTTGTTGGACTCTCATTTGACAACATGTACAAGCAGCACTTACGATGGCTTTAAAGAATGTGACACACTCAAACCGACCCCCAACATAAAGAATCAACTTTTCGATGGTACCTTTTGGGGTCCAACAGTTTGTAAAGTTTCCCACTGTGCAACTGCGCCATGCTTTTACTGCTTGCCAGTATGTAGACTTCACCTGAAAAAGAAGAAGAGTCACATGGTAATGCTCATGCAGTGTGGCTTGTACTACACAAACGTGCTATAGCACAAGTCGACGCAATTGACATGCAAACGTGAGGCAGGTAGACAAAAGGACAACACACAGGATATGAAGAGCGTTGCTGACGCTTCAGCAATGTTGCACTTGCCACAGGACTTAAAGAATGAGAGAAACGAGACAATTGAATACTCATGACTGGGAACCAGGCAGATAATTTAATGAGGAACAAGCCCGCAAGAAAATTCCATAAAGGGACAAATTGTAAACATGTGTCCATGGAGCCCCACACTTTGGGACACACGCCCGCCCCTTCCATGATTCTTGCACCGTTTGCAAATCATGATCAAATGCAGGAATCTTTAAATACCTCGTCAGACCTGGCA
The DNA here is from genome assembly GCA_032270685.1 of Microctenopoma stevenorrisi. Lineage (NCBI taxonomy): Eukaryota > Metazoa > Chordata > Actinopteri > Anabantiformes > Anabantidae > Microctenopoma > Microctenopoma stevenorrisi. Next base: position 6,815,871 of record JAUMTR010000001.1, read on the forward strand.
AGAACTGTGATCAAACATTTTTGATGGCTGTGTGAGTGATCCAAATCATGTGTTGATTTTAATCAGAAACACCAGAGCTGACAGTTAATAATTCTGTGTGTTTGGTGGGGTCCAACTGGTAAAGTGTTCTGTATCATATTAGTTCGCTCACCTCAGCTCACCCGATCTTATCTTTTCTTTTAGCTCCCAGGTAAAGGGTAATAAATCTTTATGAATCTCTATGCTCATGCAAAGTTTTGCCTTGCAGGTGGTCCAAGACCACAAGGGAATCTTTAGAGCAGCATTGCTATCTTATGGAAATGACAATTCCATATGCTAAGTTAACATTTGTTGGAAAAGTGCCAAAGTGGAATTAATTATTTCTGAGATGTTTCAATTGTTTGCAGACAGACAGACATACGTTTTATTATTGTTCTGAGGCAGGACTAACCTAGTTCATCCTCTCCAAAACCCAAGAGATGTCCCACAATCATAGAGCCACAGGAGCTAGCTGAGCCCAGACACAGATGTTTTTCCAGCCACTGTTCATCGCTCGCTGGTGTCGACAACGTAGTCTTCTGGAGGATCCGCAGGTTACTGAAGCACAGAAGAGCGAGAGTTAGCGTCCATTACTTTGTGCTGTGTCATAAAGACTGTTAGACAATGACGTGCAGTATGTTCTGTTCGCAACATGCACGTCTTACATTTACCAATCGCCGAAAAATTGAACGCAACCTACAGCTGAAATCTGTAAGCAAGTGTAAGCTTTACTTTTCCCTGACCCGTCTTCAACCGATGTTCCACATGGTGTTGTGATTTAAAACTTTGGCTCTTAGTTTAAAAACATACATCACGCCCGCAGGAGATTTCACCAAGCATCAACAATACATCCCAGGATTGTAATGAGTCACAGAATTAACCGTTCACATATTGTTTTAAATGCGGTGCCAACCGCTGATAGCGTCGTTTCCCCTTGCTATTGACTTCCTTTGATTACTCAAGTGTCAGCGTTTGACATCAGCAGAGTAGGATGAATTACAAACTGAAGAAAAGTGTGAACAGCACATGGAAGAATGTCTAACTTCCATTTAAAATGAGTAGACCAGCCATAGTGGTGACAGTAACATGAAACTTGTTTCCCCGATGTGGATGGAACTCGGTGTTTACTTTGGCATGTACCAACTCAAGAGACGCAGTTTTGTGTTTGAGAAGAGAAGGAAGATTCATGTTGATCTCAGTCAGAATGAAGATGTTTTTGATAACTCGTAACTCAAACGAACTTGAATGCCAACGGGATAAAACCACTACAATGTGTTCAAAATAAAGGAGGGTCCAACTTTCTAACATCGAGGGTGCAGAGAGTGCCAAGCGTTCACAGCATACGCAAACTTGATGTTTAGTCACATTGGTTCAAAAGTCTATCGTTTTTCTAACTCACCCGTTCTTATCTCCGAACACATAACTGCCATAGAGTCTTCTCGACTGGCAGCCCCTGTAGATGAAACCTCCCACAGGCGGTGCCCCTCCACTGGACTGCAGGTCATAGACAGAGGGCTCATTTTCTAGAGTGACAAGAAGAAGAAGTCTGACTTAGTGTCATACTCAGCGCACACATCACCAGAAGTTAGATGTAGCATATAACATCTCACTGAGACAATGCATTATTTGCAATATTGATCAACCTGTGTACTTCAGGGACTGTAATCTACTCATTTACGTAAGTTCTTTCTTTAACTGTGCTTAATAATAATAAAAGTATAAACCATGTTCACATTATTTTGTCAGTACTTCCTTAGACACAACTCATCTGTGGTTTCTACTACAGGCAACTGTGAAAACAGGACAGAGTCAACTTGATTTCATGGCCGCCAAATTAGAATTTAATGTCTTCATCCAACCTTAAAGAGAGTGTATTAATCTTGTGTCTTTTATTGTGTGCGTTGCTGAGGTTCCTGTGGGATGTTTTCTTGTTTACAGTTGTGTTGGCAAAGGGGTATATGAATGGAGGTTTGCTACGTTAAACAAAATATGATCAGAGACATGTGGTGTACTTAAATTGAGGCAAACATCTAAATGAGGCAACCAGCATGATAAGAGCCAACATTCTCAGTTGGTTGGGCGTCTAATGCAGCAAAGACAATAAGCCCAGTTTAATTGCGAAGTAACTGCGGTTCTTTTTCTGACAAGATGTACGATAAGTATTATGAAGTTGCCGGTGTTATTGATTATTTTATTAATATCAGAAGAACAGTGCTCCGCTCAGCTGTGTTTTAAGCAATGCTAAACTGTCATCTAGACATTTATTGTAGTCGACAGCTTTGAAACTTTCATATTCTCTTGGCACATCTGCACTCCACAGGGGGGAATCAGTCTTACATTTAACCTTCACCGTCTTCGCACTCAACCTGACATGTTTTCTGGACATGTTGCAAAAACACCATGTTCTTACAAAATGAAAGCCATTTGTTAGAGCAGATGTCATTTTTTTTCACAGAAGAGATATGGAAGTTTATCCAAGAGGTTAATGGATCTTCATATCTTTCTGAAGACGTAATGCCATCATGAGCATATTAAAATTGCTAAATAATAAACAGTATATAAACTTGAAAAAGGTCATGTAAAATTTAACTGACCATAGTCTTTCCCCTTAGTAATCTCCAGTATTCTTCCTGCTGATGCATTTTTGCCACTAGCATCTGTACAGAGGATAAGAAGACTTCCATTGTCTGTCTGAAGTCGATCCACCGCACATCTACAATACAGAAAACTACAGATTAACCAGGAAAAATAGACATCAAACACAAAGTGGTAACCTGGCATAAGATCAATGTGAATTTATGAAACTGTTCTTCTAAAGGAATAGGAAAAAACATCTTAGGACAGTATAGGACAAATGCAATTAAATCTGTGGAATCGTTTTAAAGGGTGGTTGCTAGAGTTTCCCATTATGACAAGGTCAGGAAGATATGAAACCAAAGGCCACACAAGTACAGAATATATATGTAGAGCACAATACAGCAACAGTTGTATTAATAAAAAACTAAATAATTAAGTTTGTTACTACATGAAAGGCAACACAAACACCAAACTGACAGCTTCATAAGCTCTGCAATCAGGAAAAAAATCAGTCAGTAATTATCCGAGTCACTTGAGTTTGCTTTCCCCCAACTCTACACCTCCATTCCTCCATTTGTTTGGGTCTCCTGGAGGATTTCTGGTCTCTCTCTCTCTCTCCTGGGAGCAGGACCATGTTTTCCAGAGCTAATAGCAGGTTAGATCATGTACAAAATGCAGTTTCCATGGAAACATGTGCCTGCTGACAGGAGTCACAAAAGGTGCTTACACAAATGAAAGCAGGGATCTAAAAGATTCCAGAAAGTCCACAACTTCTCTGACCATCATAAAAAACAAGCCGTGTGAGTTGGAAGGAGATGACCAACAAAAACAAAACACAAAAAGGAGAGCTGCTGTAATCAGCTGCCACCAAATAGGCGCCATCCTAATACTGTGAATGTTTGACTCACCTGCCTGGGTCATGTAATCCGTGGGCAAAGATTTCAGGTGGCTGGTTGGTGCTGTTGAAGTACGGGTTGTCTCGTGGAATGGAGTAGGGTGACGTACAACAGTCAGTGTCCACATCTACCCTCAGGGCCGATCCCGTGAAGTCGCTGCATTTAAAAAACATGTTCACGTGGTGCAAGCCAGCAAAAGATTCTTAGGGAACACAAGAAGGACTTACTCAATCTTTTATCCACAAAGTACTAATTTCTTATCTCACCTGAGTCCATCCATTTCCTCCATGTCATCCAGGGTGATCATGCCATCTCCCAAGATGATGTGCAACAGACCATCAGGGCTGAAGAGCAGCTGGCCTCCGAGGTGCTTCCTGTGCAACTCGGCCACTTCCATTAGTACTCGGACTGTCCTGGTGTCCACCTGGTTTGGGTTTTTCCTGAGAAAAGCATGAAGCATTAGTGGTGTTTGGTTACTGTCATGTTATGTTGCAAAAATGATGAAAATGAACATGTCTGCATTCCATATAATATACTCTCATTAAAAATCACAACATAACACTATAACATGGTGCAGTTACGTGGCTATTGGATGATGAGAAAAAGCAATTTTTGCTATTTAATGTTTTGAAATATAAGAAATGAGTGCAAACCCCAAATATCTCTTATTATTTTATAAAGTAAAATTATTCTAAGGCACTGATTTAAAATGCTGACATAACGTAGCAGCCATAATCCAACATTAAACTAGTAGAAATAGTTGGTTGTCTGGCGACATTTCGTCTAGATCTAATGCATTGCCTCATTAAGTCAAAGACAGTGGGTGGAACACTGAAGATGTAACACAGGCTTCAAAATGTTGCACAATTTCTAGTGCAAAGTGAGGATTTGGCTTCACAGTATCAGCAACAAATATTTCATGGTGTGTTATTTTGGGTAGTTTAAAAAAAAACATCTTGCCAAAGAAAAAAATACTCCCTAAACCACCATCAAATACTTACATTGTAATTTTTCTACTGGGCCCTCAAATTAAGGACTATACACTGCAGTCACTGTGACTGCATGGTAACACTAGAATTATGATTAGATAATTAAGTCAAACATACAACTGTGATTATGCAAATTAAAATGTAACACTCAAACGTGTTCTTGAGGAAAGACTGTTTTCTTAATCACAGGCTATTAAAGGCCTATGAAGGGAGTGTGAGGTATCTATATAGCAAAAGGTAAAACGTTACCGACATCATGGTGAGAGTTGCACCATGACACATTGAGCAAAACACTGGGAGTTAGACATGTGTCCTATATTCTAAATCCCTAAAAGTCAATATGTTTTTCTATTTTTCATTGCGTCGTTAGGTAGAACACTGGTGGTTTTCATAGTGTCTTGCAAAGAATGTATCAATCGTTGATGTGATCCTCTACGACTCTTTGATCAGAACATTGAAGGTAGATTTGCCACACACTTCTCCTATTACCTCGAAACGGTGTATTCAACCACACGGAGAATGTGGTCATGTGGTCCGATGGCCCAGCGCTCTTGGTTGGTGGTGTAGGAGATGTAGAGCTTGCCATTCTTCTTGTAATTGGGGTGGAATGCCAGGCTTAGCAGGCCCCTTTCATCTCCACCCTGCAGTCAGATGAGAAACACAAAAGATCCAGGAGTTAATTATGTCCCTCCTCAGCTACTGCTCGGCAGTGTGGAATTGGAATCACCCCCCTCAGCCATCTTCATCATCACCAAAACCACTGCATACAACCCCTGCACACCAATAACCCCCACCCACTTTAATTCTTCAACCTCTCTAATCTCTTTTTTTAATTTATCCATCACATTCCCTTTCACACCCCTGCTATTCTGTCATTCTTTTTTTCTACCCATGGCTGTTTCTCTTCACACCTTCACCCAACCTCTTTGAATATACCATTACCAACCATTATAAAGCTTTGACTCTGGGTAGAGGTGCACCTCCTCTACGAACCCCCGCCCTTGCCTAGCCTTCTATGCAGCCTGGTAATGTGCGCTTGTCCTTAGGGTCGGGGGCCCCTGTGACGCCCCAGCCCTCCCGGTGGCCCCCATTGTGCAGTGATTTGTGTGTGTAATCTTTGGGGGATATCCGTGAATGCTATGCTGAGTGGCTGAAAGAATTTATTAGCTCACTCACAGTTCATAGAGAGCACAAAAGTGCAGAGTGCTTCAGTCTGTGCTTTTTGCTCCCCGTCCCCTCGCTCAAAATCCATGCAAAATTCGAGGCTTGGGGTGGGGGAGGAGAAGGGGAGGAGGGAAGGAGGGAGGAGAGAGCACAATAAAAGAGGAAAAAAAGAAAACCTAAACAAGGAAAGAGCTGCCAACTCCCACTGTCTTGGCAACATGTTTAGAAAACATCTAAATTGCTTGTGTAATATGAAAACCCTTGTCTTACCCCGGAGGCAGCAACATCAGTTGTCACTACCCTGGTGGTCCTCCCATCATATTTAGCTGTAATAATCAGCTATAGCATTTCATTCCCTAGGCAAGGCAAGCTGGGTCAGTCCATTTCATGTTCCCTCACTATTTCTTCTTGACAAAGAAATGAACAGAATGCTGGGCTTAGGTAGAGTGTTATTGAAGTGGTCCCTGTGGCACTGTATACTTCCAGAATATTGAAAAAAACAAAAAAGGGTGAACGTCATGCTGAGAGGTTATCAAACAAGCCGCATGTCAACGATTAACACAGCTGTCTCATCCCTCAGGTATTCTTTCTCAAAGCAGTAAAACAAAATGAGTTCAGAAAAAAAATCTCCAGACATTTATAGATATATATAAGCGGCCTAGCAGCTCAATGGGTTAAGCATCAGACTGGGATGCAGAATGTCACAGGTTCGAATCCCTGTCTGACTCCTAGTCCATCTCCTACCAGGTGTGTCCCTGAGCCAGACACCCAGCGCTAGCTCCTTGTAAGTCGCTTTGGATAAAAGCGTCTGCCAAGAAAAGTAAAGTAAAGTAAAGTAGTCCATCCTCTACCAGGGGTGAGCCAGACACACAGCATTAGCTCCTTGTAAGTGTCTGCCAAGCAAAGTAAAGATATCATAGATAAGACCCCACGATACGATATTATTGCAATACTTAACTCACGATACAATATTGTTCTACGATATGCTAAGTATTGTGATACTATATATTTATTATGATTTGTTTAACAGCAAATTATGTTCATAAAGGTAAACTTAAGGTAACTTTAATGTAATAAAATGAATACATGTAACAAAAGACCATTATTTTGAACACTAAAATGTTAGGTTTACTTTTAAAAATGTGACTACAAAATAAGGATATTTGGTGTCCCTGTATCAATATAATATCACCAGACAAAAATATCACAATACTCAATTAATTCTTTCCCCCAAATACATATACAGTCAAGTCCATAATTAATCATACCCCTGGCAAATTTTGACTTAAAGTTACTTTTACTTTTACTTTTTAAAATGCTTAAAAAGCATGTTATTTTTTGACATGAAATGACATAGGTGTCTCCCAAAAGATAATATGACGATGTACAAGAGGCATTATTAAGGAAAAAGTGTCATGTCCAAAATTATTCATACCTTTCATTAGGTTTCTTTAGCTGCTCTAAAGCCTCCTAATTACCCTAACTAATTGGGAACAGCTGTTTTAATCAACTCAACAGGTGAAAAACAGCAGCTCTCTGCAGTTGGTTTGTGGACAGTCATGGCTAAGACAAAGAAGTTCAGTGAGGTCCTGCGTCTGCGTCTACGTCTACAAAATACAAGATGTTCTGCACTGTGGAAAATCTTAGAGGACATTGAAAGCTAAAAGTGACACCTGTGCTGGCCGGGAGGATAGTGAGAGAGGTGAAAAAGAATCTAAGGATCACCATCAAGGCCATCCTGGTGAATCTGGGCTCTGCAGGTGGCAATGTCTCAAGGCAGACAATCCAACGGATGCTGGACACTGCTGGGTTCCACGGATGCAGACCAAGGAAGACGCCACTTCCCCAGGCAAGGCACACAAAACCTGCTTGGCCTTTGTACCATAAGGCCTTTGACTTTGGTCTTCTGTGTTATGGTCACAAGAATGGAATTGTTTGGTCACGTTTCATGTTTCCTTAATTTGATGTAAAAAATGAGAAGCCTTGAACCCAAAGAACACCATCCCCACTGTCAAACATGGTGGTGGGAACCTAATGCTTTGGGGGTGTTGACAATGGCAGCATGACAAAGCAAGAGTGGTGAAGAAATGGTTAGCAGACAACAACATTAAAGTTTTGGAGTGGCCCAGCCAGAGTCCTGACTTGAATCCAGTTGAGAATCTGTGGAGAGAGCTAAAGATCAGGATGATGACAAGAAGACCCTCCAACCTAAAAGATTTGGAGCTCATTGCTAAAGATGTATGGGCAAAAACCCCAAGGAGACATGCAAAAAGCTGGTCTGAAATTTTAGGAAGCGTTTTTTTCCTCAAAAATGCCTCTTGTACATCGTTGTATTATCTTTTGGGAGACACCTATGCCATTTCCCTGCCAAAAAGTAACTTGCTGGTTGAATAAAAGTAAGTCAAATTCATTATGGGCTTAACTGTATATATAGATAGCATAGTGCGGTGCAAAGCCACAAGCCACAAGCAAATCAAAAGATGACGATGATGATGGTGGAGGAATGTACTTGTTATCCGTGAGTGACAATGGAGGACCACATAATGAGCCACTGGGTTCTATCAATCTGAATCTAAAGTGAAAGGTTGTGAACGTTTACAAATAAATCCTTATACCAAAAGGCAGAGTTCCTCTGCAGAGATGTATGAGTCCTACTAGTTGACAGATCGCTGATGTCTAATAAAGAATGTGATACATGGCGTTGGATGCAGCATACTGTACAGCTGGATGTGACTTGGAGCAGATGTGACTGCGCTTTGTACGAAAAGTTTCATTTTGGGAAAAGAGATTCTCTATATTACCTTGAAATGCTGGACCTATATGTTAAACACCCCCCAAATAAACTCATCATAGAAAGTGGGTCAAAGACCACAGTTCCAAAGAGCCCTAGATCCAGAGCCAAAGGGGGACCACCAAACACACATTGGTAAATGGGCTGAAATATGAGCTCCCTTGCTCATAACCAGCTCCCTCAGCAGCAGGCACACAGCAGAGGCACAAGAGCCATAAGAAACAAACACTGCACCAGAGGGTCTTTCACACTTGAGCCAATTCACGGAGATACAGTACCTTGATTAAATAAGGCTAAGTACCAATGTGCTTCTCTAGAGCATTGATTACAGAAAAACTCCTTCCAAAGCTGCAGAAGGTAAGATATTCTTGGCATGGCTCAAAAATGACACACCACACCATAACAACCAGCTCATTTGGAGAATTACAAACTGCACCCTTCATATATTAAAGTTCATTTCCATGGGTTTTAATACCTGGATTGGGGATTTAATAGCTGCATGTGTGGATTGAAGCGTTGTGTTGTAGAACTACAAAATGCTCTCAAACTATTCAAATTACTGCTGTGTCAACTTAAAGACACATTCCCTGCATTTTCCTTCGGAGCATATTTGTTTTTTAATGACAGCCATCATTCTTCTATAGCCAGGCAGCGGATTCTGATTGGATCTCTCATGAGGTATTAGCTCTTCATTTTTCACAGACACCTGCCTCTGCATTCCTCTATTCCCTCCAATTCTGTACTCTGGGGTTCCAGTTTTGGCACTGTCCAAGTGTTGGCGTCATTCCACAGAAAGCTGGGGAAGTAAAGTGCAGGGATGAAGAGCGGTTGTTATCTCACATCTCATGGTGCATTATATGGAATGCTGACCCTGTCTGAGTGGGGGAGGGAGTGACACACACACACACACACACACACACACGACGGTTTCCAATTCTGCAGGGAAAGCTGTCTTTGAGTCACAGTGATGCATATGTTGGCTCATGCATTGTTACCCTGAACCTTTTGATCCTCACTGGCTTGTAGTCATGCCTCTGCCAAAAGACATTCCACATGAGTTGACTGGAGCAAAACAATGTCTACATCCTTCACTCAAAGACTACCTGAAGCATACAGCCTCACACCTCCCTCACACACAGACCGACCACGAATGAGACATAAAATATAAAAAATATATAAAAAATATAAATATAAATAACAAAACATACAGAACAGAGAGACAGATTTTCATTCAACCTTAATCACACCTGTGGGTTGCGTTGCAAGCGCACCGGAGCACCAGGTGATAGACCACTGACGCTATTCCAGACAAAATGTTAGTTTTTAAGTGTAAAGCCCATGTGCGCGCCACACACACACAAACACATCTACACACACCACAGCACAGCATTGTCTCTGTTGAGCTCAGCTGAACTTGCACGAGGCAAATCCATGGTAGGAGGGGGATACGGGAGCACAAGGAAGCACAGAACATTACAATCAAAGCATGTACATAGTACTGATGATAAACCAGTCATCTTCCCTCTCCCATGGGTGCCTGGGTTCCTTTCCCTGTATAAAGGCAGCCTCATCCTGTTGATGCTGCCAGTAAACACCTCAACCCTCCCCTGGCCTTGTCCACCCTATCTCTACCCCTAACCCACAGAATAGGACTCTTGAGACCTTCAGGGGATCGAGCCACGTCTAATTGTCTTAATGATCACTTTATCTGCAATCAGTTAGAAGTGAATGATAAAAGACCTGAGCAGAGCAAGGGGCGCATCGCGTAGGGGGCAGTTGCATATTGAAATGCTGTGCTCCGTTTGACTTCTTGTAAGCAAAGGATCTTGTCAGTGGAGGAACAGGAGGCATGCGTGACAAATAAACTTCCTGTCTGGGAGTGTGCCCTATAACATTCCAGCTATCCCATCTGCTTGTGTGATCGCAACAATTTCTGAACCCCTTTCAAATTCATACTCTGAGAGGCAGTAAGGTAAGCAGGTAAATAAAACAAAGTGACTACAGCAAAGATAAAGGCATCATTGAGTTGAATTTTCCATGGAGAATACTTGGAGCTACAGCGTATGTCATATTACTGATTACTTATTTATATGTGGTTGAAAAATGCAGCTTCTCTCTGACAACACTTACACAGTTGTTTCCAAAAATTTACATCAAGCTTGCCTGGGTTTATTTTTCTTAGATTGGGCGCCTAGCCAAACAGAAGCAGAACATATGTTTACTTGCCCCCTGACACCCCAATGTCCTACTATGTCTCTCTTCTTCTGTCAGGTTGGACTTTTTCATAGTAGTCAAAAAGACAAACAAAATGCTACAAAGGAAATGTTTCCTGTCAAAAATAGATATATTGGATTGAAGTATTTAACTCTTAGAGAGTAAAAGAGAGCGATCCCAGATATCACAAACCCCTGATGAACACTATCTTTAAACAAGGGTACAGTTTAAATCGGCCGTTCCATTCATGGCATGGGGCTTTGAGCCTACACTATGAAGAGTACTGAGTAAGTCACAGTGATATTAGATCCATTATGGAAACAATATGGGAGAGATTAAGAAAGCTATTAGCCCATCTTGTGAGAATTAGCAGAAAATTAGCAGTGAGCACAATGTGTGTGTTGTATGTACAGTTAATTAGCATATAATGGTGTAATGATTGGCCGCAATCACATTTGATGAATGACTGCTTGTTTGGTGTAATTACATAACTCAGGGCTAATAGCGCAGGGATCATTTTCAACAGATTTGCCATGACTGAAGATGTTCCTCAAACATTTAGAAAACATCAGCCAAACCTTTCAATTTCTCCTTGGTTCTTACATCTGTGTCCATATTACAACCATAATACACTTCTAATTCCTTAAACAGTTACCACTGGCTCATTCCTACCTTAAGGCCGCTCTGCACCAGCTTGTGGATGTCCAGGAAGGGCTCTTTGATTAGCTCCAGATTATGGTTAAGTACTCGGACAATTCCCTCCCTTTCCAGGACAAAGAGCCGCTGGGATCCATCCCCACAGTGCACCACGGCCACCGGCTGCCTCAGACCACTCAACACCTCCTGGGCACAGTAGCAGTTGTGTTTGTGTTTCCTGGGTAACAAGGAAGATACAAAAGGTCAGAGGCTAATGGTAGTGGTGGGTAATCCAGCTATGAGGTATAAAGGGTATTGGAGAATATGAAGCAGCAGTGTTTGAAAATATACAGTAGTGTAATTGCCTTCAATTGCTCACAATGGGATTCACAGTGATTTTTTATTGGCAGAATTGATTTGGGAGGGTTTCATTTCAATTCATCACAATTCATGTATGGAGAATGATCTACTCGTAGCTCGATGGGTTAAGCGTCAGACTGGGATGTAGAAGGTCGCAGGTTCGAAACTCCTAATCCATTTCCTACCAGGTGTGTCCTTGAGCCAGACACCTAGCACTAGCTCCCTGTAAGGCGCTTTGGATAAAAGCGTCTGCCAAGCAAAGTAAAGTGAAGTATGACAGAAGTGAGTAAATACCTGATATCTGGGAAATTTATATCATTCTTGGTGTTAGGGAGCTGCTGTAAAAAAACAAACACGAGAGTCCTGGAACTTCCACCAATTGAGGGATACTTGTTATTCTGAGTCTGTTGCTTTAAAATGGATTTTGCCAAAGGTTTTTTTTTTTACTTTTTTTTGCTTGTATTCTTAATAGGGTCATGTGTAACGACATACAGACTGCAGTCTGTATGTCCTGCAGTCAGCTCCGTGTGGAGGAGCAGAGCTCCGCCCTCTATCACAAAGGCACAGACTAAAAGAAGACAGGCTGCAGCACTAAACACCATAACTGTATGTACAGACCCCTTAATCACTCACTACTTTTTTTAAGTGCTAATAAAATGCATCTTTGTGAGTCACTTACTGGTGCACACGAATCAATCAATCAGTTATATATAATAATTTCATGTAGTGTGAAAGCACAACTGTGCAAAATCTGGATTGTTCTTTTAACAGATCTGGAAAAAGTAGAGTAGGATGATCAAACCCTCCCACCTAACCTTCACAGTGCAGAGTCTAGAGACAGAGCCAAGAAGCCAAGAGCTAGAACTCTCTTAAAACTATGTTGCCTATGATATTTTGGGCACAGTGGACATTGACTCTAAAGGAGCTGATAATACTGACTAGAGCCATTGACAAACTAACAAACCCACTAAGGTATTATTATGGACCCCTTAATTCCCCAAAACAAAGAGGTCATAATATTAATTTTGGCACTTCCTTCCACGATCTAACATGAGAGAGAGAGAAAAAGAGAGAGAGGTGGTCACAGTCCTTTGCCTGGATTGACATGAGAAATGACAAAAAGGACCCCGATTCTCTGTTATAACTAATCAGGTATGAATGCTGGCTGTCTCAGAAAAACAATGATTAAATGCACCCAGAAAATATCTTGACTCAGAATACTAATGAAGCCTAAAAAGTTTCCATGGCAGAAACACTAGTCAAAACATATTCAAAATAATAACATGTCATCCATAATGTAACTCAACCTCATGTGGAATAAGACATGGTAAAAGTTAGACTACAAACCTGCTGATACCTTCTATGTCCACATCACCCAGGTAGTTGGAATCTTGCGTTTGTGGTTTCTTTCGTTGAAAATCTGGAAAGCATAAACTGGCATCTCTTCTCCCGTAGTACTGGCAGAACTCATCCACGTCAGCTTGGAATAATTCTAAGCAACACAACAGATACAAACACAGGCAGAGGGACTTTCACTCACTGGAGAAACTGCACTGCTTGGTTAAATGACTTAATACAACACAGTCTCCTGTTTTAGCTTTTATGTGCACAGTTGCTTATCGTGGATTTACTATGGGCACATGCATGAGTAGGCACAACAGAGGGCAAAACAAAAAGTGGGAGTCAGAGGAAGGGGAAAAAGATATGATATGCTCGGGTGGTGGGGGGAGTTATGCTTGATGAGCCAAACCGAATTCTGGCTGGACTGGGTTTAAATAAACAAGCAAAGAGAAAGTGGGCCAAACCAAATGGATCACAAATTAGACAGGACTCTGCTGTGAATGATGACTCGTCCAGAGAGCAAAAACATTCTTCGTTTTGAATTTTAGTACATACGGTTAGCATTTTGACTTATTAAATGATGCCTGTCCACTAGTCTTACTGAAGATATATGGGACAAAACCCTGATCCTACCTTACCTTTAACTTCACATGTACAAAGGAAGTAATGATACTATCCACTTCTAGATTACGTATTATCTGTGTACATGAACTGTGTCTGTGTTTGAAACATTCGTAGCACCTGCTGATGTGAGAAATAGAAAATCTGTGTGAGCAAAGTAAAGATCATGAGAATAATGATGCTAGATAGTCTTTGACCCTAATATGAGGTATTGCTATTATAAAACCAAAGCAACAACACAGCTCCCCTTGCAAAACTGCACAAACCATGCCACTTGTTTTCTCCTTGAAACTTTTCTTTTTTTTGTTACTAAGCAACAAATAGACACAGCATGTGAGGTCAAATAATCAACTTGTTAAAACAGCATTTCATTCCAAATAGAAAAATGTTTTCAGCTTGAGTGGTATAAAATGAGTATCATTCAATGTCATTTCTTATTTCCCCTGGACCTGCTGATTGAGTAATAAGTAGTCCACCTAAGCATTGCAATCACTCACAGCTACGTCTGTAGCCAATGCAGTCACAACATTGTTCTGGGGATAAAGCAAAGTGTGCAGTGCGTCTCGGAGGTCCTTTGCGACCTAAAAACAATCTTTGCAATATTGTTTCCTTTAGTAAATCCCTCAGAGGCGAGAGGAGAGCAACCCAGTGATAAAAACACAAACAGCACTCTCCCTGTGCCTCCTTTCATCTCCCTGTCCTGCCACACACCGACCGCAAGGGTTGACCGCACCAAGTACTGGAGGTGATAGGATATCCCCTCAAACATCTAAACACAACATGAAGATCAAACACACATATAAACACACACACTTCTCTTGCTATACCACCCACCCACTTGTATGTGCAGTTATCTTAACCATGCTGGTTGGGGACCTCAGGTGCCGTGTGGGAGGATGACTGAAGAGGGGAGGAAGATATAAGAGAAGCGAAGAGAAGGTGAGAGGCCTCTAGGCCGAACAGAGCTTCAAGGCAGTAAATGTCTTTATGGAGAAATAGGGGCTCACTACCCAGCCTAATCACGGACTAGAAGGATGTTTCAAAGGCTACTGTTTCATTTTAAAACCTTTGGCCTTTTTTTTTGTATCTTTAAAGTATTTCCATGTAAAATACTTGAAAACACAGAGACAAGAATGTAAACATAATTATTACTGCTTTTGCCAACAAGACATACAACTTAATATGGGAGATTCTTTTTAATCTTATAAACGCCACTAATTACGAAGAAATCTGTATATATCTATAAATCGTTAGCTTTTACAAATCCATAGGTTTCAACATCGAATGGATTGGAAAAGAAAAACAGACGAGAGTAGTAGAGAATGAAGACGGAGATTGCGAGAGGTGAAGAGAAAGAGAGCGAGACAGAACTCTGTCCATATTCCCGGCTCTCTAGCACTAAAGTTATACTTCCATCTGGTTATCTTCCAAGGCAACCTGGGTGGCCCACCCAAAGTACTTGACATCTTGATGCACTTCAGCAGTTTTACATACACACAACCTTTGTAGAAAAATAAATGTGTCATTCGTCACCACATATGCTGATCTGTGGAGGCCTGGGGGGGGGGCAGTGGGGAGGAGCAGAGGGAGGGAGGGAGGATTCTTCTTTGGATTCCTCTCCTGAGCTTTTTTGGTTGGACTCTTTGGGCCCACATGTCTGTCAGCGTATGAGAAAGTAATGTAACTCCAGACAAGTTCAAGTGTTGTGCATGATATGCCAGCAGGCCATTAGACGCAGACAAGGATGGACTCAGGTGGAATGTATGTTTGATATTCGACTTAAGCTGTGGCGTAACATGTGGGTGGGTTGCAGACAAGTGTGTTTGAAACTGTTCTCTGTTTGGAAGTCTCGGAAGATCTAATCCGTCTGTGGCGACAGAGATTGGAAGAAGACTTGGCTAGAGCAGAAGAGACAGTGAAATAGTGTTTGATCATGTTTGGTATGCACTCTGAAGGCACAGGTACCTGTGATCTTGCATCCCTTCAAAGGAAATTCTTTAGACAACCAAAATGTTTCCAGGGGCAGAAGGGTTCCTGTCATTTAATAATACATTTAATAGTCCTGCATTCATAGCTCAAAGCCAAGAGACAGTTAAGACCAGAAAAGCAACATGTGAACGCTACCCAAATAAAAAAAAATGCTCACAGCAGAGCATGAGACGCAGGTTTGTAAGTCACAGTTTATGTCTGAGAAAGGCAATGTGCCGGGTAGTCATGTCTAGACCACAGCTAGGGTGCTTTTGCTTGCCGAATACAGAGTCAACCCCAGGAGTTGCGCCTGGGGAACAGTATCCAGGAACAAGTCATAAAATAGTTCATTCTGCTCCAGTCCAGTTTTCTGGTACGCTGGTAAGGCTGGGCTTGCTTTTGTTTTGAAATTCGTTTTCACACCCACTGTTGCTAATATAATATTTTCCATTCACATGTCAGGAAATGTCTCAGATCTGTGTATTGTTACTACACCCAAGGTCTTCAAAAAACTCACATTTTTGCAAATGTATGCCGCTTAAAATAAACTAACTTGATCCAAACAAATGTAACAGAGACAAGAGAACAAAACTTTCTGCACCTGGCCCCATAAACACAGCTTGACTGAATACTGCGCCATAAAAAGTACATGGATCACTCTGCTGTTTGCTAGACCAAATGTGCTAGATTAGCCTGCAGACTAATCAACAGACTGGTGTTGTGTCTGGAGAACACCGATCAGATTCACTCTACGGATGTATCAAGGTGCAGCAGTAAAGCGTGGAGTAGCGAGGCAGGCAACTAGCAATCGGGTGCGACAAGCTCAGCAAAAATGGAGGTGAGGTCACATGAGGTAAGAGCTGGATAAATAAATATCCACAGACCAGACTACTGACGCACCACTTCTTGCATAAGTCGAGACATCTGCCAGTTGTACATGTGCAGGCTTAGTTTTAATGAGAAATGAATAAGATATATTAGCTCGGTTTCAAATGTATTAGTGACTGAACTGAGCAAGTATAACACGCTTTCAAATAATCTTTTCATGTGTTTACGTTTGCTTGCATATCACCAGGAAAACCACACAGGGGCTGCAATTCAAGTGACATTCATGGTCAAAAGGATGTGTATAATTACCTGGTATGTGCCCCCTGCAGGTGTAGTAGAACTCGCGGCAGAAGTCCTGGCAGAGTCTGGGCAGATCTGGCTCCCTGTGTGGCATCTTCTCCATGTCCAAAGAGTGGAACAACACCTGGGCATTGGGGGAGCAGCGAGCACATTTGATCTCCTCCAGGAGATGTCCACATTCTGTGTTGTTGGTGGAGAAAATCTGGAGACCACACGCAACAAGGCCAATGACTGATTAAAATGGTGGGTTGTTAACTTTTACCTCTTAATTCCCATTGCACAGGCAAACCAAAAAAAGCATGCATTAGCTTGGTATTCGGACGTACCAACATCATAAACATTACACTAAAACAGAGAGAAAAAATCTGCGTTATCATAAATTCTTGACAACTTAAAACAATTAACCCATTGAAATGGTTTTTTTTATAAATGACATATGAGCCCATTAAATGTGTCAAATTAATAGCTTTAATTAAATGTTTATAAGTTCTGACAGGAGAAACACTTTCCATCACTCACCAGACTTTACTACTTAACAGCCTCTAATAGGCCAGTCCCAACTTAGGGAGCAAATGGTGACTGAAGGCAGTGATCTCCACACCACTCTCTAGATACAACAGCACATTCAGACAGCAGCCTCCACATGAAAACTGAGATTCTCCACTGCTGGCAACATAGCGTGAAGCAAAGCTAGATGGCATCAATCATAAGTCTTCACATAAACCACACCATGTGTTGAATGACAATGGATTCAGGTCTGTTTATACTCAACATTATCACGTGCACATTGTGAAAGTCCAGAACATCTTTACCACAATCTGAGTGACTGCACCATCATTCACACTCCTAATTTCCATTGGTAATAGTGGCGCTGCCTTGACAGAATCTGCCTATAGTATGCAACCCAACATCCTTTTACACTAATTTGTTAAACATTGAGGTTGGAACGCCCCGTGTGTTTGGAGAAATAAACAAAGGAGTCTTATCATCATTCACTGCCTACTTACCCAAGTTCACTAACAGTTAAAGTCAAATTACAATTCCCAGGTCTGACATGATCCTGGGGAATGAAATAAATGAAGCCAAAAAAGGAGCCTAAAAGCCCGACTTGAGGTCATTACACAAAAGTACACAAAGAGTAAATCCAAAAGAAATTAGCAGGATTATGTACATAACAAATTAGCTGTAATAGAACATAATGCAATTTGTTTTAGGTCAAGAGCAGCGCTGCTTGGGCAGCCATGTAGGCAGGCGGGCTGGTAGTGCTTTGCTGTGTGTGAGGTCCATGTGTAAACACCAATTTAGAGATAGACAGGCACATCATTCCCACTCTGGTATCAACAAATTATCAGACTGTCGAAGTCAATTACACCAGCGGACCCAAGGCCAACACATGGACACCTTACATTTTGTGCTGATTGCAGAACAAACTGCAACTGAGGAAAAGTTTTTTTTCAGTGCACAAGTTCACAAAAACAGGTGGCAGACCTTCTAGCAAAAGCGTGAGGGTTTACAGGTCCTTCTCAAAAAATTAGCATATTGTGATAAAGTTCATTATTTTCTGTAATTTATTGATAAACATTAGAC
>JAUMTR010000001.1:6844382-6881506 GCA_032270685.1 Microctenopoma stevenorrisi
CATTGAATAACCTGGTCCAGCGTCAGTGGAATCTGGTTGGTTAATTATGAACGACACTGATAGGATTGAAATGCCCAGACATATATGAAGGGGAAAGATTGGAATACATTTTTAAAAAATGACATTTCTATAAGCACTGTGCTAAATTAAACCTCATTGTGTTCCCTTTGTCACATTACGGACAATGTCACTGCACTGCTTGCATGGCTGTAGTTTCATTTAAATTCTGGGAATATTGCAAATGAAATTCTGTTCACCTCTTTTGTATTGTGTTAGTGGTGGTGATAAATTTCATGTCTCAAAACAATTTGCCTGGCGAGGTAGCAGTAGGGTATGTTAAAATGCATTAGGATTTTTTTGTATTGTTTTGTTTTTTGTGGACCCACTCTTTATTCTAGTGGCCTAATTGGAACATGCCGTGTTACCAGCACTACACATCATAATTGTTAGCAGCAGTATTGTCAGACAAATGGTGGCCTGCATCAGCAGGTGTTTGACATTGATGCTCATTTATGTACAGCTTGTGGTAATATACTGTAATAAATCTAAAACCTTTTTTCATTCAGCCTCTGGCTGAGAACTATAAAGAAGGAATTGATCATCTTGCCAGCATCAGGCCACAACTGGATTCAGTATTCCTTAAGCAAAATGCCTTTGATAAGTAGGACTGATTTTATAGGCAAAGACATAGAAGCCATGTGGCATTTTTTTTCTTCAGATGCTCAATGAACTGAACTTTCATTTTCTCGCGACGCACTGTGGGCCACCAAAAGAGCTCTCTGAATTCTGATATCTAAGGGAAAATTAACCAAACTCAACAACACTGGTGAGATAAACCAGAGAGGATAATAGGATAGATTGATCATAAATCATTTGTACACCACAGCACAACATTCACATGCATTTCAACACTTGTCTTACTTTGGGAATGTGGATCAGTCTTTCACAACCTGTGGCCTGCAGACTGTTTCAAGAAGAAAGAGACTGCCAAGTATCACTGTGTACTCCAAATATTTGTGTGCTCTACTGGACAGAGCTGTTGCGGTTGGATCTTGTCAGTAATGTTCAGTGTTGAACTTGGTTCATGTTTTACACTGCGCTATTATTCAATGAATAAAATGTGTAAGTTTGTCAACAGAGGGTGTTTCTATTGTCTGTTGATTTTTGTGTTCTGTTCTAACTGAGGAGCATGAACATATGGTGTGCATTATAGCATCTGAATGAACAATAAATTTGAGTTTAATTGCTTCATAAATGGGATTAACAATTTGACTATATATCTCTCAAAGTTGTGATCAGTTTGTGGATCTGTAACAAAGATTAAGTGATTATCTTGGAAGGTACTAAAATGGTATGCCTTTAGAAGTAGCTTCATCGAAGTGTTCACACTGTGTGCATCCACAGGGTCTGAGAAATGTTTTGTGTAAATTTCAGTCAGACACTTTATTTTCATTTTTATGTAAACCAGACTCCAGTCAGCAGAAATAGAGCATCCAAATGCAAGACAGATATGGAAGACCATTCAAAATAAAAATTCAAAAACAGCCTTGCACAAGGTAACAACCAGGCAGCAGAATCTATAGTGTGGGTAATATCAGGAGACAAACAGGGCACTTGCAAAAAGTAAAGTCACAGAAACCAGCAAGGGAGCAGTGAGTCCAACTACCAAGTTGAAGTATCAAGAAGCTGGACACTTTGGGTAGACAGCACAGGGGCAAGAGGACAACAGCAGACACTTCTAGCAGTTGCCCAGGTGGAGTACCGAGGAGACTGGAGATGTCAGGCAAGTGGCACAGGGACAGGACCGCTGAGGAGCTGGACATGGTAACATGGCCTGAGTTGTGGAGCACAGGATGGTTCAATTCAATTCAATTCAGTTTTATTTATATAGCGCCAATTCACAACAGACGTTATCTGGGGGCACTTTACATTGTGAGGTTTAAGACCTTACAGAAAATAGGTAAATACAAAATAATATGGAAAACCCAACAGTCCCACTGAGCAAGCACTGAGGCGACAGTGGAGAGGAATGGTTAATGAATGACAGACTGAGAAGGTCACAGGGCTGCTTGGGATGGCAAGGCATGTAGATGAACCACTGTGGAGGGCAGTAGCAATGCAGTAAAGCACGGGGGCGGCGGCAAGTATGGAAAACCTCAAGAGGTGAAGCAAGAAGCCACAGAAAGACAGAAATCTCCAGAACTAAAACCTGAGGTTCAGAACAGGTTGATGAACTGGTGAAGAACAGCACCCATGGGGGTTATGTGGCTGGTGGTGGGTGGACCTGGGTAATCAGGATGGATAATTAGACTGGAAAATTCAATTTTTCCAATTTGGCCAGCGCTCTGGATGCCATGGATACCATTTTTGCCCAGTCTCTTTCTTAATGTTAAATTATGAGTGAGACCAAGATGTTTCTCTAGGCTCTTTTCCAACCCCCTCATTGGATGAGCCGTTGGGCTCATCCAATTAATCCATTGATTCTTGAATTTCTTGGAGTGATTGTGGTAGGGCAGACACCTCTGGGAAGGTTCAGAGTTTCCTAATCTGTGGATAGTGGCTCTTGTCATTTCTAAGTCTCAAACCTTAGAAATGGCTTAGAAACTCTTTCCAGATTGATACATATCAACTAATGGTTTCTCATTTGCTCTTGAATTTCTTTAGATTGTGGTATGATGTGTTGCTTTTTAAGACCTTTAAATGTTCCTCACCTTGTCAGGCAGCTTCTATTTGAGGGATTTCTTAATTCAACAGGTCTGGCAGTGATCAAACCTGGGTGTGTTGGGTGCAATTGAACACAGCTTACTTTAGGCGTGGATGGGGGGGTGATTACTTTTTGCACAGACAGTTTTGCACAGCCTTTTCCCCTCAATAAATTAATGAATTAAAAACTGCCTTTTGTCTTTACTCAGGTTATCTCTGTGTCATATAATAATTTGTTAAATGATCTGAATCATGTGTATTTTTCAGGTATGACAAATACACAAAGGAAAATTAGGAAGGGGTCAAATATTTTCTACAGCGCTGTATTCATGATAACTAAATCAACAAAAACAAAAAGCTGACACTTGAGGAATATGTTGGGAGTCATAATAGTAACAGGATTGGACATTAGCAACCACGTAACATTACAGGGGCCAGTGAAACTTGTGGTGATTGCAAATCAACTAATACAAGTGTGACTTCAGTGCTTGACCTAAAATATCATAGCTTCATCCCTATCTAACAAAAATGTATTTTCTGTATTTTTTGTCTTCTCTTCATGTGTTTTTTGTCCTCTGTAATTCTGCAGTTGTAAATGTGCATCGTTAGATCACCCATGTACTTGTGGCACATGTATACATGTTCATGGGCATTGTGGTAAAACACAAGATGCAAACAATTTGAGTATATATTCTAGGAAATACTGTGGCAGTTACGATGTAGGGCTGTTTTTCAAGCAATATCTTCCTTTGTATTCACTTTAAATAATACTTAAAACAAACTAGGTTCACATTCACATGTCATGAGAACAGTTTGTGCTCATAATCTTGCTAACCTTGGATACATTACAGTATTATGTGGTGTAAAAAGTGGTATTTGACCCTACTACTTTGACAGAATGGTTATCCACAGTCACAGATACAAACATCTATGATAGTTGGGATACAGCTCAGTTACTGTAAGCTGCATGTTGATTTATCACTGCTGTAGACCACCAGCATAGACGGAAATGTAACTTGAAAATAAACATGATAAACTGAGGCAAATCATAGCATTTAATGGTCTCCAAGATCAACTTCAATGTAATGGACATCTTTAAATCACTCTGACTGCAGCCTCATTAGCAAGCAGCAGAGGAGAGGAAGTCATATTTTAGCAAGTGTTTGCATCTCCAAAAGTGACAACCTCAGCAGCGGCCAAAGCGAGAGGTGTCATGTGTTTGTACCTGTTTTTGCTTAGCAACCAGAGGTTTAGTCATTTATGGCTCCTGTAGATCCACACATCCAGATTATTTTCCATCATAATACAAAGCACAGACCAAACGTTCCCTATTACACTATAAACGTCTGAAGGTTTCCAAAATCTTGTATTCTTTGTATAGTCACATACAACGTTGATAAAAAAGTATCATCTTACTGTGCAGTATGGGCTAAACTATTATAGTCATCATACATTTAGTTTGTTTTTGCAGCTTTAATGGTTCATTGTTTTTTTTAATTCAAATGCTCAGTTAGTTCTCTGCCCATCACACAGTTTGGAGCACTGTAAAGCTGGTAAACGTTATACCACTAGTTTGACATTATACTGTTTGTCTGCTCCGGTTTTCAGGTACACTATTACTTGTGGGTGAGTGTTATGGACTGTGGTACGTTTTTGCTAATGACAACAGAAACACCCTAAACTGAACCAGTGGGCATTATTTATGGCAAATATGTACTCTAATAATAAGTTAATAATAACTTTTATTCAGACACTTGTTGTTAGACAGCTGCCAGACAGTACGTATGAGAGCTAGTACGGGGTTTTAAAGGGTTACTACGGCCTGGTAGTTCAATGAGTTACGCGTCTGACTGGGATGCAGAAGCCCGCAGGTTCGAAACCCCGTCTGACTCCTAATCCATCCCCTACCAGATGTATCCCTGAGCCAGACACCCAACTCTAGCTCCCAGTAAGTCGCTTTGGATAAAAGCGTCTGCCAAGTAAAGTAAAGTAAAGTTTTGTTGTCTTCTCCAGAGACACCTCGACACGAAGCCTGCCAGGTTTGAAACCGCTCACCCCTTTGAGTTTGGAGGCAACCCACTAGAGCTTAAATGTATATTCGCTTGTTCTGTGATGTCAGAATGATAGTACACATCAGTACACAGTCAATACAATTTGACATTTCAAGCTAACAAAATATCGCACTGCATTTTAAAGCCAAATACTATGTTGACACATGGATACATAAAGGAGGCATTGCCGTATACAGATAATGCCAGTGGTAATTGTTTAGCAGGTTGTTTGGACTGGCTGTGTGTCACAGTGTGGAGTCCTAACTAAATATTTACTGGGTGCCGAGGAGGCATACTTGGCCGAGCTTCTGTCTGAGGTTCACAAGCAAAGGCTGCAGAGGGACTTAAGATGGTGAAGTCATCGCCACCAACTGATGTCATTAGTGAGTCGGTGACGCTCACTTCTGACCCTTTTACCATTTAGGGGGCCCTGGACTGATATGAGTGTTATTGACCCAGAGGCCATGCGTGGCATGTTTGGGGTCTGCAGAATATATCCCAAGCGTTAACCTATACAACAGAGCCAATTATAGCTGCGAAAGGCCAAACAATACAATCCATCAGTCAGGTTTCTCGGGTAAACAGGAACGGGCAGCCTGTGTTGGGGTGTAAACTCCAAATCCCAGAAAAGCTAAGGGTCATTGGAGCTGTTTGATTGTCTTATTGGGGGTTAGACCCTGTGTCAGTGTGTGTGTCGGAGAAAAAGAGAGAATGAGAGATTAAAAAAACAGAGAGTAGAGGAAAACACGCATGCATTTTCTATGTGTGTATGTGTGTCACGGCTGACACACTATGGGTCTGGAGGTACCGAGACACCTAATGAATGTGTGTTTGTTCTTCAGACCCCACACACCTCTGTTTATTTGAACATAGGATAGTGTTCCTGAGCTGTTTTATCCTCACTGTGTTTGCCACTTAACACATGCACCGCAGCGTTGGCCTGTGCGACACTGTGTACCATGTTTAAAAAAAATATTAGTCAGCCTGACAATAATGGTAGACAAACAAACTTTATCTTATAGTTTGTGGATACAATGTTTCTCTTCATTATTGTTCAGTCTTCATTACGAAGCAGGGTGATAATCCAAACAGCTTCAGAGCAGACGGTGCCAAAGGCAACGGGCCAACGGAAGATTGGCGGTCGGTTTAGTGTCGATGATGTGGTGATGTGGGTCAGGGATAGTAGCAGCAGCGGTCATTGCACAGTGGCTAGAGCCCAGCCAGACCACCGGGAAGGAGGCCTTCGTTTCTTTCCTCAGCCATCAATCACTCACACACACATAAGCAAAGATAGATACAAGCAAACACAACCAGACGCTCTACTTTGCACCTCACCATTATGTTTCATTTAAACTTAGTTTCCATCAGAATCACCTACACCGAAGAGATATTGTAATTGGAAATTACATAAATGAAACCATTAATGCCAATTTATGCTGTGATCCATAAAGGGGGTTCCTACTATTTGCATTTCATGACCATCTTGTGTATCTGGTTCAGAAGGTGTCGCAGGACTTTAGACGATCCTTCCTCAAAGATATACAGTATATAGCATTGCTTTCAATGGTACGCTCTAAACTAGTGAACTTATTTGTAAAGGTTACAGATATTGTCAGACATAGTACCCAGTTCTGATGCCTGAAGGATGCGGGGGGAAGGGGTGTCAGACACTGTTCAACCATTTCACAAGACCCTCTATTGAGGCGCACTGACAGCATGGATCCCCAGGGTCAAACAGCCCCTTAAAAATGACTGACCTCCAGCTTTATGTTTGCATATAAGGAGGTTTATGTCACGTATGTCTGATCACAACGTTAACATTCAGAACTAATGCTGCACATAGCATAACATCAGAAGTTAGACAAAATACATCTCTTTTGATAGACAGTCTTCAAAACAGCATCAGAACCTTCAGATGAACATGAGACCTGGTCATAGAGTGTATTGAATGTATTGTTTTGGTCCGAATGGCTTAATATGGTAAGTGCATATGATGAAAAAAGAGACTGCGTGGATGAAACTGTAACATTCTGAAGCTATCTGCATATTTTGTGATTTGAAACATAAATGTTCAGCATTATATATCTCAAAAACAGCGTTGTGCGTCTTCGACCTTTGGGACCTCAGTGTGTCTTCTTAGATGTCCTCCTACTCACCTGGTGTTTGTTCCATGCTGTTGTTCCATCGGTTGTATAAGTTTATCTACATGAAATTCACAGAGTCAGTGTTGATGAGGACATGATGATGATGACTGGACATTTGATGAAAATGAACATAATAGTACGTTTGACTCACTGTAACAACACTGTGAACCAACATGTTTGTTCTTTAACACACACACAGACACAGACACACACACACACACACACACGCACAAACATATATAGAGGCTGTCCTGATGTGGCACCTCCTTAATTCACACCACTTGCTATTCTTCGCTGGTGGTGTGATAGCATTCGTTGAGAGTTGTTCCTCCTGAGTCTTTCAGTTGTCTGAAACACTCTACTTCAGTGCAAGGGCCTTATTGCCCACCCAAAGAGGTTATAAGGATTCTCGACTGCCCTCTCTCTCCCTAAGTGGGTGGTCCTCTGGGGTATGGCTGAGACACAGGTGGAGCATTGTAGGGGTGCTCACAAAAATAACCCCCCTCACCAACAACCCCTCTCGCCACCCGTCTTTTGCCACGCCTGCTCTGCAGAAAGGTGGACAAAATTTGGCAGAAACCACCATTAGACCATTAACGCACCAAACACTGAAGGTGAAATGTTGACATACACAACCCCCGTATGTTAATCACGCTAGGAAAATCTGAGCAAATTAAACGCTGAAAGGTGTTTTATTTGCACAATACGGCATTCTATGACCAGCTCAGCCAATGATTTCTTTTTTTATGGTTTCTAAAATGCCATGATAACAGAGGGATTGTAAAATATAATCCCTAATAAAAAATTGCACCACAGATGCCGTGGGCAACAAACTTTTATGTCAAAAAAGAAAAAAATACCCCTTCCCCTACTAAAATATTCCCATGATCTGGTTTTGTAAATAATTATAGTTCTGCTGAATGTGTTTTATAAAGTTTACATGGTAGGTTCAGTGCACCCTATCTGTTGTTTGGAACCCTGCAAACCACCAGCAAGATGTTGACATATGGCAGCTCTGGTGTAATGCACAAGGCATGGATTACTTGGGACCATAATAAACAAGAGCATAAAGAGGCATCTGTGTAGAGGGGGTGCCCTGTGAGGAGGGCCTTTCCTCTGGCCTTAATATCAGTGCATCTGTCTCCAGCTTTTTCAATAGCTTGAGCCTGCTGGAAAGGTGATGGAGATGCAGGGCGTAATCTTACAGGCTGTCATGATGTACAATGCAACTGTGTGAGTTGGTTGGTTAGAAGCTGTCAGCCACCTGCTCATGGATGGAATTAAAACATATTTGCAGTATGAAGGAAAATATTAATTCCTGCAGTTGACACATTAACACGTAACAGAGCTATATGTGTGCAGGAATACAGCAGGTGCTCCCTATAGTGAAATCGCAGGGCTAGCATGCACAAAGACTTGGCTGTGTGCTCCACCCACCTGTACTTAGGTGAAGAGATGCCAGAATTTCTGATTCAATGAACCATTTATGCAAGGTCAAATAACATAGCAGTCTGCGTGGTTTCCACCTGTACTCCAATGCACTGTGCAACGGACACTGAAATCCTGTCAATTTTTTGTTGAGCATCTTACTGCATTAAAACTCATGTAAAGACGGACAGCCTTAGGAAACACTGACAAGCACGTACTGCCAAGTACTCCAGACAATGGCAGGAATGTCGACAAATCAGCCATCTTCATGTGAGGCTAAATATCCATTATCTAAGTTCCTATCCTCTGATGTCGCACATAACTTCCTGCTCAGATCTTTGCGAGAGCCAGATGGTTACATTGGCCACTGGGGATTACAAGAAGCCCAGAGAGACAGTTTTACAATGTGCAATTACAGAACAGATAAACTAAACGCTCAACAAAGCAACGCATTTCCAGATCCCAGGCTTCTAGACTTTGATAAGGAGCATTCCTTGACCAATTTATTGTCTTCAAAATTGAAATGCCAGTGCTAATGAACACTCTTACTGTAGCTTGAATGGGAGATTTTTGTCTCAGTTTAATGGCAGTAGAGCAGTGTAGATGCTGTAAAGCACGCCTCACTGATCCAACAGTGGAAACATTAATGTGTGCTTAAAAAGCCTTGCAAATCAATCAGAGCTGTAGAGTTTGTTTTGGGGTTGGTCACAAGCCAACTGATGCTAAAGGGAACTGTTTCTTCACTTCAATGAGCAGGCCTTCACATATTGCTACACTCTGAGTTCAGCCTGGTTTGTTCCACATTAGCATTTCACAGCGAGATCAGGCGCCTGCCCTCTGTGCTTTACCCCAGGGAGCAAGAATCCCCCACAAACTGACACTGATACAATCTCCAGGTAATGGCTGCCTGCCTGCAAGCCAGAGAGTGTCTGAGGATATACTATGTGTGTGTACATGTGTGTGTGTGTGTGTCTGACTCAAAGAGGTAACCAGCACCACTGGTGTGGTCACAGGGCAAAGTTCACTCACAAATGTGTGGCCTGGGGTCGAAAGGTGCTATGGCCTCCGTTAACGGTGAGGGTCGAGTTTCAGCTTCCACCCTCAGCATCTCCTCTTTCTCCAGGCTACTCTGTCATTTACATTTCTCACCGTGACATGCATTATGACCCCCGCCTTTAGTCAGGTGACAGAGGCTGGTGGAGGTGAAGAGAGCAAAGATGAAAAAGCGAGGAGTTGAGAAGCAGATTTACATGGCTGCATTTCAGTGCACAAGTCAGCGTTCTGCACTAGAACCAGGTTATGTGATCAGCTTTAAAAATAAACAAAGTTTCTTCACATTAATGAATCATGACTAATATTGAAAACTGCAGCATGCAGCTTTTCATACGCTTTATACAGCTGTTCATACCTGCAGCAGCCCCGGTCTCGTCTGCATTGTTGCTCACTGACACTGACACTGCGCTCTGGAGGAGTGTGCCCAGGACTGCTGCTATAGAGGAGGATGCAGGGGAAGTACGTATGCATGTGTTCATGTTAATACCAACAAAGAATGGAAAAGGTTATGACACAGATTTCCAAACTTCTGCAATCGCGTGCCAGGTGTGCGCAACAGCTGCTGTTCAAAAATGTGGGGTGACTTAGAAATGTCCTTGTCTTGAAAGAAAAGCTGATTTTATAACATCAAATTGATTAAACAAATACTGTGTAAACCTTGTTGTGAATGTGATAAATGACAATCACAGCTGGAAACCCCTGTTCTTTAAATGGAATAAAGGGAAAATTCAAGATGGGACACACAGGCTCATCATCAGCCAGCAGTCCTGTCTTCTACTGAAGGACTGTGTTTACTAATGCAAGTTTGGGAGGAGGGGCAGGGAGGAGGGGAGTGGTTTGCTTTTGAGTGCCATGCTACTATTTGTTGATTTCAAAAAACTGCGTAACACAATATATACAGTAATATACAATTCTGTCACAGTGTATTCCTAATGAGCACTTTGACTGTTTGCTAATATTATTAAAGTGGACTCAACATAAATAAATGTACAGTTTGTGATTTAATTCCACTTTAACTTAAATATTAACCTAACTATACTGCTTTTACTTCAGCCTGCAGTAATTGATCATGGCCACTTACAAGCTGTAAAAACAACACTGCTCAATTGTTGTAAAAAAACATCTCATCTCTTTCAAAAGTCCAGAATTGGCAAGATCAGATTAGTTTGTGTTTACTGCACAGCGAAATAGATCAAAGGATGAATTTCAGATGCAAGTTCAGTGTTTTGGCATTAATTTTGTAGTATTATCATCAACATGTGCAGCAAAGCAAACAATTGCTGATTTATAGATGGAGCAAACAAAGTCTCTTTAGAGTTGAGGAGAACTGTGGAGATAACCATCTGTGGGTTTGTCACTACAATTCCTTATTAAAAACATCATTTGATTCATTGTTACGGTTTTAAATGAAGGTCAGTGTAAATCTTCCACCACTGTAAACGTCCAGCACTCTTTTCAGGGGTAGAAATTAATGGAAAAAAGTGACTTTTAAATGTCCAGAAACAGAAGCTTATCCCTCTCTGAAATCACGGTGACAGTTTTATTAGTGATCTGTTCAAGTAATTTATGGTATTAATTGGTGCATCCCACAAATGTTTACGCAAAGTTCGCAAACAGACACACACTCATACACACATGCACATACACACATTCTCAGCCGGACCTGTTTAAGTGTTCCCCAGACGGCATGTGATCCTCAGACAGGACAGTGCTTCCTCTACCAGTAGTCAGGTTTTGTCTGAGGGATCAGTCTGGCGAGGTCATCCAGACAGAGGGAGAGGAGATCTCTCTCCTTTATGACGCTCCTGAGCCTGGTCTGAAAAATGTTGTTTGCTTTTTTCACGTCTGTCCAGTCTGATGTTACTAGCAAATGTTGTTGACATCTTTTTCATATTCTGGTTCTGTTTTTTGTTCTTCAGCTTAAGTTTCTCCTGTGATTTTCCCCTCCTGCCCGTCTATTTGCACCTTGCTGTACCTGTATCGCTTTCTTTTCCGTTTTGAGCAGAAGGCTTGTACCTGTTCATTTTATATATGTTATCAAACCCCTAACGTTGTTAACACTATGCAAAGTCCTCTCTCTTGTTTCTTTGTGCCTTTGCAGTTGCTGCCTTTGCCTCCTCGCCTCTCTCTGTTCACTCCCCGTGTCTCACTGCTGGTGTTTTTCTGTAAAAATAACAAGGTCTGGGGCTGTGCGTGTGCATGTGCCTCGCGCTAGCTGCACAGGCTGGATGGGCTGGCTGCGCTGGGCTGGCTTCTTGTGTGGTCCCCGGCAAACTTTATGATTTATTCAGCTAAAGGCAGAGGAGCACGACCCCCAGTGACCACAGAGAGAGAGCTGCACGTGGGTTTAATGATTTCACCACAAAAATGTCTGCTATGGCTGGGCCTGCATGGAGCTCAGCACCCCCCTTCTGGCTGAATGGTGGGGGGGCGTGGGGGGTTGAAAAAAGAGCTCGGCTGACCGCTTGAGTCACTACAATCACTTACTACTACGCATCTACTTGGAGGGATTACGAGGAAATAAGGGGACAGAACATTCGAGCAACATGTTCCAAATGCTTTAAACTTCTGTCGTTCAGCAAATGCCCAGTGGTTCCTGTACGAGTGATGTTATTCTGTATCGTGCATTTTTCTGTTTTGCTCTCTCCATCCCAGCCCCCCCCTCCACGTCTTGTAGCCAGTGGGAGATTTGAGAGGCATTATTGAAATGTGGACACTGGGGATGATGTAACCAAGCTTTCAAGAACAGGGAGAGGGGTAGAAATAATAGGTGGGGGGGGCAAAGGGTGGTGGATGAAGGGAGGTATTTGGCATATTTTTCTCTGCTGTGTCCAGGTCTGCTGGCTCAAGAGAGTTACTGCTGAGGGCTTGGATCTGGATGCTACGCCCGGTGCTGCTTCTCTCTCTGTCTGTTTGGCTACAACCTCCTAGAACAAGATGATGTCATTCACAGGGATTTGTAAACATTCTTGATAAAGAGACAAAATCACGGGGACGAGCTTAATTATGCTGCTTGAGTGTGTGACTTAGTCACAGAGCTAGACCACTCCTCTTTCTGATTCAAGCCAGCTTGGTCCATCTTAGTGCTTCAAAGCGTATTTCTAGGCCAAGCAAAGGTGTAAACAGTACAATGATACAATAAGAAGCTGAAGTGAACATCATTTCCCATAAGCCTGTTTCTTTCTGTCAGCGCTTGACAGAAAACCACCATGAGTCAAGAGGTTGCATAAAGTTCAAGCCATGAATGCTAGAAAAGCGGGACAGCTGAGATTGGAGGTGCTAAAAGAATGACTTCAAAAAAAGGATGCATGTGGATGAAACCATGACACAATGACAAAAGTGACTGTTTTGCCATTCTTATACTAGTATGTCAATGGAGCTATGAACAAATAATTAAAATGATGTTTTAAAGGAAGGTATCCTAGGTGCAAAGCAGTCATATCACCATTCTTAATGTGACACTGAGGTGCTGCTTAACACAACTGTCTCGTATTACTAGTTCAGTGTGTTCCTAATTTGAACAATTGACATTGGTTTAGTGCAAAACTTTGTCCAATCGAAATTGACGGTATTCGTCAGGCTAGTAGTAGCTAGAACTTTTTTCATTACAGAAATCCTTAAAAACCCTGATAGCACTGATTGTTAGCCTAGTCGCTAACGAGATAGGAAGCTGCCACAGTGTATTGAAAAGAAGTATCAGTATCATCAAAGTTTGTCTACTGTCAGAGGAGGTTAAGTGCACAGCGACACGCAGCTAATACTCTCTCTCAGTCACCGCTGTCAGTTCAGCTTGCTGTAAAGCTTTAGAGATTTATTTATGCTTTTAAACCTCTTCTGCACAGAAGCTCTTGAGAGGTGGTATCACTTACATCATGGCAGGTTCTAGTTTCTGTTTGCATGTCTCCTGAGCGTCTCTGCATTAGTGTCAGGGGGTGAAGCCATATCAAACTAGTCATCATTACAAGCTCGTTCCCCAACCCCGAGAGAGATTACACAACGGTCAGCACACGGTGTGTGTGTGACATACGCTTCTCCATCAGCCCTAGGCTTAGTGCTCACAGTGAGTAATGAGTCCACCCTGCAGAACCACAGCACACGCCCAGTGCCCAAGGAAATGCATGTGCTCACCATGTCTGGTATGACAACCCCCGTCCTCGACTAGCCAGGAACAGAAACTCATATCTGCTGCTCTGTCTTTGATCCTCAACATTGCCTCCCACAAAACATATTATGTGGTTTGTATACAGCCAGCTATGCACAGCGGCTTATTTTCAGTAGCATCTCACAGGTCTACAATAAACACGCAGACGTACACATATGCACATACTCTCTGTCTGCCTGCCTGCCTGCCTGCCTCGCTTACTTCTGTATCTTGTGTTTTCTTTTGACGCACACACACTCTCGCAACCCAGTACAAACATAAATCCATATGACTCGAAATGCAAAGAAAACATTGACCCAAAACATACAGAAATGATGAAGACATTTATTTGTTCAGCAGGGTCTGCAATCATACGTGAATGGGTTGTTTGCAGAAAAAAATGGATGTGAATTAATTGATGTGCAGGCAGTGTAATTTAACGTCCTGGGGCGTATTGGGCCCATTATAGCCAGCTGAGGATTTCTTGTGGTATAGCTCCTGGGTTAGCTGCTTAACAGACCTCCCTTACCACGTGACAAGGTAAGAAAACACAGCAAAGGTTAAAAGTTGGGAGTTCCACTTTTCAGTTCAATTCAGTAAGCAAGTGGATGAATTCATGGGGACAAAATGTGGAAGGGATGAACATCCAGGCCGTGAGACAGTTCGTGTTCATCTCCTCGTCTTCTCTCGCTCACCTCCTGTTGTCCTGTTTTCCTCCTCCCTCTTTCTCTCTTCCTCATGCTCCATGGAAGGATTCGGTAATACCATTCGGGTCCAAGTGTGACATATTCTCACTCTCCTTTACTTCAAACCTCCCCTTCTTAACCCTCCCCCCTCTGCCACCCTGTCCCCCTTTAGGGAGCGTTTGTTTTGGGCCCTGTCACCACCATTCACTGTGTGGTTTCAGCCACGATGGTGGCGAACCGTCTCTTGTTAATTACCGCACTCCTGGTGAGTCACAGAGAGAGAGACAGAGAGAGTGGCGTTCTCAGCTATTTTTGGCCCCTGACATTGGCCCCATAAGAGACTTTTCCCTCAGTTCCTGCCCCTCTCTGTCCCTCTGATCTATGGACCTCCTCAACAGATGAAACGAACACTTTGAGACGGGCCTCAGTTTCTGGACCCGCTCTTCTGTTTGCTGCCCTGCTGCGAACAGCCGCCTGTTTTGTTTTGTGTCATACTCCCAGACCTTCATGCCCACTGTGTTTGGGTTTGAAGGTCTCTCTCAGCAAGTCCTCCACGTTCTGTGAATCATGACAAACATTATTATACTCCCTTTCACATAAATTTTGAACATGCTGCCAGAGCAGATTGCAATGTTTTCTTAGAGCAGTGGTCATATAGGGAAGTGTTTTAACATTTGTAATAAGCTCACTCTAAGTCGAAGTATTCTTTGTGGTTTAGTTTATCCATGCAAGTCACTACTTTTATGGCTGATGTGCGGGATACTCTACTCATTAGTATCATGTTATTGCATGACGTTCTTGTTCACAGAGAATATTCAGGAGTCATCTGACTGGTGGGAGTTATCCGTTTCTTGATGTTTATTGGTTAGAGAATAGAAAAACATCCTCAGGGAGAGAGTGCTTGCCATTACAAATTTCCATTTGTCTCTGATGGAAATAACCACATTTGTTTGAATTTCACAAAGACACACGAGGAGTAGTAAAAACTGTACTCACTGTTTTTGGCCACCACAGCATGCCCCAAATTAGACTTTATGTGCCACTTTGTAATGACTAGCTACAGGCCCAATTTTACCCTTGACAAGATTTAAATAAGGACTCATTTGCTCTGGCTTCAGTGGTGTAGGTAGCAAAGCAGCAGGCCTGCTGGCCGGACATGTGCTCTCAGCCAGAGCAATCTATCATTACCAGTGTAATAAGGGGAACTGGCTTCTTTCTGTCTTACAATTGAGAACAAAATTAATGCTTGAAAATGTGATAATCATCAAGGCATGCCGAAGGAGAGGTTGCGAGAAATGCCCTACTGCGTTCTTTTTCTGTGTTTTATCCCAATGGGTTAGCAGGGCTCGTTGTTGGCTGACTTCTGTCTAATTTAGTGCTGACGTCAACAACTGAGTCTTGCAATGTTAAATTGCTGCTACTGTATTTGTTATCTTTGCACAAGCTTGTAAAGATTCTGGGTCTTTGCTTTGTTTTCCAATGGTTCCATTTATTCTTGCACCTGATTTACCTCTCACAATCTGATTCTATTCCGGTGTGAATAGTGCCCTTGTTCCTTTTCTTTTGTTTACAGTGTCCCTATATTCTGCCTTTAGAAAGACTAAGTCATATGAATTGGGTCTTTGATCAAATCGTAGAGGATGCCAATTCACTTTGTTATTCTTTGTTAATGATGCATTTTATGTTCAAGATAACACTGTCCAGGCATTCTTCAACCACTGTTTGTTGCCCTTTGAAAACTAACATGAGTATTCTCCTACTTATGTGTTTGACATCCAACCATGGTGTCCAAGTAAGAACGATATTACCGTGTGCGGAAGTGAACATTGTTCTTCCTGGTGGTATTATTTCTATCCTATAAGTTTTAAAATTAAAACTGGGTTTATCTCAGATGCTGTGTTGAAAATCACTGTTGTGTGGCTTCCCTCCCATTTTCCATTGTGTGGTCAAGAGAATTCAGAGCGCCTCGTACAGTACTCCATCCTGCCCAGTCAACAGAACAGGAGGGCCTCTCACATCAACCAAAAGTCATTTGAAGATGAGGTTTGTGGCTAGTTTCCACCCACAACGCCAAGCTGTCTCTGATTAGACCTGGGATCTAATTTGAGAAGGGGGCTGAGCGTGTGTTATAGGGGTGTGGGGTTCTGTGTGGCGCAGCCATCCTCTCCCAGAGGGCCCCCAGCTCAAGGACTTGTGTGCTTGACATTCTCTCAAGAAATGCATCCTTGAGGAACAAATGAAAATACAAAAAGAAAATGGAGAAGTTGGGAGATTTATTTAGTATAGATAGAAAGTATTCAGTCCCTTAGGGAGTGCCCCTGTGGCTGCCCGCTACTTCCCCAAGGGGGGATAGGTCAAATGCTAAAGACAAATTTTGTTGTAACATGTAAAATGTGATGAATGACAATAAAGATGATTCTTCTTCTTCTATAAGGGATTTAACAACAGCAGAGACGGGAAGAGAAGTCTGAGCTGAATACGGAATGGTCCTAGTGTTTGTCCTAGTGTGCACACGAACTGAGAGGGGTGCAACAGTTCACTTTCATGATGACAATGACCTGAAGACCACAGACGATTATATTACGTGGATGGTCACTTGTGCATTTATCCGACCAAATGTCTTTGACACACTGCACCTTCTAACTGCGATTCATTCTGCAGCGTGCTGTTGATGTGAAAAAAACCCTTAAGGGTTTAAAACCTTTTGTATATTATATATTTGTTTGGATATTATATATTTTGTAACAAATGTTCAGTATGTGTTACTGAATGTGGATTGATGGGCAAACTGACAGTTTGATTTTAAATTAAATTTTGGTCAGAATGAAACAGAGTGCCTTCTCTCCATTTGACTTTCCCTGTAAACTTCAGAGGAATCCCCTATCAGAAACTCAGACATGATGTTGAGGCTCTCCTGGTCCCAGTAATCATGATGCTGGTCGACCCCCTGACCCGCGTGATGTATTTCTGTGCAGTGTGTCAGCTCCCCAGGTGTGTGTTCTGGCTCCAGTCTGGGTCATGCATTGTCAGGAATGTTGATGAAAAATGACAGGCCATTATTACATGCCATAGTTGTCCTCTCTCCCTCTGCATCACTGCTAATAGGAGGGCACTTTTGAAATATGCGCAATCCCAGATCAAAACACTGTTTTTGTTTTGTTTCACATTTCTCAAGAGTATTACACAATATAAACCCATTTTTGATCAAATAGATTTTTTAGGACCTGCATCCTTCAACCTACTCCAATAGGCTGTTTTTTTTGTGTTTGTCATTGTAGTGCCAAGGGTGGGGAACAACGTGCAGAGCATGCAAAAGTCTGGGTTCCTGAAGGAGGAGATGAGGCAGCTGCAGGCAGGCAGTGTGAAGGTTTAGATTACCTGCTGGCTGCCTGAACACACGGACTCTTCTCCTTTACAGCTCAGGACCACCTGGGTAGAAAGCACAGCTCCTCGAGGAATCAGATAGTGTGGGTACAAGCAGTGAAACACAAAAAGAAGAGTTCACACACACACACACACACACACACACACACACACACACACACACTGAGGTGTGATGAACCCACACATCTCCAGCCTCCACTGACCCATATCTGCTAAGCACAACTCCCAAGGTCTGGGGTGGATGTCAAGAGTTGTGGTGGTTGTCAGTGATGGTTGACCCTGCTCCAGTTCTCTGATATCTCCTGTCACACATCACTGCCCAGGAAGCACTTTCCTTTCTCTTCTGGTCTCTGCACACTTCATCATGCTGTCTGACTACAAGGTTCATACCACAGCCCGTTGACCAGTGTGTGTGCCTGCATGTGTGTTAAGCATTGCCCAAGTATGTTTGTGTGTTAGGCAGGACGATGCAGTGTGGGAGCTAGTAAATGTAGTTTCAACAACATATTTTCCATAATTCAACGTTTCTTTCCCAAACTAGCCCCAAAAATCTGTTATTGCGTTGATAATCCTAAACCATAAATCTGTTTTTTCCATAACGTAGAAGAGCGCTTTTTATATACTGTACATATAGGATGTAATTATTTATTAGGTGGGAACACACATAATTTCCTCTAAACTAAATCATTATGTTTAAAGTGTTTCTTCACTGAAAAATCTTTAAAATAATAAGAAGCTACAGCCATAATTGGTTGAAATTAAGAAGAGTACAGAGAAATAAATGGAGTGGAACACCACAGAGATGGTATCTGTCCCTGTTTCAGTCCATATATAGCTCATGTGTACATATGAATTACTTTATTTCAGTCAGCCATAATTTCTACCCATATGAAAGAACGAGTAAATAAAAGAAGTCACAGCAAGCTGAAAATAGTTCTTGTCTTAATATCTGGAAGCATTTAGATGTTGTTTTTGCTCTGCAAACACTTCAAAGGGGGAAAAACTGCTGTGGTTGACCGCACGGCAATAAATATGGTTTCTGATCAGCTCGCTAATTAGTTTCCAAAGAGTAAATATGAGTAAAAAAAAAACATTGTGAGCCACCCTGGTGTAAATGCTAGCTGTTGCACATAAATGTGGTCTTCAGTCACACACAAACAGTGCTCACACACACTGTTTGTGGGTAACTACACTCTAGTGTTCGTAATGCTGCTGCAGCTACATAACACAGCGCTAGAATCACCATTTAGTCCTCCCCTTCTCTCAGATTAATGCCTTGTTGAACGCACCAAAGTGGATGCAGCCTTTTTTGGTGCTTTTCACTGTATCTACCATCAAGGATCATGACAGCTTCTGTACACGTAGAGATCTGTCACTGGCCCTGGAAACATTTGTCAACCCTGCATAGTTCTTATGTTCCAGACGATTTTTAACATCTTGTTCGCTGTTACAGAAAGTCACTTAACTTTAAGCTCTGTGACGCGCAGAAGCAGCGTTACATAAAGGAGGTTTGCGAGAGCATGACAGGTTCTGTGGCGGATGACAGAGCCTTGACGCAGCGCACACACTCTCACACATACTCAATCTTAAAATTTCTTGCCAAAGCCCTGCTAATGTTGCTCTTAGCCACAGTCCAGTTGGGAACATGTGGACTGCGGCTTGACATCCACTTGCACACGGGTTAGGATCATGGGTCAGGATGATGATGTGCCTCTCGAGCACCTTCCTCTCTCTGTAATGTAATGTAAACAGCTTCAAGTGTATTACAATGGGCTGCTTCCTGCTGCTAT
Source organism: Microctenopoma stevenorrisi (assembly GCA_032270685.1). Classification (NCBI taxonomy): domain Eukaryota; kingdom Metazoa; phylum Chordata; class Actinopteri; order Anabantiformes; family Anabantidae; genus Microctenopoma; species Microctenopoma stevenorrisi. The sequence continues at coordinate 6,863,763 of JAUMTR010000001.1, forward strand.
GTGTGTGGCACGCTGCGTACGTCAGCTGATGAGACATAAAGTGAGTGTGTTTGCGCAGTTATAAATACAAGGGACTACGACTGGAAGCAGCCAAATTACCAAGGACTGTTTTGATTTGACTGTTGGAGTGTGGTGTGGAAAATCTTGAAGTAATTGATTATGACACGAAACTGACAATGACATGAAAATCATCTTTGGATACTTTGAACATGGATGCTAGGATTGAACGTGTGCTGAAACGCGTCTCCCTACAGACTGATGAAATCAACAAAACTCACAGGGTGAAAAAGATGGTGTTTGTCAGCAAATGGACTAAAGGCTTCACTGAGTTTTCTACTTGTTTGTTTCCTCTTTATATCTAAGTATGAAAGCCTAAGTCAACTAATGATGCTAATGTGTGGCACACGTTGTTACGTATCATAAAGTCAGCCAATGAACTACATTCAGAATAAGCATTAGCTGTAGTGTACCACTGCAGATGATTATGTGTGTTTGACTTGAAGTGTGCACACATGGACAATATTTAAAAATGTCTGCGTAACGTGTTGGATCACCACAAGGCTCCAAAACAGCTTAGGTGGTTTTTGGTACAGAATGCATCTTCGCTGTGGATGAACCTCACTCTTCTATTATATATTTCTTCAGCTGGTGTTTTGATGATGGTGGTGGAGGGCGCCATCTAAAGGTATTTTTTACCACAAGTTATAACTTTCGCATCTTTTGTTACACCCTTATCTCTAACAACTGGAAGACTTCTCAACCAACTATGTTTCCTCAAAACCTCCCATTGGCGTTTGATTGCATTGCTAACTGCATGAGGCAGTTAGCTCTTGTACCATGTGGACAGGAGCTTCGTTTCCCAGAAGGACTCCACTTGCATCAGTGTTTGATCACAAGACCAGTATGATGAAGCACTAACCTTTTTCTCAAGGACGAGAGGTAGACCTTAACCTTGTCTGTACAACAGAGCCACAAGAAACACCAACTACTAGGACTTGTACCACTATGTCTGCTTGTTAACAATATGGTGACTCATGCAATCATTTGACGTTTCTCCACGTCTTTGTCGCCCGTCTGTATCGTAACATATCCATAAAATACCAGTGTAAGCGAAGCTTTAAAATGAAAAAATCCCATTCCGTCAGTTAACTCAGTGGTAAACTTAAAAAATAACTTGCTATGCTAGCTCTATGGCACTGTGATCAATAGTATCTTTGTTTTGGAGTCAGCAAAACCTTAGAACTCACTGAAGTGTATCTGCGGCAAGACAAAAGCAGAGCAAAGAGAGAAAGTGACAGAGAGCACGGTGCCATGACCCAGAGGTCATTGGCAGTAGATAATCCGGTATAAGAACAACTGATAGCCTGTCAGTAATGATGGGGCCTAATGCTGTAGAAGAAAGAAAGAAACCTACTGAGAACTCCCCTATGTTTTTTGTCATCTGTGTGCCAAATCAGGGTGAGAGGGGAGAGGAAGGGGGGTAGGGTGAGGAGAGCAAAAGAGAGAGTACAGATGGACCACACCGACTGACTGGTTGTACTAATGTGGACATTTTCTCTCCGGGGTCAGATATTTACTCCTAATTAGCTGGAGGAATGCGACGCATGAGAGCGGAACAGATACGTTACCATTTTGGCCGGAATTTCCTCTCTTTCCGTGGCATGTGCTGCTTTAACCTGATTAGGTATGGCACTTATCAGAGCAGATGAAAGCACTTGGGGAATCGGTGAAGCATTGCTGGACACCCCTACTCTGTTCCCACTTCACTACTATTTCTATCATGACCCTCCCCGTGGTCATTACTGGCTGAAACGCAAATCACAGCACTGGAAAATATAGGACTGTGATTTACAGTAAGACTGACACCGGCACTTGTTGCGGGACTGGATCAAAAGGAGGTTGATGGGAATAAACGAGCGGGGAGACCTTCTATAAAAATGTTTTTTATTGAGGGAACTTAAAATGAGATCAACAAGTTTTACGAGGTGCAGTGAGGGGCATGCTGTTGTCAGGAAGTGAGACAGTTTCCAGTGTGTGTGCATGCATGTGTTTCAGTAAGAATGCTGAATGTGGTAGTTGCGAGTCAGGGTGGATTTCATGGGACTCCAGCGCAGAGTAACACTCGTGGCGACATCAGGCCTAACTTCCTGCTAATGATGGATTAGAGGGCTTTAAATGGAAGAAGAAACTAGTTGGTACTGGCAGGACTGGTGTAGATTTAATCTGCTACATTTGTGGTTTTGTGTATTTCTAACGTTGGCACTGGGCATGGGTTTTTTATTCTACATTTCATCGCGTTTGAAAACGGGGGTATTTGTTGGTGGAATATGACAGAATATAGTGGAATATAAAGAAGAATATTTACACAAAAACATTTTCTCCCACTGTGGTGTTTTGGTTTTGGTAGGGAACGTGTGACACAACATCTATTTTCTTTGGTCCAGACTGAAATAGATTGCCATGTCAACTTGGGCACGAATATCCACAAAGATAAGTTTTTATGACACCAGCCATTCATCAGCAGTTTTACTCATCAAGTTAAGTAGTGTTACATATAACACGTCTTTATAGATCAACTATTTTACACGAGTGATTTTTTTTCGTCATACTTTACAGACAAAAAAGAAATGTTGATATTATATGTGTGTCTGAGGAGAAGAGAAGAGTGTTGAGGTTCGTGAAGAAGAAGGAGATGGTGGTCTTGCTGCTGAGGTGGTTCTGAATTAAGGATAAACATATATATTTTTAGAGAGTCCCCAACACAAAGAAAAATGTAATCACCAGTTGTCACACAAACCACCAGCGAAGTGGAACGCCATGATTACACGCTTCTCTTATCAGCGTCCATACATAACTTCTGTTTTTTCAAATAAAGGTCATGAATATTCCTTTACACTGAAGTCTGTCTTCCTTCTCTGGTCACATGTTTCAGATGGAAATGATGTCAGATTTTGCTATTACTGCCATATGCCATATGAGAGCTATCACTTCTGAATACAAGACCTACCTCTGCTCGTAGCCAGCGGCACATCTGTGCACCTTCTGTGGTGGGCTCTGCCTGCGGTGGGCTTTACTTGTGTGCACATGAAGCAAGCAGATACACATCATACACATGCGTGCTCACATGCTCACGAACAGTTGCAGGTGGGCCTCCGATGTGATAGCAACAACAAACGTCCCTTAGTCTTTAATGAACAAACTCCAGCCAGAGCACATTCGCTACTACTGATCACAGCACCACACATCCTGTACGTGATGTCCGAGCAGACGCTGAGCATTATGGGCGCTTCAGAGCTGATGGTCGGGCTAATGGCCTGGATGGATAATTTGTAATGTGTGTTGCAGTAAATGACAATGAGGTCATACCCTATAATTTTCATTTTGTACCCCACACACAGCTTGTTGCCAGACTCTACTACTACTTTGTTTCCCTCTTTAACTCTCTCTCTCATTCACACACGCATGTGCACACACGCATGCACGCACACAAACGTGCTCGTTGATGGTCTGTATTTGTTCAGGAGTTACTGGAACGGGCCACAGTGAAGTGTGGGAGTAGAAGATTGTCCAGCTTCACAGCCTGCAGGTCTCACGGTTCCACTGATTGACCTGATGAAGACCAAAGGCTCCAATCACTGAGTCGTGTGTGTGTGTGTGTGGGTTTGTGTGCCTACAGTGTGTGTGTGTGTGTGTGTGTGTGTGTGTGTGTGTGTGAACATACTCGAGTGTGTCACCACCTGGCCACACACACTGTTTGGATGAACTGTTATCATTTGCACAGTAGAATCTTGAATATACTCCATAAAGGTTGGGTCTAAAATCCATCTCGTCCTTCTCTTGTCCTTCCTGCTGTCTTCTCTCTTTCATCCCACACAAGAAGGCGCACATCAGTGCTCTGTGCACTGCCATGTGAGTGTGCGTGTGCGTGTCCAACTGCAGTTGTGTGGACAAGATTTTTGCCAGTTCTCACAATTTAAAAGGGCTGTTTAAGAGTTAAGACTGGGTTTTAGGGTAAAGGTTAGAATTAGGTTAGGGCAGAGTTGAAGTTTTGGTATTTACAGTAGCTGTGATGGTTAAGGTTAGGGGAATGCATTGTGTCAGGAAGTGTCCTCAGATCTACAAATAGCTCCTAAGTGGCACTTTTAGGATGAAGGTGTGTCAGTTCTAACTTTAGTATTCAACGAGTAACAGTTTTGGTCAAATCATATTTTCACAATGTGTTACAGCACTAAAAGGAGCTCCTTAAGTTAAATGATGAGTCCTGTCACGTCGTTTTTTAGCGCATAAAGATAATGAACTGTGAAAACCGTGTTGACTTGTCAGTACAGCTGACAAAAACTGTTAGCGTCCCAAATGCAACATATACAATAAGAATAAGATAAGGAGTTAAACACAGCAAATAATATAAATCAAACACACAAAAAGGTGTGATCAGAAAACTTAAGAGATTAGAAAAGACGTAGACAAAGACAAGAGAAAACATCACTTTGGCAGGTAGTTTAAAAGTATTTAAAAATCAATCTAAACTGGAAATGTTGGTTTTAGACTATTGGTCCAACAAAACAAGCAGTTCAAAGACATTTTGTTGCACTCTTGGAATCAATTAATGACTGAAATAACAATAAAGTAAAACACTCAAATAAAAAGTAATCATTAGCTGCTACCCTTTATCTGACACCACTGTTTACCTCCCGTTTGCATAATCCAAGTAAACTGCTTACTAACTGAAAGCCAAATTTAGACCTGTCTTTACCACACACACACACACACACTTCCACCCCAGCTCTTTATTTTTTACAATATTGCACCAGGTCTTTCTTCAACGCTTACAATGCTTTTCCTGCCTTCAGGCAGCACCTTTCTTTTCCAATTCAGCCATTTATGTAGGAGTTTGTGATGGTGCAATGGTTTACTTCCCATCAAACGAGGAATTGGTGCCAATACTGTAAGCTGCTTTCATTCATCAAGCACTCCGGCATCAGCTGAGTGATAAATCCACTCGAAAGTGTGTGGGTGGCATGCGCTGTGTTCTCTGGGTGGCCATAATTTGGACATGTGAAGTCCAATAAAGGTGTGTAATTTGGATGCCATTTTTATCCAGATGTATACATAATGGTCAGAGGTTAGCACTGGGCTCATCATCTTGTCTTCATAAGTTACAGTAAATTGAATGAAATGGGCAAAAGATTTCTATTGCTAGAGGGCGAAAATACTTTGTGTTACAGTTTGTACTTTGGCTGAAAACACTGGGAAGGCAACTCACTCGTTGTTTTCCTGGAGGTTCTCCTCAGGATATCGACGTTGGTGTCACTGTACACGAACCAGCTAATGGATCAGGGTGAAGCGCTGAGAGAAGTGAGTGACAGAGGGCAGCGGGGGAAGAAAGGAAAGAACGAATGAGTGTTCTGGCTTCTTGACCTCTTAGCGTAAGAAGTCTTTTAAGTTCAAACTTCAGTGATTACAAGCTGAGCTGGTATTTAAAGTGGCCCTACTCGCCCCTATGCACCCCCCCACCCAACCTCTACCTCCCCCCATTCACTGCAGGCTCGTGTGAGCTGTGTGTCCATGTGTGACGATGTCTACAACTTGAATATGAGAGTACATACCACATGAACCTGTGTGTGTGTGTGTGAGTGTGTGTAGGGGTTTAGCAGTGTAGGTGGGCAGGGTCAGGGGTTGCTTGGTGGGGTTCTGGAGCCAGTGGGCCTTCTCCATTGTTCAAGCTGGAGGAGCTAAAGGGGGCAACAAGTATTGATGCCAAAAGGTATTGCCTGCTTACGGTAGGAGGTTAGAAAAAATGTGTGTGTGTGGACCTCACTCCAGCAGGAACCCACAAGGGGCGGGAAAGGGAATGTAATTACAGATGACATAGGACCAAAGGGAGGAAATTGATTAAAGAAAATGGGTGACCAGGAAGTAAGCAGGGATCTTTGTTTCCCCTTCAATTAAACTGAAATGTCTCGGTGGTCTCAGCTGCATATGGTGAAGTAGGACAGGACTGTGGAGAAAGGGGGCTGAGAGGGCAGGGTTTCTTTCAGGGAGACAGGGTTGGATGGACGCTGCAGTCACGATAGTCACGAAGCTGATGAATGTAAAGGAGGGATCCAGCATAAAACAACCAGCCATCAGTAGTGAATGGCTGAGATCAGCTAGCCCAAGATATTTGAAGGATAAAATGTAGAAAACTTAAATAAAAAACAAGGTATTTACAAATTCACTTCCTGTGTCAACTTTGACAAACTGTCCATAACATTTTACGGTGCACTCGGGGATTTTTAGAAAAGCATTTCTGGCTGCTGTCATTCCACCTACAATTAATATATATATAGGATCAAAACATTTATAATACACAATATATATTTCTATATATCTAACTACTGCTACTGTGATATTTTACCATTGTCTTTGCACATTTTGAAAATCTGAATTATTAATCTGATACTGGCCAACATTCAAAGATTGGTGTCAAGAGCTCCCAGAAAAGAGGTTTTCAGATTTGAAACATGCCTTTTTGTGGTGTAATAAAGTGAATTTCATTCCACCGAACGGAAGGAGTCATGTGCATGGTCATGAGTTTAAGGAAAAAAACTGAAAATGTTATTTCCATTTGACTGCACCCTCAAACCTAAACTTTAAGACGACTCTCATCTCTCTCCCATTTACTGTTGCTTCTCTGTTACTTGCTTGGCAAATGTGAGTATACAGTGTGAATAGTTTTACAAGGCCAAGGGAGAAATAACAGTGAGGGGTGGTGGTGGTGTGTGTGGGGAGGGGTAAAGAAAGAGAAAACAGGTTGTCAGTGTGGTTGAACAGCAAAATAGCATTTTCTCCCTTGGGCTCAGCCTCCACAGATGTTTCATTCAGGCCCCATGGCAGGGCCACTCTAAAAAGTGCTCCAACCCTGACACAATTCAGCCCCTTTGTGCACTGAAGGAGAGAAGCTCAGTCCACTGTTTACTGCTCGTCCACCCCCCATCCCCCCTTGTCTAACCCCCCTCCTCATGTTAGCAGGCGGAACAATTGGGGAGGGCCCTGCCCAGAGCTGGGGCGGCGTGGCAGGTCAACAGAATGGGCTGTGAATCCTGTGCCTCTGAATCCTCCGGGTGGGTGGTCCAGCTCTCCCCTCTCTGTGTGTCTCTCACACACATACACATAGAAACACACTCGCTTCGCTCCGCTCCTCTCCTCTCTGCTCCTCTCCTCTCCTCTCCTCTCCTCTCCTCTCCTCTCCTCTCCTCTCCTCTCCTCTCCTCTCCTCTCACAGATTAGCTCATCCACTGCGCCAGGTCTGGTGCTGGTGCCCGGGCTCTGTGATGTGGTGATACGTGGCCCAGAGAGGAAGCCAGACTGGGGTCTTTCTTCAGGATTAGCAGACTCCCGGTTCTTTGTAACCGATTGCAGGTCCCGGGCAGACCCGAGCAATCCCGGGCAGACCCAGTCAGGCCAATTGGCAGGAGGAGCCTGCGGTGTCCCACGTGGAGCCTGCCAGTGACTGGGTGGCAGTTAACACTAATCCTGCTGCTGATTACCACTGGCATGGGGAAATAAACAGTAATAAATGAACCTACAAAGCTGAGCACACATACACCCTTACAAAAACTTCACCCACACTGGACAAGTCACGCTGACACATTTGTACAGTGACACACACACACGCTAACATACGTATACACATGATCAAAAACTGGCAATTTTCATTATTGACTGATCTATTTTCCACAGGAACCAATGGTAACAACTGTTAATGTTATTCGATAGATTGATATATTGATATGTTATTAATCCGCAATGAGGAATTGTTGTAGTGCTGCAGGTGCCGTTAAAAATGTTACATTATGCATTTTAGAAAAAAATGTTATAATACAAGATAATAAAAACCTATGCAGGAAAAACAACAGTCCAAATGCAACCATACTACTCTTACAGTAGTTTGGTTGCACTTACAAAGACAAACATGTTTGAGTACCTCCAGTAAAATGTAAAATGATTCTTTCTATATCTACGCCTCACTGAATATACTGTATCTTCCCCAACAACAAACACCACAAGATTGCCTCAACGATATTATTAATCTTTACAATTGAGAAAGACAAAAAGAACTTTAATGCAATTTCTATATTTATTTTATATTTTTAAGCCTTTGTACATAGGAAATGAGTTCCTACCTGAAACAAAAAGAGAGAGATATGGAGTCTCTTTCCATTTAGTCACAGCGACATCTAGTGAGTGTAAAAAGGAACTGGACAACATGAGGAAGAAATTACACAAGGTAACTGGTTTTTGCAAAACTCTCCGTTATTCAAGAAAAAGACATACATTTAGTAATTTTCTCTCATCGTGTGATGCTTAAAGGAAGTCAACTATAAACAGCAAACTGACGAATGAGTCCTTTCAACACTAACAGGTAAATATCAAGTCATATTTGCTCTAACGCATACAACTATATGAACTCACTCTAGATAAGCAGGAAACAAACACTCATCTGCTACCTCATTTTGCTCTGGAGTAAGAGGAGAGTCTGAAGCAACACACAAGCGGTATATTTCCTCTCACGCCATTTAAGCAACACTGTGCATCCTGCTGTGGTCAGAGATGTTGGCCCTTTTTTAGGTTCCTTTGCATGCACTTCTGAGAGGCACTGAAGAAGAAAACGGCCGCATTAAAGCATCAGATCAGGGCAGAGAGCTGTATAATACGTATATCTAGACCTTGAAGATGACAAACAAATTCAGGATGACATCCCTCAGACTTTTCTTCTTGATCCTTGGTGAGTTTAAAAAGTATGAGTGAATATTGAGTTTTTTGTTGATTTCTGAAAACAAACTATCTGAGTGATGGTAACTAATTATAGATAGTGAAAATGCATACATGTAAGATAAAGGTAAATTATATTAAAAGGTGGTGAATGATAAACATACATACGGAGGATTGCATTGCACTGTAATATACCTCTGGGCAAACCTGGAAACACCCTTCAACGGTTTTAAGTTAACCAAGGCAGTTGAAAATAAACCTGATGATAACCAAAAGATTATAAATGTTTTGTGTGTAATTTTATGTTCTATCACTGGATAATGTTGAAAACTCTGCTCTAGTTACTTTAGGTTTCACTGCAACACAGAACACAACATCTGGTCAGACAACTTCAAATAGTACCAGCAATGGAACAACAATTGAGGACAATAAGTTCAACAGTGTGTCACTCTCCACTTACTCAACTGAAATCCCCAACATCTCCACCACCACTCCCAACAACAACATCACCACCAGTCTGGGAAATACAACCGGTAAGAGGAACAGTAGCAGCAGCACCATGAAACCAACAACGAAGAAAGGTAAGCTCTGATTCTGACAAACAAACCATCACGGCAGCGTTGGCTTGTGCCTCTTTGAATGTTGAATGTCATGGTATTCGTGTTGCACGACACGTTTCTCTGATTCAGATGATGGAAAGCCCACAATGCGCCCGGCCACACCCAAATCTGTTACATCCACTAAAGGCACATCTATCACCAAAAGCAACAATGGTGAGTTCAGATGTCCATGCATGAATTTTTTCATATTTACCAAACAAACACGACTGTCAGTGTTAAAATTCGGAAAGTCTATGTACAACCACTGTAAAAACTATGAAGGAAAAGGCTCAATGATGAACGACATTATACTTCTATATTTACAGCTGTTTGCATTAAAACATACAGATATACAAGCACCTGCTGGCTCACTTGAGTCAGTTTCGTCCAGAAGTTGATGAAAAAGTTGCTAAATGTAAATACTGATTAGGACACACGGCTTGTAGGTAAATGCAGCTCCTATCTGGGAGTGTGATTACATACTTGTGTTTCCAGCTTGTTCCCCTGCCTGCAAGTGAAAAAAAACATGTTTATTTGATTATGGACTGAAGCATTAACAACTTTGCCAATCTAATGTCCTCTGACTTAATTATTATTATTAGAAGATAACCATTAAATCATTAACATGCTTATACTGGCATCCCAAATATAATATACTGCTTGTATGAGGCATACATCGTCTTAAATCATTTTCTCTTTTATAATACATTCTTCTGTTTTTGTACAAGGTGATGGTGGAAAAAAAGATAGTAGCAGCAGAGGCAGCAGCTCTGGTGAGTTACAAACAACTTTCTAAATTATTCTGTAGCACCTCGTCTCTGAATGAGAAAATGCCTTCCTCTTTATGAACACAAGCTGTCACCTTCTCCAGGCATCATCATCATAATTGTGATCATCATTCTAGCTGCTTTGTTTGTAGTCGCTTGTTACTTGGCACGGAGGAGAAGGAGGGTGAGTAGATTAAAGCCCTACCTAACATCATAACTTAGGTTGCTTCTTCGTGAGAAGATTACATATTGATATCAATCTTATCATTTCACATATTGACAAATAATTCCAGAAATGTTGTGGCTCTCATCTTTTTGACTTCCCGCTTCCCACAGCGTTACTCTGTTGACCCCACGTCCAGAGCAGATGAAGTGAACGTCCCCCTGAGTACTGTGGATCCCGTAGAGCCGCCCGCTGATGCTGTTTTTCAGAACGGTCAGCGCAGCATTCCTGTCACTATAACAGGTTGTGTTGCACTGTTACTGCACACATACACATGCACAAAACTGAATCACTGTTCCCTTTTTAAGGTCTGCAAACTTTTGAAAGTACCGAGGCGGAACCAGAGGCAAAATCTGAGGAACAAAAGGAGCTAAAAGGTAAAAATAAATATAGCTGTGGTACAAATAGACAGGACCGGACAGTTCAGCTGTAGCAGTTCAAAATGTTAATTTGCATGTTTAGTGGACTAATTGCGTGTTTTTTTTCTTCCTGTTTCTTAAGATGAGCTAAACATAATAAAGGGAAGTATAGTTTTTACACTCTGTATCAACACTCAGATGCTGTGAGATGTGCAGAAGTGTAAATATAAATGTCCAGATTATGGCAGGAATAAGATTATTTCATTGTGAACAGAAAATGTATTAGTTTAGTTTGAGGAGTTGTTTTCAATATCAATCAATTTTAACGTATTCTGGAGCTTCTTCAAATCTAAAACCACAATGCATTTATAGGAACTGTGTTTTTCATCACAGCTGGTGTAAAAGTTATAGGAAGGAAATCTGACACACAGAAGTGTGACTCAAATGAGACTTGACAACTTGAGTTAACTGATAAAAACCAGTTAGAGACTTCAACAGAAATTGTGAATTTGGTCTTGCAGGAAAACACGCACACATTCCTCACTCTGAGAGAAAAATGAAAACATAGACCGTAATACTCAAGTCTACCACTTGGTGGAAATGGAAGCCAGGCTATAAAACAGAAAAGTCTGTTAACAGAACAGCAGCGGAGTCTAATATCTTTTCATATTCTGTTAAAGAACATCAAACTATTTGTTGTTATATTCATCAAGTCATAAAATATTAGATCATATATATGAGAATATTCCCTTGCAGGAGTACTGGTACCTTTATGTGATGCATATTTTATGTTTTGTTTAATTAGTGTGTAATTAGTGTGATGCTGAACATGTGTGTACAAATATAATTCAATTCAATTAATCTTTATTTGTATAGAGCCAAATCATAACGAAAGTCATTTCAGGACACTTTACACAGCGGGGTTTAGGACCTTGCAAAAATATAAGTGTATATATAAACAAAATAATGCAGAAAACCCAACAGTCCCATTTGAGCAGGCACTAGGCAACAGTGGAGAGAAAAAACTCCCTTTAAGTGGAAGAAACCTCCAGCATAACCAGGCTCAGGGTGGGCGTCCATCTGCCTCGACCGGTTGGGGTTAGTGGACAGAGGAGAGAGAAAAGAACAGCAGGTAACAGGGAGCATAACAACAACAAGGAGCAGCAGACGAAGCACTAGGCAGGTTGGTAGGACCAGCGGCCACAAGGCAAAATCACACAACTCACACAACAAGGACGAAGCACAACTAGGGGAGAGAGGAGACACAATGTTAACAACAAATAATGATGTCATGATGAGAGAGAGAGAGAGAGAGAGAGAGAGAGGGTGAGAAAAAGAGGAGAGAAGCTCAGAGTGTCAGGAAAGCCCCCCAGGAGACTAAACCTATAGCAGCATAATTAAGAGATGGTTCAGTCACCTGATCCACCTCTAACTATAAGCTTTATCAAAAAAGAAAAGTTTTAAGGCTAATCTTAAAGCTAGCGAGGGTGTCTGCCTCCCGAACTTTAACTGGGAGCTGGTTTCACAGGAGAGGAGCTTGATAGCTGAAGGCTCTGCCTCCCATTCTACATTTAGAAACTCTAGGAACCACAAGTAGACCAGCACTCTGAGAGCGAAGTGCTCTGCTGGGATAGTAAGGTTCTATCAAGTATTCTAGATTTAACAGGGAGCCAATGGAGAGAAGCTAATGTAGGAGTAATATGATCTCTCTTGTAAAGTCCAGTCAAAACTCTGGCTGCAGCATTCTGGATTAACTGGAGGCTTTGTATTGAGTTACTGGGACATCCTATCAGTAATGAATTACAGTAGTCCTGTCTAGAAGTTACAAAAGCATGGACTAGTTTTTCAGCATCACTCTGGGACAGGATGCTTCTAATATTAGGAATAAATGTTCCTGACTTGGAAGAAGGCCGTTCTGGAGATTTATTTTATGTAATGGTTAAAAGTGATATACTGATCAAAAATACCACCAAGATTCCTCACAGTAGTGTTCAATGTAACTGCAATATCAACTAAGGAGGAAATTTGATTGGATAGCTTGTTTCTCAGAGCTTGGGGACCAAATAGAATAACTTGTCTGAAATAAGAAGTAGAAAGATACAGGACATCCAGGCCTCTATGTCTTTTAAACATGCTTGAAGTTTTACTAATTGATTTGTTTCATTAGGTTTCATGGATAATTATAGCTGGGTGGCATCTGCATAGCAAAGGAAGTTTATTGAGTGTTTTCTTATAATATTGCCAAGCGGAGACATGTATAAGGTAAAGAGAATTGGTCCAAGCACAGAACCCTGTGGGACCCCATAATTAACTTTTGTATGCAGTGAGGATTAATCATTAACATGAACAAATTGGGATCTGTCTGACAGATAAGATTCAAACCAGCTTAGTGCTGTTTTCTTAATCCCAATGACATGTTCCTGTTTGTGTAATGAACGGCCATTCCAGGAATTCTAGGAGTTTGAGTGTTAGGAGTCTCCTGTTTCAGTCGTCCTTGTATATGGCCCGTGCTCTCCGCGTTAGGAGTGTGGCTTCCTGTAAGAGGGTGAACAAACCACTGACTGTGGTTAACAGGAAAGAGTGTGTATCCATGGGTATTCAATACACATTTGTAGGCCTGCCATTCGTCCCTTAGCATGGTGTTCTATGGCGAACATGGTGCAGAGTTAGTGGAAGAAGATGATCGAAGTTCTCTGCTCGCACATGGGCGAGATTCCCGCAAGGAAGCTTTTGAGGAACTAGCTCCTCCTCCGCCACCCTGGACACACCTTCAAGCACAGCATTCAAGCACAGATGTGCTCAGGGAGCGCGAGGGCAGGCGCGTCCTGATGAGCGAGTTGGAGGAAATGCTAAAAAGCCTAAGCAAGAGGAACCTTGCCCTAGTCAAAAGGATGCTGGCGTGGGACGTGATCGAGAGGCCGATGTGTTGCGGGCTTGTCGAGTCTGTGAATGAATGAATCATTAACATTAATGATAGTTGCACTTCACTGCTAATTATCTGTAAATCAAAAAAGTTGGAATGCAACTATTAAATATGACATATTTTTGCAGAAATGCAGTTGAACATAAATGTATCAGTCTAACTGAACATGGAAATCATAAGGTTTAAGAAAACATCAATGTGAAAAAATATACAATTCTGAAACCATTTAAACTGGGACTTTGTTCTGCAGTAACATTTGCAGTAACATCACTTTTTTTATATTTTTACCTTTTTGTCTTTGCCAGAGTATGGCTGTAAATGTATGTGAAAAGGAATTTAAAAGGTTTGTATCTATCTTTTTTATTAGGATTGAATGTGTTTCATTGTACTTGATGACTAGGTTTGTTTTATATGTATTGGTAACTCTGCTTTTTGATGAAGATCCTGTTTGTTATTTCAGGAAATGCAAAATGTATAAAAACCAAGACAAGCCTCTGATCTAGATTCAAATACCCATGATACCACCCACTCATTTATTTCACTCAGACAACATGGCATTCACACAGAGGTGGCCAGAGTGGGGCTGGGCACTTTTACAACTGTCAACTGCCTGTGCAAGAAATACAGTCTTTATTTCAAGCGGGAGCACAGGTGATCTGCATGAACTTGCCAACTGAAAAGATTAGGTGGGCACCACCATTTTGTTTCCATAAATACACAATGGAGTGGTTTTCATCACACCACTTAAATGTTTGTACTTCTTTAAGATAAGTTGGGGGTTAAGTGTGCGGGTACAACAGGCTCAGGATTACATTGTCATCAAAAAACTTAAAAATGAAATGATCTGGGTGGTTACCTACGCAGTCATTTGTATACAAAGTAAAAAGCACTGCTGAACTAACGCAGCCCTGGGGTGCTTCTGTACTAATAGGTTTGATGTCAGAAACCATAATATGGTTTCTGACATTCTGGTATCTATTTGTCAAAAAAGTTTTTATGTTTTTCAAATGTTGGTTTTGAGTCAAGATTACCCCAATGTTCTTAGATTGCTCATGAATATTTACTGACAGAGTTCCTAAGTGACTGGCTACCTGTTAAGTGACACTTGGTAAACCGAAAAGAATAACCTCAGTTATTTCATTGTTTAAATAGAGAAAACTGTTTTCCATCCAGTTCAAAAGCAGGTCATTTAAGACTTTGAATAAAGCAGATTCTGTGCTGTGATTTGCCCTACAGCCAGTCTGAATTTTTCCCATAATAGAATGTTTGGCAACGTAGGACTGGAGTTGTGCATAAACTATTGGACAATGGCACCTTGGACAAACATGGGAGTTTTGAAATAGAGCAATAATTGTCCAGTAGGGACTATCCAGATTGGGATAAGATGAAACAGTTCCTTTTATCAGGGTGCTATTAATAAATAACCAGATTGTAGCCATTAAAAAATGTGTAGGGATGATGTCAAAGGGAGAGACATAATACATTGTTGTATTATTTATTTAATTTTCTTCTTGTGTATAAATACCTGTCCAGACCTTTGATTTACATTTCATGACCCGATACCACCCAGGAGTTGACTTTTGTCATTCAGTATGACATCTACTCACAGATGGCCAGAGCAGGGCTGGGCACTTTTACAGCTCTTGTTGGTGGCATCATTTTCTCAAGCTGAGGAGCCAGTATGTCAGAGGAGCTCAGATCCAGAGAACGCTCAGCTATCTAAAGATGGTGATGTTATACTGGGGGGAATCTTCTCTTTCCACAGCAACTGGAAGGACAGACAGGATACCTACACAATCAAACCACTGCCACTGGAATGCACTGGGTAATTGGTCTCATAATCTAAATAGAAGTATCTAGGAGAAACTTAATATGAATATATTATATAATATATATATATATATTATATTTATTTGTTATTTATATTAACTTACTCTTAGATACAAAACAATGATTATTAGATATAATAATCATTGTTTTATGTGGTATATGAATCAATATCGATCAGCTACTATTGTATTGGTTTTACTTTTAAGAACTTCTACACCAACTATTATAACTGTCTGCATAAAGACTTAATTTCAGAGAATTCCAGATTGCCCAGGTAATGCGTTTTGCCATCGAGGAGATTAATAACAGCACACAGCTGCTGCCTGGCATCTCTCTGGGATATAAAATGTATGATACTTGCGGTTCTATTGCTAGAAGTGTGAAGGTTGCAATGGCCTTGGCTAATGGTAATGAAGTTGTGTCTGTACCATCCCAGGCTTCATGTACCAGACCTGCACGAGTGCAGGCAATTATGGGGGAAACCTCTTCCTCGCCTTGCATGGCTATAGCTACTGTCATTGGACCCTTTTATATTCCATTGGTGGGTAAGAATAGTGCAATAAATATGATTTTTTTTTTCATCTTAGGATGTAAAATATTCTTTCTTTTAGATCAGTCACTTTGCCACCTGTGCTTGTCTCAGTGATAAAACCAAGTACCCATCCTTCCTCAGAACAATACCCAGTGACTACTATCAGAGCAGAGCTCTGGCCCACTTGGTCAAGCACTTTGGTTGGACTTGGGTTGGAGCTATTAGAACCAATGATGATTATGGCAACAATGGCATGGCTACATTCACAGAAACTGCTCAGCAGCTGGGCATCTGTCTGGAGTATTCTGTATCTTTCTTTAGAACAGATCCACCAAACAAAATACAAAAGATACTTGAGATTATAAAACGTTCTAGTTCTAAAGTTATTGTTGCATTTCTCTCTTATTTGGACATGGATGTGCTAATGAATATGTTGTCTCATCATAATTTGACTGGGTACCAATGGGTCGGCAGTGAAAGCTGGATCTTTGATTCACAAACTGCAGAAATGGATAAGCATCACATTCTGGATGGTGCTGTTGGTCTGTCCATTCCAAAAGCACATGTCAGTGGTGTGATAGAGTTTATATTAGATATGAAACCAATCGATTTATCAGGAAATATAATGTTAATAGAATTCTGGGAGGCATTATTTAAGTGTAAGTTCAAGGAGTCAGTGTCATCGGAAGATAAGCAAACAAAATGCACTGGACATGAAGATTTGAATGGATTACAACACAGCTTCACTGATATGTCACTTATGCCCATATTCAACAATGTCTATAAAGGAGTGTATGCTGTGGCCCATGCCCTTCATAGTGTTCTTAGCTGTAATGAAACATGTAACAATAAAGGGCAGCTTGATCCATTCATAGTGAGTATATGCTAAAACCTTACATTAAGTTGCGAAACAGAGATTACATTTATTTTAATTTTTGCATTCTCCATGATGTTTGAATGTTTTAGATTTTACAGCACATAAGAAAAATTCATTTCAGAACAAAGGAAGGAGATGAAGTTTACTTTAATGAGAATGGAGACCCACCGGCAAAGTATGAAATTATAAACTGGCAGCCGTCAGATAATGGCATTGTGAACTTTGTCACAGTTGGTCTTTATGATGCATCTTTACCTGCAGAAAAACAGCTGAGTCTGCAAAAAAAGTCTTTAATCTGGGCACAGAACTCAAAACAGGTAAACATAATCACTCAAACTATTATTGATAATGTTATAAAAATAATAAAAGGTTTGCGAAGACAACAGCTGTTCCATTTGAATGCTTTTTTTCCCTCAAAAAACATAATATTGTTGCAGGTTCCTGTGTCAGTTTGCAGTGATAAATGTCCCCCAGGAACCCACAAGGCTCACCAGAAAGGAAAGCCTGTCTGCTGCTATGACTGTATAAGATGTGCAGATGGAGAAATAAGCAACATTACAGGTCTAGTAAATTAATACTTAATACACATATTTCCACCGAAGTGAAGCTCAAAATAAAACTGTTGTTCTCACATGCTAAGCTTAACAAACGAAAAAGCTTTGTTTTGCTTAGTATTTGGTAATAATGCATTCTCTGATAGATATACATGAAGATAATGCAAAAGTAAACATAAGTATTCTCAGCAAGTTCAACATCTGCTTTATTACTACTTCTCAGATTCTATCACCTGTGTGAGATGTGAGCCTGAATTCTGGTCAAATGACAGAAGAGATGCCTGTGTAAAGAAGGAAGCAGAGTTTCTGTCATATGAAGAAGTTAT
>JAUMTR010000001.1:6884969-6916230 GCA_032270685.1 Microctenopoma stevenorrisi
CCCCCCCCCCCCCCCCCCCCCCTCCCAGCCGGTCCCTTGTGCTTTAGCTTTAATTGATGGACGAGATTCTTCTCACACGAGTAGTAACACGGGTCCTCTCAGTCTAATCATCATGTCCTTCAGGATGTAAGGTCCACATCTGCACCTGCACTCTCTTTCCCTTCCTACCCTCTCAAAAACACTCGAGGCCAGAGCCCGAGGCCCAAGGAATTCACACTGCTCTTATGAGCCGATGATAAGCTCACATCTGCCGAGCTAACCCCTCAGAAGCTCAGTGTTAGCAGTTACGCATCATTTCCATTCTCACTAAAACACCGGCATCTGAAATCCAAAGCATCTCCATTTTAGCAGTTCTTGTTCACTTTTTTCGGAAATACCTGTTGTGTTCGCAGCTTTTATTGACGTAAGTCTCAAACACACAACCCAAGTTCATGGAATGTAGTAACTTGTTTTTGAAACTGCTTGTACTGGAGGGAAACTGAACAATTTGCCTTTGACATCTATTTTAGTTGGTTTTACTGGGATCTTACTGTACAGAAGAGTTAAAACCAACTCATCTCATTGAAACTGCTTTGTTGCTTAGAAAAAAATAACACAACCAACACATAGCTTAGGAAAGGTATATAACACAGTTTGTTAAAACACCAGACAAAAGAAAAAGTGAACTGGTTCCCACCTGGTTTGAGAGGTGATGAGCAGGCTGGAAACTAAAGTTGAAAGGCAGTTTGCCGTTCAGCAAACAGAGGATAATAGACATGAACTGACAGGTCATAAACTAAACCAGCATAATTAGACCCGAGACTTCACTGTGTTATTTTCCAGGCAAAGCTCAGCTTTCATGTTTCATGGCTAATGTCGGAGGAAGCTGTCTGTACTGTGCGGGATGAGTAATTCCCGGTGAGGAAGAGGAAAGCAAAAGAGAGTGACAGACTGAGAGTCAACTCAAGAGATTAGTGGTTAACTAGAAACAGCTTTTTCTATTTGAAGGAAGCTGCTGCTACAGGTTCAGAGACTGATCTGAGGCGAAGCTTGTGTAAACGTAGATTTATAGGCAGGATAACAATGGAGTATGTGGTGCATACAGGATCTTAAAGTAATAACAGTGAGGGAAAACGCTGTACCAATCAGGTTTGATGTGGTTCTGACTGGCATGTAGGCCATTACACCTGGCCAGCTTTGCACGAGGGAGGGACTGTCGGAAAGCACAGACTGACACTCCCCTCAATACAAGAGGAAAACAGCTGGCGGAGGCTGGGTCCTCCCCTTCCTCCCTGTACTTCTCACCACAAACCATTAAGTTTTAGTCAAGAGATTAAAAACTAAAACTTACAACTGGAAAGAGATAAATATAGCAATTAGACCGGCATCATTAAAGGCCTGTGCCTGCAGTAAACGCTGAACGTGCAGGTTTGATTCTGTCTGACTGCGTGTCGTTTACATGTGACGATTTTGGTGAGTTTCCTGTTTGAGCTTTAAGGATTTGATAAACTCTGCTATGGATGGAGAATATCCAGAGAGTGTCTCTTTTCCTTACAAGATGAGCCCATAATGATTTGGTGGTCCCTTGGTTTCAACAGCAGGTTTATAACACCAAGAAAAAGACTTGATGTATGCAAAGGAGTTGTTCAGTGGCTGGAGGATCAACACTCCTCAAACAGGCACATACCCCAAAGCCTTCATGGTCAGTGTAGACTAATCACCTTCAAGCTACTATAATGGTTTTTATTCAACTCATCCACTACGATAAAATGCATTATAATTTTTTATGAAAGTATTTATGAGGAATTCAGAACAGTTGGAAGCATAACTTGAATGATGTTTGGCAGAGTTGAAAGTGGTTTTGTTGCAGCTCTATAGTTAAGATTAATAATTAGTCCAGTCATTTTAGATACAGCTATGAGGAAAAGAATAATATATTAAAGAAACCTGGATGTTTTATTGAATATAGCTTCAACCAAAAAGCCACTGTCACCATTTGAAGTAATCTAAAAACCTGTAAAAGACACGTGAAGAGGGTGCCAACAATCAGTTTGTTGAGCATAAAAATTATTTTATGCCCAGCGGTTATTTTAACCTCAGTCCAAAGGACAAAAGTGACTGTTTTACAGGGTGACTATCCACAGGGGCTTTAATAGTGCCACTTGAGCATCCTGTGGCAAAGGTCAGTGTTTAGTTTCACTTGTTAAAGTTTGAGTGTTAAAAGTAAAATATATTTACTAGTCATTCCAGGCATACTGTACAAGTAACGGTACTGTTAGAGAAAATACAAAGAGAATAAATCTGTCAGTAGTGTTTGACCTTTGACATTCGAGGAGGCCAAACTGTTTAGCAACTTGTCAACATATTAGACATTGTACATTAAATAAAATGGAGGGACAAGCAAAAGGGCTGAGTTTATTTAGAAATAATACTCTTGTGTGCTTGTTTAAAACACTTTAGAGTATAGACTATGACTACTGAGGTCAACCTGAAACTAGTGCTGCACAGCGATCACCGATTTTTGTCTGTGTACACATTGTATTTGACCTCACGCGTTAGCTTCGGCTAACGCCTGTTAGCTCAATGGGTTAGGCGTCAGACTGGGATGCAGAAGGTTGTGGGTTCGAACCTCGTCTGACTCCTAGTCCATCCCCTACCAGGTGTGTCCCTGAGCCAGACACTCAGCGCTAGCTCCCTGTAAGTCGCTTTGGATAAAAGCGTCTGCCAAGCAAAGTAAAGTAAAGTAAAGTAAGCTTCCTTTATAATGTCTCCTCATCAATAACCAAAGGGTGTGTCCCCTTCCTACTTCAATTCCTTGACCTCCAGAGATTCTGTGTTGAAGATCTTTCCAAAGGTCAAAGGTTAGGCAATCCTAATTAAAGGGTACACAGTGACTGTAGGAGAATAATGTGGCCTCAGTGAGGCTCACATTCTTCACCTGTCACAGAGCAAGTCTCTGCAAACATGGATGTGATGGTTTCAACAGAGACCACTGCACGCGACACCTGAAACAAACTAAAACAATATTTGTGAGAAACGTGAGAGGGAGGCCGGACAAATGATTCATCAGGTTGTCACCTTAGAGTACAAGTTTATGTCATTACTTTCAATTCAAGGACTCAACAAGACAGTCGTAAAGATGCACTACTTTTTATTTTAAGAGATGTCTGAGTGTGCTCGGACGTCATCGCCACCATTTACACTTTGCAACGTCACATTTTCTATATTCTTCCTTTGTAGTTTGATCCATATTTTGGCAGGTGGCCTGCAAAACTGTTATCAGGCCTAATTTAGGAGTGCATGTTTGAGTTCTTCACACCATGCTTCACATCTCTCAACAAAGGAAAAGCCCGCTGTGGTGCTGGGGTGTTACATAGTAAACCATTTGTAGGGAACATGAAAAGAAAAGAGTCCAGACTCCAGGCCTACATGGTGGAGTAACTGGGTTTAATGTCATCACACTTCTGACAAGATCAAGCTGCCTTATTATTAATACTTTGCTTGCCTTGTAAAAAGGGGCCCTGAATGATTTGGACTGATTGGGAGTTGTTGTTGGCATTTTTTTGCAGAAAATGAAGAAATTATCTATTCTTGTCTGTGTGTATAAGTGTGTAAGCTCCACAACTAACTAGTGATAAAATATTTGTCAAATGTAGAATCCAATTCACCTCAGGCTGTACTGGTGGTTAGTGCTAGATACTGGCTTATCGCGTTTGGATTGATGTAGTTCAATAACTAATACTAGCACAGATTTTCATTTGTATGTAATTAGTTTCTCAGTTATTTGGTTTTAACTAGAAACTCACTTCACCACGGTGCTCTTCAGAGCAGGGCTGCACAGCGAAGACATTAAAACTCTAGACAATACAACATTAAGGTGTAAATGCTCAACCTGTGTAAACCCTCTTAGGTCTACAGTTGTAGTGACAGGTTCATCACCTGTTGTCCTCTTGTGGTTGGTGCAGACATTCCTGGCCTGGCTTTGTGCAGTTGGCAGCGCTACTGTGATCTGGAGGCCTGCTGACAGATGGATGTTCATTCACCTGCTGGTATCGCCTCTAGCATCGGCTCCACATTCCTCAGGCAGTGTCGAGCTGTCACACTCACACCGTGGCTTTATTACATCTCTGTCTCTCATCGTTCACATTCAGTGAACACGAGGCAAAGCTCCTGAAAACGTTAAAGATCGATTTCCAGAATTGATGTATGCACAATGTTAAAACAATATTGTGGAAACGAGCAAGAAGTGATCTGAAGATTGAGCAACATCAAAATATTTTTAATATATAAACAGGCATATGACCGACTGTAGTCAGCGCATCACTGGCCATTGCTGTGTCCTAATACCTTATCACACTAGACTTATGTTACAAGTCTAGTGTAATTAAAATTAACATTCAAATCTCTCCATGTTTTTTTCTTTCCTCCAAAAGGGTTGTAAGAAGCAAATTAGCTAGAAGACAGAACTTAAATAACTCAAGTTAACTTCAAACACAGTGGTATTGTTTTTACCTGAGTTGCATTAGTGGCAACATCCTTGCCTGAGAGTCAGTTGAGCATTTTCTTCCATGCCACTAAATCCCCGTTGGAATGTCCAGTCTTTCAGCAGCCACGTTTCAATATAGTGGCAAACTGGTCTCAACAGATCGTTATCTGTCTCCATGGCTCAACGCAGTGTGGCCAAAATTAACGTGAAGTCTTACCTGCAACCTGAGCCTCAGTACTCTGCTCTTAAACCACTTTATATTAGATGCAGTTCAGATTAACTCGAGTCAATTTAAAAGCTATGGTTCTAAGAAAATAATAAAACTATAAATCAATGGGCTCTAATTCTTTTAAAAGCATCAGTCACTGTCTCATTAAAATGAGTATTACTATAATTGGGACTAGATTAGTAGGCTATGGACAAATATCTAAATGCCAAAAATTGACACGCCCTGTATACTTGTGCAGCAGCACCCTCGGGCACGGCACTCGTTACTGCAGCCACTTAACGGTTAAGTGTAAATCACATTAGAAGATGTGGACCAGGATTATGTCAGCAATCATTTCCCTCAAACAGATGTTTATCCGCAGAGGTCAAGGATCATGGCAAAGGCCACATAAACTTGGTCAAAGCAGAAGTTACAAGTGTAAAAAAGCAGGTGATTGCAGGACACATGACTGTGGGACAGGTTGCATTAGTTTTCATTGCTGTGTGTCTTTTTCCTTTTCTCTCTCTTTCAGATTGAAGACTCCTCAACTCACAGTGACCACAGTGAAAAATATACACTTTTTCTAGGTGACTGCTTTCCTGCTGGAAACAAGTTTGTTGAACACAGCAGCTTTTTTTAAGTTAAATGTTGGCTTTCTCCAGATTGTCATGATAACATACCTTAACGTTTTGATAGCAAATGCAAGTTCATGGATAAATATTAACAGTTTGGTACAATTTGTATTCTGAAAAAAGGTATTTAGGTTTTTAAATTATTATGAATTGCTTTATTGATGGAGAAAACTCTTTGAATAAAGAAATGTAATAGTAAAGCACAAGTGTAAATACAAACATCGGCAGTCTATATTCACTGCCACTTTCAGCCTTCCAGGCTAAAACTGCTCTTAACACAATTCCTAAATCTCACATAAATTATTTCAGGAAGCTTTTTCATTTATTATTATTGGTATGCATTTGTAATATTTTGTGCACAAAAATAAGATTGTATATCAGATTTAAAACATTGTTCTTGTACCTGTTTAAGTTAAAGTATTATCTTTTGTGGATGCACTTTGCTTTGACCATTTCTTCCCCTTTTAGTAGTATAAAAGTGTCTGCTAGTGCTGTGATGTGAATGCTTTTTAATTGTTTTAAATAAAAGCATTCTAACTCTATCCCACCTGTTTGTGGCATTATTTACCAGAAGAAGATTGGTCTTGAACAGTCTTGGGAGAGCATTTGTCCATCATTGTGTGTCTTTGCTGCTCCCTTGCTGACCTGCACCAACTGTTCTTCAAATTGTTCCTCGGTGCAAACATGAGCTCCAGGTGCAAACACATTTAGTTCAAAGTGACAGCGTTAAAAGACAAGAATCCCCTGACGCTGTGCTGCATGGATTCCTGGGACAGAAGCTGGCTTTCTGTTTTTGGAAACGGTGTTGTCTAGTAGTGATCGTATCTTCATGGTGCTAATTAAACCTTAAACAGGGATTTAGATGGAGTCAGATTAATGTTTTATGATGCCATTCAGTATGTCAATTTGGCAGGTTAGGGTAAGATAGAAAATGTGTTGCACTACAGACAATGAAACTCAACTTTAAACCAACGTGTCCATTTATAGGTATATGGCTTTAGAATCTTGTTTAATTTCCATCCAATAGTTTCCATCTATAGTGATGTTTTGCCCAGCGTTTGGGTTGCATCCAGCTGCTATATCCAGCCTGTTTCCAAGGGCTTCCGCTCTCCTTTAAAGACAAGTGAGAGCAGCGCCCTATATCAATCTGCCCGCAGGATGCTTTATTCCACCATTAAGTAGATGAAATGTTGCACTGAGCCTGTGGTGGAGCAGTGACGGCAGGAGCGGTTCTAAAATTTGTGTGTGCACCCCCTCAAACCTGACCGCAAGTCATGGACACCCTGCAGCAAACCTTCCAGTGCAGCAGAACACAAACCTCTTCCTACTCTGAACTGGATCAAGTGCCTCAGGTCTCAGTAACCCCTATTTATATGCTGTGTATATTTACAACAGGCCAGATGATTAGGATGCTAGTGAGTAGAGTGACAGGAAGGAGAACACAGGGTCAATTTTCTTTGGCTACTCTTAGGAGACAAGAGTTTATCAGGGGTGAGCCACTTCCCTTATGTCAAAGATTGTCTTCATTATGACCTGTCAAAGCTTGTAGGACGGACATAAGGCCACACACAGAGAGCGCACGTTGCAAATTTGTTAAATAAGCATTTTTTTAAAACAGTTCTTAATTTAACTGCTGTCATTAAAATACAAAACATATGAACATCATGATTCCTTTAGGTTTTTGTGTTCGTTGTTTGGTTGATTTGCTTCTAGTGAGGAAAGCTGCAGCAGCATTAGGCCCACCCCCCCAAATGCTCTCATTGGTTGGGACACTTCTATAGCCAATCCAAAGCCAGTACTCATCAATGTCTCCTCCCTTCTGTGACACATCATTTCTCTGTAAGGTTATTCAGACCCACTGATCAACAGACTTTCATTATGATAAGAATAATAATAAAAGTTAAATTAATTTAATAATGTGTTCACACAATAACAACTTGTCAACCTGCCCAGCTCTAATAATTATATGAATGTAGGAAGAAACCACCATATGTACAGGGCAGAGGTCTCCCTGTGTTTGCATACTCTGTAAGATTAGAGCAGTCAATATTTAATGATTTAAATAAAAATTAGTTATTTAACTAATTTTGTTAGAACCAGTCTACATTATTTACTTAGTTTATTATGAGTATTATATATGTGTATCCTGTAACAAGGCTCAATGTAAAACCTCTGAGAGAATGTGTGCAGCATTTTGTCTCCGAAATGAAGAATGATGAAAAAAACTGTTGATTTTGTAAAGTTAAAACGTCAATTAAAGCTTCTGTTAGTTGGGAAATTTTGAAATGACTTTTATTAAGCCACTAAAATATTTTATTACCACTAACTCAACTAAATTCACAAAATTAAACATATATATTTTATACTATATTTTAATTTTGTCTTCTTGAAATCTACACTTTTGGTACAGAGATACATCTTGACCACATGACATGAATCTTTGTACAAATTCCAGAATGAGGTTATAGTTAAATAAAAGGAAATAAACTAAAATGTGTAGCTAATGATGGTACTATGCAAAACTAACTACAGTTTCACTGAATGTGCTCAGTATTTGGCAAACACTTTATTTACACTTTCAGTTATAGCTGTTTTAAAATATCATGTCATGAATGTCTGTGCAAGATTTTGTGTCTATCCAACATTTGACGAAATATATTTATCTCAAAACCACAAATGTCAACCTCATGGTGGAGCCAGAGAAAAGGTAAGTGGCTCGCCGAAGTCATCACGATTCTGCTTCAGGATTCAATTGCCATGGCAGAATAAATCAATCCTTCTGCCCAATTTTAGGATATTTCTGAGCGGTACACTGACTGGACATTAATGCCATATATCCATTCATCGTGGTTAAAAACAAAATTAACCACAACACAGATATTCTGAATGAGATTTACAGAAATTACAGACACCTAGAGTTTGACAAATGACAGCTAACAACTGCACCAAGAGGAAAGAAAGCAAATCCAGTCCTCTCTGTGTGGGTGGCTGTTAAGGATATAGGCTGGGATCTACTTGGGCTTTGTTTTCCATCTGTCATGAGGCCATTAGTGCCTGCTGTCATCATGAGCAGTCCCCTGGATGAAGAGTTGATCCCGAACATCAGGGTTTGGCCTCAACCCAGCGTCTCTCTCTGTTTAACTTAGATGCTCATTAAAGACATCTAAGAGTCTTTAATGTCTAAATCAGACAAAGACAAACTACTGTTTAATGATTACCACGCTGCTCAAGAAGAGACACATTTAGTAGCTGTTTCCCACCCACTTGCAGGTGAGGAGGTAGAGAAAGAGCGAGAGTGTTTCATGAAATCTGCATAATTGTATTCTACTCTTTTAAAACAACAGGAATGATAAGTTAGTGTTTAAAGTCTATGGGTCTTGATGTTTTACAGTACATGTCTTCACCATGAGAGGAATCTGACTGAAATCCAGGGGTATAAAAAGCTTGCTGTGTTTGTTTCTATAGTTAGACTCTGCGGTGTGTGCCCCCTTTTTTATCCTTGGCTGTTCAAGTGAGGAGGGTAAGATTTATTTGGAGGATGCAATGAAGAGTGTGCCTCAGAATACCTCCATGTACATGGCATCTCTGCTATTTGACCCACACTTAGACTTAGTTTGCACTAAGGTTTTCAGTGCTGTCCAAAAACATTATCATGTAAATAAAGTCAGTAAATAAAGGAACTTTTAAAAAATTATAACTAGATATAATATTGAACTATTCTTTCATTTCATTCTCCATAAATGTCTCCAAAGTACTTTGAACAACATTATATAAGATTTTTAAAGTAAAGTAAACAGTGATGTTTTTACACCAAATTAGTGACATTTAAAGCAGTGAGATAGAAAGAACGGTCAAAATGTAGGAGCCATCCACACAGGTCACTTCATCTAGTGTCAGGCAGAACTCAAAAGATGATCCATAAATGGCTGCTTGGTATTTTTATCTTAACATGACCTTGTGCACCGTACTCAGAACACAAATTCACATTCTAACTGCATCCACTGTGACTGCTTGATTCTCCGTGCTGTACTTTGTGCTGAAATAAAAAAGTGTTCTTAGACATTCCTTGTTTTTGGAATAGCTTTGGAAAAAGAGTCACAAGACCTTGCGTAATGTGAAAGTGGTTTAGTAAGACAGGAGATCTCCACTGTGTCCAGCCGCCAACATGAAATGAGCATGTGAGGACAATTTTAAGTAGTGTCGTGTTTTCTCTGTGTCTGTGACCAAACTGTGTTCATACACCTGTCCTGCCAGCTGATGACAGGTTATTGTCCCTCACTGTGGGACTAATGGCCACTCCGGTGCCGAGGTGTCCTATTTACACGACACCAGATGCCAGTCTGACTTCTGAAATCTTTGAGGGATTGTTTCACGGCATGATTAGTTTAATTTTACTACTTCTAATGAACTATTTGATAGTCAAGAAAGAACTGAAATGTTGATATAAACTGTACTTAATGAAGTTCTCTTATATTAAATAGAGTTTTCTGTGACATTTTATCCAGTATTCAGTGTTTCTCTGTTTTACCATTTAAATTAAGGCATTGTATGTATTTAGTTGTAAGATTATGAGTCACTGAATGAGTTCTGGTGACTGGGTTGGTGAAAGAGTACTGGTGTGACCTTGACACAGAGAATTTGATGCAACTATAATAGGGGATTTCTCCCTTCATTCACTTGGTTCCCACCCTTTGAGACGCCTTTATCCCCCTTTAAAGTAGTGTGTGAAATTACACAGGTCACATCAGAACATGCAGCTAACTTCAAAGTGACTTTTAAACCAGTTAAAAAACAAAGTATTTGTGCAAAGTATTTAATATCCACAAGAATGTCTGCTCATTGCTTTGTTCATTCAACCTAAACACACAGTCAGAGATTATAATAATGAACTTACTCATTGCAGGGTTCTGGTGTCATAAAATACAACATGTTGTACACATTAACACGTGTGTATAACATACATGTACACGAGCACTTACCATTACAGTTGTCTTGTTTTATGTATTTATTTAAAAATAAAAAGAGGAGACAGAGCATACACACTTACTATATCTTTACTAAATAAATACCAGTTGTAACAGTGGTTGTAATAGCACAGATTATAAAATTAGGTAAATCTTGCTCGCGCATTGGATTTTCCTTTTTTTCACAGAGACAGGGGGGAGAACGGGTGGTGTTGGTCGGGGGAGTACTTTCACAGTCTTGTCCAATGGTCTTTCTTAAATTAGCCATGAAGGCTGGAGGCTCCCTCCCTGTGCTGAAAAAAGGAGGAGTCTGTGCCTGTCACTGTCTACTGTTTCATTATTACCTGCACAACCCAGCAGTAGTCACCACACTTGTGTCTCTGCATGGCCACACAGAAACAGTAAGACAGTAGATAGACTCCAAGGCCCAAACCATCCGAGAGAAGTTTCTTTTTTTATGCTTTTTCCCCTTTTGGGAAAGGAATCTGCCTGCAACTACAGATTTATAACAAAAACTGCAAGACAACTAGCACTGGACATGGCTGGTTGTCTGCAAAGTTCCCAACTTTGTAAAAAGTGGGCATTTTTAAAATGCTTGCTTGTGATATTTTCTCTCAGCCTCTGTTTTTCCTTAACAGATGCAGAACCATTTGATCCAGCTCACCTCCATTACCACAGATCTGGACCTAGTGAAGACAATATTATCATTGCTAACAATGGGATCAGAGTACCTTTTGGAAGGTCTGTGTATCTGGACCCTGTGAATGACCTGGTAACAGAATTGCAGCCCGGTGACCGCTGCCACATCACAGTTTTGGACAATGACCCATTGGCCCAGAAACCTGGAATGCTGACTCCTAAAAAGTTCCCCTGTTCTTTTGGACCGGATGAAGTGAAATACACACACTTTGGATCTCGAAGCCCCAGCAAAGATCGTGTAAAGCTGCAGCTTCGTTATGACTCCCACACGGACACAGTCATCATTCCTTTCATGTTGGAAGTGGAGGTAGTTTTCCAGCAGCTTGAGATCCTTACCAGGAATATGCCTCTTAATGTGGAAAAGCTCAGTGGTGACAGCAACCCTATTGACAAAAAGGGTCTGGAGTTTTCATTTGAGGATGAAGTCACACAGTGTAAGGTCACCTCACTGGTTGGCGCTGGAGGACTTCCCAGGTATGGCACTGTTTTAAATAACCCCACGAATGGTCAAATGGTCGACTGTGATGAGTTTGTAAAACAAGGCATTCGCTACAAGCACACAGCTAAAACCAATTCACCAAACAGAGACTATATCCCAATGATGGTAGAGCTGCAGGATAATGAAGGCAACACCATTATGCAAGAGCATTTTCAAGTGATGGTGAGAATTAGAGAGGGTAAAGAGAATACTGCACCTAAACCCAGCTTTGTAGCCATGATGATGATGGAAGTTGATCAGTTTGTAATGACAGCTATTACAAGTGACATGCTGGCTGCTGAAGATGTTGAATCTGACCCAGATGATTTAATATTCAACATTACTTCACCTCTGAGTCCTCAGCAAGGCTATATCATCAGCACAGATGATCAGAACCTGCCTATCACCTCCTTCTACCAGAGAGATGTTAAAGATCTTAAAATAGCTTATAAACCACCTTCAGAGGACTCAGAAGTAGAGAGGATTTTCCAGCTCGAGTTTGAAATTGTTGACACTGACGGTGCTGTGTCTGATACTTTCGCTTTTATGATTGTGGTGAAGCCTATGAATACTTTGTCTCCTGTGGCTACCAAAAATACCGGGCAGCTCCTGTTTGAAGGGCAGTCCCGAGCACTCTCCAGCTCTGGGAATTTAGAGATTAGTGATGAAGATAACCTAGAAGATGTGAGAATCAGTGTTGCTGATGGCTTGAAGCACGGAGACCTGACCGTGCTCGGGGCTCGCAGGAAGTTCTTTACACCTGCTGATCTAGATGCTGGAATTGTGGTGTACCAGCATGATGGCAGCGATACCTATAGTGACAACATTATTTTTAAAATGACTGACGGTAGTAACGAAGTGGAGTTTTTATTCCCCATCACAATTGCCCCTACTGATGACGAGCCGCCTATCATCAATGCTCACACAGGCCTGGTGCTTTTTAAGAATGAAGTTATGCAAATCTCTCCCTTCATCTTGAGTGCCAGTGACATTGATTCAGAAGACTCCACAATTAAGTTTATCTTAGAAGCGCCCTACTCCAATGTTGGGGAACTTCTGCTACGGACGGTGGAGCCTCCATCTGACCCATCTCTGTGGAAGTTCAGTGAGACAGATGAGATGTTTGAGCAGGTGGTGACTGAATGGTTTCAGCAGGACATCCTTGATGGAAAGCTTTTCTATCGCCATATTGGACCCCATAGCACCATCACCGTAATTGATCAGTTTGTGTTTAGGGTCCAAGATGATAACGACCCTCCTAATCAATCAGGTGAGCACACGTTTATCATCAAAATCCACCCTGTTGATGATCTTGCCCCAGAGCTTTTCCCAGGCAGCACCCTTCACATGACAGTCCAGGAGTATGAACTGACATATTTCAAGAAGAAATTTTTGTGCTACACCGATTTAGATTCAGATGACAGGGACCTGAAATACACCATCAGTAAACCCCCTACCGACACTGATGAGAACAATCCAGCACCCCTAGGTGAAATTGTATTGACTGACAGCCCTGACACTGTAATTACAGAGTTCACACAGGCCCAAGTTAATCACCACAAGGTAGCGTACAGACCTCCAGACCAGGAACTGGGCATCACTCCAAAAGTGGCTCAGTTCACATATATTGTGGAAGACACAGCTGGGAACACAGCAAATGGACTGTTCACCATTTTTCTACAGCCAGTTGACAACAAGCCCCCACTTATAACCAACACAGGGTTCACTGTTATGGAAAGAAGTACGTACATCATCACTAGGAAGGAGCTGCATGCTACTGACACAGATACAGATGATGAAAATATCATCTTCACTGTGACCCAGATTCCTCTGTATGGACAACTGCAGTATTTAGGCATTGACATGTCAAATGGTGAAACATTCACACTTGAAGACATAGCAAATAGCCACCTAACATATATCCACAGTGGAGAGGAATCACAAAATGATGTTATCAAGCTCGACGTCAGTGATGGTTTCCATGAAGTACCCATCACTATTAAGATCACCATCGAGCCAGTGGATGACGAGACCCCAACAATTATGCTCCCAGATGGCCTGCTCGGAGCGTCCATTGATGTGCTGGAGAATGGAGCAACAGAGATTACGAGCCATGTCATTCAGGGTCGTGATGAAGACACAGATGACCTCAGGCTCACTTTCATTGTAGAAGAGCCTCCAAAGCTTGGTGAAATCCTGGTTAATGGTGTTCCTGCTGAGAGATTCACCCAAGAGGACATCATCAATGGGGTGGTGGTGTATGTTCATACATCTGGTGAAATTGGACCTGTCAAAAAGCATGACTCCTTCAATCTTACCCTGTCTGATATGTCGGACCAGTGGGATGTTGGGGGAAACAAAGTCCAAGGTGTGACAGTTCACGTCACCATCCTTCCTGTTGATAGCATTCCACCTGTTGTCAGTGTCGGAGGGCAGTTTGTTGTTGTGGAAGGAGAGAAAAATGTCATTACTCTGGAACATATCCAAGCGAAAGATGTTGACACAGACAATGACGATATTTTGTGCACCATCATAGTCCAACCAACCTCTGGTTATGTGGAAAATATCTCTCCAGCAGCAGGCTCAGAGAAATCGAGAGCAGGGACAGCCATCACTGCCTTTAGCATAAAAGATGTTGCCGTCGGTCATGTCTACTATGTCCAAAGCATCCACAAAGGTGTTGAACCTGTAGAGGATCGATTCACTTTCCGATGCTCAGATGGTATAAACTTTTCTGAACGCCACTTCTTCCCTGTAGTCATTATTCCAGCTAATGATGAGAAGCCTCAGATTTTTGTTCGAGAGTTTGTGGTAATGGAGGGTATGAGTCTGGCCATTGACACACCAATTCTTAATGCAGCAGATGCTGATATTCCCGGTGATGAATTGCACTTTGAGATCATCAAAAACCCTAAGCATGGTAAAATAGTTCAGCAGCTCAGCACTGGCACTATCCCTGTTAATAAATTTAATTTAGAACAGATCAAAGAGGCATCCAACATTGTCTATGAGCATGATGACTCTGAAACCAAAGAAGACAGCTTTGAAATCAGGCTCTCCGATGGGAAACACAAAGTGGAAAAAACAGTTCTTATCATGGTCATTCCTGTTGATGACGAAACTCCAAGAATGACTATAAATGATGGACTTGACGTTGAGATTGGAGAGACAAAAGTCATCAGCAATAGGGTTTTAAAGGCAACAGACCTTGACTCAGAAGACAAAGAGCTGACATATGTTGTTCGTTATAGTCCCAGCCAAGGCTACCTTCAGCGCATCAGCAAGTTTGGTGACGTTTTAGGTAATATCACCCTAGGAATGAACTTCACACAAGATGAAATTGACAAACAACTCATACAATACGTACACACAGGCCAAGAAGGAATCCGCGACCTGGTAAAATTTGATGTTACAGACAATATCAATCCACTTATTGATCGTTACTTCTACATCAACATTGGAAGCATTGACATGGTCTTCCCAGATGTTATTAACAAAGGTGTGACTCTCAAAGAAGGAGGCAAAGTCACTCTTACCACTGACCTCCTCAGCACCACCGATATCAACAGTCCTGATGAATACCTCAGTTTTAGCATTACAAGGGCACCCAGTAGAGGTCACTTAGAGAGTACTGATCATCCAGGAGTTCCCATTTCAACCTTTACCCAACTGCAACTTGCTGGAAACAAGATCTACTACATCCACACCTCTGATGATGAGATGAAAATGGACAGCTTCGAGTTTGAAGTGACAGATGGCTACAATCCTGTCTTCCGAACCTTCAGAGTGTCCATCACTGATGTAGATAATAAGAAACCTGTGCTGACTATAAACAAGCTGCATGTGGAAGAGGGCGAAACCAAGCTCATCACACCATTTGAGTTAACAGCAGAGGATCGAGACACCCCTGACGACCTGCTGCGCTTCATAGTTACCCAGGTGCCTGTGCACGGGCAGCTGCTTTTCAACAATAGCCAACCAGTCGCAACCTTTACCAAGCAGGATCTGAACGAGAATCTTATCAGCTATAGGCACGATGGCACTGAGAGCAGTGAAGACAGCTTCTCTTTCACTGTCACAGATGGCACGCATAATGATTTTTATGTCTTTCCTGACACTGTCTATGAGACGAGCAAGCCTCAAATGATGACTATCCGCATCAACACAGTAGACAATGGAGTGCCCCATATTGTGGTCAACAAGGGTGCAGCCTCACTGAAGGTCCTCCAAACAGGGCACCTGGGCTTTGTGATTACAAGCAAGACCCTTCGTTCAGAGGATCGTGACAGTCCCCAGAGGATCCTAAAATACAGTATTTCTCAGGCCCCTCTACACGGCTTCATCATAAACATGGCTCAGGGCAATGACAGTATCAAAACCTTCACACAAGGTAAGCTAATGTCACACTGTTGCATGTTTTGTAATCATTTATATATATTTTTTATACATAGATAATAGTTAAAATAAGAAAGAATGACTTTGCTCACTTCTGAGGGCTCATTAGTTTGATCATTTGGTTTTTGTTGTTGTGGTTCACCCTCACATCTTTCACCTGGTTCCCAGGAGTAGTAGACATTATTTTCAGTAAAGAAAGCTCTGGTAAACTGAACATGACCATAATGGTATTTACTGTAGATTATATTTTTGTTATTGAGCAATAAAGAAGAAAAGACAATCCTGTATGTTGTAAAAGAAAAAAGTTACGTAGTACGTAGAATAGTCGTCAAAGTTGTTTTGTACCAAACAATTCTAAACAAACATCAACTAACTTCTATGTTTGTCACACAAACAGTTGACATTAATGACATGAAGATCTGTTATGTGCTGTTGGATGGGAGCAACGCCACAAGTGATATCTTCTACTTCACGGTTGAAGACAATGGTAGGAACCATTTACCATTTTTTAATAATTTAATACTTGAATGCAGTGACACCACCCTGAGGTCCAGAGCCAAGAATAGTTTTCCTGAAAGCTTGCCTCAGACTTTTAATGGATTTTTAATAGTGAAGCTTCCTGCTCTCTGTGATTCCTTCAAGTGTTTGCATCACAAAGACTTAAGGTATTTGGCCATGACTGACACCCAGTATAGAACTAACATCTCTTCTCGCCCCACTGGTGTGGGTCGCAGGTTTAAAGGAGAGGGGTCAAAGGGCTCTTAAGCCAAGCACTAAATGTGGGTTGGTAGAACTAAAAGAAGTGGGACAAACACATGCTCTCTACTTTATTGTTAATGAACAATAGGGTTCTTTCCCTTAGGGGACTTTCAGATGTCCCGTTTCATTGTCCCGCTTGAAGTGACAGTGTGGAATGTGTAAAGGTATTCACAATGTTGAGTTTTTTTTCTTAGAGTCTGACACAACATGTTTTGTCTCATTATAAGTTTGTAAGTATATGAAAATGTTTGTGAAAAGTTAAAAAGAACAATATAATTTAATATAATTGAATCTGTAGTTTCTATTACGTTTTACAGCTCATAGTTGAACAATAGTTCTTAATTTTTTTATCCATCTACTCTTGATTTTACTGAGTATTGTATTTCCTATATTTCCTTGAATCTCATGTCATATGAACTATTCTGTCAGCAAAGTTTTTGTTAGGCGTTAACCTCAACCGCCCTTTTTCTCAGACTGCAAGTGAAGCAAATTATTATTTGAAGTCTCAAAAGGAAGCCTTATATTTCTAGAATCTATCTGTAGACCGAAATTAAGTTGATGTCTCATTTGAGACCTAGTAATCAGCCAGAAGCAAATATGGTTGGTATTTGTGTCTTAAGTGCAGGTTGAATCACAGGAAGAGGACACAAGAGCTTCGATCAGCTCAATAGTTCTTCTTTTCAGCTTTGTTCAAGTTTTCAGTCTACACATTTTATGCTGGTGCAGTGACACAGGCTGTAGCATAAAACAAAATCATGATCCTGCAAGACCACAGTTCACATGTGAAAAGTGCTGACAGTTATACCTTCAGTACAACATACATGTGATTAATAGCATAAACAAAACATATCCTACAATAGCACAATCTAGTTAGCACATGTTCATCTACACACTCGCCACTGAAAAGGTTCAGCCAAATGGTGAATCACTAATGTGAAGTGAGGAAGAGGTGACTCCTGGGGTAGAACCCGGACATGTAGGGACATGCAGGTGGAGAGCATGTTGATGGTCAGTCTAATCTGCTAGTAAATCTAAGTAGGTGAGCTATTTATGTGGGAAGGTAATTCGAGACCTGCAAAACAATTTATTTACTGTAAATAAGCATCTGTCAGAAAATCTTGAACAGTTTTAAGATGTTAATTTATTTCATTAATTTAAAAGTTAAAATTGTCTACTAATGCTTGTTCCAATTAGACTGAAAGTCAACATAATTCACAATTACTAAGTTTAGAGTTCATTAAAATTGTTGGAATTTTTGGCATTGAATTGAGTCTAAATGATCGGTTTCCTAGACAAACCATTTCTAGAGCAATTTGGAAAAGTAGGTTCTTATGTTCAAACACAGCTTCAGTGTGAGGAAACACTCCTGAGATTCGGTGATAGGGGGCAGCTGCCCAAGGCTGTTAGCAGCTTTTAAAGCACGCCTGCCACTACATGCACTACACTGGT
This sequence comes from Microctenopoma stevenorrisi, assembly GCA_032270685.1. NCBI lineage: Eukaryota > Metazoa > Chordata > Actinopteri > Anabantiformes > Anabantidae > Microctenopoma > Microctenopoma stevenorrisi. The sequence continues at coordinate 6,903,019 of JAUMTR010000001.1, forward strand.
GCCTCTTCACAGAACCACACACACACACACATCTTCACAGAGTATAGTGTGGCTGTTTGGTTCCTCATATATACAGGCTCAAATGTTGGCAGGCATGAAATCGGAAATGTACAAATCTGCTGATACAAATATCAGAGATGTACCATGTATGAAGTAGTAACAGTATGACAGGCCAGGCACAGCTGAGGTGCGGCTGCCCTAATAGCGCTGTAAGTGTGTCTCAGTAAGAGGTGAGGAGTGAACATATAGTTTTATGTCTCAGTGTAGACATGCTGGTCAGTGGTTAAATTCCAAACTCTGAGTAGAGCCTTAGCTCTGTCAAGTCAGGACAGATCAAGCAGTATTTTAAACTCCTCGCCTCCTTTAAGGAATATGACTTTGACATTGTACTGTTTGTAAAGATTGTAGAGTTCTGGTCCATGAGCTGTGCAGAAAGTTAAAGGAATTGTGATTATTGGGATAACATTTTTCATCTTAAATTTTTACACTTGACAAGAAAATCTCTGTCTGCTAAATTTCTCAAATGGAAAAAGAAAAAACCTTTGTGAAGCTGACCTGGTCAGAAACACCCTACAGCCATTCAAAGACTGGGACACTGAGGCAATAAATACTTGTTTTTACAAGTGCATACACAGCTTTCCTGAATCTTTACCCATCAGGCATGGGCCCAGTGAGTCACAGGCTGAGGAGAAACCCTTACTTCCTGTCAGACATGCTGGGACATCTGTTGGTTTCAGTTTTTATAAGATCTAGGACTAGAACAGCATGCCTGTGTCACATCTGCAGTTTTTGGTGTGTATTGGTCATCAGAAACACTTTATCTTTACCTTTAAAAGGCTTCAATTTTAGGAATATATTAATCAAATTCATTAGATGAAGAACGTAGGAGAAAATGAAAACAACTCATCTGTACAGATTTGTGCTTTTACAAGAAGCAACAATGTAGACTCCAGCTTTGGAGGGAAATCATGGACCCCGGTGGTTTGGGTGTTATGTGATCATTCAGAGCCAGCAGAGGAATGCACTTCCTTGGAGACTCCAGACTCCAGGGCCACAGACAGAGCAGGGCCTGGAAGTGAAGTGGTATCCTGAGCAGACAGGTGCGTAACTGAGAAGGAAAGGCTACAGGGGGATCCCCTTTCAAAGCTCTCCGTAACCCCACTCCTAGTCCAGAGAAACCTAAGCCAATCTGAGATAGCCCGATAACTCACAGACTTCCACTGTAGTGGTGCTTCTCAATACAATATAATACAAAGAAAAAAAACATTAACTAAAAGGAGCTATAACCTGTATATATGATGCTTTCTGTCCTGTACAGTGGGTGCATTCTGTTGTTCTGACGCTGTGTGGTGACTGACACAGCCATGGTACACCCCTTCTTCCTAACTGTGTTTTGGGATCTTGCATGTCACCAGTGTCAACAGTCACCAGAAGATTTACTGGCTAATGGTGCCACAGTCTGGGCCCCCTGTGAATAGAGGAAACTGAGTCCTCTCAGTCCCCTCCACTACACCCCACTCTGTTTTCTCCTCGAAGACCCCTCCAGGGTATCGCTGTTATTTTCTTTTTGTCTAGTTGTCATCTCCATTTCTCTTCCTTCTATTTCTTCTGAGGTTTTGTCCTTGATCCTTATAAAGGAACCACAGCACCACTTTCTTCTCCATCTTTCTCTTTTTGTGCTTTTTCTGCAAACTTCATTTATGATGCTTCGAGGGCCCCTGGGGCAGGGACCTATGATGTATTGCTATTGCAGTTATTCTTATCTGCTCTCATATGGCTGTCTCATAAGCTGCTGCTGCATCTATCCAAGCTGTCATTCAGTTGCTTGCTGTCCTTTCCTTATCGTTTTCTTTTTTGCCACACTAGCTGAACTGTGGCCTGCAATGTTGCCAGTGTTGTTCTGTCAGGTTGTCATCTGGCTGATTTCTGTAGATTTGGCACAGATATGCCTGGTGTCTTTCATTAGATTGAAATCCATCAACAACCACTGACTCCTGAACCTTTGTGGGTACTGGACAGAAAACAGAAATAAAATAGATAAAATAAAATGAAAGCACTTTTTAAATGTGTATGATTGTGCACGTGACAAATAAAATCTGAATCTGAAATCCTTTATTTCATCTGACTGACACAGTTTTTCTCAGAATTCTTAGAACAAACAGAATCTGAGAAAAATATTCTCAGAATTCTAAAAAGAATTTCTCTGAATTCTGAGAATAAAGTCAGAACTTAAAAAAAATTTTCATGGTGGCCCTAATCCTCTTCCGTACCGTTGAGAGTCACTTTGGGTGGATGATTATTACAAAATCTTTTTCTTTTCTTTTTCTTTCTTTCTTTGTGTCACTTTACATTGCATTAGCATCAGGTGAGAGCTGAATGACTGATTCCTTTGTAAATCGTATTGAATGATGTAGTATAACCACATTCTGGATGAGTTTAATCAGTGTAGTTTGATTTTTTTAGTTTGTTGTAATGTTTCTTGCAGCCTTATCCATCACCCTGTACATAACAACTTGGTGAAAGATAATGATTCCATACAACATTCGTTGTGTGATTAGATTTCTTCAAAGTGTTGCGGGCATCGGTGTCACCATACCAAGTGTGGCAACTGTAAGACATCATGTGGCTCTCGGGCCCTGTCAGATTATGATTCGCAACATCCTGCAGAGATCACGTCACAGCCCCGAACAGTGGCAGCACTCTAGCCACTGTAATGTACTGTAATGTGTAATTTTTTTATAGCACTTTTACAGCGAATGACTCAAGTTATTAATACATTCAATTATGCAGCATTCATGACACGAGTGTAAAGGAGAAACTAAGCTCTTGACTTTTCTAAAATGTGACATATAAAGAAGAGAAAAGGGTCTGTTTACAGCTTTTGACATCTCCATGATTTATTAGAACATAGTTCAAAAAATACCGTTACATTCAAATACCAAGCGTAGCCAACAGGAACACCCCCAGTGTTAATATAAACAGGATGATTAATGAGGAAGTGCAGAAATGGCAGTGCTTGTCATTTGATGAGGATATTCTTAGAAGGTTGCCTGTGGTTGCATCATGTTGGTGAACGTCAAAGCCTTACATTCACCTACTGCCTCTATGTATGGTGCAGGAAGCATGGCTGTTAATATGAGCTGATGATGAAGAATGTGCTGTCAAAGGACGCTGGTGCAGGAAAAATCTAGGGCTCTAATGCCCTGCATATGACTTGATGTTGCTTTGCTGTTGCAGGTTATTGGATGCTTTGAGTTTGATTCGATAAGTATTCTGTCACTGTCATATCTTACAGTTTTACAATTTCACATTTACTTGTCAGAATCACATTTATTGGCCGTATATGTACACATTATGTTTAGTTTGATTCTGTACCTACTCTGTGACTCCAAATGTGACTTAGTGCACTAAAATAACTCATCAGCCTTTAATCAGGGTTTGAAGATGATCCAGTTAGTCCGACAGGGCCTGTTTTTGGCCCTCAGTCGCTGAGGTCCTAAAACCGAAGGACATTATCACACTCCTCTACGATTCCTTCCCAAGTAATCATCAATCGCGCCAAAGCTAATTCATTAGATAGCTGCCAACAGTGTTGTTTAGAGATACGCTTTGCCTATAAAACTTTTCATTCCAGCAGAAATGTTGATGATTGTCAGTTTGAAAAGCCAATAGAAATATCTGATCCAGCCTGCTGCTATGTGTATTGGACTGGTTGACTTGTCTAATATAATGTGTGTCATAGGAATCATCATAAATTAAAACACTATTCATATTTAAATTCATATTAGAGTTGCTAATTGGACCTCTTTCTCCCAAGTCTTTGCTGCGACAAAGTTAAACCACTCGTGATTATTTCTTGGTTTGTTGAGATTCGTTGCATCTCCAGCCTCAGTGTCTGACAGCGTGTACAAAAGAAGTCAGAGAAAGGGAGATTCCCTTCTCTCACGCGGGTGTGAACAATGTGGTGGCGAGCAGGAGGCATGCCATGGCAGTGGATCTAGCCCACCCAGTTTGTGGCCTGCTGTCTCTCTCAGTTGTTCAACCCTTGAGCGAACAAAGCCGACACAGGGACCAAGGGAAACATGGAGTGGGAGGAGGGTTTGCAGAGTACAGCTGTCACTCTACTCCACACAATCTGGGAATCTGGCGGGAAGGAGAGTTTCATGGAACAGAAACAAAGACAGAGATGGAGCTTCTCTGTGACGACCGAGCTCAGGATATGTTATTTTGTGGTCTCGTATGATGAATCAGTGAGTAAGAGTGACGGTTGAGGAAGGGATCAGAGAAAAGAGAAAGATGTGCACGTAGCCATCAGTGGACAAAAGGAAAAACACCTGTTGGCCACACAGTGACATGCTGTATAACCACTGAGGGCACCAGACAAGATAAAGAGCAGATCTCAGCACATTTCTTTTGTCTAAACCTGAATCACGTACAATTATAAAAAAAAAACAGTAACATTTAAATAAACAGGCAATAAAAAGGCAACAAAAACCTAGTGAAATCAAGCAGCTGTAGATTTTTAACAAAAGTGGAAAGGACAATTTTATTTCATCGCCATCCGATGTCACAGGATGAGGATTTGATTTATAGGCAAATATTACATTTTAATTATAAAGATTTATGTTATTCAAAGTTCATGTTCCACTCATGTCTTGAAAGTGTACACGTCAGGTCATACTTTAACAGCCGTAATAAAGTTGGTTTCTTTTTTCCAGCACTCATCAGTGACTGCTGTCTGTCACTTCTCAAATCTGCAACTTACTGTGTATAGTAGAAAAAGGAACTTCAATCAGTGTACAGTTATTGTGACCAAACTACTCTAAATATACATGTAGTACAAAAATGTAAACTGAATTTTGAGTTTCAACACAAAGTAACTTGGTATCTGTGTATTTAGCACTACATAGCAGAGCAGCCTATTAAATACCAGCGGCGGGCGGCTGTGTTCTGTTCTCATTCATAAAAACTCCATTGTTTTACTTCGTGTAGCCACGCAGGAACATAAAGCTGCCTGATTGTTCAATGCCAAGACAGAGGTAGCTTTTTACTTCTGGCCATGTTCATTTGATAATCCTCGATGATAGCCACTGACTAAGCTTTTCCTCATATCAGCTCCACATAGCAGCAGCTGCCAGGACACAGACAGTCGGACTGAAATGAGGGTAGTTTGTGTGGACCCAAGGATCTGATTCCTTCTTGAGTACAGACTAAGCAATACTCTTAATCTCCCAGATTGTATAAAGGACACAACCAAGGCATGCATTTCTGTATCAACACAAGGGAAAAAAAGACATAATGCACATTTTATGACATCTGAGCATAGAGTACCGGTTTAGGGTGACTGTGTCCATCCTCCATGTCCCTTAACTGGTGCAGGGATACTGTGTCAGTTTGTGTGTTGGAGTTGGCGCAAAGACTCAAAGATACTCTGATTATTTGAACTTACAGACAATAGGAGAAAAGGGTTTTCATGATCACAATCTTATCATTGTTGTCTTGTCTTTCTGTAATTTGTTTTTAATTTATTGTTTTTCATGTATTTGATTTCTGTCTGTACTGTCCTAGAGAAGCTAGAAACAACCAGAGGCAAATTCCTTGTATGTGCAACATACTTATAAAGCTGATTCTCATTCTTAATTTCAAAAGAGAGGATTAAATATCTTCTTTAGTCCAACTCATTCTCCGATCTGCACACTCTTGGTGAGTGTGGTTTGTCCCTGTTGTGACTCAGCCTTGGCTTCAATGTCAACATGTGGGTGTTAGGAAGTTGCCCATCTTCCCCTCCTGAATACCCAGACTCAGCCCCCCAGTGTTTTCATTCTCCCCAGTCATATAGCATAAACACTGCACCGTTTTCCTTCCTCACTGAGGCAAAACTGAGCTCAGTGGTGGTTTATTGTGTGGACAAGCAGAAGCTCCTTGTCATTGTTCTCTGCACACATTTGGCCTTTTTTTCCCTGTTTTTGACAGGTATGACACCCAGTTAACCTTTGTGCTTTGTGATTTATCAGACATATATCACACAAAGTAATACATCATTCATTTTAAAGACCATACCTGTCCTGACAAACTGCAGGATATTTTCTCTGATAAATGATGAATTGCAACTACTTCTCCAAGTGTTTGTAGTAGAAGTAGGTCAACAGGGCCATTGTCAGAGTGACCAGCCATGCAAGACTGAGGAGAGACAACCCTCTCTAAGCTCCCTGAGTCAAAGGATCCTTGGGGAGTGACCCATTTCACATCACAAGTCACAGGTCACAGGTCTCGTCCCACTGACTTGTATAGAAAAAACATTCACATCATGTAGAAGAACCTATAGTCTAACATGACTCTGAAACAATCATCAAGGCAATGGCCAACACTGAAGTGACATGAGATAGTATGAATTAAGAACAAGATTGGGTTTTCTTCATCAGTTTTGTTCCGATGTGTTTTACAGTTATGTACGTAGATGATAAGAGCTGAGAATAGAATAAGGGAGAGCATTAGGTGGATGTGACTGAGAGGAAATAAGAAGTAAAAAAACTCTTCTTGGAACTCAGTGAAGTGAGGTTTTGGGAAGTCCTGGTATTAAGTTATCATGTTTCCCCTGTGCAAAATTAAAATGCTCTCTCGATTGCTTTTATCCCGGAGCCTGATTGCAGTTTATATGCCTCGCTGGTTCCTAATATGAAAAAAATAGACTTCTTTCTTTATTGTACTGTGGAGAACTTTCAAATAAAGTGCTGGTGCATTAACCTTGTTTCTCTCTTTAGGTGGAAACAAACTAAAACCTCAGCCTTTCCGGCTCAACTGGGCCTGGATCTCTCTGGAGAGGGAATACTACTTAGTGGACGAGGATGCCAAATTCTTAGAGGTGATACTGAAACGCAGAGGCTACCTGGGGGAAACCTCTTTTGTCAGTAAGTGTTGACATTTTTCTTCAGCAGATAATATAATTTCTCATGAACTGACATGAAGAATGACAGAAAACAATGACCTTATTAAACTGTCAGTTTAACAAAGAGTTATTGACATGTAAATGGTTCCATTAGACTGTTTTATGTTATTTATGTGCCGATGCAAAGGGCAGTCCTGCTATAAAACATCAACCCTAAAGAAAATGTCTGCTCATTCCTTTAAGCTGCAGAAGGGCATCAGTTTTACCGTATAGTTAAACTGAAGAAACCTTCAAAACCAACAAGCTTAATGATGCAAATCTTTTGTTTCTCGTGTTTGGGTCCATTTCGTCCCAGTGAACAAAGTCTGATGTTTGACCCTTCTTAGAAAAGGTGGCACCTGACACTTGCTGTAGACACAAACCCATATCTTCTGTTTCTAAAGATGCAGAGGACATACAAGAACTAGCAAATAAGCTAATAAATACAAAATATTTAACCTGCAATAAACCCCTTAAATCAGTTGTAATGGTAAATATAACCTCACACTAAATAAGGCTCCTGCTACTGCAAATTCAGTTTCTCTTACACAGAATGTACAGTAAATCACAGTTTCCACTGGTTGAGTGTTTCCAGAGATTCCACTGCTGCTCAAATCAGCATGTTTGGGTCAGATCCTAAAATCTGTGCTTCCTCTCGTCTTAGGTATTGGCACAAAAGACGGCACTGCGGAGAAGGAGAAGGACTTCCGTGGAAAATCCCAGAAACAGGTCCAGTTTAACCCCGGCCAGACCACCGCTACCTGGAAAGTGAAGATCTTCACAGACCAGGAGTTTGAGACCTCAGAGACCTTTGAGATACAGCTGTCAGACCCGGTGATGGCGGTGCTGGAGTTTCCAGACACTGCAACAGTGGAGATTGTGGACCCAGGAGATGGTATCAAAAATAACTGAGTTGTTTGAACAAAGCCTTACCCTTTTCTCGTCACACGTGATCTTTCATCTTGCTTGTTTCCCCTCCAAAACAGAATCCACTGTATTCATCCCTCAGGCGGAGTTCAGGATTGAGGAGGATATTGGAGAGCTGTTGGTGCCGGTGCGACGCTCAGGAGATGCGAGCCAGGAACTCATGGTTGTTTGTTACACTCAGCAAGGTGAGACGAGCCAGTGTTAAGTGTCCTTCGAAAAAGGAATAAATAATCCTACTCATCCTAAGTGTTCAGATGTATTTTACTGTGCCTTTGTTGTTTTAACCTTCAAGTTTTTTTCTTATTTTTAATAGTTGTCTGATTTGTTTTCCTGCTGTGGTGATGACTTGATAACAATAAGGAATGATTATGTTTCACCATATATCCTCTCTCTATTCCCATAATTCCTCAGCCACGGCCACTGGCACCATACCCAGCACTGTCCTGTCCTACTCTGATTACATCACCCGACCCGAAGATCATACCAGTGTTCTGCGTTTTGATAAAGACGAGCGTGAGAAGCTCTGTCGCATCATAATTATAGATGACTCCCTGTATGAGGAGGAAGAGAGCTTCAATGTCAGCCTCAGCATGCCCATGGGTGGCCAGTTGGGGGCCAACTTTCCAGCTGCCAAGGTCACCATCTTGGCAGACAGTGATGATGGTGAGTGCAGTGCTAGCTAAACCTGCAAAACTGAAATGAGTAATCATGAATAACTAATACTGCTACATGAGTTCCCATTTCTTTTACGTCCGCTTCTTTCTTTTAGGTTGTTTATGAAAAAATGTGGGATTAAGGAAGTACTGCATCATATGCTGTATTCACAGTGCTACAGAGGGTTATGGGAGCAGGTGTTGGTGATCCTATTGCCCAGCGCTCCTTTGATGCTTTATTTTGCCATTTTGATATATGCGCAGCATTAATCTGCCAAAAATACACAGACAGCACCATAACCACAGTCCCACACACAAAAGCCTTTGATACTGTACTTGCCTTATTGGCTTTATAGTATTTTCTGGCCCGTTGCTTTTTGCATGCCTGTGTGTATCTTCTGTTTACAGTCATCCACCACACTCTGACAGACTGTCTGAGCGTTAGAAACAGGATAACAATAAACAGGTGTTAAGATGAACAATGGCCGTCTCAGTGGATGTTGCTCGACTCTGCTCTGACAAAGTACTTTAAACCTTGCAGAGACCCACGTCCTCATTGGCATTCAGAGGAGCTCTGGGGGAAACAGAGGGCATCCCTTTGTCTGCAGAGACCAAAAGACAGGTGGTGGAGAGAGAGAGACTATTGTTCAGGGACCCCACATGATTGGCATGTTTTCACTCTGTTCCTGACTTTCACAGTGTTCAGTGCAATGTGGGTAAAGATATTAGACTAAATGCATTTCCATTTCAAGAATTGTTGGGTTTTTTTTGGTCTCCTTTTCTCTTCTCCTTTCCACGTTTCACCAAGGCTACTTTCCTACACTTGCTTGTTGTAGTGACAGTCATGCTCACATCCCTGTCATGCAGTTTGAAACAAAAGTACAATTTAACTTCATGTCTAAACAACCAGCATGCATTCCCAGACATGTGAAGAGACAAGGGAGGACTACTCAGTGTAAACCTCTATTGTGGCTCTTCTTCTTGGTGGGTCCTGGAGCAACACCCCACCATAAATTTGATTGTGTGTCTGTTTGTGTGTGTATCTATGTGTGTGTTAAGCCATCTGTCTGCCTGAGTAAACTTGAAGTTTGGACTCTCGCCAGCATCAAGCCTCTATTGTTTTCTGTTTGTCTGGCTCTTCCTCCAACTGATCTTTAGGGTTGCCATGTTGGCACTTATTTCCCCTTCCCATTCATCTAAATAGATGGGTTGAAGGCTTGAGTGTATGCCAGAAATCCTCCCTCCCTATATCAGATACGTTATTGTATCGCTCTACTTTTAAATAAACCCTGGATAGAACAATTCAGCAACAATTCTGTTGAACATTGAAACAGACTAAATGAAATACATCAGTTGCTTTCTTACTACTATTTACTAATTCCTACTTGAAAAGTTTGTCTTTAGTTGATCTCTAAGAGCACTGACTGGACAGTGTGTCGAGTGCGGTGAAAACAAGCTTTATACACAAGTGAGGAGAGATGAATTGACAATGTGCTGAGTTCTTGCCCTCTGCCTTCTTCAAAGTGGACAGTTGCCTCGCTGTCTCTGCCACCCCGTCTCCCTGCAGCTTATCAGCTGCTCTATCATCAGAACATCCCGTCGCTCATGCATCACTCCGCGTGCACACACACAAGCACACGCCTTATTCTTCAGGTGTATCCTCAACCCTCTGGCGCTGTGTTCAGACAGAACTGTCTGGATTTAGATAAGTGGGGGAGGAAGGTGAAAGGAGGGCCGGATAAGAGGGACGACAGCTCTCTTCCTGTGATGAGTCAAAAATGAAAGACTCTGTGCAGATATTCAAGTCACTCTGTCCTTGATTGTGATTGCATAGTCACAAAATGAATAAATATACACATCCCCTAAATGTGAGTTAAAAGAATATAATTTAATCTGCAATGTATCTAAATATTTACCCATTGTACTTTTCTTCTTGTCGGAACATCACAGAACCATCCCTGTATTTTGGAGAGCCTGAGTATGTGGTGGATGAGAGTTCAGGCTACGTTGAAGTGAAGGTCTGGAGGACGGGAACTGACCTCTCCAAGACGGCTACTGTCACTGTCCGCTCCAGGAAGAGTGAGCCTGTCTCTGCAGAAGGTACGATCAGGTTTTTGGAAGAATCAACATAATTCAGACATCACATGTCCAGCACGTGTTGCATGCTTTCTTCTCCTCCTCCAGCTGGACTGGACTACGTAGGCATTAGTCGCAACCTAGACTTTGCTCCAGGCGTGACAATGCAGACATTTAGGGTGACAATCCTTGATGACCTGGGCCAGCCGGAACTTGAGGGACCTGAGACCTTTGACCTTGTTCTACGGATGCCCATGAATGCTGTGTTAGGAGAACCAAGCAAGACAACCATCACCATCAACGATACTTTCACTGACTGTGAGTGTGATACACTGAAACAAAACATATAGACATGTACATTTCCAAACTCCTTTATAGTAAATTAAAGTCAGTGGTGAATAAAGCCCATGTTTTACCTAGTTGTACTTTAAATATCTATCTCATCGCCTCTATGTAAAATATATATATAAGCTATTAATAAATGTTACAGTAACACATTATAAAAAGAATGTAATTGTTCACATACACATGTGAAATTACTACACTTCCAAATGCTACAAAAATGAGAGTGATTGAAAAAATGAAGAAACATGCAGTGTATACTCAACATACTGTCTTTGCAGTGCCAAAGGTTCAGTTTAAGGAAGGTAGCTACAAGGTGGATGAGGCTGATGGGGAAGTGAAAGCTATCGTGTACCGCAGTGGAGACATCAGCCTCAGGTCTACAGTTCGCTGTTACACTCGGCAGGGCTCTGCTCAGGTCATGATGGACTACAACGAAAGACCCAATACGGATGCATCAGTCATCACCTTCCTGCCAGGTGAGTATGAACATGCATTAACAAGGCTGGACGGGATAAGCTAAACACAAGATATGACTGTTAAGTCATCATTAAATATGATCTATACATACAGAATATACCACTTGTTTGTGGCATGTATAATTTAATTCGTCAACTCCTCCCCAGGTGACATTGAGAAGCCGTGTGTGGTCAGCCTGATGGATGACTCCATCCATGAAGAGGGCGAGGAATTCCGCCTCGTCCTGGGAACTCCAAAGAGCAAGTCTCCATATGGAGCCTCCATCGGAGAGCAGAAGGAGGCACTGGTCATCGTTACAGATGAGAAAGACAGTACGTGGCATAAAAGCAAATTATAACGCAAATCAAAACATATTCACACTACTCAATACATATTTTAACACAGACGTATCATATTATAGCAGTTTAACTACATATATGTTTGTATAATTTGCACTGCTTCCTGTTCTAGAGTCCATCATTCGCTTCTCTGAGATCAAGTACAGTGTGCGTGAACCCCAAGTCAAAGGTGATCTGGCAACAGTAAAGATTCCTATCCTGCGTACTGGGGACACTTCAAAGGTCTCATTGGTGAGAGTGCACACCAAGGATGGCTCTGCAACCTCTGGAGAGGACTACAACCCACTGTCAGAAGGTAGGAACCTGGCTTAGTGGCTACAAAATGACACAGGAGTGCGTTGTGCCTCCTGACGTAACCTGTGTGGAGTATTTTTACATTGTGGTTATTCCTCATGTCATTCTCTGGGTTCCCTCAGATGTTGAGTTCAAGGAGGGTGAGAAGGAACACTTTGTGGAGATTGAGATCCTGTATGATGGTCAGAGAGAGATGAGAGAGGCCTTCACTGTTCACATGAAGTCCGATGAAAACATGGTGGCTGAAGTACAGGTGAGGCAATGGACGACCAGCACAGACATACAGTTCACGCAGATAGTACCATAAATCTACACACATGAGCACACGCCCTGTCATGTTGGTCTGTGTTAAAATAGCCCCACAGCAGCTGGCATTGCTGTCAGCGCGCCTACACCACCGAGTCCTTTAAAAAGCTTCTCCTTCTGGAATGAGATGCTGAGGGGAATGTCCCAACAGAGCCTGACTGTAGATGAACCTATAAACAGAACTGTAACATTCTACCCATACACTCCACATCAGGCATGCACTGCTCACGTGACTAAAATAGATTCTGACTAAGTCGTTTTGAGCTTAGTGGTTTTACTGTTTTAAAAGATGATTTATTGAGTTAATACGATTTTTTCCCATCTGGTTCCCCATCAATACAAACATGGTGACAATCATCATCAGGTTTGGGCTAATAACTAAATTTAGTTTACAGTACCTTTTGATTTATAGGCATACGGCTTTGTAAAATGCCCATTCAGATGTTTTCCATGTAAATGCGGCTTTAAATCAATTTAAATCACGAGATTCAATTCAAATGTTTGTTTGTTTCTAGATGAACAAAGCCATTGTGTACATTGAGGAGATGGACAGTGTAGCAGATGTTACCTTCCCGGCAGTGCCCCGGGTGGTTTCCCTTCTCTTGTATGATGACACAACAAAAGCCAAAGACAAGCCCCATCCACCCAATGGGTACTCTGTTGTGTGTGTAACGGTGAGTATGCTGCTGCCAAACTAATCAAATATCGGATTTAATGCTGACTAGCATTCAGAAAGTGGTTAAGGTAGAGGGCTGGGAAGCAGGAGCCCCGGGTTCAATTCCCAGCTGAGTCGTCAACCCCCATACCAGGTGTGTCCCTGAGCGAGACACCCAGCGCTAGCTCCCCGAGCGCCGTCTGTGGCTGCTCACTG
>JAUMTR010000001.1:6916330-6988696 GCA_032270685.1 Microctenopoma stevenorrisi
TAGCTCCCCGAGCGCCGTCTGTGGCTGCTCACTGCTCCCCCCAAGGGATGGGTTAAATGCAGAAGAACACATTTCACAGCAGGTTGTACACTGTATAAGATTGTATGTGACAAATAAAATTTGTATTTGTATTTGAAATACATTGGCATTAGTGTTCGACAATTTAAAGTGAAAGTATGTACTAAATCACCATCTGTTTTGCCCACTCCTCCAGGCCTGCAACCCCAAGTACCACGACTTTGATAAAACAGGTTCCATCTGTTCTGCGGAGAACATCAATGACACTCTTACTCAGTACCGTTGGCTGGTCAGTGCCCCTACCGGGTCAGATGGAGTTACCAGCCCCTTAAGGGAGGTGGACACCAACACCTTCTTCACCAACACGAAGTCCATCACCTTGGACTCGATCTACTTCCAGGCTGGCTCCCGGGTTCAGTGTGCAGCCAGAGCCTTCAATGCCAATGGAGATGCAGGCCTGGAGCTGTCCAGTTCAATTGTGGTGATCAGCAAGGAGGACGGTGGGTAGATGCCGGTTGAGTCTTACACAAGAGTAGATCTGTCGTGGTTATGGAGTTAAATTGTTTAACTGACTTTTACTCTTTGCAGGTATGTGTCAGCCTCGTATCTCAGGAACTGTTGGAGCTGAACCTTTCTCTGCCAAGATCCGCTACACAGGCCCAGATGACCCAGACTTCCCCAACCTCATCAAACTGACTGTCAACATGCCTCATATGGACGGTGAGCAGTAAAGTCCTTTAATATATGGTCATTTTTGCTTGTTTATCTCTTTGGTCACAAGTGCAAGCTCTTTCCCCCTCAACAGGTATGTTGCCAGTGATTTCCACACGGCCTCTGTCTAACTTTGAGCTCACCCTGAGCCCCGATGGCACACGTGTGGGCAATCATCGTTGCTCCAACTTGCTTGACTTTAATGAGATCCAGACAGGCCATGGCTTCATCACAGATGCAACAAAGAACCCAGAAATCATTGGCGAGACTTCACCCTACCAATACAGCGTAGTCATGCGTTCAGCGAACTCGCTTCGCTTCTACAGAAACCTCAACTTAGAAGCCTGTCTCTGGGAGTTCACCAGCTACTACGACATGTCAGAGCTGCTGAATGACTGTGGAGGCTCCATAGGCACTGATGGACAGGTACGATGGGACAGATGCAAAAAAGTTTGGTTTAACACGCTAATAATGGAGTCCTAGCGTGCTAGTTTATTACTCATCATAAGGGCTTGTATGTAATTTCTAGGACCACCTATTTATTATCACATGCGTAAAACAAGGGTGAATTTTTCTGTTTTTGTAATGTAATTCATCCTAAAATACATTATCCTCTACAATGTCTTTTCTCCTGCCTCTGTGTGAACAGGTGCTGAACCTAGTCCAGTCCTATGTCACCCTGCGTGTTCCTCTGTTCGTGTCCTACATCTTTCACTCGCCTGTGGCCGTGGGAGGCTGGCAGCACTTTGATCTGCAGTCAGAGCTCAAACTGACCTTTGTGTATGACACAGCTATTCTATGGCAGGATGGCATTGGCAGCCCTCCGGAAGCCGAACTACAAGGTACGTTCTCATACCAATACTGCCCCCTGCCTGCATGGTGCATGCAGATCATTATAGGTAAATTGTGGGCTTTATTCAGAAACTACTCTTAAATTTTGTTCCCCATTCTTATAGGAGCTATGTACCCCACCAGTATGCGAATCAATGAGGAGGGCCGTCTGGTCGTCAACTTCAAGACCGAGGCTCGTTTCAGGGGACAGTTTGTTATGTCTCATCCAGGTAAGAGAGTGGCGCCCACATATACACACACACATACCCTAAGTTTATCTTGTGTGGTCATTCTATACACGCAGCCTCATATACGATTACCCTGTGGCCCACATCCTTCATCTATTTCTGTAGTTCCACATTAGGGGTTCTTCCTGTGTGAAAGTGCCAGAGGTCATTTCAGCAGATGTCAAAATGACCCTGTAGCGTTTACAGTCAAGAAGCAAGTGGCGCAAACAATACTAAATAGCAGTCTACAAATTAAAAGGCAGAAACTGTTCCTGGCTTAGTTTTGGACAAAATGCAGATTTAAAAATGTATGTGTTTGTTTTCAGGAACCACTGTGTCATCCATGGTGATGTGTGCTGAACACCCAGGGCTGACGTTCACTCTCGCCCTGGTCAGGACTGAGCCTACATACAACCAGCCCATGCAGCAGTGGAGCTTTGTCTCAGACTTTGCAGTATGTGCTCATTTCAATCTAAATATTCCTGCTACAGTAAAGCGGCAAACATAGTTAAGTACTAAAACTTCCACATTCTTGTGTCTTTTCTAGGTGCGAGACTACTCTGGGACCTACACAGTGAAGTTGGTTCCATGCATTGCTTCCCCCAATAGCGAGTTCAGCATTCCTCCTGTCTGCCACCCAAGAGAGCCTCTTACCTTTGACATGGACATACGTTTCCAGCAGGTTAGCCCGGACACTCTGACACTGGCATTATTTATGCCTGAATTCTGAATAGCCCGACACAGATTTATTTTAATGAAACACTGCTTTCAGACTAAAGAAAGTTAAATTGTTTCTGGGGCAGTTCATTTCTGGGGCAAAATGTAGTCAAGGAACTAAACATGTCCAGTTGTTATTGAAAAAGATAACCCTGAGCTGGATGACTGAGAATCTTCATGGATATTGTAACACTTGTTTCCTGCTCCAGGTGAGTGACCCAGTAGCAGCTGAGTTTAGCCTCAACACTCAGATGTTCCTGCTGTCTAAGAAGGAGTTGTGGTTGTCTGATGGCTCCATGGGCTTTGGAGAAGGGACAGATTCTGCTTTCTCTGAAGGTACTACAGTACACTGCCATCTAGTGGTTAGACTAAAAGACATACTCCCTCACATGCTAATATTCTTCATATATTTCATCTGTCCTTTGATTCAGAATCCACAATCTACGGTCGTGTGATGGTGGATCCGGTCCAGAATCTGGGTGAATCCTTCTCCTGCAGTATTGAAAAAGTCTTCCTTTGCACAGGAGCAGATGGCTATGTTCCCAAGTACAACCCCACAAACAGGGAGTATGGCTGCCTGGCTGATGCGTCCTCTCTGCTTTACAGATTTAAGATCCTGGTGAGATTTATTACAGCAATTGCACAATCAGCAGCCAGAGGAAGTAGATCTGTTTTTTGATTTGTGTGTGTTGCACTGTAGGACAAGGCCCAGCCAGAAACTCAAGCTTCGTCATTTGGTGGTGTCGCTTTTAAAGCCACACTGGCTCAAGACACACCTGGAGCTCTGCTTTTGGTCAGACAACCAGGATCAGATGGCTTCTCATTATCGTCATCTCCACTTTTTCAGGTCTTCATAAATATTCAACTATATTTTATTTATTGCATGTTGACTAAACATGAGAAGTGGCTCAAAGATCTTTGTTCTCCAGGTGGCTGCTGGGCGAGAATGGTTCATCCACACCATCTACACAGTCCGTTCCAGAGAAAACGCCAACCGCAACATTGGCAAGCGCAGTGTGGAGTACCTCCAACACAGCATGTCTTCTGTTGAACATCCCCACACCTCCAGTGGAGCCACACGCCACCGCCGTGCTGCCCCTGCTGTCTCCGACCCTACTGTTGCCCAAGACATCGGTGTAGAAAACAACCGCGGCACTAACATCCAGCATATTGCTCTGGACAGATCAGACCGCATGGTGGTCAGCCAGCGCCAACCCTGGGCCCCTAACCGTGACACTCGCCTTGAGCGCCCCCTGCTGGAAAGTTCTGGCAGGGAGCCAGCTGACAGCTCCACCCTGCCCATGTTAGTGGGCCTAGCAGGTCTGATCCTCCTCATCTGCCTCATTGTCACCATTGTCGTTCTTCTGTTGCGGCGCAAAAAGAGGGAAAAAACAACCGAGTTTCCTCCATACACCACCTCCTCCTCTTCAGCCTACACTGGCTACAGCCAAAGCCCAGCAGGCATGTGGAGCAGTTCAGACAGCTCGGAGGTCTAGATGGAGCCCCCTTCCCCTCACCTGCCCCTACTAAAAAGACTATGATAATCACCTCCACCATCGTGCCTTCAATGCCCAACTGTCGTAGCACTGAATAGAGCCCAGAACAACCTGTGGACAGCATAATGTGTCAGTGCCTGGGGCCCACATTCAGAGAAAGCGTAGAGTCTTCTGATGCTTACTGATCTCTGGTGAGCTGTAGCTCTAGCTGTAATGTACTGCAGGTTTTTGCCTTCTTCACAGCAATTCTGAATCACAAATGAAGGTAGAGACCCTAAAATAATCACCAGCTTTTGTAGTTGCAAAGTTGTAAACTATCCGTCTTTATCTAATGTTGGCAAATGCATGAAAATACCAGTTTAGCAGATGCATTTCTTTTGAGTAAACGGCAACCATTTCAAAACTTCATGAAATAATTTCCTATTTATCATTTAATGGTAACTAGTTTACCATGTTTTTATTACTGTAATTCACTATGTTCATTATTTTGTTTTTTGGAGGGATTAGAGAAAAATTGACTGAATGTTTTGTTGATGTTAATGAATGATAATCTAATGACTTTCAGTATCAATATTTTCCTGTTGTGGATACAACAGCCTGCAGTATCTGACGTCACCATGCCACTATGTTGTCATTGAAAGGGATTGTAAATGTTGTCTTGTCTTGATAATGCAGATATTTACACTTAAAAAAAAACATTTCAGGTGAATGTGGCTGAATGAGATCTGATGCAAAACAATCTCAGTGTATATCAAAGTGGAATTATGAAAATAACACCCTGGTGAAACTTGAAAAATTCTGAACTACACATTTTTCTAGTCTGTTGATCAAGTCCTAAAAAGGTGCAGTATCAAAATTATGATTATTATTCAATGAGAATATATTTTAATATGCAAAGTGTTTGAGATTGACTTTTACATCTCATAATTTGTGTTCATTTCAAAGGTTTTGATGTCTGTATGCTAAAACTGCCAAATACAAAATGTCAAATTTTTGAAACGCTCTTATTTTAAACACTTTTTTAAAAAGGGAAGTTTATTTGTGATTTTCAAAAAGACAATTTCTACTTCACATTGGAAGATAAAAGAAGAACTTTTTCCAAAAATAAAAAGGGTACATTTTGTTTTAAGCAATGGAATGTAATACAACCAAAAGGCATAAATACATTTACTTCAACTAAGTACTAGTAAAAAAAAAAAAAAGACAAACAAGGACTAGCAAACAAACAACTAAACCAGCACAGCTGCAGTGTTACGTCTTAAAAAGTACTTTCTAAAACCTAATACAACCAGACCAGTCCATCAGGTTTTTTTTGTTTTGTTTTTTACACAGTACTTTTTTTGCAGCCTGTAAAATAAACACAGATAACTGGACTAACAGTAGCAGAGCTGGCTGCCGCGCTCAAATTCAATAGTACAGGTACTTCACAATTTGAGCTTTTTCCTGCGTCCACGACCATCTGGGGTTCCCTCCGACTTGCGTTTCTGGGCCTAGGAAAGGAAAGAAATATCATGCAATACTTCACAAGCAGTTACAGAAATCAGGGTCTACAGGACATCAATGCTCAAAAACCTTTGGAGCTGGTGTAAATGTATCAAGAGAATTGTAAGAATCAGAGTTTATTCAACTAGAGTCTGATTTAGTTCTTTTGGGCAAGTTTTGAGTGTTTGTACATTTTATTATCAAAGATAAATAAGTGGCTTGCTTCTTAATATGTAATATGAAGGATTTCTAACTCACCGAGCCAGACTTTGGGCCCCGTTTCTTTTTCTCAGCCTTTTCCCTTTCCTCCAGTTCCATGTTCTCCCTCTCTATCAACGTAATCAGGGTGTTACACCGCCTCTGCAGCTCCTATACAACAATAATAAGAATAATCAGAAACGTGCACAAAAACAAACCAAAATTAAACAAATAGTGCAAAGGACGCAAAATTAACCATGGCAGTCCTGGATTTGAGGAACCAGTCGAAGCGGAACTGAGGTGAGTTGCGAATGCACTGACGCAGCTCGTCGTACACGCTCTCCTTGTCGAAGCCCAGTTTGTGGAGCATACAGATAAGGAAGCGATCCTCTTCCTCCGTGTAGTTCTTGCCTTTGTTAGTGCCATAAGAAATACGGAGTTGATGGAAGGGAGCCTTGTAGCGACCAATCTGGGCAAGCGGATGAGAAACAAAATGATGAGATCAAGCTAATTAGGTAGTTTAGGCCAGATGTGCATCACCAACAGTCACATACCTTTGAGTCCAGTGCTTTCTTGATACTAATCCGTCTCTGGATCCGGGCCTCTCCTCTCTCTATCTGGGCCATGATCTTCTCAATATCCTGCAGTTCATTGCAGCGCTCCCAGAATACAGCTAGAGTAGAATAACAAACTTTAGTCCACCGAATACATTTACAACTCAAACACTTGGGTTCGCTTTCTGATCACAAGAGTGAGTTAATACCAGAGTACTCCATGACTTCTTCAGGATTTTTCCCCTCCACCTCCCTGGCAATGTTCTCAATGTCATCTCGTCCCCATTTTTCATTAGCTTTGATGAACTGGTTGAAATCACGTTTGTTCCAAATAGTAAATCCCTGCAGTGAAAGTACATTTGTTTAAAATATGCACAACCGAAATCCAAGACTCAATTTCCAGATCCAGCAAATATAATCGGTACCTGCTGAAGCAGGTTCTCCTTCTCTTCCAGTTCCTCCTCTGTGAGAGCCTCGGCTTCGTCAATCTTCGCCTGCTCCTCTTTCTGTACCTGAGCCGAGTTTGGTATGTCTGGATTACGGGGAATCTGAAGAACAGAGCCACAGACCGACTTAGATGGATTTCTTAAGACTAGAAATTTTGCCCTAATCTGAAAAACCACGGTTGTACCTTATATCCTATGGTCTTTCTGTAGAACAGGATCTCTTTTTCCAGAAGCTCAAACAGACGTGGAGGGAAGAACTGGAAGTCCTGGACATTTGGCTGCTTGGGAGGACGAGGAGCCTGAACAGTGGAGACAAAAAGACTAATTAAGCCACAAACGGGACGATATGCCATTCATCATAAGGGCACTGCCATTACACATTCTGCTGCATTAATGGGTTTGTAAAAAGGATCAGGTCCCACCTTGGGTGCTTTAGGCTCACTGACTCGCAGGGCTTCTCTGAAGTAGGCATCCACAGCGTAATTGGCTTTCCTTTCTCTCTTTGGAGGCTCGATCCAGTTGGTAATGACCTGAATAAACGCAGAAGAGGGAACAAGGTAAAGACTAAAAGCTACGCACTGTTGGAATGAGCTGGTTACCGACTGAAAACTGACACTGTTAGTCTCTTAACCTTTTTCTTCTCTCTGTAGTCCTCTCCTTCAAATGTGTACACGCTGGTGTTCTCCGTGTCCATGGTGAAGTTTCTCAGAGAGCTCTCGCCCAGAGAAGACATCTTCTCATTAAGCTCCATGGTCTAGTGTGAGACAAGATTAAGTTAGTTTTAGATTTAAATTAAATATTTTACCATATGTAGATTTACTCTGTTGCATCCACACTCACCTTCCTGGCTCCTTTCTCCAGGATTTCGTCAATGTCATCATCTGTGATCTCACTTTCTTTGGAAGCAAACACATGTGTGGCTCCGTGGCGGATGATGGACAGCATCTCATCCTTGCCCAGCTTGTTTGCACTTGGATCCACGAGTCTTCCTGTTCAACAAAGAAGTGCAGAAGAGGACGTGATGACTTTCTTAATTCTTTTTAAATTAACTTGACGAATTATTTATTTAACATTTACTAAGTTCCATACGTTACTATACTAACTGTACTTGCTAATTCTTGATTATAACTAGAATTTTACTCAAGGTCATTTTAGTCCTCTATAAAGCAAATCAGCACACTTTAAATTAAAGGTCAACAAGTACCAACATTTACCTTGCTGAATAACTATAGAGTCCAGGCGCAGTTTCATCTCGGCCCTCTCAACAATCCTCTCCTCGACTGTGTTTTCAGTGATGAAACGGAAAACGCGCACCTGCTTCTGCTGACCAATCCTGTGAGCTCGATCCTGAAATGAGAATATTAATATAACTTATATAACTTACTCTAGTTTCCTGCCCTGGACACAACCAATGTATTATCTACCATTATCCATCCCCTTCTTCTTCAGCGCACTAACCATAGCCTGCAGGTCGACTTGAGGGTTCCAGTCCGAGTCGTAGAGGATGACAACGTCAGCTGTAGCCAGGTTGATACCCAGCCCACCAGCCCTCGTACTCAACATGAAGAGGAACTTGGAGCTGTTGGGCTCGTTGAATGCGTTAATAGAAATCTGAGAAGTATAACATTAAGTGTCTATAGTTAAATTCGAATAGTTTTCTGAGGACAACTAATCAGTTCAGACAAATCTCATAAATCTGTACATTTACCTGTCTCTCTTCGTGTGGCGTCTGGCCGTCCAGGCGGCAGTAGCCGTAGTTCCTCCACATGCAGTAGTCCTCCAAGATGTCCAGCATCCTGGTCATCTGACTGAAAATGAGCACACGGGAACCTGGGAGGAAACAACAGTCTCGTCACTGGTGGAACCGTCTATTCTGATAGAAACATTTTCAGGAACATAAATTACATTACAAAGACTTCAGTGACGATCCACATACCCTGCTGCTTCATCTTGGGCAACAGCTTATCCAGCACCGCCATCTTGCCACTGTTCACCACAAGGTGGAGGTCCGTTGTGTAGGGAGGGCCTGGCTCGGCTCCATCAAACAGGTATGGGTGGTTGCAACATTTCCGCAGCTGCATGAGAACGTTCAGAAGACGCATCTTGTCCATCTTGCCCGCCGAGTTCAGAATGTCAATGTCCTTCATCAGAATCTTTGTGTACCTGATGGGATGCAGCATGGACTTAATTTACCATCGTTATCTTTCCCTGGATAATGCTTGGGTCAAACGGACTGAGGACGCCTACCACTCTCGCTGCATCTTGCTGAGGCCCACGTACATCTTGATCTCTTTCTTCGGGAGGAGAGTCTTCTCTACGTCGGCTTTTATACGACGAAGCAGGAATGGACGCAGCACCTATGAAAGAAGTGGCAGGAGTGCTTTGACTCGAAAAGGTTTTGACACCTCAACACTTAGAGATTAAGATCATTCACTACGTACAGTGTGAAGACGTTCAACCAACTTCTGATCACCCAAGCAGTTGTTTGTGTCAAACCAGGAGTCAAAGTCCTTAGGGAGGAAAAATAACAAAAATTAGCACCGGAATACACTTTTCTTTAAAATGACAATGCAATTCTCTGCAACTCTTACCTCAGCGGAGTTGAACACATCAGGAAGCAGGAAGTTCAGCAGAGCCCACAGCTCATGGAGATTGTTTTGTAGGGGTGTTCCAGTCAGCAGCAAACGATTGGTGGTCTTAAATTCTCTAACAATTTCTGACAGCTGTAGAAATCATTTTTGCTTGATTAGACCGTCTTGAAAAACACAAGATAGTCCGATATGTGGAAATGTCAGCTTCAGTAACCGTCTCACCTTTGACTTTTCATTTTTGATCCTGTGAGCCTCATCAATAACCAGGTATCTCCAGTTGAACTTCTTGAACACAGCTTTTTCAATGATGAGCATCTCATAGGATGTTACGCAAACATCCCACTCTCCTGGCAGCAACACATCTCTGATCAGAGCAGTCTGAAAATGAGAAAAAAAATGTTAGGACAATTTTGTTCAAAGCAAGCAAATATCAAAGCATGAATAATAATAATATGACCCTGCCTACCCTCTCATCCCTGTCTCCGATCAGGCAGACTGCTCGCAGAGAAGGAACCCATCGCTTAAACTCATTCATCCAGTTGTAGAGGGTGGACTTGGGCACCAGCACCATGTGGGGACCAGGGATGTTTCTGTAGTGCTTCATATAACCCAACAAGGAAATAGTCTGGAGAGTTTTACCCAAACCCTGAGAAACAAGAAACAGAAAATCAGTGTAAGGCAAAAGAAAAATATTTGTCAGTAAAATGCTAAAGCATGTGAGAAAATACAGACCATTTCATCAGCGAGAATGCCATTAATTCCATTCTCATACAAAGAGATGAGCCAGTTCAGACCCCGGACCTGATAGTCCCTCAATTTCCCTGTTTTTACATCTAAACAAAGAACAAAAAAAAAACACAGTTATGACTTATTGGATGTATTTTCCATTTGCCCGTGTCTAATATTTCTTGCTCCATCCATCCAAGCAAAGCTTTAAACGTGTCCTTGCTTACAGGAGGGAGATTCATCAAAACGAGTGCAAACATTAGTAGTCTTGGTGCTCTCGTTCAGAAGCTCTTCATCCTCCTCTTGCTCAGTGCGACGATGACGGTTGCTGCCAATCACATTAAAGACACAATATGTTAAAATCATAATCAGAGAAAGGCTCTATTTAATCAAATAGACATGTACTCACTCTCCAGCAGACAGAAGGTTCTGTTTTTCATCCTTCTTAATGCGAGGACGTCCTGGTTTCATCTTCAAGGGGGATGTGGGGGTCTTCTGTGCGGCTGGCTGGATGAAGTGAGCAAACAACTCTGTTTGCTTCAACAGGTATTCAAATCTGTTGGTCCGGTCCGTTTGCTACACACAATAAGAAATGTGGTTAATTATTTTTCCAACAACAGAGTGATGTGGCATGTAATGTAAGGCACATAACACATCAGAGCTTCATACCACTTTCTCCTCGTAGCCCGGAGTAGAATCTTTAGTTTTGGATGAAGCAGAGGACGATGCATCTTGTCCATCAGGACCGGCATCTGAGGAGGACTCCTTTCCAGCATCGGAAGAGTCAGATTTCTCCTGAACACAAAAAACTTTTGTTTAGCAGCTAGACAAAACAAGTTGCAAGGAACGAGGGTCAGCTTTGTTTTGGCATGCTTTCTGGAAATGGGACAGAAAAGGATAATGTCAAAACACCTTCCATGAAACCACGACTAATCTGAGAATCACTTTCACACTGCACTATGTGAAGAGGCAGTAGCCACTGAGCCGTTGTCCGTGCTATCCATGAGTCACCTTCTGGACAACTTAATGTCTTTACAAGCACCCACACAGTTTGTGTTGTGTAATAAACACAAGATGTTTGATGCTCTTAGGAGCACCTTCTGCCACGCCACTGTTTCTTTCGCAAGTTACCCGTTCAACATACTATTCCTGTTGGTGTTAATAGTCTTTAGTGCCTTTCTTTGTGTTTTGCGTGCTTTATTTGGTGAATTCTTTGAAATGTTAATAGAGTTACTTATTTATACCATGCAATCGGTTCTGACTTTCAAAGCTGAAACTTTCTCCTTGCGCTGATTAAATGACTGTAACTTCTGAACTTCAAGGGACCTTCCACGGTTTGGGTTATTTGACAAAACTCAGCAAAAAAAGCTCTGCGGATGACAATTTCCACACTTTTCCTGATAACAGCAGCCACTGCCGCACTATCCCTTTGAAAACAAAGGACGCGGTTGGGACAGCTGAGCGTGGTGCTCCTCTGTGCTTGTTCTCTTGAAAGGCTTTTTAAAAGCCGAAACATAGTCACGAGCAGCTGGATGAGTAAACCTAGTCGAAGAGACAACATAAAAAAACTGCAGAACTTCCGTTTGGGCAATGAATGGGTGGCTAGCGGTGCTAGGCTGGTAGCGTGAGCGGTTATGAAGCAGACTGGCCTCGTTGCTGCGCGGTGCTCTAACGTTAGCGTCAGTCTCGAGCCGATGAGACCGAGCTGCTGTTGTCGTGAGCTAACGATAGCGCCGCCACAGCTAGCTAACTAGCTCCTACCGCCCACAGTAACGCAACAGCGAAAGTTTCACATAGGGGAATTTGAGAAACCTGTAGGTAAAAGGTGGGGGTTTCGAAGTTACACATTCATACGGGGGGAGAGATGAGCGGAGACAATGCCCATTTTAACCAGCTTACCTCCGCTCCTCCAGCTTCTTCAAGTTCAGTTTGCTCTTCCCGCTGTTCCACGCAGCTTAAAATTTCGGACATTTTTATCGACTTTCCCCTTTAACTCGGATATACCGTCCGTTATTGTCTTCCGTGTGTAATCCCGTGTAAAAGCTGTCGAAGAATTTTCCGAACTTTGTCGCCGTAAACGGGAACTATCCTGTTGTTTATAATGAAAGACACACCGGTTGGTCACAGACAGCACATTCGCGCTAGCAAGATTTTTCTCGGGCAACCCGCGTCCACACATAACTAACGCGAGACTTGACGACGCTGCCTTCACGTCCTGTTGGAAATGTGAACATTAAGCTCGTGGTCAGCTCTATAACATTTGAAACCATCTTAAACTCTCTTAAAGGGTCAGGAAATTAGCTGGAACTTTGTCCTTTGTGTGGATTATAGACCTTTTCATTAACATATATTTAATACAGATATTTTAATAATTTTTATTTTGCCTTTCATTAAAGCGTTGATCAACTTGGTCAATGACAATAATATTAACACATACTATATTAATCACATTTGGGAGTTTCCAGCTGCGTTTTAGCAGCAGTTGTTCAAGTTACTCAAACTTAACTGACTTCGATAGTTTTAAATAGAAGGCGTTAATCTTTCAAACTAATACGGATTACATTTATTTGTAATTTGTGTTACTTCTTGTATTGTGATGAAGTTCAGATTTTCAGTTGACTAAACTACAATTAGCCATACCTCAATGAGCTATAGTGGCAAAATACAGTATTTGTATCAATGTACTGTCAATGTAATATACTATTTTTAATTTAAAGCACATTTTTCTGTATTTGAAAACAACTTCACCACGCGTTACGGGAATGCTTGAAGAGCATTTAAATGGAGCACATACACTGTACAGAAACGTATTAGACGTGCGTAAATATGTTAATAAGAATTTGACAAAATTTAATATCATGTCATTCACACCGTTTACAAATGTCCTCCAAGAAAAAGCACTGATTTAAATAGTCTACACCCTAACAGCTGAACAACAGGCACAGTTAAGACGAAAATTGTTTCCACACAGGGGTCCTGGCAGCATCTCTGCCCGTAGGAATGACGTTAGTTGAGGGTTAATCAGCTGATTCTGAGCGATCAAATGAACCAGAATTTCACGGTTTTATCCAACAAAAGACGTTTAAATGTCACCGACAGTTGAGGATACTCTTGTGGGATATTGTTGACATGCTTTATTTGGGTAAGCACAAATTGTAAAGCATCTGTATGGCGCTAATACATAGCGGTGTTTATGCTAAGTCAGTGGCACCTAACATTTGGTCGCTAGCGTTAGGCCTGTTGGTTGCTTTGTTCAGGTTTTTATTGTACGGTGATATTAATAACAAATGTCGCCACAGAGGTGGAGGACTGGCATCTGCAGTTTGGTTTTTACTCTCGATCCACGATTTAATTGCCGGACACGTTAGAGGTGTTCGTTACAGTTAGCGTTAGCAAGCTAACCGCCTGTATCCACACAGGCGGCACAGAAAGTAGCTGCTCGGTGTTTGTCTGAAGTGAAGTAATATTTAATGTCATATCGTTTTCTGCTGAGAGGATTTGCTGTTGTTGCTGCAAATACAGTGATGGCGGTAAACCATTGTTAGATTGGCATCAGGTTAAGATGTTAAAATTTCAGTTATCTCTAAATAAAATATACTAAATACTTAAGTGTTTAATCTTATTTTCAATAAATGTTCAGCCTGTCACAGACGTTCTAAATAAAGTCAAATAAGTACTTAATTATAAAAATTATTATTATATATGGACAACAGTTTGACCATAAACATGCATTGCGTTAAAATTTTAAGTAATTACATATATTTTATAGAGCCCTGGAAAAATCCAGTTAAAAAAAGCCTACACTCTAAAATAGCTAAATACAAAATATTTAAATAGAAAAAATATATATATTTAAGTTAATAACTTAAATAATACCATATATATGTATATAAGTAAAATCTGTAAACATGATTAAAAGCAATAGTATCAGTCAACAAAAACGTTGAAGGTTTACTGGTTATTTATGGAAATAATAGTTGTTTTGTCCTTTATTCTATATATATATATATATATATAAGTTAACAAAAACCTTTGGGCCATTTGTTGTTCTCTGTCATGGTGTGTGTGTGAGCATGAGCAGTTTGTCTCTGTGTGTAATGCCCAGTTGCTGTCCTTTCAGCTGAGTACACATGTTTGTATGCTGACAGTGTTCACTGAACAAACGCAGACAATTGGTGTACTTTGTGTGAAAAGAGCTCTACTCTGAGCATGAATCAACTTATTAAAGTTGATTTCAACAATATAGACAATGTGTGGGCTCATAAATATGACTTTTATATACCTCCATATAAAAGTTATGTCTGCAAACATTATGTTTATGAGTGTCAACTTATACTTTTCTTAATGGCATTCAACAGACTGTCATCATGGACAAGATTTTAGAGGGCCTCGTGAGCTCTAATCACTCTGTTCCAGTGAAGAGGGCCATTGTGAAGAAGGTAGTGGAAGCAGCAGAGAAGGAAGTGACAGAGGAGCAGTGTCGGGCGCTGTTCACTCTCACAACCCGCCTCATCTTACTTGGTGAAGATGCCTTCCAGAAGCAGATTGGCCTCCAGGTTTTGGAAGCATATGCACGCTACCACCGCCCCGAGTTTGAGTGTTTTTTCTGTAAAGAGTTTGTCCTCAGCCTTCTTCAGCAGGGCTATGGACAGCTGGACCACAAAGATCCAGCCATGATAGACTACATTCACTGCTGCCTACGGCTGCTCATCAGCTGTCCCTCAGTACTGGAGATATTCTCTGTAATTCAGGTGGAGGTTTTAAGGATGGTGTGTGAACGTCCGGAGCCTGCTCTTTGCGCCCGCTTGAGCACTTTGCTGTCAGACTTTGTGCAGTGCATACCAAGGGATAAGTCGGGCGTTTTGTTCTGCCAGCAGCTGGTGAGGACCATCAGTTACTTCCACTGCTTTGCCAATCAAGAGCGGGAGCTGAGAGAGTATGTAGGTCAGGTGACAAAGGTTAGCACACTGCTCCAAAACATCTGGAAGGCTGACCCCGCCACACTACTTCCCTCACTGCAGGAAGTGTTTGCTATTATTTCTTCCACAGGTAAGATACAGTCCTTCCTTCCAACTATAATATGTGAGACTGAATGAAAAAAGAAGAATAAAGAAGCAGAATAAGAAAACCAAGTTTATTTCATGTTATATCAGAAAATGCTTTTTTTTTTTATTGGGCTAGATTTGGGAGACTGATAATCATGAGGCAGGATTAAACTATGACTTCTGTTCTTTACTCTATAAATTTTGGTGCTGATACCAGTGTTAGCACATGATGGCTCACCTGGGAACAGTTTTATATTGGTGTTTCAGGAACCTGCCAAGAGCTGACTTTGAACCCTTGGCTTAGTTATTTTATAGTTTGAAAGTTCACCCAACAATATGCAGTATTATTGGCACACAAATCGGTGCAGTACTACAAAATATAAGCAGGCAGCAGTTTCAGTTAAACAGCCACACTGACTGCTTCCATCAGCAAGAAAGCAGAACAGTAAAGGGTTCAAATGTCTCCCTGTCCCTATTTCAGCAAATGTTTTCATGTGAGCTGTAAAAATAAGATGCCAGAGATAGACTTCATTTTTTGATATAATCAAAAACAACTGTTTTATCAACAGATGCATAAAAGCACCAGAGAACCTGGATATGGACCAGCAGCTAAACATTTGATTCACCTTTATGTAATGATATCTTACCCTGATATTCATAGGTGACTGTTCTGCCAGTTGCTGTTACCTCGTACATTCACTTTTCATATGATAACGACTTAAAATAAAATGTAGCCAAACAGTCCTGCAATAAGTCTGTGTGGAGAATTCTTTAAACCAATGCGTTTTGAGGCGTGCATTGTGCCTCATGTTTTATTCTCCTTGGACTGTGTAGTTGTATGTTAGAATATCTTCGTAATATCATCTTAAGTACATGTAGGTTTTACGGCGGTACAATATGATAACAAGTGCACATTACTCCTCACACCGTCAGTAGTGTGATCAGGTGGGACTTCTCTCTTGCAGACCCTTCATTTGACCCATCCATTGCCCTTGCCAGCCTGGTCCAGCACATTCCGGTCCAGATGATCACAGTGCTTATCAAGAGTCTCACCACAGACCAGAATGTTAAAGATGCAAACATGACTAAAGCACTCTGCAGGTTACCTCACACTTTGAGTCATCTGACTGTGCCAGTGTCTAATTTTAGATTCTTTATAATGTATAAAATCTCCTACCTGGCCAAATGTAATCTTACATTGTATATTTGATGACTTAAATTCTTTCTATCAATCTGTAGTTTAAATGTTCGAACATGCACCTTTATGTACAGCGCTGACTCTGAACTTTGTTTAGGATGATTGACTGGCTTTCTTGGCCTCTGGCCCAACACGTGGATACATGGGTCATTGCTCTACTGAAAGGACTTGCTGCAGTACAGAAGTTTACCATCCTCATTGATGTCACTCTGCTCAAGATTGAACTGGTTTGTAGTAGAATTCTTCATTTGTTTTCGTTGTTGACCCCAGAAGCTAATCAGAACGTCTAGGCATCTTTTAAATCTCTACAGATGTTAAACTGTAGTAGTAACTTGGAGTTTAACAATTTAATTTTAAACAAACTTTGTCCATCCCTGGTAAAAATGTCTTAACGGAGTGGTCACAGCATGTCAATGTGCATATTTATAAAATGAACCTGTTTTTTGTTTTTTTAGGTATTCAATCGTCTGTGGTACCCCATAGTGAGGCAAGGGGCACTAGCTGTGCTCTCTCATATGCTGCTGAGTTTCCAGCACTCTCCTGAGGCCTTCCATTTGGTAAGGGATCTCCTAACTCATCACAGCTCATTTCCATGTCATATGGCCACTTTATTGGTTTTCTCATTTCTTCTCTTCTGGCTTAAATTAGTTCAACGCTGTATAGACTTCTTTTCCCAGAACCCAAGGCTTGGCGTTCTCCCACTAATGATGTGTGAAGCACTTAAATGCAGAGCAATGGCCTTCAAGTTGGCTGATTCACTGGTATCTAAACATGAAAAGTATCAAAAAGGCTCGGCAAATGAGACTGAACCCTCTGTGGAGTTCCTTATGAGCAGCTACCCACTGGCTGACCACGTAGCAGAATTGTATGATTAATAATCATGTGTGTCCTTATCATTTTCCCTTTATCCCCCATTCTCTCAGGTTGTTCCACATGTGGTGCGTCTTGTCCAGTCTTTAAGGACAGATGGTCTCCCCACCAGTAAAACCTTCTTGCTGCAGTTCACTGAGCTCATACACTGCATGATGTACCAATACTCTGGCTTCCCTGATCTCTATGACCACATACTAGAGGCCATCAAGGTAGGAGTTCTGGATTCTGGAAATGTTCTCATGTATCATCAGAAAGGATTTTTAAAAACACTGAATACAGAATCACAAGGGTCAATTTAGAATTCATGTGAAACGTATACATTTGCATTTGTGCTGTCAGGATCTCCCAAAACCTGGAGAAGAAAAGATCAAATTGGTGTTGAATCAAAGTGCCTGGACATCTCAGTCCAACTCATTTGCCCCTGGACTACTGAGGCAAACTGGGAAGTCTGAGACGGGCAAGACCGGTCTGGTCAACCTGGGCAACACCTGCTATATGAACAGCATCATCCAGACCCTCTTCATGGCCACAGAGTGAGTCCTTCACACTCACGTGTGTACACACACACACACACACGCACGCAGTGTGTGAGACCGCACTTGGATCTGTTCTAATAAACTATGAAAAACATATGTTCTCAGTTTCAGGAGGCATGTTTTATCATTACATCTAAATGGTTCCAACACACTAATGAAGAAGCTTCAGCTGCTCTTTGCTTTCCTTGCACACACTCAGGTAAGTGTTGTTCTTTGTAGTGAATAATGCACTATATTGTTACTGGAGGGTTACAGCAGTGGATGACAAGAGGCTTGTGGTGTGTGTGTGTGTGTGTGTTTCCTACAGAGGGCAGCATATGCTCCCAGAAATTTCTTGGACTCATCTCGGCCTACCTGGTTCAACGTGGGCTCTCAGCAGGACTGTTCTGAGTACCTTAGATTTCTTCTGGACAGGTACAGTAGCCGTCCAAACATCAGTCAATAAAGCATTGTGTCAATTTAAAAAAGAAATACTTTTTTCTGTGTCGTTGAATATACATCATTTGTGTGTCAAAGCAAAATATGTTTATAAAAATATCCTTCAATCATAATAGTGAAAATAATGTTTGTGGCGTCTTTAGGCAATGTGACGATATGATGGTTCTTAAGATTACAACTGTGAGTGATTATGTGTACACAATTGTGTGTTTCCTGATATCAAGGTTGCACGAAGAGGAGAAAACACTTCAGGTCCTGGAAGCAGCCAAGCCAAAGGTTTCCTCCCCTGTTGACACAAGCAGCAAAGACCAAACTGGTCAGACTTCTCCAGAGGAGCGCAAAGAGTCATCTTTCGCTTCTGCAGAAACCAAACCTGGAAATGATGGGAGGACTCTAATAGAAAGGATGTTTGGTGGAAAGCTGATAACAGGCATTCGCTGTACGCAATGTAACTGCATCTCTGAGAAAGAGGAGCCTTTTACAGACCTCTCTTTGGCCTTCTGTCCTTCTGCTGCCTGTCAGAACGGCCCTCAACACGAGGGGCCCTTAGAGGAGCCTAAGGTTCTCTGCCAGGGATCTGTCAATGGTGGCAGTGAAATACCTGACGCAGGCTCAGCCAAAGCCCTGACTAGTAACGTCCAATTGGTGCCGATGACAAATGAACCTCCCCTCTCTGTGCCTGACCTGGTAAACTATTTTCTGGCTCCAGAGATCCTGGATGAAGACAATGCCTATTTCTGTGACAAGTGTAATTCCCTCCAGAGGGCAGAGAAGACCATGAAAGTGGTGTCAGCACCTGAGTACTTGATCCTCACCCTGCTGCGGTTCTCATATGATGCCAAATGTCATGTGCGGAGGAAGATTCTAGACAATGTCACCATCCCACCACTTATGAGACTTCCAGTGCATGTCCCATCAGTGTCTGCGCCATGTTCCTCTTCTTCTTCATCTCCACTGCAAGTGGACTCTCCTGAGAGCAGCGAGAATCTGGCCAAGAAGCTCAAACCATCCCAAAAAGATGAGGAAGACGAAGAGAATGAGAGGATAGACCAAACAGATGAGATCAATGTAGGAGGAAAGATGCCAGTCCTGTCGGCGCCCTACGTCCTCAGCTCAGTGGTGATGCATTCTGGGATATCATCGGAGAGTGGCCACTACTACTCGTATGGCTGTAACATCAGTGGAGCAGATGGAACACAGCATCCAGCAAATCACTTTACCCTCAAGGATTTGGGGGATGGCCAGGCCAAGTGTAGCCTCTCCACTTGCTCCGCTCTCTCAGTTGCACCCGAACAAGGAGAGACTCTCCCTAATAGTGGCCAGGAGGCGAGGGATTGGCTGCTGTTTAATGACAGCAGAGTGACATTCACATCTTTCCAGTCAGTGCAAAACATTACTAATCGCTTCCCCAAGGACACAGCTTATGTGCTCATGTACAGAAAACAGGAGCTACCTGGGCAGAACATTAACGGGGGACTGGCAAATGGAACAAGGTTGGGCGCTGAGCCTCCTCTGCAGAAAGAGCTACTGGATGCTATTATCAAGGACAATAAGCTGTATTTACAGGTAAGAGTAAGAAGACAAAATAAGCATTGTGATTGAATAAAATGCTTAAATGCAAACAAAGCATTAAGTGAAGTATTTAATCTGCGGCCAGGAGGACTATATGATATCTAGGCTGAAGTACTGTGCTCACGTTACCGTAACCATTTCAAGTGTGATGTTATTATGAAAGGTGAGGACAAGAAGATTCTCTCAGGGGGAAGTGGCACAGGGAAAGCACAGGGTTCACAGATAACCAAGAGCCCACGGAATATAGGATTTCTTCTTTTTTTTTTTTTTTGAAGCAAAATCCAAACTGGCCTGTTATAAGTCGTGAGGTGTAATTTCACGAATCACTGAACTGTGCTGAGTTGAGTTGACATTTCACCACGCTTGTGTAGGTGACTGAAGTAGATCGTCCTCTTGAGGGCGCTGTAAGAATGTGAAGTGACAACAATGACGCCCTGCCTGTCACTGAGAATAGTATTAAAATAGTGACTAGTAACTAGTAATCTAATGAGGAAACGTTTGTTTTTCTTCCGTCCAGGAACAGGAACTCACAGCTCGGACCCAGGCTCTCCAGGCCCCTTCATCCTCCTGCTCATTCAGGCCCAATGGTTCAGACGACAATAACCCACCCGGCAGCTGTGGCCCCTCTGGTGGAGGAGGCGGGGGAGGTGGCTTTAATACCGTTAGTAGACTGGTATTCTAAGAAAATATTTAAAAAAAATAATTAGAAGACCCAGATGAACTGGCACGAAGGGAGCCCTGGACTGCTTCATAGAGGAGCCTGAACTGTCAGACCATAGATGTGCATATAACCTCATAGAACAAGCACTGAAATGATCTAAGAACACACAAACATGGAGCATCTGTGCTGTTTCTGAACCTAGATTTGATTTGGACTAAAATAGCTTTTATACCACTGTCATCATTTCATATTTCTTTTTATTTATTAGCATTATTTTTTAAGATCCTGACTTTATAATCGTCCTTTACTCCAAAATGATAAACCTGAGATTAAAAAAAAGATTAATTGGTATAAATGTATTCTTTGTTTTGAATAAAATAAATATTTCTTTTGATGAATTTGATGTTTTGAGAGTAATGTTAATAACATTTATAATGTGAAATTGGTTGAGTGTAGAACATGTTACATGTCATGTTACCTTGCTTGTCTGAGTGATCATATTACCTCACACAAAAACACATAAACATATGCAAACGCATGCATGTGCAATTAACAATACAGACAAAAGCATTTTGCTGTAAGATAAACTGTTTTGAATTGTCATAGTTCTGACACAACTGCGACTTTGTTTACTTTTCTGACCTTTGCATGCAGCTTCTCTTCACGAGCTGTGGATTTAGATTTTCAAGGTTTTTTGAAACTTTTTGATGTGTGCTTTGTTGTTTTTATAGGTTTCATATCTCATGCAATAAATGTACTTATGATTCAAATATCATTTCTGAATAATCATCGAATACACAGTATAAATGAATGAGAAGTATTTATGGCGAATTTCCAAGATACAGGCATTTTCTACATTATAGTTTAAAGCTGTTATCACAGTACTAGCAAGTGTGATGTACAGACTAGACAAAATTTCCAGCTGCTCGTTCCAACATTCAAAAACTTCCCAAATCCCTGAGAGAAGTTGTTTGAACACCTAATTTCATCATTCAAGGAGACTTCTGTGTTTATGTGGATTTGGTGCCTTTTGATATTTACTGTGGATTTCTGAAGAGGACTTTGTATTTTCACCTTCATATTCATAATGTCTTCACCTTTCCCGACACTAAAACTAATCATTATTTGTTGTATTGTCTTACTGAGTCACGCAAGTTGTTTGTGGAAAAGTAAAGTTGGCAGATGAGGTGGGCAGATGTTGGGATCTAAATTATTACTGAACAAATTAGTTTAATAAACTAACACTTGTCTGACCATTAGTTAATAATACATTTCTGTGGAAGTTACGTTAATGTGTTGTTTACGCTCAAACATATCTCGGTGTCTGTCACCTCACTTGTCACATTTCCTTATTTCAGAATATGAAATTATGGAAAATATATTAACCCCTTGCCACATCGTAAGTTTTTCAACATTTGTTTTGACTTAATCACCCACTGTACATAATCTTAAATTCTTCTATCAGTGTACAGTGACTTCATCACCCGTGCAAATTGAAACTGCAAATGTTTTGTTTTTTTTTATTCTTTGAGATAAGATGGTTACATGTTTAATTCAGCACATTAGTATTGCTCTACACCTCAGGGATCCCACTCAGAAACATGCAAAAGTTTAGAATTTAGAAGTGATTTTGTTCATTAAAAAATAGAGAACTCTACACGATTGCATAATTTATCAAAACAAGCTCGTACCCTCCTTGTTTCTTTGATTGCAAAATCTCTGTGTACATATGGAAGTGATTTCAGACAAAGCAGCAACTGAAAAGGGAACTGGAAAATCACACGCAGTTACTATTCCCTTGGGCATATGACAGCAGCACTAACGAATTCTTTGTAAAGGTGGCACTTTTACTAATTTACAGTAGATATTCCAATAACGCTGTACTAAAGCTTTCAGAGAACTTTGAGAAAAAAAATCAATGATTCTTAATTATTAATCAGCCAAACTGTTACACTATTCTCCCCACTTTTAACTGGTTGCTTTTAGGAACAGTTCACCTATATACTATAATCTGTGTCAATTTATTCCTATATGTATTTTACATAATTAGCGTGTTTGTAGGTTTTTTATTTGTACATGCGATATGTATGCAGACCCACTTGGCAAACTAGTATATCCTAATGTCTGAGAACAGAAAAGGCATGGACACTGCAGAGAGATTTATTCTCCTGTAAATCACAGATACTTCAGGAACTAGATCTCTTAAACATAATCATTTTGTGAAATATGGTGCATGAAGTATTCATTGGAAGTTACTGACAATTACTTTGTAGAGCTGAGAATGTGGTATAGTTGTCAACAAATCCATTAACTGGACTGAATTTCACCTACAGCCTCTAATTGTTTCTTCATCAATACCATGGTGGTTACAACAGGTTATGTTCCTCTATGATGACTGTCTCATTAATCACAGGCTAACAGGGAAACATCCTTTGGGAAAGTGTTTTCTAATACAATAGCATTCCGTATGGTTCCTCAGGCACATTTTCAGTCCATGGAAAACATGTCGTGTTGAGTCCTTGAAATGAATTAGGTTTGGGGAGACAGATACAAATATCACACTTGTGAGGACATCTTAGTAGCAATCAACAAACTAGTAATTATGGGATCTGTTGCATCTTAGATTTGAATGGAGTTTTAGCTTCAAGGTCATATTAATATGTGAATAAATAAACTGTATTATATTTAACTGTGTAAACAAAGGCACATCTATGTAGGATATAACCTCATTAACACCTCGCATATAAGGAGGTCAGTGAGTACACTAAACAGACACTAACATGACAATGATCATTAGGGTTTTCCCACTACGCATCATGGATAGTGTAGTTTGAACATACACTGATATGATGGGACCTGTCGGCTCACGCTGAGGTGGATCTTTTGTTCCACTGTGTGGGACAATTAACCGCATGCGCGCAGCGATTCATTTACCTCTGTTACATCATGGTTCATCTATAAAACTGCCCGGCGCTGTGTATTTACTATTTTTTCTGGGACGGAATACAAAGGATTTTTGAACTACATGTCCCAGGGTTGAAGCTCTTTAGTTTTCCCTGCACGCCGCCGCCCGCTTAGCTGCTTTTCCGAATTAGGAGTGAAGCCAGAAAATTAAACTTATTAAACTTCCGGCTATGATTTTCAAAATAAATTTCTCAATTACGAACGTCAGTTTGAGGGAAGACGCTGACTGAAAAATGTGTATCTAGGAAATTAATATTAATTAATTGTTTTGCTGTTTAGCATTTAGAATAAGCGACCATAAATTAAATGATTGACACCGTTTATTTTATTTTTAGTACTGTTTAGTCGCAATAAATGAAAACTAAAGCAAAAGTAAATGTCGAATATATTTTATAGGCGTTTACACTCGTTGTAGGTGTGCCACATTGTCCTTTATTCGATTGGCGTCGCAGTGAGCCTCTAACAAAAAGACAAGCGCTTTATTTCGAAAGGGCACTTCTCAAGCGTCCGGCAGTTTAGAATGTTAGCTTGGCGTCGCCATGTTCCCGAGGAGGGTGAGTTTAGGGAGATACGGAGCCACCCTGTCAATCAAAATTAGGGAACCATGGGAGTAAACTGGTAATGAGGCTCCGTGGAACCGCTGTGTTTACGGGAAAGGTTGTTTTAATTTGCGCAGAAACTATGCACCGGCACACCGTGGGACATTTCCAGCTGATCTCGCCAACTGGGAACCGCTCCACTTTGAAGGGAATTAGCATGAGGCGTTACATATAAAAACAAAAACTTGGCCACTTTCAGTTGCCTGCGCGGATTTTTTGCCTTTACAGCCTCCCAGTTTGAACCAAAAAACACAGTCAGCGTTAATATTTGTACAAAAGGCGGCGGCGCTGAGGATATACCCGTTTACTTTACTACAACTCGTGGAAAATCTGGTTTGTGCATTTCAAAGAACTGCCTCGACCGTCGACTTTCGAAGAAGGAGTGTCGGTATTTATCGCTCTGAAGAAAAAACACATACGCAACCGTGCTATATTTTAACTTTTCTTGTCAGTTCAGCTTCACATCATGAGCTTTGTGGCTACGTTTGCTCTTTCAGGTACAACGAGACACTCCCAAAAACAAACGAAGCCGACAAAACAGCAGTCTGAAACTCCAGGGAGAGCGAGCGAGGAGCAGATATGAGTGGGGGAGATGTGGTGTGCTCGGGCTGGCTGCGAAAGTCTCCTCCTGAGAAAAAGTTAAGACGTTACGTAAGTGCACTTCATATCCTATTTGTTACATCGTAATAAGATAACCTGTAACCAAAATATGCCATGCTTTTTTCTTTTCTTTTTGTACTTTCATGTGCGAGTAATGGGTGCAGCGGCGGACATGCGTAGGCCTCATGCTGTGTGTGCGCGTTTCACACAATTATTATGCACGTTTTATTTCTCTTGAACCTGAGTTAGCAGGTTGGAGGCTATTGTGTCGCTTTGGGGCATGTAGGGAAGCACGTGACTGTTGGTTTTGTCAAATCTGGGATTTTGCATTATTAGGCAGTCTTGTTTGTGCCTTGTTTTCATGCCACTGCAGAACAATCCAAGCTTGCAGCATTACTTTGGAGGATTTTAGCACCAATAACAAAGTACTTTGCTTACGTTGGGAATTACCACAGTCCGTATTAGAGGTGGTAGATTGTCCTAACGAGGGTTACACCGGGCAGTGCATCAAGAGATTACCCCATTCCTGCAAATGTCTGGTTCATTTAACAAGTTGTCTGATGTGACATACTTTTAGCAAAGCGCTGTATGTTTTATGTATTGGCATTTTACAACTGTCACTGTTTTGTGTGTGATTCTTTGCTTTTATTTGCATTATTTACGGATAATAAAAGCTGTGCTGCAAAAGCAAATAACTTCAGTAGCATGTTAGCTGTCAAGTTGACATGTTTTCCTTGTGGATCATTGAATATCTCCATTATTGATATTTGAATGACTAGGGCGAGCAATTTGAGAGGAGGTATTTATTCACAGAAACTGCAGTCCAATGACATGTTTTTTCTAAAAGCAATAAAGCTGATCCTTCCACAAAGCTGGTGTTTTTAAAAGGCTGTCTCACATTTATGACAGATTAGATGTGCTCATGGTGACGAGGAAGTCAAAATATCAGTTCTCAATCAGAAAGTAAGCGTTTTTCTTGTGTTAGTGTATGTAGGTGTTGATCAATCACTGATATAACACTAACCAGAAATGACTTTGTTTAGCATTTGTAGCAAAAGTTGAGATTATTGTCACAAGCCAGCCTGATGCACATTTTGTGATGTTGAGAGCTTAACATTTCCATTTATGGGTGTTTGTACTTCTACAACACTTGCACTCTTCAAAAAGTGTTTGCTATAATGACCCAGAATTATTCTTTCTCAATGGAGTAAACAAGGGCCTGGTGAACGACTTAATTGTTCTCTGGGGGATCTGGCAACATAGCTGCTTCAGTTTTATAGCTGTTTTCTCAACGCAGGAGCATAGAATAGACAGGAGGATATCTCATGGGACACTCAGATTCCACATTCATGTACAAGAAGGGGTTTAAAAATTATTAGGAAACAGTATTGTTGTTGGCCTTGGTCTGATCTTCTAATAGCATTTTTATTGTTGAGAAACTTTGTTTTATTCAATTACCAGCCAAAATGAATTGTCCCTACCCATCTGAGATGACTATTAGTCTGTAATCTGGATTATCTTTTTTTACTAGGCCATAGACCTGAGTTTTTAGAATAAGGTGATCCAAGTTGTAGACTGATTGTTATTATTGCTGCGCAAAGCCAATCGTTAGAAGAAGAATAGACTTTATTGTCATTGATACATTTCTTACAACGAAATTTCCTCTCTGCATTTGACCCATCATCCCTTGGGGGGGGAGCAGTGAGCTGCCACAGGCGGCACTCGGGGAGCTTGCGCACTGTGTCTGGTTTAGGGACACACCTGTTGTGTGGGATGGGCTGGGTGACTCAGCTGGGAATCGATCCTGCTATTCCTGCATCCCAGCCCTCTGCCTTAAGCACTGAGCTACGAGGCTGCCCCAGTTTCTATGCATGTGTGTCTGAGGGTTTTTTCACACCTTAGTATGTTTGCTCTACGTCCAAATCACAGGATGAGTTTGGAAACTTCAGAAGTTCTCTCAACTGATCATATGTATCTACTGTGTAAACAAACAAATGTAAATACAGTAATCTTTTTTTTGAACTTCTTTTCTTGTTTTCTGTACCACAATATAATAAGTAGAGTTAACTTAACAGCTATTTTTTCACTTCCACTATCTTGTTAAGCAAAAGTAAAAATCACATTAAAGTTCAACAAAATGTTCGAAAAACTGATCTGATTTTTAAAATACTCATCAACAAAAGTGTGGTTAATGGGGACACAGTTCCTCTTGCTGTGAAAGGGCTTGGTGCTTGTTCACATGAGGCTGTGTAATCTGTAGAAGTGCTGACCATGCTTTTTTAGCAAAAGACAAAGTGTTCAAATCTGGCAGCTTACCACAGGTTTGTTTGAAGGCATACCCAAAATAACTAGTTGATTCTTTTCTAAAATAGGAATCAGGCAGAAATAAAATTGTATGTTTGGCACTTTTATAAGCTTACTTATTTTTTTAGTATACATTGCAAATGACCCACGGCACTTTGCATAGTAAGATATACTAGAAGGCTGAAGACATAGTGTTTTGTTTTTTATATGGTGATTTTCATGTTTTAGTTTTATGTATATAATCTGAGCTGAATGTAAATGTATGTTGTTTAGAAGCATTTGACACTTTTTGTAATTACCCCCATAGCAGGTTCACTGCTGCAGCAAAATCCTCACTAATAATAACGGTGTCTTTGGCAGTGATGGCAAGGTTCTCTTTTCCAAGGGCAGACTTGACACATATCCCCGTTGAGCTAATACTTTGAGAATTATCATAGTTCTTTGTACAAGTTGCCTTTTGTTTCTAAGAAGACAAACGTCATTTCATCGACACAGTACTGCCATGAAGTTACCACAGTCAGCTGTCTTTTTAATCACCATCTCTAGACCTAACTAGAACCCCCGCTTACCTGAAAAAATACTTGGGGCAAAGTTTGCCCTCAAGGCTTTGCTGCAGATTGTTAAAGCTCAAAGGTGAAAGCAGTTCAACACATCTACCCGTGTCTGAGCAGCAGCAGCCATCATGCGCTTAACACACTGAGAAATGTTGTCTTTCCTGCCTCTCGTCATTATGAGTAAAAAGCGAGTCACAAATGACCAGATTATGATTAATTTCAGTTGATGTAGACACACAATTTATGAAGCAGTGAAAAAGCCTCATACTGCTGAGTCATTGGCGGGGTCGTGATGGAACAAAATATCAATGAACTGATATGTCTCTGATCACCCTATACTCTGCATCTTTGACATAATTAATTTTACCAAATGTTACTATTGTCAAATAGTTTCGTGCCACTGCAGAACAATAAAACTGCGTGACCGGTCAGAGTTACCTGTTTGTCCTCTCTCTGGTGAAAGCTTCAGTTATTTTTTAATGCTGTATCTTATATGCAGTTTATACAATGTGATCTTCGAAGTGGACAAAGGCAACACTTCCTGGTCAATAAGGTTTATTTCACAAGTCCTCTACCCACAATGACGTTTTTAGGATGTTTCTCAGCCAACGTTTGTCATAACCTCCACTGTGGTTTTCCATGTCATTGACACTGCATTTTTCATCTTGTTCTCTTCTTCATCTTTCATTTTCTTACCTTTCAATCTGTAAATTTCTGTTGAGGTCTACTTGTGAAATCCACTTCAAAGGAACAGCTTGAGCACTGGTATCTTTAGGACATCTGCAGTTCAGCAATGAGACTTGAGCAGGATAAGGATGCTCCAATGTCATTGATGCCATATATGAAAGTGGAGATGATGTGATAGAAGAAATCAAATATGTATGCTTGTATGTCTGCTGTGCACAACAAGAATTTGATGTTTTAACTTAATGCAAAATTCAATGATCTATAACAAACTCTTCATTGTAGTAAGGGAACACAAGCCACAGACACCACCACAGATAATGACATTAAAGGGGGACCAGCAGTTAACACTTTTGTTTACATAGTGTTCCCCAATGAGTTTTCATCAAAACACTGAAATGCCAATTTGTCACAGTCACATGCTCCCATTTCATCTATTTTATTCTCCATCCAAGCCATTACAAAGAAGTATTTAGCACATTGTGTGGGATACTGCTTATGTATGAATATTGCTCTTTGAGTTATTTACACACAAAGGTTTTTAATAATAACTGGTGTTTAAAAAGTTTGAGTTTATCAACATTATGGTAAATATGTAAAATACAAAATGATTATGTTTTCATATTGGTTCGTCTAAGTTAGTCAGTCCTTCCCATAGCACATATAGGGAACATTATAATCCCGGCCATTGACATGTACCCAGAGAAAATAGATCAAAATTTGTTGCCCCTCAGTGCTTAAGCACAAGGCTTCAGGGTACACCGGATGAAGGAAAATATTGAACCCTGAAGGTCCTCCTCTAGTGGCTGTAAAGGGAGTTTGAGGATGAACTCCTGCTGGTCTTGGGTCTTGGGGGAAAATGTATTTCTAGTGGAAAAATGGAAACCTGTATGCAAAAAATGTGGCAATATGATCAGATAAAAAACAAAGGGAATAGCTCTTTGATTAAGTAGAGGATTCATTAAATCTGCTAAGCAAGTGGAACAGAGAACAGTCATTTTCTGTCCCCCCACGCCTCTCCACAAGCTTGAAGGAAGAAACAAACAAGGAACTCGAACAGGGTTCAACAGAGGGGTATTTGTGCAGCATTAGCCTCTTAGGCTAACAAAGAAAAATTAGTGGACCATGTCCTGCCTGCCACAGCACCACTGCAATGTATGTGTAGCATGGAGACGACTGTGTGATGTGCCACAGCTTGAAAATAGATGGCATGCACCATTAATAATTTAATGTCCATTACAAACAATTAACCATTAAATATTCATATGTGTGCTACTACAATAGTTATCCATAGTGATAGCATTTTTGTCCCAGACACAGACTGTTGTCATTGTGTTATCCACAGGGGTATCTGTTTCATTGTAGCCAAAATACACTCACCATGCCAAAGTTGAACTGAAACAAATGTATCGTAAAAATCAGCGGCTTCTGTTATATTGATATACATTTTATTGTTAATGGTAAAACGTAACACATTTTTTTCAAAAGTGAAAATCTTTTGTGACATACAGTATACCACTGTGGACGTGAACCTAATTGTTGCTTGTGACTCTCCATTTTGTTCTGGATATTTATAGAGTGTAGTAAGGCCTGAAATCATGCCATTGCATCACAAAGAAAAACAACCACAAAAACAAAACTGGGTGTAATACCAAACACTTCTGAAAGTTGGCAGCCAGTGCATGTTGTGGCTCAAAGTGAATTCCACCCAGTCTTTTTTAGACCTAAACAATTAAGATTGTATGAAATAAACAACAAATCTATGTCTGTTTTACACATTTCTTTCATTGGGTGTTCATCAAAAGCTTTTGACAACAATTTTCATAACTACATGAGCTACAAATATCACTCCAGTGATTCAACAGAGCCTCTACTAAATCAGTTGAATTGAAGCTGTTTTGAATACTCCATTGTCCCTGAGTGGTGGTTGAATTTAGGAATCCCTCACATTTAGCATTGGTGTCTTTGTCCCCGCCTATATATCTCACAGACTTTGTCATGTCACCAGCCACCATGCTGTCATTTTGTATTTGGTTGCATAATTTGTGCATAAAATGTAGCCAGATGAAGCCACAAACTCCAGAATGTGAAAAAGTGGTTCAGTACAACATAGTAGAAATATAATTGAGCTAGCTTTCTGCATCAAGGTATGGTTTACTTCATTGGTAGCACTGTGTGCAGATTAAGCATGATTCCCAAATTTCTATATTTTTGTTATTGCACATTTCTTTTACACTGAATTTGTTGCCTTGGAGCACTGTGGTTGTTGAATTAAAGTGGTAGGTCAAGGTTGACATGGAGCATTTTGTAAACAGATGTCTCTTTTTGCCTGGTGCAGCTGTTTACTATTCTGTGTGCCAAGTCCACAAAGCAGCTCATGGAGTGAAACTGGTTTTCATAAAGACTTGGTTTTTCTTGTTTGAAACGTGGGAACGCACTCTGAGTTGAGTTTGCTGTTGGAATATGATTCTGTTCAGTTGTAAAATGAGCCTTTTGTGCCATTTGTCATTGTGCCAAGTGGAACAGTTTCAAGTGCAGCTATTATTAAACCCAGATGACAGAAACTATTTGGCAAGGCTAATTGTACTCATCATCTTGTATTATGATTGATGTGGATAATTTTGTTCTATGTATTGGTCGGCACAGAATCAATTTAAAGACAGTTTTTTATTGAAAGTCTCACATACTTACTAGCTAATGACACCTAGTAAAAATAGCCTGTGTCTTAACTTGGCTTGAGCGTAGTGGCAGGCTGTTCTGGACATGGAACAGGACTGATAGAAGAACACGGATGGTCCTCACCAACAAGAAACAAATAATGTTGAGGCCTCTGTTCCATCAGATTGGTGTATGTGTCTTATGAGAAAGTTGAGGACAAACAGAAGCTGGACCAAATTTATAATGATGTGCATTT
Source organism: Microctenopoma stevenorrisi (assembly GCA_032270685.1). Lineage (NCBI taxonomy): Eukaryota > Metazoa > Chordata > Actinopteri > Anabantiformes > Anabantidae > Microctenopoma > Microctenopoma stevenorrisi. The sequence goes on from JAUMTR010000001.1 coordinate 6,947,270, forward strand.
TCAGAATTCCTGCAATGAAAGAGAAATATTTTCAAGACTAATGCTCTAAGAATCTAAATATGTATGCAGTCAAAGTGCAAAGCTAAGCTACACCACAATGGCAATCAATAACTTTGTCATCACTGTGAAGGAGAGTAAAGAGAAAGCAAATGGGATGAGAAAGAATTGAGTGCTTCTCAGTGCAACACCATTAGACAGCCTCCAGTGAGAGCAGTTCTCTGTTCTCTCCCTCCGTCTTTCTGCTCCCAGTGCTTGTTGGCAGCCACAAACAGCAGGAATGTGAGGTTGCTCTGTGCTCCTCTTTGCTGGTCTGTTAGGGTGTGAGCGCCTGGTCCCGAGCTGTTGCTGGCTATTCAGCTTGGCCTAAGATGGGTTGGACTGCACTGCACTACACTGCACAGCAATGCAATGCATTGGCCAATTGTTGTTTCTGTTGCACCAGGAGGGAAGAGGAGCCGCTCCCTGGCGCCCCAGCAAGGCATGGCCGCCCTTTCCTGTGTGAGGCGCTGATGGCTACCAGATGGCGGGAGAACTATGGAGGAGGAGGGGTCTTAAACTCTCTCTCTCTTATCCATTCTGCCTTTAATATTGTCATTTTGCTTGTATTTCTTGCGTTTTTTAAACTCCTCTTTATCTTTATCTTTTTTTTTCTCTAGCAGTTATTTGCTCTACTTATAAGGGAGGACGAGAAATAGAGTAATGGTCAACCTGTAGTTGCATTTAGTATTTTTCTGTGTGACATACTATGAAACACGAAATATGTTACTATGATTCACTTGTGATGCCACCGACTTACTGAAGAGTTGTTTACTCTGATAGCCTATATATGACGTGCTCTCTCTTTCCATGAAGTCCATTAATTATATTGTAATATTAAGCTTTATTGCCACTGTAGCTGCTGTGTCAATAAAAGTCTGAACACACATCTTCGCATTAGAACTGAGATGGGCCTATTCTTCATCAGCAGGAGGCACTATAAAGTCACAGTACATAGAGACCACTTTACCTCATTAGCTGAGTCTCCACGGTGAACACTTGGCCATAAATGCTTAACATGCTTGCTTGTGGAAATAAGTATTTTGTTTGGAGGTTGCTAGATGATAACTTCTTTCTAATAATATTGTCTGTTGTAACTGTTTTAGTCATTTGAGAAAAAAAAACAGGGAAAAACAGAAGCTGTTGACCCCCTGATTAACTGACTGATTGTTTCAGTTCTAAGATTACATTGCCTCACTGTTTAGTCTTGACCCTTCAGACGATTTGAAAGTGAATCCAATTACAGTTGTGTGTTTTGTTGTTGGTGTGGTTTCCTATCTTATTTACATTAGGATTATAGAGTGTGTCTCCAAACCTGTATTGAATTGTAAGGAATTCTAAACCAGTGCTACATCCTGACTTGATGTTATTGGTGTCATTTTGCATCAGGACTACATTGGCTGAAGAAATATTGGCAAATGTGCGGTTTATGATCAAGTTAGTCTGACAAAAAAACTATTGCTGCCTGATGTCTTGTGAGTCAGATGTTAGAAAACATTCTTCTCATGTGTAGTTGGCTTTTCAATGGGGAATTTTGTTTTTACAAATGTCAGCAACCCTTTTTTCATGTTAAAACTACTAGTTGTGTGATTCAGAATGACATGGCAGATGCAAATTGGAGAGTATAAAATAATACCATTAGCTTGTACAGATAATTGGACGTGTTTGCAGATTCTCCAGGCTGTTTCTCAAAAGGAGAAGAAGCTTTTGTTGTCTCCCTCTGCTTAATTTGAACTTTTTAAGAAATGTAGTCCTTTAAAATGCTGAACAGTTGGGTTTGAGAGCAGCTTTTGAAGGTCATGTGACTCCAAATGTTCACCTGTTATTTACCACCCCCCCCCCCACACACACACACACACACCCCCACACAGATGTATCTGGCACTCTAGTTATGTGATGCTGTGTGATCTGACCCTAGCCGCTGTGTCTGCAGCCCCTTAATATAGCCCACTGCTGTCATGGTAGTTTTTGCCCTTCTTCCCTTGCTCTGTGCTGTGTGAGCACCTGTTTGTGTGTTTGTTTGTTCCAGTCTGAGGACGGCCCAAGTAAAACAGAGGGTGTTGGGGTATAAGCCTTTCAACTAGATGCTAAATATTTCTACTGACCTGTGTAATTTCCCAAGTTAGAGTGAGACAGACAGGCCATCAATAAAACGAATGCCATCTCTATTTGATCTCCATTAGCAAACGTTTTGCTTGTTTTTTTTTTAAGATTTTCTGTGTGAATCTACCCACTAAAACTAAAGCAGCTAGAGAAAGATGGATGCCTCTTTGCTGTTCACCAGAGATCTGTTGTGTCCACTGTCCCTGATTGCATTAGGGTTACTATGGTGCTGCCCGATATCTTTGGCCTGGCTTCCAGCCAGAGGACAGGGTTAAACTTGCACACATGTACACGCAATCACACACACTCAAGCATTCAGAGAGACACAGAGATGCAGCAGAGACCCCTGCTCTAAGAGAGTATTCATTTCTAGCCTGATTGGAAAGCGAGAGTGAGGCGGACCTACTCCTCTTGTACACCTACTTTCTTGGCATTTTTCTGAACTTTCCCTGGTATTATTCTTTTTTTTTTTATGATTATTGTTGGTGTGTTAGAAACCTGTGGAATATTTTGATTCTCTTTGTCTCAGCTCTAACTACATGGTATTGTGATGACCAACTAGTATATGGTATCAGAACTGTGCACAAGGTTAGTAATTTTGTTACTTGACATCAAATATATTTAATTTGGTTTTAGCCAGTGGTGTGGATTTTGATTAGGGATAGGCAGCAGCCACGTTGGTTAGTTGAAGAGACAACTGAAATGTCAAAAATGATATTGCTGCAAAATGTTAATATTAAAGTTGTATTTCTATGTTGTGTGATATCTGGGCAACAATGTGAAAGCTGCAATGGAACTTTCAACCATAAGCCTTTTATGATCAACAACTTTATAACAGATATAACATCTTATATCAACTTACATTTTAGTAAAGGTTGGACTAGCTGATCCTTAGTAAGGTTGAAAAACACAGATTGACTCCCGTTTGGAATCTTTTAAGTCTTAGAGATGACAGAATGTTTGCTTCTTGGTCAGTTCTTATATTTTGGTGAAACTACATACAACACAATCAACTGTGTCTGTTGTTTATTTCTGTTTATTTTTTGTTATGTGGACATTTGGCTTAGTTACACTTTTCTATTGTGCACAAGCCAATAGCAAGTGAAAAGAGAATTGTTTCAGCCCCACTCGCCAGCAGTCAAGGAACAGTGTGATCATGTGAACCAAGTTTGCCATGCCAAAGGAATGTGTTGAATTCTAACAATGTAGCTTTGACAAGTGCATGTGACTCAGTGTAAGAGCCTAGATTGGCCAGGGCAGGAGAAGCAAAGGTAGGCAGGATGAAAACAAGAGGGGCGAGACAGCAGGTAATCAACAGAAAGAATGCCGTGGATAGAAATTTCAAGGTTGTATTGAAGAAGTGTGCGCATTTTAATCTGGTTTATCTCAAGAAAAACTATTAAAACAGTCAGACCAAACAGAAGGGAGATGCTGTGGCAATGTGATAGACTTGTGTTTTGGGACTAACATATCCTGAAGTCAGATGACCTGGTCTTTATCTCTGGTACAGCTTTGGTTCTCATGGTTGAGATTGGGCGTTACGTTCTAAAAATAACCTGCAATAGGCGAAATCTGCAAAGTAATCAGCTATATTTTTTCTAATATATTTTACAAAACTCCTCACTGCACACTTTTCTCAGAAACATTTCACGCTTTTCTTTCTTGTATAAACGCTCTTAAAGTTCAAACCTTTGTAGAAATGCTGCTAGCGATTGACGAGATTGATAGACAGTGGTCTACAGCCAATCAGGACGCAGAACACAATGCGCTGTAAAAAAAAAAGCATGCAAGTATTACTATTTTTTAGATTATGCTGTTTTTTTACACTGTTGAATACTTCAGTTAAGCTGAACTGTGCAGTGCTGGGTTCACAAAGCCCTTTCTGTCTTCTGTAGTTGGTAAGTAACATGAGCCTTCCACCAGTTGTGGTTGTTTGAGTGTCCTTCCCACAGAAACCAGTTTTGTAAGAGTGGTGTGCACTATTTGGTTTCTTAGCTCTGCTAATAATCTTTCTGTCGGCAGATGTAGAATCACCTGATAACACTGTACCTGCAAACACAACACAAGACAATAGAACCGAGAACTTTTTGAGGGATTTATATTATCTAATGTATCTGTGAAGATTCTTATCCATCCAGGTCATGGTGATTTCAAAAAGGTTTTTCAGTGGCAACAGACTTGTTTCAGTTCCTTGATAATGTTTCGCCCTTCATTCCAGGAAGTCTGACTGGTAGGAGTAGCAGGTTTATAATCCCTGTGGAATCCTCAAGTTGGTACTTAGTGGTCGCCTGTGGTTTGTCCTTCGCCCTGGCTTTCATCTATGTTTTGTGACCACCTGAGCCATGAATGGAGGGTGAAACGTTGTCAACAACGAAAACAAGTCCGTCTGTCGTTTAATATCCACAGAGATGCAGGTTCACCTACATCAGGGCCTGGTCCTCGAGGGCTACTGAACACACGGCCGAACACACTTGATCCAGGTAATTAGCAGCATGTAGGGCAGACAAAACAAGCAGGACAGCGGCCCTTGAGGACCAGGCATGCCCACCCCTAAACCCCCTGAACCCCTGAATAGTCTTTGATAAACTGTTGAAGATGCTCCTACTCAGACATCATTCATGATCATTGGATCAATTCAAGATGAGGCAAACTTCACTTTTTAGTAAGTCATAATTTTTACACATTTAAACACAGCTAATTTTGAGATTTAAATATTACATAACTGAATCTGATAACTATAAATAATTTAAAATAACATATTAGTAACTACGACAACAGAGATAAATAACAAGCAAATTATACTTTTTTGACAAAACAAAGGCTACCTGTGATTGGCTTAATGTTCTTGCTGCCGCCAATCATCTCTCTCATGGGGCAAACTGAACTTCTCTATATAAGAAATGATCTCATCTGAAAAGATGATTTATCAAATTTTGTGGGGGTGCTCTCTAATTTTCTGTTTATGTCATATATTTATGTTTTCTGTGTTTTCGTAATCCTGGATCAAACCTAAAGGGATGTGTTAGTAAAAGTAAGTCTCCACATTTCACTGCTGCTGCAGTTTACGCAGTCAATTCTCATTATTCTTTGTACAAATCTTTCTGAATAAGCATAGTAAAAAATACAATTTTGATTTCTATGTCTGACCACAACAAAATAGGAAAGTCTGGGTTGAGACTTAACCTGAAAAACCTCTTGCAATTAATATTTGATCGTAGGTGTAGGTGCTGGAAAAAGAGCATCAGAACACAACAGACCCAAAACCAGGAGCGGCACCAACATTATCAAAACGGTCGAGCTAAATAAGTAGACACAGGCTTCATCTGGGGATTAATACTTTATAAAAATATGTTATACAACTGTTTTTAAGCTACAAAACTGAGCAGCCAGTTTTACAGTAGTCAGCTGGTAAACCTGGAGTGAATGAGAGATAATAGATTGTATTCAGAATATAAATCACAGTATTATGTAATCTCACAGATTGATATTGTGATTGCTATTTCGTTTTGATGAAATGTGGAGACCGATGTGCACATATCTCTGTTCATACTACATCCTGTGAAATATACACATATGTACTGGGATTGTAGAATGAAGTTTACATCATGGATACTGTAGCAGACGGGCAAAAGCTTTAATGCTTCACTTCCTCCTGCTGCTTTTAGAGTCTATTACTTTCTGTTGCTTTTAACCACATTTATTTCTGGGGGTTCACAGTATTCAGTTGTCTTAGTGTTGTAAAAATGTTGACATTAGCATGTGCATCATTAAGAAGGATGGCTCATTTTTGTTTGCTTTTGTAAAATTGGAAGGACTTGTTCAGGAAAGCTTACAATGAACTCACATTGTATTACCAGCGGGTCAGAACCTGTCTTTAGGCCTCTCTGCAAGCAACAGTACACCAGTGAGATGGTAATATAACTTAAACTGTATGCATTTGTTATTAGGCAATAAATTATATTTTTAAATAACACAATGGTTTGTAGACTTTAATAAAAAAAAGTAGGTATGGGATGGGATTCGAGTACAAATGAGTTTACAGGCACAAAATCAGACTAGCAAAGTCTTCTATCTTTGCTGTGTGTATGGGTGGCCTAACATGTTTTTTATTGGATACCAAAATGTGACCAAAAAAAGCTCAAAGACAAAAAGAGGCTTAAAATTTGAATCATTGTGCGGGTCTTGCAAAAGACACACATGCAGCACACTGCATCTCAGGTATGTGTTCACACCAAGCACATTCCCTTTCAACTGAAAGTAAAGAAGTATCATCTGAATGTGACAACAGAGATTGGAGGTGTGTTCCAGTTTCAGGGGACTGGCTGTAAAGGAGGTGTGTCTTGAAGTCCTGTCAGTAACAAGGCCAGGCATGCTTAACAGCTCAGCTAGTAGAACAGGACACAAAACGCGATTAATGCTAGCTAAGAGTCAGCATGTTGTATTTTACTATATGATAAAAATACAACATGCAACATTTTACTTCTCATTTTCTTATTAAACTATTATATCACTTTTGTTGATTAGAATAAAACCTGGGAACCTAAATTATAGATTGTTATATCTTGTAGGCACCAGTTTTTGAAAGCACTAGCACTGGCGACACAAAAGTGCTTATCAGACTCGATTTCCTTATCTGTATACATTGCATCTCGAGCCATTTCCTAGTGGACAGACTTGAGCAAGAGAGTGACTAATTAGATCATGTCTAAGGCAACCTCTCACTGGCTGCTAAATGAGATTTGGAATAATTTTCATTGAGCAGATTGGATTAGACTGCTACTGCTCACTGCATGGATAAGAACTAGATAGATGCACATACAGAGCAGACTAAAATTATTAGCTTATTATTTATTACTCAACATTAATATTATTAAATTATGATAAATCAGAAAACATTCAACTATACTAACTAGAGTCTGTCTAAAACTAAGTAATAGGTACATCTGTTTTTTTCACAAATAAGCCAATCGCATACATTTATACACACATATACTCACACCCAACCACAGACGGTTTTGGGGACTGACTATGAAGAAGTCATCCATCCCACGATGCAGTGGTCCCCCTGCAGGAAACAGTGGAGTTGTCATTAGTCTGCTGCCCAGCCCACAACCTGCTGTGGTGTGAAACCCTCTGCTTCACTGAGAGATGCAAAGCTGTGTAACTGTATCGGGAGAATAAATGGAAAAATATATATCATACTGTCTATAATACAGTATCAATCTATCGTATGATAGCTGGTTCTCTTGGTTCTGACTCAGACATCTGTAAAAGTATAACGAAGTGGGATGGTGTACCTCTTGGCATGTGACCAGCTTTTTGAGTAGTGGTTGATATTTTTGGTTCTACCCACCTATGTTGAGCATATTGTAGGTGTACTTTAGAAGTGATGTGTAACGGGGGTTGGGTTGGGCAGTTGTTGCCAGGGGAGGTGGTGTGTTATTTTCAGTCCATTGTGTCTACTTCCTGCAGGTCAGGGGTTATTGGAGCGGGTGTTGCAGACTTTATGGAGTAAAAGGAGGGGAGGGAAGTCAGCAGGGTAGGCAGGAAAGTGACCAGACTCGCTCACATCAGTGGCTGGTCAGCAGCCTGTTTTGCTCGCAACGTTTTTCTAATGCAGGGCTTGGATTCTTCAGAACCAGGTAAAACATACTTGCATATTAATAACTTTCATTTTTTGATAATATGAATGCAGCATTTACAAACATCAATGGCTATGTTACTCCTACAGCTACGGAGACGTTTTTTTGACACAAAAATATGGAAGACACAAAGTTATAGAAGCGTAATGGCTCATTACGAATGTTACCGTAAGGGTGCTTTTGGGGCTGGTCTTGGATCGTTAAGATAATCAGTCGCCGTCCGTGTTGCTGCATGAGTAATCTTTCTATAGATCCCATAATAATAATATCTAACAACTTTTATGAAATTCTTTTGAAGTAGTGTTTATTACAAAGACATATGCTGTTGCAACTTCTCTTCAGTCAGTTTGGGTGTTCATGATGAGGACACACTAGTACTCCTGAAACTTGATAGACGATCCTCTGTATTAAATGCTATAAAAATACGAGAGCCCAGCCCACGCCAGGAAATGGCCATCATGACTGTGGCCACTCCAGCAAGAGTAGTAACAGCTCTTGGGTGAGGGGATATCTTTGTCTTTGTAAGGCCATAGCAACCTGAAAGTGAGCAAAGTTCATTTTCCAAGCCTAATTACTTTGTCTTCTTTCCAGCCCTTTGTTTCTACAATCAGGTGTCAGTTTGCTTTGATGTTTAGCGACTCAGTGCTGACTTGTTGTGCTCATATAATTTATTGGTTACTGTAAAGTTTTTGCACCTGACAGTGTGGAGAAAAATTATGTTTTTAAACTCAATCAGAAAGCTTTATCAGTTTGTTTATGGCTCACGTACAGTCACTTGAGCGATACATGCAGTCATTAGCTTTGATTTGCAGCACTTCTTTGTCATTTAAAAATATAAATATTACAATGACGACAATTCTTCCTATAATTCTTGTCACCAATTCATAATGTCAAAAATTCTTTGCACACACATTCATTTGCAACATAGTTTTTGCACTATGTCGAGGATTGGTCTAACCATTCATTCTCTCTCCTGAAGTGGTATCTTGGTGCTTCATTTCAGTAAACACAACTGGCATGTTGCAGGTGGGATACCAGTGAAGGATAATGCTTGCCACTTTTGATTCCATTTATGCATGCATGTAGCTGCAAAACAACAACTTGTTAGTTGACAGTTGTATTAGTGGAGTTAGAAACAAGGTGCTGACTATATTTGTAGATACAGTAGGTAGCGTTCAGACATAATTGTATCCCTGACACAAAAGGTGCCATCAAATAGGAATCCCTAACTACTTCCTCCAGCACAGGTCGAACATTTTGCAAAAACATTGTAATGTGAGCAAATGATCAACTTTGCTTACTGAATTTTCACAGCTTACTTGTGACATGAGTGTTGAAAGTGTTGCAGTCCAGCATGTGTAGGATTCCCATTATGGAGTCATGAATCTCTAAGGGAAACATTGTCTGGGTGTCTTGTTTTGGGTCATTAATTCAACCCTCAGGTTTCAGAAAACGGATGACACATTTGCAGCATAAGGAAAATGTTAATATAGAAAAGGTTCTAAAGTTAGCATCTGACAACCTCCCAAATACAACCTCAGTGACAAAAGGAGGCAAAACAGGAAATCTTTTTGCTCAGAGAGTGTGTTGAGAACAGATGACCAGGAAGATAAAAAGCGCTAACAAAGTGGAAACTTCCACTAAGGGATGTTATTTTGCCTTGTATGTGTTTTTTCTCTCATTTCTCTTTTTCACAAAGCACCATATTTCCTGGAAAACACGGTAAGAGGTAGTTGGTTGGGTTTTGTTGAAAAGACTAATACTGTGGGTGCTGAACAGTTCCCTACATTAAACTACTGACGTCTCTGGTCTCCCTCAGTTGCACATGATGTGAGGTTATGTTAATGTTTAAACCTGGTCCCTCAGAGTTAATGTTTTATCCCATGAGTTTGGTCTGAAGCTAACCTGTCTTAACACTGTGTAAGGAGGTAGCTGATATTTTGTGGGGGGAGGAGTGCTACTGGTGGGTGCAAATGTCAAATTAGACAAGATTTGAGTTCTGAAAATGAGTAAGACTCACTGCTATGAGGCACAGTACCAAACTACTTCACCTCTTAAAGCTGTGTCTACTGTTGCATCTTCATACCTTCTCCCCCTGAGCCTGTACCTCCCACTGTGTGTGGATAGTCTAATGAATAATATGGAAAGATTCTTTGACTGAGAGTTCCTGTCCCCGCCCTATCAGAAGGAGTTGATGCATCAACAGCAACGATTACACAGTTGCCTCTCCAAGCCATTGGAGTAAGACTATGGCCCTGGTTTGTATGGACTAGGTACAAGGGATTACAGAGTTGGCTCATGAGAATACCTCCCCCAAGAAAACCTCTATATCTTATATTTGCTCTTCCAAACTTGGGTAAGCATCACTATTTCTTTTTGTAAAAGTTTGGTGCAAACAGATTAAGCCTTGTTAATTTACAGAGTAGTTGTGGTTTCTCAGAGGAAAATATTGAGGTTTTCTGATTCATGACATTGTTATTAGGTCACCTGTGAAAACCCATAAATTAAGAGCACCTGTTTGCTCTTGAGATGGTCTTTCATGAGAATGTTGTCTTTGTATGCACTGTTTGCAAAGATAGCATTATGACTACCAGGGTCTGTGTTCTTTGGACAGTTTTTGTAGATTGTTAGGGCTGGGGTCAGATGGCGCCTGGCTGGGTGAGAATTTCACAGCTGCACATGAAAGCGTAGCGGCTCTGCAATTGTAAATTGAGGCAGGGAGCGGTTGTGTAGACGATTGAGAGTGAAAGATTGCTCATTTCGACCAAACAGTAGGCGCTCCTTACGCTGTAATGTGTTGTTAATCAGCATGCATGTTAGGACGCTGTCTAACTGGTGGACTGTATACTCAGGAATAGCTGATGAAATTTTGGAGTAGGTTTTAAAATTATAACCATCAGTTAGTGTACATATAACTGTCCACATAATAACATCTGTATTAGCTGTTTTTATTACGCACTCACGCACGCACACACACACACACACACACACTGTCTATGTTACACAGCAGATGTCAGTTCACCCTTTTATCTCTGACAAAGTGGAATGAACAAATGTTACCTCTATAGTATATGTCCAGCTGCATAAAACAACTGCTCTGTGTATTTGGGATGGAGCCAACTTGTTTGGTCTTGTAGCCTGTACAGAGGCTGAAAGGTGGCTTGCATTGCTGCAGCAATTTCTCTACACAGCTACATTACCAAGCCATCTGATTGTGAAATAATTCAAAATTGCCATGTAAAATCATTTCACAACATATATGGAAGAACTCTCAGATGGAGTTATCGTAGGTCACAGCCGTCTAACTCAGTGGTGGCCAGGCCTGATCATGGGGGCCACTGTCGTAAAGATAATTAATAATCTGATTATTGTGTTACAGCACAATAGATGGATGGATAGGTGGATCTAAAATGCAATGAAAATGAGAAAACTTTACATAATAATGCTGCTTACAATCCTTCAAAATCGTTTGTTACAAGTGTTTGTGAAGTTATCATTTAGCCTTTTTGTGATAATATATAATGCAATTGTTTTTTGTAACGAAACATAAAACATGATAAATGCAAAGGTAGTAGTTAGTAGTACGTAAAAAAAAGATGTTTAGTTTGGTGTTAGAGGAATTCTGGGTTATAGCTTGGATTCTTCTGGAAGAATTGGGACTTGAGATTCTCTCTGTTGTGTTTCTGACCTGTGTGGGAAGACGGGGCGCTCGCACACAAAGCAAGGATGTGATGTTTCAGTTTAACAAAGATTTGCTTTTGTTTTCTCTTGGAGAGGAGAGAAACGGAGGGACTGACTTACACATGGGGGCCACGTGTAGACATGGACGATGATAAATAAGAGTTGCATTTTTTTGTTGTGGGTGTTGAACACAACACCAACACAAGATGAACACGTTTAGCAGAATGCAGTCAGGAACATATAAGCCAGTGTTGGTTGCTGTTGCTGGCTTTTACTTCATTTAGTCTGTTTGCATGGGTGGTCTTAGTTTTAGCAAATTATGGAAAAGTGACTTTCCTGCTAAATGGGCTATTTAGTCAATGAATCTTGTTCAGTTGTTCTTCTGGATACAGTATCACCTTGCAGGACAGCATACTTACATGGCAATTTTTATGCTTCACTGTTTTTCTACGTCTAAGGCAAAAATTAAGGGACAAGGCAATGAAAATGTAATATGGCTGATTTCTCATAAAAATGTTTGTCCACCTGCAGCTCTGTTGTCAGGTGCTTCCAGAGACATGTGGTGAAGGTTAGCACAATACAGCACAGCTTGATAAAAGCTTATCATTGCCTCAGTATACATTTTGTAAAACATTTGTGAGTAAACTCTTTACTTAAAGCAGAATCCCAAGTGAAAGATTACATTTCAAAGCAATGCCTCGAAATTGGATAGTCTGAATAACACTATTCCTCGATTATTATTCCTTTTTAAAGCCCTTCCTATCTTGTGACTTAAAGCTCCAGTCTCTAACAAGGTATCTTTGCAAAATTATGAGAAGTGGTTGGGCTCAGCGAGAGCCAAAGGAGAACATTTGTACAGCAGGCATGTAGAGGAAGCTGTCCATGCTGTGCCATCTCTGACCTCTTTTATTGAGAGTGCAGATGGGAAACAGAATCATAAAGTCTCCACAGGAAGCAGAGGAAGGCTCAGATCCCGTGAAGAGGCTGGAGCCCTGAGATGTGGCACTAGAAAGAGAAATACGAGGAAAGGAATTGCCTATAATTATGAGCTATGCACAGACCTTCAATTAGCAATGTAAATTAAAAATTTAATATTTCAATGCTGTAATCTGTAGACAGAAGTGGATAGCTAGAAGGTAGTCCATTAAGAAAACAAGAGACATGACATGAGAGACGAGACAAGGTTTTAAAGCCTCCATGAAATGCTGTCTTATTTCCTTAATGTGAGTTCAATTTAGGGAAAGAACATTAGTTAGACAATCCTGAATTTTGTTCATTTCGTGTTTTGTTATTTAGCTATACTGGACCTCTCTCTGGATCTCACATGTAGCTCTGTTTCAGCAAGGTTGACAGTGTATGTATTTACCGTAAAACTGGATAATAAATGAAATAATGTATTTGTAAACACACACGCACCGAACACAGGCTTTTAGCTGTGCCAATTAAGATGGTCTGGGAGAACCTGATTACATAGAACAGGAAGTCAGAGGAGGGAGAGGTCACAAACTGCAGACCCTCACACAGACTGCACCACATGATAAAGCCAAAAGGCACAAACAAGTATAACACCACAACCACACCTCACTGTCATTAACAGGAGTTCAGCAAGTCAGAATGACATCGCCTATGGTCTACTCCTTGTAAGGTAGGCTCAATGTTTTCACTGAACCTTACGGTTTCTATTCTGCACAGTCTGTTGACATCATAGGCAGTATTAGACATTGAGCGTAGAGCTTTGCAGTGCACCCTCAAAGTATTTAGGCTGTATGTGATGTTTTTCTTTCAAATATAGGATCATAATATTATACAGGACAGTATGAATTATATGCAGTAAATTGACTGAATATGAGTAAATCGAAACAAACAACAGAACAAGACAGAACAGGAGATGGGCTATTAGCTTTAAATATGATAATTCTGAATCATTAGGCGGCAATACCGTTATGGAGATAAGAGATGTGTTCATTCTTAGTGTTGAAGTTTGAAGAAATAAACTCTGTTTCATTCATTCTGACCACTACATTATGATCTTCTTGTTTTGAGCTGTAATGAAAGTACCAGACACAGATCCGCATTTTTGCTAAGGTGCACTTCTTTCTCTGCTCTCTACTCACTGAGAACAGAATATTGTAATTCCCACCAGACGTGGCAGTTGTTCACATCAGGTCAACAATGCATTGTTTATCTAACAAGACTCTTAACACGCATGACTGCGATCCTAACAGGACAAATCAAGGGTGTTTACCTTGAGGCCAGAGACTGGTGGTAGAATTAGCTGACTATTAACCATTGTCCAGGATGTTGGACCTTAGGCATGTACATCTTTCATGGAAGTCCCCTTTCTTTTCAGCAGGCGGAGGGCTGATGACGTTGGCTGAAGAGCCTCACTTAGCCAACGGCCATGCACTCTTGCTTGTACGTTAACTGCCCTCTGTGGTGCTCAAGGATGTAAAAATAGCTGTTTAGCAAGAATCTCAGTCATTTCTCACCAACAAAGACTGATTTATACATGCTGCGGCACCAAGCATAGAGGAGCTTTTGTCCCTCCCCTCCTTCTTTTTCGTCACCAAGGCCCTGAGCACCAAAACCTCTGACGCTCTTGACACTCCTCTCTTAGAACAGCTTTTGTTCTGAATAGTCTTAGGGTCCTGGTAGCAAGGCTTAGGGAAGCACTGTGGTTTACCAGATTGCGTATTTACTTCATTTGGGTCAGATTATGGTGTCATGGAAAACTTTTGTAGTTTTGTTGCGTACGGTGACAGATGCAGTTATTTAATGGTCTGGCATTTGCTGAAATAATTGAAAATGTCAAGTGACTTGATAAAAAGCAGTATTACAGGTGTTGTTACAGTTTAACCTTTCACTGACTCATCGTTGTTCACGCGACATTTGCACATTCATTATGAATACTGACATTGAGGAGTACATGTACAAAATGTCTTTACAGTGTGGACTGTATTTAAATATTTCCTCCGATTTGATGTATATGTTCCCACATGAACATTATGTAAGATTATAGCACCTGATGCTTCATTTACATTTTTCTCACCTCACTTTAGGTGTCCTTATTTCTTCTAATGAAACTGCCTTGAAGAGTATTGTTCCCAATGCTGTACATTGGTTCCTTTGTGTGTTTAATTTCCTGTTGGGGAGAGATAGCTTGTGTGAGCTAATAAAGGAAAGCCTTTTTCCTTTATGTCCATATATCATCTCCACTGAATGTGGGCTGTTTTCTGCATGGCCATAAAATGTTGTCTGGTGGTGACTTCTGGCAGATATAGTGATAGCACATACTACATTTATTCTGTTATCACCAAAAATCTTGACCTTCTCTCAACTTCACCCGTTCTCATCTTGCTCCCTGTCTCTCCCTCGCTCTATTCCTTACACTGTGTTTTTCTAAGGAACAAACATTAAAGCTGTCCTAGAAAGGATGAGTCAGTGCAGCTGGGGTGCAGGTCATTTACCCACAGCCCACTCAGATGAGACAGATGGCCCAGCTACTTGTATGCTGCTGAGTGCTAACTATGTAACCAGTCTGTGAGCTAAGCTAATGCTAATACATAATGGTGAAATGAAGGGAGCTCCACTTCTGCTGTAGAGGTGAATAATGTAAAAAGTATCGACCCTTAAACAAGTTAGTTGTACATACTGTACTCCAAGGTATTGAAATGCATGTTTTTTCTTCAGATTTAGATTTAAGATTAGATTTAAACAGCCCTTTGAAGTTGTAGGAACTGCTCAAAATCCTTTTTTTCTGCAGCTTCTGCTTCTGGCTTATCCCTTTTAGCCACAGCAGATTATGAGTTAGTGGAGACTGAGTGGCATTGACAGCGTGGTTCATTAGTAACTAGTTTCACATATTTAACCTAATGAATTAGATTAAACTGCTCTAGTGGGAGACTGATTTAACCACTGTTGGCTATGGGAATGTTAAAGCTCATTTGATGAAAGCTCATTTGCAGATGATTAAGACTCTCAAATGCTGCATAAGCAAATGCAAATGAACTTTAGGACTTGAGGACGTAATTATTCTCTCATTTCTGTCATCGTTTATATTTCTCTGTTTTAATTCAGGAAATATGTGTGACTCTTGTGTATTTTATCTTTCTTTCTTATTATGTATTTCTGTCCCTCACCTTTGCCTCTGTCATGCTCCATTGATATTTGCAAGAGGCCTCTGATTGCATTGGGATTCCACTAACTTAGTATCTACTCCTACCCTTCCCACCCTCTCTTCCCCTGTCATCTTCTTAGTCAGATTCTCAGTTCCCCCTCTGTCCCCATGCCCCTAGACTACAGGGCCTTAGTGGGCGAATAGAGGGTGCCTTCCTGTGTCTCGCCCAATCAGAAGACACTATGATACTTGGAGAAAAGAGGGGGGAGGGGGATATAGAAGACAGCTGCCATGCCAGGGGAGCCCTCCCCATCGCAGTCCAGTATTGTCCCATGCCGTCCCATTCCCAGCCTGGGGCAGAAAACCCTAGACTCCTACAAGCTGAAGAGGGCTTTGTGATTATCAAATGAGCTTGATGGTTCAGAATCTGTTGGTGTATTATGGAATGCTACAATGGACACATTAGTATCCAGCAGTCAGGCATTCTGACTTGGACCAACTGGGATTTAGTTCTTGATTTAACAAAAAACTTGCTGCAATGGAAGATACAAAACTAAAAGTTGGACTGAAGGCCTTGTTGTATTCGTCATGAGTCTTGACACGAGGTATGTAATAGTGGATAGTTACTTAGTGTTAGACAAAAATCATCTGGTCATAAGCCAAATTGTATTGTGGGTTTTGTTTGTTGTCATAGGTTAAGACCATGTCCAACAGCCACGAGATAGTTTTCTGCCCTCAAGGTCACTTATCATATTTACAACATGAATTGTGACATTTCACGTAAGCATGTATGTATGACCAGTTTCCCTGTGTGAAAGATTGGCAGCAATTCAGAGAAATGAAAGTTAAGGTTTTTTGCAGCATATTGTTTCCATTTAAAGTAAATACAAACAATAACGGAGTAATAAGCAGTGCATGCACATGTCCAGCATTTTCCTTAACTGGATTTCTCCCACTTACCTATTGGGTTGTGTACAGATAAATGTACTGTAGGTGTGATTGAACCTAGCTGTCAGAGAAGTAGAGACTTGTGTTACTGCTTCACTTGTGTTGGGACATGTTTGCATTAATTTCTTATTCCGTAGGTGCTTACATTAATGCAAATGTACGGTTCTAAGTTGATATGTTGGTGGTACAAATCTGTGGTAGAAAGCAGTGTGCATGAGGAAAACTGTGTGAAAGCCCACAGATGGAGGAGAGATGCTCTAGCTACCACACAGTTTGTCATCCCAGAACTATCAATGTAACCATGCTAATGTAGCAGTGGGTGCACTTTCTCTTTAGGGATGCAGCTCTGGAAATCACAAGCCACTATTTGAATCTGAGATTGACCCTTAACACTTTGTTATCTTGGTTGTTTATCATAAACATTTTTCTGTGAGTGGGAAGGCTTTTTTGAGATTGATGTACATTATTCGTTTACATCTTTGGAGATATAAACACGGTTGATGCCTCTTTTTTCCACATTAATTATTTCTTGAAAGTAATTCTGTTGTACCTCATCTATGGACAGTCTTGTTTAATTATCATTTGTCTGCAGTATATGTCTTCATGTCTTTCAGAATAATTTTTTAAAGTCTTTGTTGTGTACGTGTTGTGATGTTTGTGCAGCAGATTCCTATTTTTAATCGTGCTGAAGATGAATCGTTTAGATTTTTATTACTTTACATATTGCCTGGTATTCATGGTCATGCTTACTTGACAAAGTATCATCAATCAATCAAGTGCGATGAAAACCTGACCGTAGTACACTTTTTGGACTGAGGCATGAACACTGCTTCTTCTAACTGCAGTTGACCTGTTTTTCAATTACGGTCTTTTTTCCCCTCTCAATTGAGCAAGTACAACTTAGTGTTGTCAACATTCTCACCCTGGGCGGGCCTGGCCTTGCTGTAACCTAAGCCTTCTGTTCCCCACAGGGTAACTTGACCCATAATTGCTTTGTCATCTTCCAAAGAGAGAGGTCCCCCCTTCACACCCACCGCCTTGGTCTGACCGACATAAGACAGAGACATCAGTGTTGTCCTTGCACATTCACTTTAGCTTTTATGGTTAAACTTGGTATGTATGTGGGCCTGCCTCAAAGGATGTGATTTTAATAGGTTTAAGTGTGATTGTGAATATACAATGTAGGCCTTTTGAACAGCAGTATGTGAAACATGTGTTGCATGTTTGTGAAATGCCAGTGTTTGATGAAAATGGTGTTTTGATCATTTTTGGCTGGAATTGTGTGGCATTTAATGTTATGTAAATGTAATGTTTTTGTTCGTGTGATTCCTGTATCTCAGGGTGCCTGCAAAATCAAGGGGTTTGATGGGCTGCTCGTTCCTTCATCCTCTTTGTGGAGGAAAAGATCAGATTTTCTTCATGCTGTCTCGTTCTGGGGCTTGGCCCATTAATAAAGGACACCCTGTGGATGGAAAGCAGCTAAGGGATGAAAACCCCAAGTCCACAGCATTGTTAATACTGTCAAAACCTTACCCCAAAACATCAACAACAAAGCTTCAGTTTGCATTCCTCACACTCTGTTGGTATGCTTCCTGATCTGTCTGATCTCTGTGGTGGTTGTTTGTCCACCCGGCCTCAACTCTCATTTAAAAAACAGTACTGTGAAGGTTTGAAGCATTTTGATCATCCTTGTTTAAGAAATGTACATACGTTTATTCCTAGGAAGTAAAAAAAGTGAAACATTTTAGGACAAATCTTCTACCCTGCAACAAAGTCTTGCTATCCCTTAGATCAGTGTTCCTGGTGTTGTGGAGAGGCTATTTTGAGTTTACTTTTAAATGAAATGATCAGCCTAACTGTTATGAGTCAGCAAAAGCAAGAGGCTGTGACCCCTTGGGTCTGCATTTAAATGAGTCACTGTGATATGTTGTCCACTCTCAGATGGAAAACACAGTTTAGAAACAGGATACAGCAGCTGTAGAGTGTGTAATTCTTTGCCAGCTTAAAATAGATCTGTATTTTGAATTCTGGCACAGAAGAATTTGTGTTTCTTTAGTGAAGCCTCAGTACTTTAGTACTGATACATTGATTCAAATCAAACGGGGAACCTCATTTCTCTCCTTAATGTGTTTTATATACTTTAGGTTCAATCTTTCGTTACTAAAGTGTGACTTATTTATTTCTTTTGCTTGTTTTTTTTGTTGCTATGCTTGGATTTAGATTATTCTCTCTGCTTTGTGATGGTTATTTTAGAGACCTCCAAATCCCAATTGGAGGAAAAGACCTGATGGCCCGTTTCTCTTTATAGATTTAGTTATTCATCCCAATCATGCGGCTGGACTCAGACTATGTGGCTTTTGTCCTGGTCATGCCAGACGCATATTTCTAGTTTCAGGCCTCTTCCCTCTGGCTCTAAGTATTCTTCATTGAGGGCACTGCAGCTGGTTCAGAATACACACAGAGACACAAGCTAAGCTAGGACACATGGGATAAAATGAAAAATAAAGCATCTGGACAGCCTGTGGTTAGTGAGGAATGGAGAATTCATTGTGAGAACACACATATAACCTTTGGCCTGGTTTCTGTGCTCACCCCACAGGCATGGAAGAAGCGGTGGTTTGTTCTTCGCAGTGGCCGAATGACAGGCGACCCAGACGTGTTGGAGTACTACAAGAATGACCATGCCAAGAAGCCCATTCGTGTGATTGATCTCAACTTGTGTGAGCAGGTATGATCTCTCATTACCACATTAACAAATATGGTACAGCTCTGGATTGACATTCATGTGCCAGATTTAAGGCATAATTCTGCTACAAAGCACAAGTTGGCATTGAAAAAATGGTTGTTTGACAAAAGAGTCCTCTGTATGGAAGATAGTTTAGATATGGATAGAAAGTGTAATTGTAATCCTCAGTTCAAACAAGGACAAACTGAGGCTACATTGTAAAAATGATTGAAGGTTTTTGAAGTGCTACTTTGATGTTCAGGCATCCATGATTGTCTCACTTTAAATATTCATTCATCCATTGATTTTCTGAGCTAAACCTTGTTGGTTGCTTCCCCAGGTGGATGCTGGGCTGACGTTCAACAAGAAGGACTTGGAGCACAGCTTCATATTTGACATAAAGACCATTGACCGTGTCTTCTACCTGGTGGCTGATACCGAAGAGGAGATGAATAAGTGGGTTCGCTGCATCTGTGATATCTGTGGATTTAATCCCACTGATGATGGTAAGGATTGACCTAAGCTTGTGATCCGCACATCAGTGTGGAAAGATTTTATTCGTAGCCACTGTGATAGGGATGCAGGAGGTCGCAGGTTCGATTCCCAGCCGCTGCACCCAGCCCATCCCACACACCAGGTGTGTCCTTGAGTACGACACTTAGTGCTAGCTCCCCAGGCGCTGTCTGTAGCTGCCCACTGCTCCCCCTTTTTCTACATCAACTCATGTTGCTTCACCAGCTTTAACAGTTAATTATTGTACATTGTTTTGCCTCTCAAATAGCTCCCTCTGTCTATCTGAGAGAGTTAGGTACACCTCTATTCAGCACATTTTTTTACCAAGGTCTAATGCTCTGTGTGTTGAGCCATGTGTTGTGTTGAGACTCACATTACCCGAGTTCCCTGTACTGGATAATCAAAGCATTGTGTGCCTGTCAATCTCACTGTCCTTCTTTCGTTCTTCCCCTCTTATCTGGTTTTCATTCTCTCTCGTTTGCATGCTCTTGTTTCCCTTTGTGTCTCTCCTTCTTTGAGCGTAATTGCAAGCTGCACTCTTTGCATCTCAGTTGTGGGTACTTCCATGATTTCTCCCTTTTCTTTGCTTAACTGTGTTAGAATTAGTTTATGACTAGAGTTGGCATAAGGCTTGCACTAACTCACTGCCTGACCGTACAGAACATACTTGGCAGTTGAGTCACTGATAACAGTGCTACAAGGTTGTCCTCTCCATAGTATTGTGATTGTGACTTCACCTCAGCTTCATATCTGGGCTAGAGTTAAAACCTTGATGTGCAATTAAACAGTGAGGCTATTCAAGGAAAATCTGGACTTTATAGAAAAATATCCTTGCAGGTAACCTTTGTCAAAGTCCCTTCTACATAATAACGTCCTTGTCTCTCCTTTTTGCACCCACTTGTACTTGCACTTGCTTGTGAGAACCAACTCCCACTCTTATGTTGTGTGTGACCACTAGAGTGCTTCATGGCTGGGCAGATATTAGAGGAGAGAACATTGGGAGGCCTGGGGAGTGATAGCTCTGAGAGTGTAGCTGAGTATGAGCATAGACAATTGTCTTTTTCCTGCACGAATCAGCTTTAAGTGCTGATTCATGCAGAAAAGATAGCAGAGGAGTAGAGAGGAGCAAATTATGTATTGTAAGAAGCAAAATCTACACAAAGAGGGGTCCATGTATGAGATAGAACTATGGTAGTGATGGGGACACAGGGTGGGAGGAGAATTCTGGAAAAAGGGGGGGGAGATGTGGAGCATAGATTTGTGCAGTACAACAATTAACTCCAGCAGAAGGATTAGAAAAAGACTCTGATATTTCAAATCTTACAGTGTGACAAAGCAGAGCCTTGAGGATATTCTGTCTGGGGCGTGTGTGGGACTGTGAGGGCAAACAGTGTTAAAAAAAATGCTTTTAATGGGTTCCATGTGTGAATGTGTGAGACATGAAAATGATGATCATAGTGTTTTTTATGTAAATTTAAAGCAATAATTGTAGTTAAATTAAATCTAATATCAACTGTCACTGCAGAAACTTGTCAGACATCATCACACACGTGCCTCTCCCCAGATTTCCGGGGGGAAATTAAGTTGTAGGTAGTTTGAGATTGAGTTTAATAATCGTAAGGTTATGGAAGCTTCTCCCAAGAATAACCTGAGATCTCTCCTTGAGTTCTTATTTCATCTGAGTGTGCCTACACACATCAGCCACTCGGGTGTGGACACTCTAAAGATGTGAAGTTGATATAGTGTTAGTCAAAAGATGGCTTATGACTATAGACTGTAAAATTGAAAATGCGTTGCTAAGTAACAGCTTAGATCTAAGTTTACTCTGTCAACACTATATTGATTTTGTTATGTCTCCATGTTAAAAAATTAGCCGTCAGCTACCGAGTACATCATTCATCCACTTGAACCGAAAAGAGCAAGTGCTAAGCAAGAGGTGTTGAAGCATAGTGAGAAGGGGTGTCGAAATATAACTTCAGATTGGTAAATATGGGCGCACTGTGCTGTGTAGGCTTAATTTAGTGATCTTTTATTTCAAACTGGCTTAACATGACTGATGTGGATTTTAAAAATGCAGTGATGTGTTGATAATCCAACATGATCATAATAGAATCAACGCACATGTAGTTAATCCATTGTAAGAAGTTTAAAAATGAAAACAAAAGATGTTTAGTGGAATAAGACCCCCTGAAGTGAATTATGGAACCAATGCCCTCCACAAAGGTAATACAAACTTAACGTAAATATCTAACTTCAACATCAACCTGATTTATAACATGTAGTTGATCTGGGTGTCAATATTTAATGTGTGCTTTGTGCATGATGAAACAAGACCACTGTACAATGTGTAAGCATCAGTCATTAAGCAATTCTTCACAGATGAACTGAGTCTGACAGATATTGATGACATCTTTTGCGACCAATTTAATTGTTTATTGTAAAGTTTAATGTAGCAGTTAATGTCCTTAATGCCCTGTGATTTACTTTACTGCCACTGCAGAATAAAATTGCACTGTTGCTTTTTTCCACCTGACCGTTACAGTTTTATTTTATCATTGTCTATTGATACACCCTGTTTTTGCCCTCTGACAGTGTTGTTAACCTGAGCCGCCTTGTTTCTCTCCTCCAGAAGCAGCTAAAGCTGCTCACCAGTCAGCCATTGGAGGCTTGGTGGTTGATACCCCACCACATCCAGCACTGGGTAATATTGTTGGTCCAGCAGCAGCAGTGCTGTCCAGCGTGCCTCCTCCTTATCAGCCAGTCAGTGTGCGGCACTTGGACTCTCAGTCTAGTACAGAAGAGCCCCAGGATTACCTGTGGCTTGTTAACTGTGAGAGCAAAAAGCCTGAACCCAACAGGTGAGTTTGTTTTGTGTGAGGATAAGCTTATATTTAATGTGAAAGTTTTATTATTTTCTCTGTTTCTACACTGTGACGTAAGCTTCTTTCTGTACCTAGATTCCTTTGTACATTTTCATCTGTGCTGCCACTCTTGTCCTTGTCTCTGCTGTGTGGTGTGTGTGTAGCTCACCGCAGCTTCACTCTCCATTGGAGGGAGATCAGGAGTATTTACTCCTGGAGGAGTGTGAGAGCAAGACTCTTCCTCCACAGACTAGTCTGTGAGTGGCCTGCCATCCAGCTGGAACTGCCTGCTTGTGTGGAGCGCTGCACATCTATATAAAGAAAAACAAACAATGACACTAACAGAAATGCGCTGCTGTGGATTTACACGTCTTGTGTAGATAATAGATATTGAGATCAAGTTCTCTAGATTAAAACAGACTGGATTATACCTAATACTATAATGACTTTGACATTACATGCATGGAATTATCATGCCGTGGTGTGGAGCCTTACTATCACTGTGTTTTATTACGGATGTTTAACCCCTCTGTGTGTGCTATATGTGTTCTCTTAGAGCCCATGCTGAGTGTTCCAAGTCTACCTCTTCAGAGACGGACCTGAATGACAACCTCCCCTCTCATCGCACGCCTACATCTTCCACCTCCTCAGCTAAACACACCTCACACAATGGCTTCTTCCCACAGCACCAGGCGCCTGCCTCCGCCTCTTCCATCTATGACTCGCCTCCATCACGTGGTGCCACGCTCTCAACAGAAAGCGGCCTTTACCATCTCCCTCGCAGTTATTCCCAGGACACTGTGCTGCTCCCCAAGTCGGCCTCTTCCCCTCCGCCTCATCCAGACGGTGGGGATGCCTCTGAGCTCTATGTCTTTAACACGCCATCACGGAAGCCCTCTATGGAGACACAGATGCGCAACCTTTCCATTAGTTACGATATTCCACCTACACCTGGTGCAAACTGTACCTACCAGGTGCCCCGCACAATGCCACCATCCACAGGACTAGGAGGCTCAGAGGGTGGGGGAGAAGTAGTCCCTCCTCCCAGGCCACCCAAACCCTCTCTCAGTTCCACCTCAGGACCCCCCCCACCCCCTGCTGAGCGCTCTCCAACGGACACTTACCACGTGCCCCGCTCAGCCTCAGAGACGGATGGAAACTACTGTGTGCCTACCAGTGCTGGGAATAAGGCTTTACGCAGCAACACTATTGGCACTGTGGACTGTTCACGCCTCCGGAGAGGTTGGTGTCATTGTGGATAGGCTGTCGTTGATGTTGTTGTTGCTGTTTTATTCTGCTATACACTGAAAGACTACCATGACACCTTCACAAAGCTGTTTTATTTTGTATAATTTTGATCTGTGCATGCACCAATATTTTTCATCAAGTAGACCCAATATAAGCCTCTTTTCAAGGTTTATATACAGCTTTTATTCCATGTGATGAGCTTTTTTTACATACTTTTGATGTATGTATGTTTTCTTTCAGTTGCAGTCCCTATTTTTACGTTTACATTTCTCTTCTGTTCTACAGTTCATTTAGTTACCAAATGAACCGAACTGACAGTTCAAAGCATTTACTTAAAAGGTGGCTGACAGTGGTTAGTGCAGCAGCTCTTATAAAAGTCTTTAATTGGATAATTACTAGTGATTAATATGTTTTAGCTGGTATCACATCAGGTCAGCTGACCAACTGAATGTACTGAAGGACCAGGTTTACTTTCACTTTACTTTACTTTGACACTTTTATCCAAAGCAACTCACAAGGTGTCTTGCTCAAGGACACACCTGATAAGGGGGATGGCTGAGGAGTCTGTACTGGGATTATATCCTGTCACCTTCTGCATCCCAGTCTGATTCGTATCCCATTTGACTACCAGGCCACCAGGTTTATCTATCAGTGGATTTTTTTCCTCCTTGATGGCACAGACATATTCGAAGATGACAATGTCGCCAATCTTTGGGCTCAAATTGTGAAAGAGTGGTACAAGGAGCAGGAGACATAATTTTCCCACTTGGATTGGTCACTACAGTCCAGACCTCATAAGGCATTTGCTAGAGTAAACTATACGCAGAGATATTAATGCAGGCCTATATTAATGAGGGAAATAAATGTGGTGAGATTGCATGTGCTCATCAAAACAGTGCCACTGCCAACATGTGCTGTAACCAAAGCAAAAGACAGCCCAAGAACCATCAGTGTGTGTGACTTTTTTTGGCCTGGTGGTGTATGTTGCTGGAGCCACAAATATCTTTGGTTCGACATCGGGAGAGCCTTCCTTGTTGTCCATATACCAATTGCATTAACAGGAGATTCCACCAAAATATGACAAACCAGAATCTGGGAATATTTTCTGATTAGACAAGACATGCTTTTTGAGTCAAATTTGAAAATAATCTAAATCTAATCACATACAAATCACATTGTTTTCAATTTGGCTTAAAATAGAACAAAAGAGAGAACTGTACCGAGTAAGGATGGAAAAACATATATCCTCCCTCTTGTGGTTATAGTTGTCATTACATAAGTAATAATGGCAAGATAACTGTGCAGAAAGACAAAGGCAGTTTTAGGTTTGGAAAAGTACCTATTTGTCTTTTACCTGTACAGAACATTTAAAACCTATTGAACTAGCAGCAATATACTGGACATCCCAGTATTATTTGATGAAATAATATTATACACTGAATGGATGTGAAGCTGTGGTTAAGGTTTTATCTTTTCTCTGCATTGCATCTGCATATCTACTCTGACTGAGTTGAGTAGGGTATCCGGAAGGCTTAAAACAAGGAGGGAACCAAAATAAAAAGTTACAACTGATCTTAGATGATTTGTTTGCACTGTGCGAGGGATGGGATTTCATGTGACCCATTAGAAACACATTTTTATCAATTTTAATTGGCTGCAGTTTTAAAGAAACGACATGTATTATGGTAATTATTCCCCGTTATAGTATTTCTCCACTTAGTCTTCCACAGCTCTCAGCCATATTAGCCTTTCCAAGCACTGCCTTAGTACTTGTGGCCGTAAGTGAAATGCATTAGTGACTGCATCAGTGCCTAATGAGAATGCAAAAACAATAATAATGTGCCCACAGTGCTCACAGCACAGCCCTTACATAGATGAGTGGCGCTGTATTCCACTGAATAAATTAGTCTTTGCAGAGTCATGAGAACACATATTTTATTTAGGCCCCTAATGTGTCTATCACGTTGGATTGCATAGGATTATGTTATGGCCCAGAATTGCTTGATATAAAGACCTTTACTTCTGGTGTGGAAAGTCCTGCTAATAGATTTAATATGAAATAATCACTTTCTCTTTCAGTAGATTTTGGAATAATATATGTTCTAATTTGATTAAAAGAATTTCTCTTTTTTTTCAGATTTTGGATCCCAGGACTGCTACGACATTCCTAGATCATTCCCCTCAGACAAAAGCTGTTCATTTGACTTCAATGAAAGCTTCAACAGCTACTTCGTAAGTGTTATTTCAAGGTTCACTGCCTGATGAGCTTACAATTAAGTTGAACCATACCATGCTTCTCTGATGGCGTCAGAGAAACTTTAATGATTTATTTTAGACACAAAACAAGTTAAGTAAATTAACTGCAAGAATCAGTTTTATACATTACTCTGCACTCCCTGGTATGGCAGCATTCCTATGTCTGATCTTTAAAATTAGGTGATGTTAAAAAAATGACTATCTGGGCTAGTGAAGCCTGTTATATTATGGACTTGTGTGTTCAATTATAATCAAAACAAATATCTTGTCGCTGTTACTTTTAGGATACTAACATTTGTGAATTTGCTCAATATTGCATACATTCTTGAAATGCACAACAAAAATCAGAGCAATAGAGGTTGACCGCCTTAGTGGTATTATGATAATGCAATATGTGCACGTTAACAATTACATAAGTTCACTTCACTCGATCTTTAGTTTAGATATAGTTTTATACCAGCTGTACTCTTTAATTTGTGAAAGTGTAAGTTTGGCTTGTCACCTGCAGAAAAACAAAGGAATTATGCCAGTGGGTAGCCAGTCCACAGAAGAAGTAGATCAGAACTACGTGCCCATGAGTGCCAACTCCCCTTCACATCATCACTCAGGCAGTTTGCCAGAGCCAGTGCACGAACCTAATTATGTGCCTATGACCCCAAGCACCATGGAGTTCTCCTCTCTGGGAAAGCAGGTCCCCCCTCCTGCCCACATGGGATTCCGCTCAAGTCCTAAGACCCCTCCTCGCAGGCCAATGCCCAGCGAATGCCAGCCCCCACCGGTGGATCGAAATCTCAAACCGGATCGGAAAGGTGAGGGGAAAAAATTGATGTGCATGCGTAGCTATGACTTATTCACATTTAAGCTGCACGGGTGGTGTGTGTTGATGTTATTGGTTGGTCTTCATTTGCTTCTGTCTGCTGAGTGTTCACTACTGCAATAACTGATCAAGCTTTGTCTCAAGCAGCTATTGTCACAGTGTTGGCTCATGGTCATAAAGCCATCTATATAAACTTTCTTCATTTTCAAACCTTCTGAAAGCACTGTCCTTCCTGATTCATGCTTTAGCTGCTATTATTAATACTAAAAAATGTTTTCTTTCATTTTGTCTCCTTTGGTTTGTCTGGTGTATGAAATACCTTCATCTTCCTCTGCACATGTCCTTGACCAGCTGTTTTCTTGTCATGATGAATTAGTTTGGAGACTGTTACATCTTCTATCCAACGCAGCTTATTGTCAAAAGCACTTTTGTTGTGAATTCGAGACCCCCACAGACCGTTTAGGAGGGGACCGGTCACTGTGCCATGGAGTGACCGAAGCCTAGAATGGTCACCTCCATCCCCTTTGTTCTCTTGATCTGAATGCCCTTCTTTGATAAAGGATCTAATGCCAAGGGAATTACAGTCTGGGCAGATTGATGGCCTGTATAATGGGCAGAGAAAAAGAGTTGAATGTCATGGAGACAGTTAATCATCGCATAGACCAACAAAAACCAGTGCTGTTATAGTCGCCCAGAAAAATAATAAATATTATAGAGTTTTACCATTCCCAATCGGAAATCCGCCAGTTTACACCAAAATGATAACCCAATATTTAGCAGTATTTTCTATGCGTCTTAAAAATGTCAGCCTTTGGGAGACAGTCAAGTGTATTTCATTATTTATACATTTTACTCTTGTTCAGTTGGATGTAGACTATAAGTCTGTGCTCCAGGTTTGTCAGAAAGTTATATCCGTAAAAAATATTCCTCCTTCTGTAGTTTTGTTGCTATCTTTTTTTTTTTTTTAACTATATGTCACATTATCTTTCTTACCCAAATTTCTACATTGCATTTCTTTTGCGTTTATTAGAACAGTAAAACTATTTTTTTCATTTCTTTGATACATCAGATCTGCCATTTTTATTATAATCTTAGTTTTATAAAGGACCTTGTACTTGTATTTTAATGGTGCCAGATCACTATTATTATTAATAAAGTGCAGATACAACTCTTAATCCCACTTCTCCCAGCATAAAATGTAATCTGCAGGTTTTTTAACCATTATCAGTATTTAGAAACATTAATATGGCATTGTAGTTATGTGTTTAAATTTATGTAAGCTGCAGTGTTAGCTTTACACATTTGACAAATCATTTGCTCCTTTTATCTTCCCTCACATATTATTCGTTCTCTTATATACCATGAGACATGTAACATTTCTCTGCACTCTGGTATAACTCAATTCACTGGAATTGAAGTTTTTGCTCTTGCCAGCACTGTTGTAAAAGTGTGTATAGTGTGTTAATGTAAGGAGCTACAGTATGTGCATCATCAGCAAGTTCCTCTGTTCTGTATATTTGTTTGTGTTCTTCTTAACATGACATGATTTCTCAGTGTGCTGTCAGTGATTATACACAACGTATCGTGCATGCACAGCTGTGATGTCAGGCTTTGTGTGGGAAGCCGTGGTGCATGGTGCATGTTGGGCAGTGTGGGTCTGCTGTTGTCATGACAATGATCCTCTTGATAACTGTGCTGCACAAAAAGGTGATTGGGTATACGTGAGGGTGCTTTGTTGTTTAGCAAAAACTCTCGTCTTTTTCTTTGCATGGCAGAGCAGTTGTTAAACAATTCATTATCAAAAATTTTATAATAAGCCAAGTCTTCTTTCACCAATCAGGTCAGAGTCCTAAAGTAATAAGAGCAAAAGCTGTCGGTTTAGAGCGAACTGATTCTCAAACCATAGATGAATTCCCAAGGGGACGACGCAAGGGTAGGTAATTCACACTGAACTGCCACTGTGTATCTGAACTGTCACTGTCCAGTCTTTGACCTTGACCTGACTCTGCCTAAAATCTACTTCACCTTGAACTTTTGCATATTGAATTAGCATTCTGTGTGTGCAAAACAAAATAATTTACTTTAGAGTTAGCTGTCTATCATGAGCACATCCATCCAGAGCTACTTAAACTAAGGTTTAAAAATATCAAATGAGTGTCAAAGCTCTTGCATGAATCCAGTCTTATTATTTTAAATCCCAGCAGGAGGTGGATGAGTGTGCATATTGTTCATGGTGGATTGCATTTTCACACTTTTGGGGCTTACTCGTTATACATGTATTAGAAAATAATCTTTTTTACCACCTACATTTTTTTTTTAATTTTTGCTGATTAAACTATATTTATGCATATATAGATGTCACTAACATTTCTTTTCCCAAACATTTCTTTTTGTGTTGTTTGCAGTTGAACATGCTTCCGACAGACACATTTATATGATTCAGATTCAGGGTTAATGTTGCGAAAACACACAAATAGCTCTGAACATACTAGATATCACTTTAGGAGAAAATTAAATATCTATTTTGTAAGAAAAATGCACAACCACTATGTGTTTTAATCTTTGATAGAAGACTTTTAATTGGCTTTTATAGTCACTATCAGTTAATAGAATAATAAGAATAGAGTTAAGATGTTTTTCAAAATAAAAGTAAAAAATAGTTAAGCATTACTTGTACATTCATTATGTAGTCACTTTTTGATGTGCATTAGAAATCAAAATATAAAATGTACTGCATCTACTATACATGTAGTTTGTAGTAATGAATGGTTATCATACGACTTTTCTGTTTATCATTTGTCAGCTTTATATATATGTACATTGAATATGAGTCTTAAGTAGTGACTGACTGGTGTATGTGCCTTTCTACAGGAAAACCTGCTCCACTGGAGATCAAACCCTTGCCGGAATGGGAGGAGCCCAGTACGCCTGTCCGATCACCTGTCACACGGTCATTTGCTCGGGAGTAAGTATCTAAACGTTCTGCAGTATTTCTCATAGTTCTACATTTAGCTAACAAAGGACATGTTCACACTACAGTTAGTTTGAAAACAGGACCCTTTTTATTAGCAAGAGTGGAGTGCCTTACAAAGTAATGTAACTTTTTAAACGGCACGAGATGACGAACAATAAATTACTCGATTTCATTTCCTCACGAATAAACCTGCTGATGTTGTTATGGAAACTGTGCGTTGTCTCACCTGCTCTTCATGCTACAGTCAGAAAATGCAGTTTTTCTATCTTTGTAGGAAAGCGCATATTTAGTGTGTACATGTCCTTTTGTAGTGGATCCAATTAATTAAAGAAGTAGGCACTAACACCTTGTGCATTACTGTAGTCACATTGTGGCCAAAGTAACACTGTTCATACAATGGGTCTGGGATCTGCCTCAGAGCTACGCTACACTGAGTGCACTTTGTTTCCTTTTGTGGAAAGAGGTCTGTTTCTGTGCTTATTGCTGCGGGGACTTTTGCAGTGGCTGTTATGTCTGTGTTATATTTTGTGCTCACCAGAGACTGTATTTGCCTGGAACTTGGTGTGTAAACACTGTGAATGCTGCCCAGTCTCTCTAGGTTTCCAATGCCAACGAGACCCCCATCAGTGCATAGTACGGCCTCCAGCACTGATTCCGAGGACTGTGATGACAATTATGTAGCCATGGTCTCTAATATGTCCACAGATGAACCAGTATGTAACACACAACTGTCCTCTGATATAATAAGTTGCATGACTACTTTTTTCTTTTACTTTTGAAATCTCAGATAATGCTACAGAAAAATGTGATAAATGTTTAATTTATTTTCAAATATGTGTTTGTTTAGTGGTTTGTTGAATCTATTTTGCCTCATTATGTGAACTCAGCAAAGGCAGTTCTTAACAACAGACGCGCCACAAAGATTTGGAGCAGAGTATTTGTTGCGTAATTGTACAGAAGGTATAAGAAATCCTATTTCCAGTCATTTCCCTTTTCTCTAAGCTATACAAATCAGTGGTTGCTGCAGATGGACTCCTCACCAACTCTTCTCTTCAGCTACCCTTTGTCCTGCTGCTCTATTTTCTTTATTTTGAGCTTTTGTTCTTTTGCTTTTCAGGTATTGTGCTCTTTAGAAATGCTTGTTTTTGCCAAATCAGTACCCTTACTGTTGTTCAAAAGATCCCTTTTGTTATTTGTGCATTGTGCAAAATGCTGCTGAAATGGGCTGTTCTGTGAAGAAAAGTATGTTATACTTAAACACTGATGGGATAACTCTGCCAATAGGGATGCTTTCCTTTACAGTTTGGGTATTAGATTCACAATTCTTCTTGCTGTAACCAGTTTGTTTACTTTTTTCAACATTTCCTTTGAAATTGTCTGACTACTGACTTCCTGTCCTGTCATTGCTCATGTTAATTTATTTCTCTCTAGTTTCTCATTTCTCTGGCTTCACCCAGCTTTACCTTTGCCCATTTCTTTTTTCTGCATTGCAGTCTTGACCATCTACTGTTCTCTTTTTTTCCCTTTGCAACTACTTCCATTCTTATTGTGTATAGAGAGGAGTCCTTCTACTGCACAGTCCCCATCACCCCTGTAAAGAGGGAGGTGGAGGAGCTTGACACCATAGAGGAGGTGAGCAGGGTTGCCAGGTTAGACATGCATGGCCTGCCCTGTCAGAACATCAGAGGTGACCAGTTTCAGGTGTAATAAGTTAGAGCAGAACTTCAGAAGGTACATAGAAAAAACGTTGGTGTGCTGTTATTAATAATCTACATTAGTCCCCAACACCAGCTATAAACTGTGGCTTGGACACGTAGGCAGTGTTAGTTGATTTTGGAAGTTGTGTGCCGCTACATAATAATTAGTATGACCTAGTTCTGTCACCATTATAGATCTAATAACTCCACCCCACTTGTAGTTAAAACTTAACAGTACCTCTAGGTACAACATATGTTTGTGTGTTGTCACAATACCAAAATGTTAACCTTTTCTACTAATTCTAAATAGAATGTCATATCTAATATAAATATATAATAAAGAAATATTCACTGTCACCATCAAAGTTGCTTTGCAAAGTTATTAGATTTTTGTTGGACAGCTTTGAAGCAACTGAAGTCCTGATGCATTTGTTGCCAATTCTTCTTGGCAGTATTTCTGGAGTGGTGTATCCCTTCTTCAGGGACTTGCCAGTCATCCGCCTCTCAGAAATGAGACCAGCTAGATAAAAAAGATTTTCACTAAATACACTTTTTTATTCTTAAAATAAAACAATGATCAAATTCAACAACTTTTACGATCCACTACTTGTTTCAGTGTTTGTATGGATTTTGAGTATGAAGTTTTTATGTAAATGATCCAACACAGAAACAATGGGTGGAGCTGGAAGTACACACTCTAAGGTGGTACCTAATGAAGAATATGCTTTGATAAAGTACCACAGTTTTGGAGTCTTGGAATAATCGAAAACAAATTTTGGTTATTGTGACAACATGTGTGCATTTGCATAAATGCTTGTTTCACTGTTATATTGCTACGGTTTTCCTCTTCTGTCCATAAACGCACTATATTCTGACTTATGTAGAACATGAAGCTTGGTGCGCCCATGGCTTCAGATGGTGGAAGTAGCCCCATGGTAAAACTGAAGGGAGACAAACAGGTGGAGTACCTGGATTTGGATCTTGACCCTGGGAAGTCTACCCCACCTAGGAAGGTAGGAGAGAATCTGCTTTAACTCAACCAGTGCCATGTGTAAACCATTAGAGAATGTTTGTATTTTTATTCTTTGGAGATTAAAGGTTTATGTATTTTCTGTCTTTTCATTGTTCAGATGAAAAGCAATGGAACTGGCATGGCGGCATCAGATGAGCGTGTCGATTATGTGGTTGTGGACCAACAACGAACACAGGCCCTTAAGAGCACCCGCGAGGCCTGGAGTGATGGTCGCCAATCCACAGAGACGGACACGCCTTCCAAAGGACCCAAATGACCATTTTCCCATCTGACATCCTTTCCTTCAAACCATAAACTGTTATGCCTTTCACACTAGAGTAGGCTCTAGTTTAGGCTTTGGAATAACTATTGTGTTCCACCTAAACAAGGTCTGTTTGGGACAGTGTAGCTCTATAGCTACTCAACTGTTTTTAGTTTACACTGCTATCAGGCCAAGGACAGCACTGTGTGTACGGTTGCCGAAGGGTTTATGGGCTAGGAATAAGCTGTATGCAGTATGAAACCAGGTGGAATGGCTGGACTTGTCTTTGTGGTTTGACTTAAGCAGCAACTCATGAACTTTGAACATTCACTGCCTTTTATATTGGAATAAGTTTGTGTTCTGTTCACCTTTTAGTGGCCTGTGGTATGATCCAGAGTTAACATTTCCTTAAATTATAATGCCGTTGATTATGTTGTTTTGGGATGTAAGTGTAGACACTTAATAACACGATAAAAAAAATGTCAAAGCAATGCTCTACTAGTGTGCATAGCTGGTTCAAGCTGTTCATTTTCAGATTGTCTTTTTCAGCAGAAAAGTTTCCATGGCCACGACATATGTATTCTACAGTTTTTTAACACTAAGGCATTAGGCACGTCTTAGGCAAACTTGAGTGCAGATGTTTGAGGTAACAGTGCTACAGAATTTTATAGTTTTAATACTTTTTTTCAATGTAAAGGCAGGTGAACTTGTTCATTTTACATGTAACCAAGTGCTCAATTTAAGCTTTGAATTCACTCAAGGTTTAATCCACTGAAAATGATTTGATTTCCATTCACTTTGTAAGTGGAGATGCTTCAATCTGTTATAATGGAAGTGCAAAGACTGTACAAAAGTGTTATGTATATAAAAAAGAAAAGTGTCCTTTATTTGTATGGAATATCCAGCATGTTTGACTTGAAGGTATGTGGATTCTGCAGGGTAGAATCCTGTACCTGTCTTAGGTGGTATTAGAATGAATGAATTACTGTGAGTTTTTAAAAGAACGTGACAAGTTTTCTATAAGTTATGCAATGGTTTTAAACTTCAGCATATTGAGAGAGAAAATCAGGTACTCTTCGTAAATGCATACTAATACAGCTATCCATTTCTAATTTATTTCTTGTTATTTCATCAGGTGGACATCATGTTCACTTTTTACTCAGTATTCTTGATTCATATGGAGAAATATTTGCTAAAGTCTGTTAAAATTCTGTTTTTTTTCCTAGCGCAGGTCAATTAGTTTCAGAGGTTCATTGATATTTCTCATTTTCCTCATAAGTTTAATTTATTTAAAATTGAACTGGCACAAGTGGTGAAAAGGTTTGTCTGCAAAGATTTGTGCTTTACTAACCTGTGATCTCTCACTCAGATTTCCCACAAAGCATGTGCTACCACAAGATAAAATTGATGCTGTACATAGTTTGCCATCAATTAGAATAACATGTATCATTTGAAAAATGTGCCTACTAAGCCATCTTCATTCAACTTCACTCTTTCCCTACTGCAGTCTCTTTGTGACATAGACTGCAAAGCTGATGATGCTTTATCTTTTTTAATGACTCTTAACAGAGAATGTAAATTTTAAAAGTGAACTAAATAAAATAAAACGTTACACATGCGTTGTCTGTCTTCATTTTGATTGCCATTTTTGATCTGGGAAATGAAAGGTAAAGTTAAAACAAAGGAAAATAATAGCAAATATATTCTGTTTACTTTTGTCTTGTATATTGTATTGTATTGTATGAAATGTTATTCATAGTTGAAGTTATTATTAGTTTTACTTTATTACGATTCACTTTATTTAGCCAAAGAGTGCTTCAAATTTTCAGGCACACATGCCTAAGTATCCTAAAGTACCCTAGCACACAGAGCTGCATAAAGCCCTATGGTGAAAACTGTCTCACTGGCTTTTTCTAATTTTCAACTAGATCCTGCAGTCTTCTTCAATAAATTGAGTTGCTCTTAGTAATGAACATAACATAAGTGATAGAATAAAACTTTTTTTAAGACCCAGCAACCAACTTTTTCCCCTAAACAACAGAATGAGGACCCGAATGAATCAAAGTCTGCCTACAAAGCACCGTTATAAAAAACACTCCTGTGTGCTTTCAGTTATTTTTTTTTAGACAATTAAGGGCAACTTTGGTCTTAAGCAATGGTAGAAGAAGACCCAATTAGATGTTGGTAGTGACAGCGAAAGAGGATTTGACTTCAAAGCCAAGTGCTTCACCGAATGATGAATTACCAAAGCCTCCCTTAACACAGTATTTACTACTGACAGCTATTGGTAAAACTAATGAAGTGCAGCCAAGGCGCAAATGCTACACAGTTGTCATACTGCAGATATTACTGAAGTTTGTTACATCCACTGGCAAGGAAAGGTTAAAAAACATCTATCTACACAGGTTATTTATTTATCAGAAGGGGGCCAAATACCTTTCCACCGCACTGTAAATAAATTAGCATGCAGTTAGTCAAGTTATCTGAAAGTTGAAGCTGGCCTCTACTGGACAACGATCCAAGTTAGTAGGGTATCTATACTGAAGTTTAAATTAAAAGATGTCAGTTGCAGAAGGGTGTTTCCACACATCTGTTAGTCATTTGATTTTGAAAAACAACTAAAATGCTTTCAAGCCACTTGAGCAACTCAATTCATTGAAAAAGACTGCAGGATCTAGTTGAAAATTAGTTTTAACCATGGCGCTTTATGCAGCTCTGTGTGCTAGGATACTTTAGGATACTTACCCAGAAAAAAAAACCTCTTATGAGCTCCCAAAAAGCCAAAACAGTCATTTAGTCTCTAGAAAGCCAAAGTAATGTTTATTGACCACTAGATGGAGCTGTTGTTTGAATAACTACATGGCTCTATGTTTGCTGTGTTGCCGTGTTTTTCAGCCCACACCCTCTACTGCCGTCACTTCTTGTGACCTCCTCCTGTCTGACACACTGCAGTGGTTTGTCAGCCTAAATTACACTTGGACTTCCCTACTATGAACTAAACAGGTCAAGGTGGGTCTGGAGGTCTTTGCCAACATGGGCCTTGATTTAATTGAGTTTGTTCTGAAGCTCTGTGCATCTGTGCAAGGGTTGAACCAATGTAAGTCTCAAAAAACACACAGATGTGCATGATTGTGCATTAATGCTAGATTCTAGTGTTTTATCATCAAAGTCATTCAAGTTAAGTGTGATATTCTATGTTCTATGTCTGTATTAAGGTTGTTTTCCTACTACTTGATAAGATACACAACTCACTTGTGGTATAGAA
Organism: Microctenopoma stevenorrisi; assembly: GCA_032270685.1. Taxonomy (NCBI): domain Eukaryota; kingdom Metazoa; phylum Chordata; class Actinopteri; order Anabantiformes; family Anabantidae; genus Microctenopoma; species Microctenopoma stevenorrisi. The sequence goes on from JAUMTR010000001.1 coordinate 6,983,427, forward strand.
TTCCCTCATCAGCTTGTTAATGATAGATTTATCAATCCAGTGGGGACCTTCGTTTTACTCAAATGTAGGGCTGACTGGCTTCACACTCACATGTAATCCCCTAAATCTGCAGCACCACAAGCTCACGTCTACTTTAATCTGTGTTTTGTTGTGTGTAACATTTAATAGCTATACAAATTACTTAGTTAAAAGCAGGTTAACATAAGGCAGTGGACAGGTTCTGACTTCTTCTCAAACTGTTGCATTCTCTGTGTTCATACGAGTAGCTGGTTGTGCAAGCTTGATGTGTGAGAACTAGATTACTGATAATGTCATCATCTTGGGTCATGCCAGGATATTTTCATCTTATACCTGACCATGGGGACATGAAGAACATCTCTCACCATCTGCCAACATGTTTTCAAGACTGCTGCAAACATATAACATAACCACGTATTTAAAAAATAAGCATATCATTATTTTATCATTAACCCTTTTTCACAACCAGTTTCTCCCTTTGAAAAAATCATGGCAGCAACACTGAAGCACGAAGAACCACATGACCAAGGTGGGGTTATGTCTGTATTTCCATGAAATATGCTGCATGAACTAGTAGCTATTTGGGTTTTTGTTTGTGCTTCATGTGCAGATGTGTTACACGTGGAGGCTCATAGAACATTCTGTGTTTTCAGCTAAAAGCTTCAGGCTCCTATGTTGTGAGAAAAGCATCTTTAATCACTATCTGTGATATGTGTGTCATACCGAGGCACTGTTTGACACTGCAATACAACTTGAGCCTGCTCTGTTTGTTTACATGTGTGGCAGTGTCTCTACATACACAGCCATAGCTGTATGATGCCTGTGCAGCCTGGGGAGCCTCTATGCAGCATTTTTGGCAGTGTGTGAGTAATAGGGCAGAGAGAGTAAGTTTCTGGCTTCTTAACTGGCCAAACAGAATAATTAAGAAACAAGCTGTGAGACTGTCTTAGGATTGCAGGGAGTCTGTGAGCTTCATTGGGCCTGGCTTTACTTCTTGGACTACTTTGTGGACTGAGCTCTCTGTAAGGAGGCTGGGGTGCTGTCATGTGGGGTCATTTACCAAGGTACCCATTTGTGGAGACAACATAGGTGTGTTTGGGCCTGAATGTGGGTGGCGTATGGCATTTTTCAACTAATTTGAAGCGCTGTAGAATTGATGCTCAAAATACTATAGGGATGAATATTTAAATGAGAAACTGCAGTAACTAGCCTGGATAATTAGCATAATTAGAATTGGTGAAAAGTACACACTGTGGACTAAAGTAAATCATGCATCAATGTCATATTAAGGAATTTAGTACTTAAAGTATTTAAAGTCAAACATGCTTGCCCTAGTTGGCAGTACATCTGATTCATGGGGTGGTGGGAGCTGGATGTGTCTAGTTATGCAACTATAGCAGAATCAATACCAGTATAGATAAGTATATATATTTAAATTAGTGCTGGGCGGCATCAACAAAATTCTGTATCACAAATAGTTTCATGGTATTCCACTGTATCTTTTCCCCATGCATGCGTTGGTGTTAATCCCACTGATTGAGAGAAGAGCGCCAGATCACAGATCCACAGAGATGGAACATGTCTGTACATGGTCCTTTTATTAAACTTAACGGTATTTATCTTATTTACCTGACAACATTTAATTTCTGCATCTACATGATCACGCGTTTACAATTGTCCTCTGCTCTCCGTAGCTCGCACAGGGGAATCCTCTGTGTCCTCCCCCATGTGTGCACACACAGGCGAGCATGCGTCATAAACGTAAACGTGCGTGTCATAAATTATGTCGCCTGTTTGTTGTTGTTGCCACCTCCGGTGACAATTTTGGCTCTTCAGCATTTGCAGTAAATAGTTGTTTGGTCCACGCTCAAAATTGTAAAACCAAAGTATCTCCAGACAACAGACATGGCTCATTTTTCAGCAAATGTCCTTCTGTGTCCTTCATCATCCTCTACAGCTTCTCTGTTAATTTTCACTGCTCAATACGTAATCCGTTACGTCCGTAACGTTTTCCCTCTGCGCTACCCTCCAAATGTAGTTTAGGCTATTCAAATGCTTCATAGAATGCTTATTAATTGTGAGGTGTGCTAAGTGAGCCATTATCCAGATAAGAAATTCTAACGTGTAAGTGGTGTGTGACATTTCAAAAATGATCTCCAACATATTATTATTGATTATTCTTAGTGTTAATTGGTCTGTCAGTTACTTACGGAGTTAATTGTTAGTCTGTAAAATGGTGAAAAATGGTCACGAGTTCTCTGTTCCTATGAATATAAGGCTCCAGTTTAAAATTATTTTTTGCTTTTGGTTTTGGTGGATGTTAAACAGTTGGCCAGTATTTTCTGTGTTTACTAAGCTTTTATTCTGCCAATATTTCTCAATGACTGTCCATTTCAGGTTACCTGTCTCTCTGAATGAACATCCTGAATGTTGGATTCACTTCTGATCAAATGCATCCCACTACAGTACTTCCTGGCAGCCTAGTACTGAGTCATCCATAGTTTTGTTTTTTGCATCTGTCACACTCTCTCATCTTCCAAATTTGGCAGCCGGTCTGTCATTCTCTTAACCCCTAAACCCACCCAGTCAACCTCTCATCTCGCCATCGTGCCATGTATCTGTCCATTTTTTCTGTCTCTCACTGCCTCTCCATCCTCTTCATTTCAAAACCTCTAATCATATTTAGGCTTAGCCAATGTTGGACTGAATCTAAAGTAACACGCTGCCTCTGCTCAGTGACTCCAGACACACTATTCATTTTTGTTTCGTTGAGACAAAATCAATTTCTTCCCCTTGTCCAACTCATAAGTCCGCTATACAGCAGTCTGAAAGTCTGTCCACTTGACATTTCCCTTCCCAAAGCACCATTGTAGCATTTATGGAGGTTGATAGAAGGCATGAAGCCTGTGTTTTGATAAAATGAAATAGAGTGCAATATAAAGTTCATTAATCATTGTGTGCATGATTGTGTTTTACTTTATACTGAAGGGGTTATTAAAGGGAAGATCTTCCATCACCGATATTGTGAATAATTATTGTTCAGTATATTAATACATAATTTAATTATGATTTCCAGTATATTTCTCCATCAAAGAAACCCTCATTGAGCAACAACCTGGACTAACTTGGCTGCCTGTGACCCGTCTTCAGCGTTACATTGTGAATCCCACTTCTTGGCAGTGGGCCAAGGAGAAGAAAGTGAGGGATTTCCAAACCTTCTCTCTACCCCCCTTGTTTTCTAACTCTCACCAAAGCTGGCTCTAATCAGATTTAAGGAATGGTTGAGGATTGACTCTTTGTGTGACTGCAGTGCCATCATGAGGAACTCTGAGCAGGACAGCCATTGCTGTATAGAAAACAGTGTTAGGTGTAAAGCGGGGTTAACACAGAACTGTAATTCAGCTTATGGTTTGTGTCATTTTCCACCTCACAGTTTGTTTGTTTTTTTGTCTTCATTGCACACGGGCACAGGTCCGTTACCTACAATGATCATTATATCGCCAAGATGTAACTGCACAGATCTGTTGCTCCAGAAACTAACTTTACAACGCATAACAAGGTCCTATTAATTTTTAATGGCTTAAGGAGGTAGCCCGAAGATAATACTAAATTTAGCTCTTCAGATAATGCACTATTATACTTGGACTAACATCAGTCACTCCATGCACTGTAGGGCTATATTGCCAAACAGTTCAGTGATTTATTAATGGAATTTTGCTATTAGTCAGCAGTGTACATAACCTGCTTCTTAGAGATGACTCTGAGATCTCGCCTCTAGAGGAGATGGTAACATTAGTGCAGTGTTAATTGCTTGGGAGAAGAGGCCCTCAGTTATGCATACTCCGATATCAATCTTTGATTATGCAGCTGTCTGATGATGGCATGATATTTTCTGTCTCCAGAGCTCTCGCTGTACGAGTCCCTTGACTCAAATATAGATTGGCCTTCGAGTCTGTTTTTGGATGTATGTGGGTATGATTCTGCCTCTGTCTTCACTTTTTGTTTTGTGGTATGTCAGCTGTTCATCTGTGCTGCTGGTTTTCTTACACAGCATCTTGGAGCTCACCAGTCTGACAGTGTCAGCAGGGTTTGTGTCATATTATTGTCAGGAAAAATCCAAGTCAGGAAATATGTTAAGTTGTTAAAAAGTCATGTCTGTAGGGCGTGTTGACTTTAGTAACCCAACAATGCAAAAGAAAAATACTTAAATACACCTAATTTTCCCCTTGTTAACATATTAAGATTTCTTTTTTGCACAATCACATTTTTTAGAAAGGTTATAAAATATTGACATTTTATATACCATTTACACAGATCACTGATAATCTGAATTACTGTTACTAAGCTGTGGGAGTGATAAACCATTTTGAATCTCTTCTCCCTTTTCTAACATGTCACCTACAATTGGATGATGCACTGCAAAGCTACATCTTATCACTGATGTACTATACTGTTAATCATTAGGTTTTTTATCATTATTTGGAAACAGCACTTTCCCCCTTTTAAAAAACATAACAGGGGCTTGCTGATGATGTACACGTGGTTTCCAAGTGTTTTCCATCCATCTATAATAGACCCTCAAAAGTTTACTGAGAGTCAGCCATTCCCTCACAGACTAGGCTGCTTGCAGTGAGAGCGACTCAGATAAGCTGTAGGGGACCATTGAGGCAGTGAGCAGGCTTTGATGTATAGTGATATCTTGACAGTGGCTGTCCTCTTACCCATTTGGTTTCTATTGTCGTGACTCTTCGATGTATGTTATCTGTGCACATTCTTCCTCCTGAGTGCCTTAGTTGATGTTGACACATAAGAGATAAATGCAGCAATAACTTAATTACTAGCTTTTCTCTGTTAAAAATCTAACTGTCTGTCACATTGCAGAGCTTCGTTTATTAAGTTTGTTGTCATTAATTTGCTTCTCAAGATTTTGATATCATTATCTGCTTTTTTGAACCGGTGACATATAAAAACATAGTTTAAAACAATTGACTCATATGTAATGGAAAAATGTCACTTCTTTTAAATAGCTCCCTGTAAGTCGCTTTGAATAAAAGCTTCTGCCAAGCAAAGTAAAGTACAGAATGATGAAAGTGAACACTTGGGGCTGATGGACTTTGTTGGATCTCTTGATGGAGTAGTAAGATTTTGATATCATTATTGCTGTTCCTAGAATATGGACTAAACAAAGTGAAGCAGCTTTTAGCCATTATGCCCCACAATTATGGAACAAACTACCTGAATATATAAAATCT
>JAUMTR010000001.1:7013337-7027881 GCA_032270685.1 Microctenopoma stevenorrisi
GACGTCGCCACCGCCCCTCCAGTTCCTCTTCCAAGGCGGGACTACGTCTTCTTCTCTCCGGACCCTCTTCCAAGCGGAGTCCACTTTCAGGACGTCGCCGCCGCCCCTCCAGTTCCTCTTCCAGGGCGGGACTGCATCTCCTCCTCTCTGGGCCCTCTTTCAAGCGGGGTCCACGTCAAGGAAGGTGTTGCCGCCCCTCTTCCAAGGCGGGACTGCATCTCCTCCTCTCCGGGCCCTCTTCCTAGCGGGGTCTGCGTCGAGGAAGGTGTCACCGCCCCTCTTCCAAGGCGTCGCCACATCGCCTCCTCTCGGGGCCCTCTTCCAAGCGGGTTCCACAACGAGGTTGTCGTCGCCGCTTCTCCAGTCCCTCTTCCAGACGTGGCCACGTCTTCTCCTCTCCGGGCCCTCTTCCAAGCGGGGTCCGATTTTATGACGTCGTGGCCGCCTCTCCAGTTTCCCCTCCAAGGCGTCACTGCATCGCCGCCTCTCCAGAACCTCTTCCAAGGCGGGGCCACGTCGAGGACGTCGCCGCCGCCTCTCCAGACCATCTCCCAAGGCGGGGCCACGTCGAGAACGTCGTCGCCGCCTCTCCAGACCATCTCCCAAGGCGGGGCCATGTCGAGAACATCGTCGCTCTTCTCCAGACCGACTTCTAAGTGGGGTCCTCGTCGAGGCTGTTGCCGGTGCCACCCCTCTAGTTCCTGCTCATCCGCCGGCCCTCGTCGAGGTCATCGCCGGTCCCACCTCGCCGGTTCCTGCTCATCCGCCGGCCCTCGTCGAGGTCGTCTCCAGCGCCACCTATCCTGTTCCTATTCATCCGCCGGCCCTCGTCGAGGTCGCCTTCGCCGCCTCTCCAGTTCCAGCTCAGCGGCCGCCCCTCGCCGAGGCCGTCGTCGCCGCCGCCTCTCCAGTTCCAGCTCAGCGGCCGCCCCTCGCCGAGGTCGTCGCCGCCGCCTCTCCAGTTCCAGCTCAGCGGCCGCCCCTCGCCGAGGTCTAGATTCTGTCACTGCGTCAGCACCCCAGTAATGTTTATTATCAAATTGGAAGAAGAAAGGAAGGAAAGGAAGTGAAGTGCCCCCACTTGTATAAACTCTACCATGTGGTTGAGGTTTAATGAAAATGTCTGTATGCGTATTCAGACCCACTGAGCAACAAATGTTCATTATCATAATAATAATTACTTTATTACTTAATAAATGCATTAACACAAAAAAACGCAATAATGCGACTCATGGTTACAAGATGTCGCTGTACGACACAAACCTGTCACAGTGAGACAACGATGTAATAACCATGACTTATTTGGTTTATTTGATTACCAATTTTTTAAACTTTTTTTTTCCAAAGTAATTGAAGTATTGAATATAATATAAAATTGTCAGGTGGTACACAAACTGGTGATTTCTCTAGACACATTTTTCCATTTTGTCTTAAAATGTTTTTCTTGTAACATTGTCAGCAATTGAGAATTTTTCACAGTGATGTAAGTTAGAATAGAAGTATTTGTTTTCCATTTGAAAAGGTACAATTAAGTACAACCCTGATGTAAATATCTGGGTCACAGTATAATAGGAAGACAGAAGAAAAAGCACACACAATCTTTATTTGTCTTACCTTTTTTTACAACTCCCACTGTCTTTTCCACGTCATTACAGATGCGTACTTTTACATGTTCCACTCGCAGTTCTTATGTTTGACTTTGCCAGCAATCATTAATTAATTTTGTCTCCTGGTAGTGCTCTAGGTCTACGGTCCACTGTCCTTATAGCCAGACTGGGCCCTACATAGATCCTTACCTGGTCCCAGTGTGGAGTCTGATTTCTAAGCCTACCTCAGGCACATACAGTAGAAACACGTTTCCAGGAAAGTATGAGAGGTTGTTGTCGTTGCTTCACGAAATTCCCGTCCCTGTCCTCACCTCGATGCTGGGCGCCCAATGGACTTTTACTCTCCTTTTCAACTCACTGGGTGGTCTGCAGCACTGACATGTCTAACTCAGTGGAAATGACTCTTCAAGGGCTGAGAAATCCCTTAGAGATGATGCCATTTCCTTTCATGATTTATCCTCCTGTCAGTGTTACAGTCAGGCTGTCAGAGAGCGAAGGGAATCTAAGGGCAGTGCTCCTCTTTAGAGGAGGAAGTTTGAGAGTTCTTGAGGTTTCAACCAAACCTGCACTGACCACCAAGACATAAAGGAAGGAGCACAATTAGCAATGTAAGGATAATTTCTTTTTGTGAGACTTTGTTCTTTGTGTATCTCAGGAAGACATCACCTTTCTTTTTTTCCCCTATTTGAAATTCTTGTTTTTTATTTAAATACTAAGGCTCTTACAATGTAATCCTTGTACAGTTCAGTGGGGCATCTGTGGCTCAGAAGGTAGAGCAGTCGACTGCCAATTGTGAGATTCCAGACTCCTCCTGTCATATGTCAAAGTGTCCTTGGGCAAGGCACTGAAGTCAAGTCAAGTGTGTGTGAAGCAGTTTAAAGTGCTAAAAGTAGTAGTAGTAGTAGTAGAAAGTAGAAAGTATAAAAGCACTATATGTGCAGACAAGTGCAGACCATTTACTATTTCAGCATATTGGTAAAAAATACATGTATAAAAATGTGATTCTAGTGAATGTAGAATCTAATTTATTACCACAATAGTGGGGTGTAATGTAATGACATTCAGTTAACTTTAAAAAGAGGAAAATTTTTGTTATTATTATTAATTATTTTATTATTATTATTATTGTTAAGGTGTAATGTGCAAGATCCAGCTTTTCCCTATTTCCAAAATGTGTCCTTTTGCAGTCTAAAACAAAAAGTCTAAATGTGAAAATTTTATATTTTTTTCTTTCTAGTTGGTCATTTCCCTCATTCGTACTTATATTATTTCTCAGGTGATGCTTTATTGTAAACATACGTACATCAGTCCTCATCCACAGAATTGTCACATCACTACCCGTCACATATTCATACCAAACCTGTTAAATGTCACTCTTTGTCTGTCCACTAAGCAGGCTCTTAATGGATCTGCTCCTTCTAACACACTACTGGTAGGTTACACTCCTGCACGCTTTCTCAGATCTGCGAAAGAAATGAGGCTAAAAATCCCGTCTTCACGAGGTCTCAGATCCCATTCGAGTTTTTTCTCCTTTGTGGTCCCTTTAAAAAACAATAAAAAAACTTACCTGTTTAAAAAGTACTTCAAGTGAGTCTATCACTCACACACACACACTCATATCATTATCTAGCACTAAACAATTTCTAAACATATTCTTTGTCTTGATAAGTTAGATCTTATCAGGGTTCTTTGTTGTAGTTCAGTTTTTACGGGAACCTAATGGTAATTGCTGGTGTCTTCCCCTTGTAAGTCGCTTTGGATAAAAGCGTCTGCCAAGTAAAGAAAAGTAATATCCAGCAGCTAATACACCTGTCACCCTATAAAACAATGCAACAGCATTAAATTGATGTAAAATGCTTCAGAAATATTCCTTGGAAAAATACACTGCAAATATTGTGATCACTGCAGCATTCTTGCACAAAAACAAGGTCCCTTAAGGAAAATCTAGGCAGGATTAGTGTTTTATTGCATCTAATTGTATTGACCATCTATTTGTGAGATGTGCATTGTGTAGTCCTAATGCACTATTTAAGTACAGAGGGGAGACTGTGGAAAAGTTAACCTACCTGTAAAATATTTTTTAAAACTGTTATGAAATAGAACCACTTCAACTGAGCAGAGAAGAGTTTGAACTTTGCTGGTATCAGAAACGGTTTATGCACCTTTGCACTGATAGAAAAAAATTTGTGTCCCTGGGTGTGCTCTACTTTTTCCACTTATATTAGTAAAATGTATGACAAAAACTAATATAATAATAATAAAAGAGTATTTACCTCAGTCAATATAGTATTATAGACAAAACCATTTATGTGTGCATTACTGTAGAGTAACATACAGCTCAACTGTAAGAATAAAACAATAACGCATATACCTTTTTTAAAAGACTGGTCCTGCTTCCAATTTTACTACTTACTGCAAAAGTGTTATTTTGGCTCGACTATAAACAGCCATGAGCAAAGTGGTAAAGGCTAACCTGAGAGGATGGGCGGGACTTTGTACTTTGTAGGTAGTAGTACTAATAGTACTAGTAGTAGTAATATTTGACCTGAATCCATATGATATTCTCTTACTTGTGTTTCTGTGCCAATACTGCAGTTTGTCAGCTATGTCTAAATGAGGCAGTTGGTGCCTTGCAAACAATCAGTGAAAAGATGTGGCCAGCAAAATGCCACAAAGAACTAGCAAGTCACTTCATGAAGGAAAAAAAAAATCAATGAACTATGTTACCACTGTGCCAAACGGCCATTATTCCTACTACACAATACAACAATTCCTTATTACCAATCAGTATTCATATCTTCCTCAAGTGCATAAACAATAATAGTTTTGTTGCTAATATATTTTTCCATCTGCGATGGATTGTAGTGTAATTTGAGCAGACACACAGACATTTTTTTTACAATATGCAGAAATACTAGTACAGTATTTAGCATGCTCTGCACATTTTATGTAGTTGTAAAAGATGTGTGGGTGGATTCCTAGTCCTGTCTACCCTCTCTGTAATTATCAATTAGACTTTATTTCCCAGGAGAACAATAACTCACTCCCACTGTGTGTGGTGAAAAGACCCTGATCCAGCTGCTGTGTGTGAACAAATCATTATCTCAGGACTGTTGCTGCAGTGTGACACTCACATTGAGAAAGGAAAAAAGCACCAATGTTATATATCCTGTTATACAAATGTGAAGTTTAAATTCTCAATATATGCAGTATACAATGTATGGTCAATTTCTTTCAATTCAATACATTTATATAGTTCCAAATCACTACAAAAGTAATCTCAAGGCACTTTAAAATGTGAGATTTAAGACATTACAAAATATGACAATGCAGCCACGTAAAAATATATAGAAACAAGCTTGAGCAAGCACTAGGTAAGCGTGTAATGGAAAAAAGAAGCCTTCAGCTGAACGTGGCTGGTTGGCCTCTGGTTGAGAAACATAGACAGCGACAAGAATGAAACGACACTCACCGGCAACTTTATTAGGTACACATTGCTAGTACTGGGTTAAACCCCCTTTTGCCTTCAGAAATTCCTAAATCCTTCATGGCATAGATTCATGTCTACGATATAGATACTTGTCCATATTGACACGATAGCGCAAAGCAGTTGCTGCAGATTTGTCGGCTGCACATCCATGATGCGAATCTAATGGTTCCACTACATTCCAATAGTGCTCTATTGGATTGAGATCTGGTGACTGGGGAGGCCATTTGAGTACAGTGAGTACCACTCTGCGATGATTCAAGCTATGATGTGGCGCATTATCTTGCTGAAAGTAGCCATCAGACAATTAGTATACCGTGGTCATAAAGCGATGGACCTGGTCAGCAACAATACTCCGGTAGGATGTGGCGTTGCAACGATCAATTAGTACTAAGGGGCCCAAAGTGTGCCAAGAAAATGTCCCCCATGCTATTACACCACCACCACCAGCCTAAACAGTTGATACAAGGCAGATGGCCTTGTGTATCATTTGTATCATCACTGTACTTGATAAGTTACTTTACTTGGCAGACGCTTTTATCCAAAGCGACTTACAAGGAGAGGACACCAGCAACTACTTTAGATGTACTTTTGACTTAGTAAAGACTACTTAGCATTACTATTTCGGTCTACTAAATAATTTACTCTGTTTAGTCCACATGACATACTTGACCTAGCATTTATATGTTACATTTACTTTAATAGCAAGCTGACTTACTTGACCATGTAAAACCATGCAAACCGATTGCACTTGAAAAAACTAGTAAGTGTCTTAAATATCTACACATAAATCAAAAGAGGTTCATGGGTGTCATGGCCGGCTCCTAAGCCATGACAAAGAACCCAACACAAGAGGGTAGACTTGCCACCACATGTGGTTTTATTGGATCACAACAAGTTTCAAAACAAATATTTGCAGAAAAAGCCGGGCAGTTCACGGGCATAGAGCCTCTTCCGTCTAAGCCCGGCAGACTGCAAGCCTGAACCAGTCGTGATGGAGTATGGACCCAAGTAAGGCAGAGAGCGAGAGGTCGAGGGCGACCGGTATTTCAACGTACGGTCACGCCCACCAGGCAATCCCACACCGGCAGTCAATCTCGGCAGGACCTGAAACAAAAAACAAACTCTCCAGTGTGGATACGCTGATGTTTTGTGAAGTTGCCTTTATGAACACGGCCTCACCTGCACGGGTCGTCACATATTGACTGTCAATTTGTATACAAATGTACATATAGCTACAGCCTCTCGAACAGATTGGCTGGAGAATCTAATTGTAGTCAACAATAAAAAAAAAAGAACTGAACAACTAAATCCACTGATGAAACGAGTGAGATTTGCCAAATGTCACCACTCGTACATTTGAATTCTAACTCAACAAGAGATTTTTTAGACTTTGCGGTTTCGGCAAAGTTTTGAGTTTGTTCTCTCCCAGGCCAAGCATTACTCTTTGAATGAAGCCAAATGTGTTTTTCATGGCTTTAGGGTAATCTAAATGCAAAGCATATGACAGTCCAAATTTGAGGGAAAGTGCCTCAGGTAGGCTCTGCAAATCATTCCGTACAATACCTCTCTCAACAATGATGGCAGTAGACACAGGGTGAAGGTGGAGCTGATCTTTACTGACAACAGTCAGCACCCCAACAGATACTTGTGCCCTGGACTCATCAGTATCACAATCCTGTGATGAAACCAAACAAAAACATTACATTTATCATTTTTTTGTCTTTCTGTTCAGTATTGCCATTTTGCCTCTTGCTATGAGTGATTTTCTGTTCCATACTGCTTTCTGTGTTAATTTACAATAAAGTTCCTTTGTTTGAACCCTCTCTTGTCTCTGGTTTGCATTTGGGTCCTCCATTCCGTACACGTAAATGACAACATTACCACATGGAAATCGTAAATTGTCACCCTGCTGGCATACACCAAACTGTCAGTTAGAAAGCAATCCATGCCAATGTTTGAAAGTCTAAGAGGCAAGTGTCACAGAAATGTTTTTTTATCAGTGCAGCAAACATGGTACTGAGTGGCCCTCATGGAACCTTGGATCAGGAAAAATTATGAATGGCAGTGAAAGAGAAAAATACAATATTCTGGTTCCGTTTGAGTCATGTCAGTGAATAAATGAATTAATTTAAAATGTCAATTTTAAGTCAACCTTGTGTAAAACTGTGGCAAAACTGTTAGCATTATTTTTTGCAAATATGTAAATAGGAAGTCTACACTTTGACATAATAGCATTTGGTCACTTCCTGCAACTTATAACACATCCTGCAGCTATATTGATTAAGTAGTATCTGTTGGAAGCTGCAGAAAGTAAGCAAACGCTATGACGTTTTTTAATGCAGCAATCAGCATTTGAAGTCAATTTAACGCAAAAATAAAGACAAAAGAAGACGTTCATAGACATACCCCTGAATCAATTTGTCTTGGTAAAAACAACTTACACCACAAAAAGTGAGCAGTTGAAATGTGCTTTAACTACTTGAAAACCATTTCAAATGTGGGGCTTTCAAGGTAACCTGGCTTCAAAATTGTTAAAAGTTTAAGCTCAACACAGATTTATGGTGGGAAGCCGCCCAAACTAACCTAAACCATGCCATGAACAGTACTCCGGCCTTCGCGCTGCTGCACTGGTGAACGGGAGAGACTGAACGGAGCATGCGCACTTCTTCTTAATGAATGCGCAGTGGGAGTGACGTTGGCTAATTACTGTTGCTAGTAAGCTTTACTCCAAATAAAGTAATATTCACTCTAAACAATAAGTATTTTGGCGTTTTTCCCAATTCAAGTAACTGCTAATTATAAGTGATAAGTGCATATTGTTGATAACTTAGTAAAGTTAACTCATTTATGTAAGTGAGGGTAGCTTTAGGATTTTACAGTCTGTCATGTTACGAAAACAGACCTTTTTATAAACCCATATGACCAAACCAAATGGGGTAAAAAAAAAAAACTTAGGCATGGTGAGATCTTTGAGAGGTCAGCTGTTGAGGTTGCTGTCTTGAAAACTGGAAAACTTTTTCCAAGGTCCGAGTGCTTGTGGTTTTTACAGTAGTCATACTGAAAAATTGATACATTTATCATGTATTTTAACATTAACATAACAAACATAACATCTTTGGAAGGAGCCCCTTTACAGTGGAATGTTTACCATGTAATGCTGTTGTTCCAGAAATGTTAAGGTTTATGCATGGTAAGGCACAATAATATTGTATAGTTCTAAATAGCAATTAGGCAATATAGTTGAGTTTGTCTGATACTCACTAATTAAAACGATACATGCTGAAAGCAAAGTTTTACTTCTTATTATGTAGATTTCTGGTCTAGACTGGTGGTCTGTATAATCCAAAAAATAATGAGGATTGATGTGTTTGAATGGCTATTGTTTATGGGTTTAGTTAAACCCATAAATATACAATTTAATTTAACAATACATTTAATATACAAAGGTCTATTAAATAAATAATACAGAATGATGTGCTTATTACACTACATCATTAAAATACACAACAGAAAAGCTACATTTTTTACACAAGTCTATTTTAGAGGCCTAAACATTGCTTCATTTTGGTGCATTTTCTTTTACTGATGGCTCATGTAAGCACACTTGTCACCTCTTTAAAGTCTTTTTGGGTCGATTTAAAAGATGGTCTCTGCACCAGCAGCCAGAGGTGTCACATAATTATTTCAGGCTTTTGTTGCATTAACTCCTATTTTGCTAGAATTCTTCTACAGTTTGTTAGTGGATGCAGTCAACCAGTTAACAGCAATGCATTTCACAAAAACATTAGGATACATGCTGTACACATACCAGTGTATTCAAATAATGCATTAAATTGTGCTAAAATTGTTTTTTTAATCAACAACATTGCAAAACCATAACACTTTACCACTACCTCTCTGAGCTGGTCAATTCTCAGTGACGAATAAACCCCCTGCTTCAACTTACTCTTACTCTTTGATCCATGTTAGGTACAGCTCATCAGCTACTCTGAAGCGGACATTTTAGAATTGATACAAATTGATAACAATAACAAACAACAAATTTGTTAAATCCAAATTGAACTAGGAACACTTGCATATCCCCTTCATTCATAATAAAATGATACAAAGGTGGATCAGTTGTGCAAAGTGACTGAAATGTATTTCAGAGTACAATAAAGGCAACACAGTAGAAAGCTGGATTTAATATGAGCCTAATGAGACAGGGCAACAGGGGCAATCAGGAGTGTTACCATATGTAAACTCCTCATAACTAATGTTCACAATTACAGTAGTAGCTAATTGGTGATAGGTGGACAGTTTGCTTATCAGACGATGGTGAGCAGAAAGTCTCTGGCTTTGGTGCATTGAGATATGTTTAGTCAGTAAACAGCCACCTAATTGGGAAAATAATTACCCAGCTTCTGTGGATTTGACTGTGTATGTGTGCGCTCATTTGTTCAGTACAAGGCTTCTAAGTAATTGAAACCAGCCATAGGTCAAAAGAAATGACTGCCCACCACACAGGCTTCTAAACAGATCTGTCAGGATTCACTGCTTGTGACAGTGGCCATTATGTGTTCTGCAGCGTAATTGATCCTTATGTAGATTGCCTGCAGTGAGAGCTTCTCACAAAGTGCAAGAACTGGAGGATTATTGACTAAATGTTGGGAAGACTTCAATGGAAATGCATGCTTTTGAGCAGAAGAGGGCTTCATTAAGGAAAACTTGATCTGTTATTAATCAGTTGTATGGCAAGGAAGGACTAGAATGCAGCTTTTGCTTTCCAAATGTCTTGTTCATGAGACAGTGAATGTTTGAACCTCTGCCCCATATGTAAGGAAATGCAGCACATGTAGATAAATGCTATTAAGTTTGTAATACAGGATATAATGTGACACAGGAGTGAGAGTGGCATTGACAATAACATATATTTAAATATATTCATTTATATTTTTAATCAGCAACTCCCAATTTAATATCAACTTTAGAAAGTCTCTCACCAGCTCATTCAGATCCTCCCTAAGCAGAACCACCGTGTATGGAAAAAATCCTTCAGACCAGACCAATGTCTGACTAGAAAACAGTTCTCATTAGAAACACATGACATAAACAGGCAGTATACTGGGAATGGGAGTCCAGACCCACAGAAAGTATGTGCAGAGCAAATACTTCTAATACTAATAATCTTTTGAAAATGCATGGAGAGTTGAAGCAGGTATCCTGCATCATCTCTAATGACACTTGGAATGCTCTATAATTAGACTAGTTGGAGAGCCTTGTCTGTGAATATTTGCTCTAAAAAATGTTTTTTTTGTATTGATAAAGGTAAATGTCTCACTCATATTTATTTTATTTTTGGCTTCTACAGAACTGTACAGTTTTATTTGTTTATTTTTTAAACATTGAATACCAATCTCCTAATTGTATGCCTTCTGCAAAACTGACTTTTAAAATGTTTTGAGGAAACATTAAATGTATACTGGGAACTGAATTGTCAGTGCAGAAACATGGTTCCTAGTCCCAGAGGAAAGGTTTTTAACAACACATACACTAGAATGACTAGCTGCAGCTGTCAGAGCAATCAGGCACCCAGCTGGACTATCATTTGCTGCCACCGAGGTTGTTTCAAAAGTAATAGGATTTCTTGCCCTGCAGAAACAGACTAGTCCTCCTGTGTGTTTGACCAAGTGCAGTGGAGAGGCATAAGGAAAGAAAGTCCACCACAATGTGGTGCTTTCTCTTGATTGAAAACAAAGTCATTGTTTCCCCTCAGGTGGAAACAGAGTTTTACTTCTAAAATCATTAGTTTTCTTTTCAGTTTCAACCAAAATTACCAGTTGCAATTCTGTTACATTGACAAGGAGGGTTACAAAGTCAAGATCAAGAGCATAGCTGCTGATGTAACTGTGTCGTCCTTTTTTAAAATCTATTTCATATGTGAAGAACTGCACAATTGTGGAACTTCGTAACATTGTTTCACCTTGAGCTTCACGTTAAGAAACATGCTTGTGATTGTAGTTATTATCCAATGCAACTTACAAGTGAAAAGGAAACAGAGCAACATGGGGTTAAGTGTGACATTATGCACACCTCATATATCTGGTTAATTTAGATCTTTACCTACTGTATTTTATTAACTGTGAAAAAATTTGTTTGTTTCCTGAAATTGTTGTATTCTGCTCTGGTTAATTACGGTTATGTGATTAGTCATTGTTTTTGTTTTGACTTTTGAACTTAATTTGACAGATCCTAATTTATCTCCTCATGGTCACTGTTGATGTGAATTACTAGGTGTTTTTTTGTTGTTATTGCTGTTTTAATGCTGTAAGATTAAATACGTCTAAAGTTAGAAATTGAACGAAGGACTGTACTTTTGCATTAGAGTCAAACTGCTTCTTCTGTTTAACAACAGCAGCCAGCTAGTAGCTGTAGATGCCCAGTAAGAGCACTCATTGGGGGTATTTTGATAGGTGTTGTAGAGGGCTTAATTTACCTGCTCAGGGAGTTTCTTGGGATTCAGTCTTGGAGTGAGAAAGGTGGGTAAGCCAAGCAGACCAGAGATGTCATATCTCTTGCTTTATGGATTGGAAATGTCCATCAAAAGCAGACCTATTTTAAATCAGATTGTAAGATTCACCACTGTGCTCATTGTGTAGCCTCTGCTTAGCTTGCCTGACTTTGCACACCTCAGTTAATGTGAAAATCTCTACCCATTCGTTGAACTGTGAATTCCATCAGCTCCCATCTGGCCTGCAATTCAAATTTCTAGAACCTGGTCTGGCAAATGCTTTTGTATGTATAGCATACACAATACTCTGTATCTGACATGCACTTTACCATAGTCTGCCTTATTGGAAGGTAATGTGAGTTATGCTGTGGTAATGTTAAGTGGTTGGATCACTGACATGTAAGTCATTAGCATTAATTGATAATGACAGTAATTGTTGGTTCCAGCTCCAGAATCTTTGTCAGATCTAATTTACGAAGAAGCTTGTCGTTGTCTGCTGCAATAGAAGCCAAATAGTGCTGACCATCGCCATATTTGTAGGTTAGATCTTCAATACGTTTGTGGTTTGTTTTAGTCACATTAATAAATTATTCAAGTGACTCATTGAGTTTGATGCCTTGATGCCATAATGGTGGACACACCCAACGGTTCCATGGTACTTGCTTTGGAGTCTTTGCCCACCTGCTCTTTAAAAACGCATACACGAAAAAGTGGAATTTAATGACCCTGAAATGTACATATTCTATAATGAAATTAGTCCTCCTCTCCATACACAGTAGTTCCTTTGGTACTGTGTCATTTTCCATTGTTTATGAACCTTATGGAACCTCCTACCTGATGTGTTTCATCGCTGTTATTTTAAACACAGGCTGCAGTAGAGCGAAGAACCTGCTGTTATGTAATTGAAAGACGATATGCACCTGTCTGCAGACAAATGTCAAAGACTGCTGACAAAATGGTGTTAAATTTGTTTTCTGTTTCTGGGTCTGACAGCCTTGTTTTGTGGCTTTCCCTTAATTTTATATTCTATAAGTTTATCTGATAGACTTTCTGATAGAATTTCTTTCTGACTCATTTTTGCTACACTTAATGCAGAATATCTCTCTGAGTGTGCGAGGACCATGTTGAATAGTTTTATGCCTCCATCTGTGAGAAAGGTTAACTGATTAGCTGTTCAACTTTATGAATCACTGCACAAAAAGAGAAACAGAAGTGATGAAAGCAAGCTTACCCTATAGTCAAAAGGGCAAACATGGAGGGGTCCTCTCATTTTTCATCTTCATCTCATCTAAGCTGATATATAAAATAGTACTTGTACATAGCCATTGGGTATAAATAACCAAAGCACTGAAAATGGTGGGCAAATACTACTTTGTTTATGATGCCTGCTCTCTAAAAGCCAACAAAGTCTGGCCCTGCATTGCATCATGTAACGCCATAACACACACCAGGCAAGGCAACAATTTATTGATTTTCTCAGTCATTGTTTGTGTAATATTTTCACTGTAAAGATGACTGACAAGTTGATATTAAACAATTAAAACCATCTGCTGTCTATTTATATGCTGTTCACATCTCTGTTCTGAGCTATTACACACAAAATAAGAGAAGCCTCTAAGCCATCATACAAAATATAAATACAACCATGCTTTATCTGCACACAGGACAAGATCTGAACATCAATGATTTTCCACATTAGATCAACAATATTGATCCATAAAGCAGAAAAACAAAACATTGTTTCTGTGACTCAGTAAAATCCAGAATACTTTTCTTGTATGTTGAGCTTCGTCTCATTCATTTAGGTTTCTGTTTTTATCTATAACATACAGAGAATAAGAGAATCTACAACATGATAAATGAATTAGATTCACAAATATTATCTTTCCATTCTATATTTGTCTATTCCATTCTATATTTGTCTTTTTCCAATATATAATTAACTCGCTAGAGTTTAGTTTGTAGCTTCCAGATGTATGCATAATTATTTCCCATGAGTTTATTAACCATCTTAACAATGCCAATATTAACATCTCCAGAGAGATGTTAATAATAAGACAGCCGTAACTTAATTGAATATTCATGATGATTGCCCCAGACAAAGATTCAGGATTGGTCAGAATGTAACATTTTGCTGTACTCATGTGCTGTGTCTGCACATTTAAAGTTTCACATGCCATAACTGGGAGAAGTAGTGAAAGTGCAGCAGCTATGACATTTCAATCTATACCTGAAATCATCAGTCCCAAATTGGCTACCAATTACTGGAAACTCCGTTGACTTGATGTTTTTATGCAACAGGGCTAAAAGCAGCAATACGAGAGCATATAGTTTTGTCCACAACCTTGACTGCATGTGGAATCGAAACATTTGTTCAATTAAAAAAATAAATGCCTGGTAGCTCAATGGGTTAAGCGTCAGACTGGGATGTTGGAGGTCGTAGGTTTCGAATCCCGTCTGACTCCTAATCCATCCCCTACCGGGTGTGTCCCTGAGCCAGACACATATGTGGACATCATATTTTGCTCTACATGGTTCTGATATCCACGTACGAGGACATTATACTTTCACTGTTTGTACTCTGTTACAGACAACATCTTCCAGCAACTGTTAGCAGCACTTTACAAGAGCCATTACTCAAAGGGACACAATTTTTGTTTCACATTTTGTTTTTGTACTCCGGACAAATGTTGAATTTTGCACATCCCAATCGGGGACTTCATAGTTTTTTGGGAAATTTTAAACAAATGTTATCATATGTGAACATACTTTTTCTCAGAAACTACATCAGGTAAAAAGATAATTCTTATTAATTCTTATAATTCTATTTTTACACTCATCAGGTCACAATGAGCCCAAATAGCAAAGAAAAATTAATTAAGTAACTAGACTTAGCAATTTCAGAAGAAATCGCGTGGGGGAGCATGATTGCCGCAAGACGCCTGTCGGCGTCTTTG
>JAUMTR010000001.1:7058569-7091419 GCA_032270685.1 Microctenopoma stevenorrisi
GTGTCTTCTTCTTGTAAGTCGCTTTGGATAAAAGCGTCTGCCAAGCAAAGTAAAGTAAAGTAAAGTAAAGTAAAGTATGAAAGCAACTGAATGGACAAAATTTTAGACACTAAGAGGCGACAACTGGGATGTCAGTAATGGTGCAGTAAAGTAGGATGTTGTAACCTGACATGACAACACATGATGAGAGAAATCAATAGCTTCATCTCTCAAAAGGGCAGGAGCATGAGAGTTGGTTCATTTTTAACATCAAGAGCATTCATGTGGATCTTGACAGACATGGATAGTTGCCCCATGAGCCTACATGACACCCCAGAATCGAGATGATGAACAAAAACATTGCATTTCATATTTATATACTTTGTTTAAGCTATCATAACTATATGTACAGTATAAAATGTACAACTGCAATATATCCTAGTCATTAGGGTGCACAAAAATTTGTATTCTTTTGTATTGGTTAATTGGGAATTTGAAAACAATAAATACAAATTTTATTTAATCAATTTAATGTATTATCAATGTACAGGTATGTACAATTTATTTTTATTTTAATTTGGAAGTGAAAATTTGAAAACATTTTCATTAAACAATTTCATTGTTTCTGATAATGATATAATAATTAGGCATAATAATAAACTAAATGTTTGTGTGTGTCGTGTCACTGAGTGTGCAGTGGCTTCTTTCTATTTTATACATTTCAAAATGATAAAATCAAAGAAAGGGCACCCAGCATGAGTAGCTGTCTAGAGGGAAGATACTCAGCTGGCTCTTTTCTGTAACCACCAATAAAGAATGCAGTAACTGTTAAGATTCTACAAAACAAACTGCAAATTTACTTGCACACATGTAAATAATTACATATATATTTCTACGCACAGTTTAGGAGATTGACCTAAGTGTTCTCAGTAATTATCTGCGCTGCTTATTTTGGCCACTGTGTGTCTTTGTACCATGAGTGTAGGTCTCCCCGCTGTGAAGGTGTGTATCACAAATTGCAAAGAGCTTTAAGAGCTATTGAAATGGGTACATGTGAGCATCTATTCTCCAGGCTTTAGGGCCGAATAGCTAAAAAGGGCATGTTTATTTTCTCACCCACAATGTGCTTGTACTATTCTCCATCTTTAGTACAATGTCTATTGATTTTTTTTTCCAGCCCCACCTATCACTCAGACTTTAATAAGACAACACATGTCTCCTTTAAAAGAATCGTATTACAATTTAAATGGATCACTCTACAGACCTGTTGGCTTTCTAGAGTGTTGTGTATGCGCGTGCATGCTTTTGTCTTTGTGTGTGTGTATGCCACCACATTTTCATTAAAACAGAAGAGGACAACATTCATCTTGATGGTTTTAGGGAGTAAAGGAGGTGGAAAACAAAGAGAATGTAGTGATACTGGGATGCAGAGAGAGAGAGAAAGAGAGGGTAAAAGAGTTGTAGAAAGTAAAGAACCAACCTCCTTGAGGAGCGTAGTTTCTTTTATCTTCTATCCTATTGTTTCTTCAGGGACCAATTTATCTTCATTTAGGTTTTTGGCACCAACTCCAACCCTGACCAGTCGCCTCAAGAAAGCACATGAACTTAACATGGCTCTTGAGCTCAAACGGCTGATAAACCAGAACAGGATGATAATGTGAGCTAAAATTCTGGCACTCCAAAGATATCTTGAAATTAAACCACAACAAAAGAAAGTTGTGATCAGTTGTGAACATAAAACTTTATTTGGCATTATATTGAATTTATACTGTTACAGAAAACACAATCTTTCACAACCCACATAAATAATTTTATGTTGCAGGGGTCCAGAGTCTTATCCAGGGACACTTTGACACATAGCCAGAGATTGGGGTGATTTTTCCAGTGCGTTTAATACTATGTCGAACACTTCTCTTTATAATGGAATAGAAGGAAGATCGCTTCTTGCTACTACGTTGTTGCTTTTACCACTTTTTAACAGATTAGAAGCCACTGTTTATCACCTTTATTTGTGTGTTTATCATTTAGAAGTTTGAGGCTTCTGGCTTCACTGTGCTTTTATTGAGCTTTAGCTCAGGTCACAACACACTCTATTCAGCAGGGTATAAATTAGCATCGATTTTAGATATGGTCTCACTATAGCATTATGGCATTGGTAGCCAAATAACTAACAATAACCTTCACAGTATGAGTGGGTGGAGAGGCGGTGAGGGCAAGGAATAAAGACACAGGAGGAGAGCTGCAATATTCTGCCTGTGTACCTCTTCATTACGCATAATTGATGATGGAGAAAATCTTTTCATTGCCTCATTGTCAAGTATGTGCCGCCAATTGTAGACTCTAATGCAAATACATTTAGTCTGAAATGCAAAAGAAACATGTGGAATCTTTGCACACTCTTCTTAACCTGTTGATTTGGACCATGCCAAATAATTACTTTACACAATATTGGGAATTATATCCTGACTTCTTCCCCTTTGACCTCCCCTCTTGTGTACCATAAGTGATTTTCAGATTCAGGCACTGCATGCTGCTGGCTTCACCGTATGGCACTCAGCAGTCAGATGCTTGCTAATTGTTTTGTTGTTAGAAGGGGGGGGGGCGGTGGAAGGGAAATTGGAGGCTAGAGAAGGCGAGGGAGATTAATTTCAAAAATCAGAGGGACCCCTGCTGACACATCTGGATGCAGCAGTGGCTGCGCAATGAGAAGAGAAAAGAGGGAGGGTGGTGAGCAGAGTTGTGTCTTTCTGGCTGCACTGTACAGCCTGGTCTGTGAGCCCTACTGACAGCCCAAGATTGATGGATGGAGCTGTGTATCGCACATAACATCAGTTCTGTCTTTCTCTTTGATTCGTCTCACTCCCTCATCACACCTCCCTTCCCCTCTCTCTCCTGCTCTCCCTCTCGCTCTCTCTCTCTCTCTTTCTCCCTCCCTGCTGCCAGTGTTTCAGGTCCCTTGCTGGTCTCTCTCTTCTGTATTAGTTTCCAAAAGGCATCCTTGATGCTGCCAGGGAGCGCGCTGTGAAGCAGCTAGAAAGCAGGCTTGCGGATTGCTATCTTTGTGACAGCTTTTCTGCTTCAGCTGCGTGCGAGCCGGGGAACTGGACTGGACTGTGGTGTTTCGTGGAGGAGGTGGGAGAGGAGGTGGACGCAAAGGGGGGAGAACTGAGGGGCAAGCTGGACAGATGGAGGACGGCACCCAACACCTGGGACACTGCATGGTTGACATGAAGGAACTGAGCGCCAACCCTGAAGGACTGACTGCTGTTGGTGAGCTGACTGCACTGTGTTGTTCCTTAATGTGTCTCCTCTTCCTCTCTTCTCAGTCCTTCCTGGTGCGGTTTAACTCTCGCTGCACACTGTTGGAAATGATTCAGTGCTCTGTGTAGCATGTCATTTTTTCTATAAATGCGTGTTCTAGTAATGTCTAGTTGTTGCATATTTTCCCTGTATTTTAGTTTGCGGTGTTTTTTTTTCCTCTCTCTCTTTCACACACAGAAGAGTTTGTGTGTGCTGGAGAAAAAGAAAGAGTGAGGAAAAATAGGTGGTAGTCCCTGAAAGAGAGATTTATATGATCAATAATCAAGTAATTGACTTTAATGTTTTATTGTTTATTGACCTGTTTAGTTGCAATAATTAAATAAGAACAAGTTTCACAAATATGTGTTATGTTTGTGTATTAAGGTCAAATTCAGATCAGATTTTTTTTCTGAATCTGGTTATTTGTGTTGGACTTGTGTGGTGTAGATTGGGTTTGGAGTTATGGCTCTGCATCGCAAAGTTTGAAAACATTGATGGTTTCAAGCCTGTTTGTGCATGTGTGGATGTGTGCCAGTGTGTTCATGCATGTTTGTGTCTCATTTCCAATGTGCATGTGTGTGCACGCACCTTGTCTCTTTACTGCGGTGATATTCCACACAGCCGGGAATGTGTTCTCACTAATGAGCAGTGGCACAAGAAAACTAGATGTGTCAGTGCCCAATACAAGACGAGAATGCAAAAGTGATGAGCGCTGACAAGAAAACCTGCTCTCTAACTTCAGTACCTTTGTTTACCAAAAGGAGACACACCGCATGCAGTGCTGCTAAGCATTTGCATTGGCTTGCAAGCTCAACACCATCATCCTCCCCGTGGGGATAAGTAAATGGAGCCGTACAAAGGCAAATGCTAGCACAATTCATGATGCCTTGTCTCCTTTGCCTCAAACCACACAGATACATGTTAAACCGGATTTAATCCACCATTACACACAGTACACACATAAAGAAATAAGAAATGAAACATGTACACACCAGTACATAAACACACACAGTCTCTGTTATGCCCTGATGGCAAACCCTCGATATGTGCTACTATTAAACGACACAGTCACAGCTTAGAGGTGACATCTGACAGGTGTGGGAGTGTAACAGTAATGACAAACACTGTACATCTGTTTTGTTTTCCCCAAGCATCCTGTGAGACAAAAGGAAGTGGAAACCACATAATTACTATGTTTCGCATGAAAGACAGGTTGACAACCCCGCATTATCAGTACCAAGGTGAAATAGTTAATCTCCTGCTCCTTGACAGGAGAGGAAAGTGGGACCAAACTGCTTACTATTCAGTAGGTGGGACTGACATGGCATTTTACAAACTCTCTGCCACAAGAGGTGAAATGATTGTTATTTTAACTATCTGTACCAGAATTTGCACATGTGTGTCTTAAATTTTGTTGGGAGGAATAATGTCTGAATTTGCCATTCATGTGTTGTCATTGTTGCTGCAAAACATCCTCAGCACTCCCATACAACTTACATTTTTTTATTAAACCCTGGCAACAGAACCCTCTGTTGTCTCAGTCTCCCAGGGCAGCAATGTGACGATAGCTCACTCTCCCATTCAATACACTTGTCCTAATGGGATGTCTGTTTGCGCAAACATCAATGGAGTTAGAGGTATGTTAGTCTGGCTGATGACTGGAACATCACAAAAGATGTCCAGGTGTTGTTGAGGCCATTTAAAACTGCAAGGAAAAGAAGGAGCAAGGAGAGTGAGATTGGGAAGAAGGAGAAGAAAGGAAAAATGGCAATTAGCATGCCAATGATGGTGGTTGGATAGGTAGTTGGTGTTTGTGGTTGGGATGGATGGGTTTATTTAGAGATGGACAGGTTTCTCACGGTGAGCCAGGCACGTAGGTGAATTATTATCATCTTGAAATGCCAATCCAAATAGTATTCAAAACATCAATATGATTTCTTTTCAAGCACCGGCCCTTACATGTAATATTTATTCATGAAGGGGATAGGGAGGAGTGATTGGGAATGTGCACATATATACACATTGTGAGAGGGTTTGTCAGAGCTCACTTGATCTGATGGGGACTGGAGCAGCCACACTCGGTATTTTGAAGCGGGGGGCTTTGGAATAGGCAGCATGCATCCCATGTGAAATCTGTGTGAGCACTCCCCCACATTCCTTGCCTCCAATCCTTCTTTCAGAGTATTTTCTATCAGCAAGTTAGTGGTTATCACACTGTACGGTGGGCGAGAAAGCAGGGCAGTGAGAGGAGAAGAGGGTTAAATGATCATCTGCAAGACAGTTTAGGACCATCTACATTAATTAACTTTGTCATTTCAGAGAAATCACCTAGTCAACTCACATCCTAATAAATTACCCTCTCCTCCGCCTTCAGCGTGCCTTTTTCCCCACTGATACCACCCACAGACAGGGGAGTGATAGATTGTAGGTACAGTGGGGCTGCGCTGTTATTTCTAGAGCCAGATGAAACTGCAGTACAGCAGTTGGGCACACCTCATTTGCTGCTGAGCCCCTCCGGGAGTCACATCTGCATGTGCTGCCTGTCGGCTTGCTGAGCTTATTACCATATTCATAATGTCAGTGGATATCGATTATAAATACCACACCTGTGCCACTTTTCTTCACATACATTGGGGCTAAGCTTTAAGTGTTAAAGGAGTTGTGATTGAGATGGACAGTGCAGGTGGTCGACCTCTCCCCCATGTAATGGGTAATTATTGTAATTAGACTTATTTATTTTTGTCAACCTGATTCTCACCTAGGGGTTAATGACATTCAGTGTGTTTGGTGTCCAAAGACAAGAACGGTGTCACGGTGTGTCTAACAGGTGTTCTGACCTGCGAATGCATAATTTGTCCATAATTTTAATAACTGGATACCGAGTAACTGTGAACACGTGAACAACAGTTTCCAGGCCCACAGTATACGGGAACATTGTTAAATGTCAGGTAGTGTTGCCTGTCCTATAATCAAAGCATCTGGCATGAACCTACTTGACACCTACAAGCTATGCTATGAAATGTAGACACCTTTTAACTTCAGCCCTTCTCCTCCTTCACCATCAAGCATATCTCGTTGTCACGCAGGTAAGCCTCATGATCTGAATTCCCAACCCATATCAGACCTAGACTTGGCTTTACCTCTTATCTTTATTCAATTATTTCTGCAATGACAGACCTTTTCATTGCCTCCTAACAGTCATGATAAGTAGTTATAGCACAGATGGAGTCCTCGTAAGTAACTGGGCCGTTCAAGTGACAGTCCCTCATGATAACATGGCACCAGAGACATGACCCAGCAGCTGGCACTGTCTTTGTTGCCACCACACACACTAAACATGTTATATGGGCTTATTAAGGTTTCATCAGCACTCGCAAGGAAGCCATAGTGACAGCACGAGACATGTTGTCCTCACTCCCTGAGGATCTGAATGATGAGAGTCATTTGAAAACCAGAAAGTTTATTTACGTACGTAATTGGCCTATTTGTGCAGCCCTGTTTGCCCGCATACTTGAGCTGCTTGACTGAATAGACGCTCACTAGGTTTGTACACATAACACATATTGCGCTAAGTTTGCATAAGCTTGTTTTTTCAAATGTACTCGATCCTGACAAGTACACCAGCTGAGATACCTGCAAACTTGATGAAACAATTGCATATTAAGATTGTGTTTTCAAATTTGTCAACATATTTGCTGAATTTCGCACATGCACTGAAAGTCGCATTATTTTATCAAGTTGCTGTGTACTGGGTTTTCTTGGCCTTGGTAGACAAGTGACTCTCAAGAGGGCTCTGGCTAATGCTAATGATTTCCATAATTTACTGTATTTGTTATTCATTAGCAATCTCTGTGCTGTACCATTGTTCCCTTTGTATAATTCAAATTAACATTCCATGAGAAAAAAAAATATGCAGCTTGAACATAATTTATAACATGTCTGTACTTTTGGACAGTTCAAACATTCATATAAGAGATGGAAACAAAAGCACATGAAGACGTGCTTTGTGATGAAAGTCTTTTCACTTGACAAGAAAATGTCTCGACTGAAGTAATTATAAAACACAGACAAATCATTTTCAGTCTTGGTGAAGGATCC
Source organism: Microctenopoma stevenorrisi (assembly GCA_032270685.1). Classification (NCBI taxonomy): domain Eukaryota; kingdom Metazoa; phylum Chordata; class Actinopteri; order Anabantiformes; family Anabantidae; genus Microctenopoma; species Microctenopoma stevenorrisi. Next base: position 7,065,947 of record JAUMTR010000001.1, read on the forward strand.
TCATTATATTAAATGACTATTACCTAAAGTCATGTCGTGCCTATACATCAGTAAGCATCGAGTTTCCATGGCCCATTAGTGGAGTTGATGAGCCTTAGAGAGGCCAATTGTGTCCAGCCAAGGAAGAGGAAAACACTGTCTCGTGGTTTTAAGGGCCTCCCTGTGTGTTGCGCCATCATGCAGGTGTTTCATCTGTTTGGTGCTTGAATGGTTGTGTGTGGGATGAGGACAGTGATAAATGAGAGATAGCGTTGGTGACAGATAATACAAGCAGTCAGTCCTTTACTCATCATTATGGCATAAACCCTTAAGGACAGTGGGTACCCAGAAACTCTTGTTCTGACACTTACAAAGATCACAGTGTGTTTGCATAATCTAAAATGAACAGTTACACTAATCACTGTGGCAGTTTTGGGAGCCTGTCATGCTCCAAGCATGAGAAAATTATTTTATTTAACACACTTGGGGCAAAATATCTTTTTTTTCCCTGATTAAAACAGATTCTGTTCTCACAGTGAAAATAGATCAGATTTCACCCTTTAGTCTACTTTATATTCTCAGTCTATAGGCTATGTGATTAGCCCTTTTGTTTAACCTAGAAGAACATCTCTTTAGTGCTCCACCAAGTCACTGTTTGATCAAATTTTAAGAACAATTAGTGTAGACAATAAAGAAAGGGTAAATATCACTTAAGAAAGGGTAACTATTTCCTGCATTTGCAGTTCTAGAGCTCTTAAACTTCAAACAATAAACTATTGTCGTGTTAAATCTGACTTGGTTTCAGGGCCAAAATATTTAGGTTCTAGATGATTGAGTGCTATTTTTCCCTTTTTCATTGTTCAAATGTTCCCTTTTCCCGCGCTTTATCTCATGCTCCCTCTTCTTTAGTATCTCAATCATATGTTTCTTTCTTTCTCTTTCTCATAGGTGTTGTTCTAAAGCCCAAGCTGCCTCAGGTCGAATTCGGTCTCGGTAAGTTCTTCGTTTTCTCATGAAAGGGTCATTTTACTTCACAGGAAAATACCATCTCACCCTCCGCTGACATCTTTCCCAGCACATTAGGAAAAAGACATATGGCCTTGCTTGAATGCTTGCACAAATGTTGAAACCCTTTTCACAACACAACCAAACTTTATAGCCTTTCAGCCCTCTGGGCTAAAATAAATCCAGATATAATCCTTGTTAAACAAACACAAACATTCAGTCACCTGCCAGGTACAGTTACTCTAATGCAGAAGTCAGTCACAATTAGTGGCATATTTGCAGACATCCCTAATCTTTTCTCAGTTCTGACACATACACCCACCTCAAGTGTGGTTAGAAGGCAGAAGAGGAACAAGGCACAGAGAAAACAGACTGGTGAGGGGGTCCCTTTTGAACTTTTGTTGAGAGGGCCTCATTCATTTTTTATGTAACTAAGATGTTGGAATTCTATTTCGGAACAATTCACTGTGGCTCAGGTCAAGTTTATAATGCAAAATCCAAACTGAAATATTATCCTTGTGGTCTTTGCCAGCCAAGATTGACATCATCAAAGACTCCCGTTTGGCCTCTTTGTTTCAGTTTTTTTGGAAAGTAACAAAGAATTCTAGTATTCAGTTTTGGTTGATGACTGTATAAAGACACACATGTAGCTACAATTTCCGTTACAGATATTGATATTTTTAACATTTATATATCTTGGTAACTTTGTAAAGAGCTACCACATTTAGGTGACTGACATGTTTTAAAGGATGGGGTTATAGAAGGCAGGTTTTTCAAATAAACACTGCTATTTTCAGTACATAAGGAGAAACTCAGTGTGGTTCAAATATGAATAATAAAGGAACAAAATTACTACTGACAAACTGCTCAGTCACTACAGACAGGAAAGGATTTGATTCTGAGTCTGAAAGCCCACGCAGCCTATTAGCTATTCACAAAACCACAACTGCGATTCGATACTAATTATTAAAAGGTTATAAAAAAAGACAGAAGTGAGAGTCGGAGCAAATCTTAAGCTTTTTTCTACAGCAAGGAGCATAAATACCAAAGATGATCTGACCAGACATTCAGCTCGTATAACCAGAGACGTCTGGGGGGCTTTGGAGCTTTTAAGCATAGCCTATATTGTAAAGCAAAGCCATACAGTACTTCAAGAGAATCTAAAATTTAATTCAGTCAGTGCAGTGATTTGAGAGGAAGCAAAACGTTTTTCCTCTTGTAGTCCTTATTAAAACATTGGCTGCACTTTTCTGAATGTGCTGCAGCTGCCCCACATTCTACAGAGGTGAAAACTGTATACTGATTATAATGAGCAGTTGTTGATTTTTAATTGTGTGCAGATGTCCCTGTGTGTGCGTTTACCAGTGTGTGTGGTTTGTGTACAGGAGGGGTGAGCAACCTGTGCAATTAACTTTGAAGCTAATTAACATTTAATTATATCACTATAGGAAATAAGGCTGGGGGGGGGCTGGGGGCTGCGGGTCTAGATTGAGCTTTCAACACGACCACGATGAAAGTGGAGCTAGGGGATGTGACTGTTTAGCAGAATCGCATGTTTATTGGGGTATTTAAATATTAAGTGATAGAAATAATTTTGGTTAGGTGATCGATCTCTTCATGTTCCCTGAAGCAAGGTGGTGCAATATTAAATCAACCAGGTCTATCCCTTAAAAACAAAGAAAACAATTAAAACTAACTGTAAAATCACTCAGTGTGTGTGTGTTGCCGTTAATTCTCAGCTCTGCAGCCCAGTGGACGTGCTACGGGTGAGCAGCTGCTACTACTACTGCTATTCCAGCTAGCTGCTAGCATTTGCTTTCCAAGGCTAGCGCTCAGTGTGCTATTACAATGGTGAACCTTAATATTCCAATTACCAGACAACGCACATTTAAGTTCACCTCTGCAATTCTTTTCAAAGCTACAGTCCCTCCCAGAGGGATCCAACTTATTAGCCATATATTCTGGCTTTATTTGTTTGCTTTAAATGAACACTAAAATGTTGTTGTACTTTTCAGGGCCCGCCACGCGGCAGGGATGGTCTGTCCTGTGATTGGGTATGACTGGACATGACCGACTAATCAGATTCAAGGGTCAAAACAGTGTCATAATTGTGTGTTGGTGTTGTACACTTTGTAGAAAGTGAAGCATCTGTACGAACAGAAATCTCTTTCATTCACGCACAAGTGGTTTTACAAGGAGTAAACATCTTTTGTATGGGCACAAATCGATTTTTACAAATGCACAAACATGTTCATTACAATTCAAGTACAAATCTTCTCTAGAGACAGACAAACGTTGTTTTACACACAAATGTGTGTAAAACCGAAATCATTGTGACTTTGATTTGATCCCATACATATGTGCCTTATGCATTTATAGAAATTAACACACAGACGAGAACTTCACAGCTTAGTATTTAAAATTTCAACATCTCATCTAATTGTCTCCTATTTTAAGTGGTTTCTTTTTTGTAGCTCTTTTATTAGAGTGTCGATGGCCATGACATGTAGACTGTGGTGTTGTCTGTGCTGTGAATACCTATTGTAAAAGCAAAAGCTGGCTTTGTATTTGTGCAAAGTTTAGCAGTTGCCTTTTCTTTCTCTTCCAAGTAATGCTAGTTTTTTTTTACAGCAATGACAGAGATGGTTTAAAAACAACTTTTCCCTCCCCAACATATTTTTATATAATATAACATATAACACTCTTCAACAAAGGTTAGGCTGCAGTGTTCCATGACAGTAGGTTGTCATTTTCTCAAACAAAACAGAAATCACATGTTTTGATACATATCCAGAAGCAGTAGGTGCATATCTGCTTGATAATACAGAATTCATTTCAAACAATCTGATGCTACAATCAAAGATGAAATGGCAAATTATAGGCATTATATCAAGTTCAAGTACTGTTTTAGTATCAAGTGCTTCTCAGTATCTAAACCTAAATCTTTCTTGAATGTATGTGAGTAATGAGCAGCAATCTGCAGCAGGTGAAAAACATATTTATCTCACCATGACAGCCCCCATTTCCCCTCTGTTTTCCCCAGACCCAGCAAACAGGTGTACAAAATGGTGGCACATGCAAATAATGTTGTCAAATTAATTGAAGCGTTGAAATAATTATCATGACGAATAAGCGCCTTCTGGAGATGAGCATATATTTGTCTCCTGTGGCAGCTCCCAGGGCTCCCCTCTCGATTAAATGGAATTTAGATTCATTGTGGGGTCACAGAGGCCCACGGCATTAAAACTCATTTCCAGAAATTCATCTTGAAAGAGCTCAGCATATTCCAATCACACAAAATAAATACAGCGTAGTAATTGAGGCCTCCAAGGATGGGCAAACATTATTACTCCAATTGCTCAGTTGTTATGGTAATTTAGGAATCTTTCTCCGTATACTTTGCTAATTGAGTCGCTTGACTAAAATTGCAAGTCACGTCATTGTTGAATTAATTTTCACCTAAGCTAAGGCAGTTAATTTACTAATAAATGACCGAAAAATCTACAAATATAATGTTCTGCAAGCCACTCTGAATTTGATCACTGTTTTTTTTCCTTGCTCTTCAGCGCATTACTTGAATGTGTCTCACTTTAATGGGCCTTGGTTCTCTCTTTCGCCTTCCATATCACTCTTTCATTATCTCCGATCTCACTCAGGCTTCCTTCCTTGAACTCTAACTGTCTCTCTAAGGGACTCTCTTGTCCTTTCCCTCTGTCCCCATCTCTATTTCCCTTTCCTGCCACCCCCTCCCAGCATCATTATGGCTCTGACCTTACAAGGTCAGTCAAAGTGTCATATTCCTGTGAGAGAGACAGCCTGGTGGTGCACGGTCAGACACCCAGTCCCATTTCAAGCAGTGGTTAAGCATGCGGCAGAGTAGGGAAGATCTCTCTAGCCAGTCAAATCCATGTCCCCTGAGGTGACTGATGGGTAGGTCAGCGTTATTTGCAGTGTCTCATTTTAAGGCTTGTGCGTGTGCTGCACAGCAAAAACGAACATCGTGCTATAATCATGTCAAGACAGACAAGAAAAATAAGTAAAATGAGAGAAAACCTGAAAGAAAATAATATGAGGCTCTGTGGCAGCCTTTGTGGCCTGTGTGTGTTGTTACATACGGCTAATACACTATGTTGCCTTAAGCAGAGCTCTGAACTTGACCTGTTAGAGCGAAGACTGTAAGCGCAGTCTTCTCATCCAACATCGGTGCCTGAAATGCTGTCCTAGAGGATGGTCAAATATTCCCATAAACACATGTCTACACATGTTGACAGATGAGATGAAGCCATTAAACTTCATCAGTGTGTAAATGCAAGTACAATACTTTTGGCAATATAGCGTATTATTACAGGACCTATGTGGTGCTCACCAGTCATCACCACTAGTGCATGAATATCATTGCATTTCAACATATTTTTGAATTATTTTTAAACTGGATTCTGCCTGCACAGAGACTCATGCTTCAGCTGTCCTCTTGCGCAACCTCCTTATATGTGGCACCTAGTTCTTGAGAAGGGAACGTGGAATCAGAATAGGGCCCAAGAGTTAGAACTTTCTCGGCCCCTTTCGTTGTTCAGGTTCGACAGACACTTAAACATCAGATAAGTTCCCATTTCTGGGGGTCACAGTCTCTGATTAATTAACACAACAATCTACAAGCTGCCCTTTTGAGCAGTTACACTCTGATTTCTCACAAGTGCTGACAAAAATCTAACTGGGCAGTTGATTAGATTAATGTTCTACACATTGTGACGAAATGCAATTTGGCGTCTTGATTGAGAGTGAAACCATATACTGTGTACATTAATCCTCTTGCGTCACCTTTGCTGGTTTAGTGGGAAATGTATTAAGATACAGATCAGTGACAATGTTATTATTTCTTAGATTAGAGCAGTTTTTCTACTACAAAGTTCAGTTTTATTGCATTGTAGATTAGGCATCTAAGATAAATTCTGTTCTGTTTATGAAACTGTGGTAAAGTAAAGGAAAAGTGCCAAAATATTTCATTTAGTGCCAGAGTTTAAAAAATAGTTAAATTCACTAACAAGATTAGCGTTCCTTTGGTTATACTATGTAGCTAAACAGCATCTGTACTTTGTGTTTCTGGGTTTGCTTTGTGTTGTGTGCATGTGCTGAAGTCCATTTAGATTAGGTTATTTCCCGCGAGATTCACTCTATGCTCCCCTGCTGTGGCAGTGCCCTTTCTCTCTGACTTTTAACCAAAGGTAAGAGAAAGCTCAAGAATCCGAAGAAAAGTAATGTCTTGGATAAAACACTTTTTAATTTAATATCAAAACAAATGTTTCAATTTGAATAACCTAGTGAGTTGCATGATGAGAAATACCCCAGAGAATTGGAGGAATTGGCAAATGTGATTTAGTCTGATGCAATCAAAGATCTATTTTAATGTAAAAGAATAAAGCCTTATTAGTACCTATCATGCAGTCTTATCAGGCTGCATATTTAGTTTAGATCTTGACCTAAATGTAGATACTACAAGCACTTTAAAATGCTTTATGACTTTAAATGTCCCTCATATTGTTCAAAATAAATTCATTCATAATATAAGTTATTAGTTAAGCAGAATTAGATGATTCAAGTTGCAGTCTTCTGCTATATTCCTGATTTGCATTACTGTGTGGAACTTAAAAAAAGAAACACTAGTAATTTGGGGCTGAAAATATAACCTGGCCACATATTCTTTTAAAGAGGGGCATGATGTCAATCTGTCTATTTAGTGCATTCATTAAAAACTTTCATGACTAGTCCAGGTTAAGTCCTTACTATTCGCGCTTAGTACAGTTATAAATGTCACCTTAGTCCCTACAAACAATAGCTGCACTTGTGGTTCAGCACCCCTGTATGTGGTAAAGTTTTCTTTTAAAATAGGTGCTGCCTGTGAAGAATAATACACAGTAGTCATTATGTTTTGTGAATGACAATTCAAGCTGTCACTTTAATTGAACCCTTTTGAACATTTTGCTCTATCAGCCGACCTTCAGGCTCATATTTCTCTGCTGTATTTGATCAAGAGTGTTCAGATTCATATAAAATAGGATGAAAAGGAATAGGAAAATCATAGATTACAAAAAAAGCTTTGAATTTTGTATGCTGAAAACGTCCTTTTTTGTTCATGCTGTTTTGCACACAAGTGTGACAAATGCTCATTAAATACCATATTTGTTTGTGTTGCTGTTCTTTAAAAACACAAGAACAGTCACCTTGATAGTGCAGTCAACATCCCAGTGTTTCTGGAAAATGTCGTGCCTTCTTGTACTATAAGAGCAAACTGCAGTGGCTACGTGCATATCTGTTAAAGTGAATTAAAGTGAACTTTGCTTATACTAACGTGCAAGATGTGTCCATTATTTTTTTTTTTTCTGCAGTTGACTGTTGGAGAAGGGGAGTTTTATTCTGAATGTCTTTTTCTGAACACATCAGATAAAGTACATCTAAATCGAAGGAAAAAAAAGGTCTACATGTATAGTATGTAAGAGCAGTCCTGTTACTGAACAATTTCTTTCACTACCTTTATTCTTGCTCTTTACTCCATTTAAAAACCTCCCACACAAACGCCTTTCATCTCCACTTGCTGTTCAGTTACTTAAACATTAAAATGAAGCGTCAAGAGATGAAACTGCACACAAAGAAGCAATCTTCTGCACTTGCTGTTTTTTAATGGAATTTCACTCACTGAGTGATGTTATCCAGGCTTTTTTGCAGAGTAATGTGTGAAACTGACCAGGCATTGCAAGCAGATCAATTGCTGTTTACATGCCAGAATTGTGCATGGTGGATAAAATGCAACTATTGGACGCAATCCAAGGAGGTTGCTGAACACAAATTTGTCATTACTTTATTTATGTGTATAGAACTGTTCATTAAATATATCAAATTTGATGCACGCTATGTAATTTACTGTGTATCAGTATGTTTTATTAGCTTTATAAGTGAAGTGAATACCAGTGAACTCTTATTCAATGTTTTGAAAATCTGTAACCACAGAAATACATTTTTGTTCCTTGCCTAAGGCTGCACATGTAGCTGTTTGATTTATCTCTCCAGATCTTTACTACATACTGTATAAATATCTGACATTTACGAAAAGATAACACGGGCGTCTTAGTTTCATCTGCTTAGCTACGGTTAGACCAGTGAGTGTTACGTTGTTCCTAACGAAGATTCATCAGGGTTCATGTAAATGAATTGTGGGAAATATACTCTCCCTCTCACTGTAAACAGCTTAAGCTGAGTGACATACTGCTTTTCTGTTGGAAATTATAGCACTAATGAAACTGATATTTCACTACTGGAGGGGGGAGATGGGGGATTCTACCTGCCTAAGTACCATTTTAATAAAATGCCGAGGCAACAATTTTTATATCTGCGAGTAGGTATAAATATTAAAACTTTAATTGATTTCAGTTGAGGCCTCAGAGAAATCGTTTTCCTTTGTGTTAATGTAGCTCTTTAGTGCTCTATCATGTGACTTCCGATCTGACAGGATATATTTATAAACCTTTTACCTTAGGAGTTTTCTGCTGTTTGTTTACAGTGTTTGGTTTTTTACCTACAACATTGACCATATGTGTGTCTGTCATAATCTAGATTTGAATTCTAATCTCCTCTCTCATCCCGTTTCCTCGTCTGCATCTCCTCTCCCCCTCTCTCCTCCTGTACAGCCTGCAATGATCTGGTGGCCTCATGTAGAGACAGAAAGCCCAATGCTTTGGTCCAGGTGTCTGTAATAGATCCCCACAAGCAACATCTAGTCTCTCACGCCTGCACAGAGATAGTGGAGGTAAGGCAACAACCCGAATCCTCTCTCTGACCTTTAATGTTTCACTATATCTCTGGGTGACTGTGTCTTGGTTGATGTTCTCTCAATATCTGTCTGCCCTCCTTTTTCTGCAACCCTTCTCCCCATCTGACTCACAGGCCTTTGAGGGTTAACTTCTTGTTTTCTTTAAAGCTCAAGGCATAAGTGAGAATGCGAAGTGTTTGTGGGTTTAAATGTGAAGGAGTTTCTTATAGCGAGAGTGTTTTGTGTTCTTTGACCTCTTTAAATGCTGATTTTATTACCCTCAGTGTGCTTTTTGGGCGACAACAGCTGCCCCTTGTCTCACTGTGGAACTCCCACTTACACACATACATACATGAGCTTTTTTCTCCCCCTTCCACACATGAGGGCAAAGTCCACGCATAAAGTGGAGACACTTTTATTTTCCTGATAATTCAGAAAAGCTAATTTAGCAAAGCCAGCCCTTTCAGAGATTGCATTTCAACATTTTCCCTCAGTACTGTCAATGGAACAGTGGACTGTGTGTGTGTGTGTGTGTGTGGAAACACAGGATGTGGTAGGATACTGTACGCTGACTAAGGCAGCTCTGCACACACTCTGTGTGCCGCTAGAGTTTTGATTTCATGGCTGCAATGTTCAGGATATGGAGCAGAATCTGAAGATATGGATTGCTTTGGACTTCACAAAAACAGGGTATGTGCACATTCTGTGTGACTTTACGAGTCGATTTTTAAAGAGAGGGTTGCAACCTTCAAAGATATTTTAAAGATACTCTGAGGAGTTTGTCATTTAGTCATTTTATAAGTCTAGATGTCCTGAAAGGGAACATCGCTACTATTACCAAATGTCCAAATATTTTTAGCACTTTACACAGAAATTAGATCAATTACATATAATTTTGACTCGGATTAATGGCAACATTGAAAATGTAATGTGACTTTGACATTGTCTTTTAAATGCAGTCTTTGTGTGTTGTTAAAAGTAAAAGAGGTTCCTTGTGAGGGTAGTGAGAACCGGTAGGGTTTTCCATTCAAAAGACGCTGTCCAACACGCTTAGCAACAGAAGTTTATGAACTTGTGCAGCCGAAAGAGAACCTGTGTGTGTCTGTGTAGCTTTCTGTAGCTTGGCGTGCCACTGTGTGTGTAGTACGCAGGTGAAGGCAGCCCAACTGCCACTTGTGTTTTTACCATTTGTCACATTCCCAGGATGCCATCTCTCAACAGCTGCCGCCTGCTCTGCTGGACACTGATTGGAGACTGGCTGCCTGAGAGCTTAAGCATTAGTCTTACTAATGTGATAGGCATATTATCTGGAATTCATAGTATATTATATAAGGCTTTATTATAAAACATAAATGATGAAACAGTCAGCTGCTACATTGCCCTGCTAATCACCAGACAGTTGGAAAGAACCAGATGGCCTTTAATCGTGTTGGATCTTGTATTTATCACTCTTTAGTTGAGTTGAAAAGTTTAGATCAATTTCACAAAATGTAGAATATGTCAAACTAAATTAACGCTGTTGTTGCTTTTCAGGTGTGAAACTGGCAATTAAGTTATTTAGTCTTACTTAGACATTAGACATGAGAAGTGTTGCTTTACTTTTTGCATATTTGCCACACTCAAATGATTTTGCCTTTTTATTTTCGCAAATATAAAGACTTTAATCTGGAAATCTGGAAAATACAAACACTTTTTCAAATCACTGTAATAAAAACGAAAGCAACGTTTGACAAGCTAAAACACAAATCAGAGTCGGTTGTTTTGGCATCCTAAACCATTTGGGTAATGTTCCATAACAAAACATTCACACAATGGCTAATAACTGATCATTTCAATTTCAAATGGCTTATCAGTTCTTTAGAAGAAGGTTAAAAGTTTATCTTTTCTTTTTCAATTTATTATTTGGTTGCCTTTGTCTGTAAAGAAATATTTAGGAGGGCAAAAAACATAAATAGCTTTTTTGTTTTTGGATTAATACAAATCTTTTATATTTCCTGTTAGAAAAACAAACATTAAAACACAAAACATTTCGTTTGAATATTTTACCAATTATTATCAAAAATATCATATTTTCGACGTCCAGATGTATGACTTTAGTCTCAAACTTGGGTTTGCTGCTTATCATCCCTGCATGGCATACACCCCAACTCCTCTTTGCGACTTGCGTTTCTGTTAATATATGTAACGCTTCATTAATACATAAAATATGGCCTCTCCCAACATGTTTATTACATTAATACACATTTCAGGCATCAGGGTTGGAAAATTCTAAGTCCTTTGCCAATGTGCATGCCTTCTCAGTGTTTTTAAAATGACACAAGAGACAAGAAATTGGGATGGAAAGAGCTGCATTTCCTGCCAAACCCTAATATGTATGTGTAGGAAAATCCCATTGCTTAAACATGGGTACTGGGTCCAGGAGTCGAGGTACTTGAGGGGATTTGACGTCACACAAAGACAGGGGATAAAACGGCCTTTGATGTCATGCTCGTCAAGCTAACAACCCTCGGCCTGGATCAAGTCCAAAAAGTCTAGTCTGTATGTGTAATTATGAGCGGTCAAGGGAAGAAGAAAAACCTCCAGTGTGAGGAAACTCAAACCTCCCCTGCCCCCATCACCCCCAACCCGATCACACACAAGCACAGGCTCACACCCTGTAATGGCCTAAATTGGCTATTCCATGGAGGTTTCTAACCCAAACGGACAAAAAGACAAGAGAGGGGCAGCTGTCTCCCACAGCATATGTTGGCCACTTGTATAACAGGCTGGCTTCCTTCTGAATAAATGGAGACAGGCTTACCACTTTAGCTCATCTCAGCCCATCAGAAGCGCTAAGAAGATTCAGCCACAGCTGAGGCTGCCAAGCATGCTGGTGAGTCTGAATGAGGCCTATTCAGTGTGCCAGTGAGGGAGGTGTAAGGGGTAATGTCTGTGTGTACCTGCACATTCTTGAGCGTAATAAGTCTGCCTGTCTTTTTGTCTGTGTACTGTACTGTTTTCTATCAAACGCTGCACAACGATTACAGGAGAGCACTGGTTGCGCTCGGTCTGTAACTGCTGTGCCAATTTGGACTTTGTTTAGTTTTAGGTTTTAGAAGCTGGTTTACACAAATCACACAGCTTCATTGCTGGACGGAAAAATGGCACTGGGCATCATCATGTCTAAAGAGGCTCAAACAAGAATGGACTTAGCAAACAAAGTGGCAAAACTGTCTGTTTCATTTCGTGATTTTTGTCAGTATGAAAGTGTAATGCCATGGTGTTTATCATGATATTTATCTATATATAACATCTTTCAAGTCAATCTAGATGTTTTTTATGTTGATTTAACTGAAGGGTGTGACTATATATTCATTCGTATACTGTGTCCCTACACGGTCCCGAAGGGTTGCATTCTAGTAACGCCCATTAGATCAAAGCAGAGGAAGAGGAAGGCCCCAATGTAAACAGAGTGCTTTGAATTGGTACGATAACAAATGGCCAAACAGTCCTCAAAACCTCCCAAGAAAGATATTCAGCTGCTGGTACAATAAATTTCACTAGAATGTATTAAAGATTTTGGACACTAACAGTTCACATATTTAACACATTGAAGTCAGTTCATCTACTGTGTTTGGTGCAGATTTACCTGTTAAAAAAGACAGAGCTTGAGAAAAAGTTCCAGATTAAATCACCAGGTGTGAGACTAGAATCAAATTTTTGGAAAAACTGAAATTGACTCAGAGAATCAGTTTACCTATGCCATGCTAGTTTCCACTGGATCAGTCTGACTTGCCTCGTCGCTGGAGCTATGAATTCTGTTTTTATGAGTTTGTTTTCATGTCAAATTGGGTTTTATTTTTAGTATATACTTTTGCAGAAATTAAAGAAAAATCAAAAAGGGTTACAAACGTTCAACTTCCACTATTGAATATAACATTGTCAGAAAATATCGAGTGGTTTGAACTAATGTACCAGATACTTACTTGGTATACAAACATAGAAGTTAAAGGTAATGAGACATTGTAAGTTAAGTTATGTTAGCTAATGTCATCATCCCTCTGGTATGTTTGAAAATGCAATATATTAAACCGGTAGCTACCGGTAGCAGGTAGCTACAGCAGCCGGTGTACCTACCTGGTTTAATCTCATTGCCACACTACCACTGTGCCAGTTTACCTGTCAACATTGGTTGCTCCTAGACTTCAGTCTCAGTTTGGAGACTGTAGTTATGCCAGAGCTGCAGGTAGGCCCACCAGGGAGAGCTCTATCTTCTTTTTTGTGCCCAGGAGAAGCAGCAGGTGGAGGCAAGTGGGAAGAAATGCCATGTGGGGGGGGGGGTTGGACAGACTGAGCCCAGCTGTTGGCTCCTTTACCCATTCAAGACCCCCCCACACCTTTTCTCCCTTCGGCTTTCTGCTTTTTTATGAACATGTGTATTCCAGTACCAATGTGCATGAGGGTGCACACGTGCAAACACAAACACACACAGAGTATCACACGCTTTTCTCTGTCCCTCTTTTTGACAGGCAAACAAAGACCCGCTGTTTCTGACGGGGGTGACCTTCCCTTCAGAATATCCTGCTAGCCCAGAGACACTAGTCAAGCTAACTGTTTATGATGCAAAGGACAAGAGCCAGGAATCAGTGAGTAAATAGCAGAATTCTTTCTGTGTACTTTGTTTTGCATGTTTAAAATGCAGTGTGAACGGGGCAATAATCAGAATGTCGTCGAAGCCACTTCTGACTGCATTCATCTTTCAAGTGTTGGAGGTGCAGCTCTGAGCTTTAAAGTTCACAGTGGATGAACATAAAGAGCTGTGAGAAGTGTGCTGCAGAATCTCATTATGTTTACACGTATTCCTCAGAGTCAGATGTGCAAAGACTTTTGCTGTAATACAGCAGCAGACAGAAAATTATGGCACTATCTTAGAAATCATTAATTCGAGTCAGTCTCTGACCAAGAATGTCGAGTTTTGAAGGAAAAGGGTGTGTAGCCTCCGATGAGCATCTGAGCGTGAAAGCCCGTCCTTTGGCAATGATCCCATGGGAAAACCAGCTGGGACATCAGTTGGAATGGAAGAGAGACATAGAAGCGGGAGCCAGACACAGAATTCTGAATTGGCCGGGCCGTCTGTTCCAGACATTTTAAACTGACTTTATAAGTGGCCCTTCAGTTTGGGTATGTGTATTATTTTAATCAAGAACCCCGTTCAACCCTGAGTGCCAACACCTTAAGTTGGCATAACGTACTATGAAGCATTCATGAGCTTTATGATGAGCCACGACTCCATTAGAGCAGTGGTTAGTATTAGTATCACATAATACGGCCTCTGACTTTGTGCCAGCATAAAGCAACAGTAGTGCAAACACAAATGAAAGGTCATTTTTGTTTAGCATAACTCACGTCTTTGGTGCATTCAGAGTATGACTAAGACTACAGCATTTACCAGATCTACTTGCTATCCGCCGCTTGTTTTGGTCTAGAACCGTGTGTTGATTTTCCACCTGCTGTGACAGTCACCAACAGTCATGCCCTCAAAAGACTCTGAAACCTTTTCATTTGTTCTGTATTCTACAGAACAAAGTCGGGGAAAAGGGTATGAATGCATGAATGATGTATGAATCATTGTTTTCAATCAATTGGTTGACAAATTGTTTGACAGTCAATTGTAAATCCATTGGATTTGAATGATTGTTTTTATAAGAGGACACCGTTTTTAAAGTCAGAGCACCCAGCTGTGTTTTGGTGCAGAAGCGCAGCTGTTCTCTCTTAATGAACCCTTTCATTTATGTTGAGTTTTGTGTCCTCTACTTGTGATTATAATAATAAAGGCAGGGTATAATTTGAGTGACCTGGTTGTTGTAGTTATGCATACAGTACATGTTGGTTTGTTGCTTTCATCTTCAGGTAACACAAGTTTGCCTGAAACAGGTTGACAGGCTTTTTTGTTGTTGTTGTTGATTTGATTTTTGTCAGTGGGATTATTATGTGGAGCTGTCAATTCATGCTGCTCATGGAAATGTAAAAGACAGTCTTTTGCTTTTCCATGTCATAGCTTAAGAATATGAGGGCAGTATTCTCCTCAGAGAGGTGTCCTGTTCCTTAAAGGAAGGGAAAGATACAGACTCCACATGTTGATAATATATTCATCCTGCTCCTGCTTTTCCTGGATTGTGCCATGCCGGGCCAGGATATATTTATTTGCCAAATTTGCAAATGTGGCGCTAAGCTTGTTCCCCTAGGTTGCTTTTATGTTTGTACCCAGTTCCCACAAATTAGAGCCCTAAATGTGTTTCTCCCTCTCTTTTTTTATAAAGTTGATAACCCACAGCAAATATTGTTACAGTTTCAGAAACTCTGAAGATATGAAATTAAATTGTTGCTTATACACAGCTTATATTTATCATTGAAACATTCACCTATTTGGCAGTTACCATTTGTCTATAAGTGTATTGTAACTTCATTAATTTGCATCTTTAAATTCCACCTTAAAACACAATCCCAAAAGAAATTAGCTTGGCAACATGTGCAAGTTGAATATTTATGTTGTATTTTATGCAGTGCACTGCCACCAGAGGTTCTACAAAATTAAACATGTGTTCAGACAAGAGCATTTTACTATTTTACTGTTTCCTAGTAGAATATTTGCATAAAATTCCAGTTCATTAGAAATAATTCAATGCACTTTAATGTACATGCAGGATAAACTCAGTGAGATTTTTCAGTACCTCCTGTCAGTCTGTCAGGAGTCTCTCGGGATATACAACACAATGTCTCCCTTGAGCTTGGCATTTGGAGCTTAAGGCTGAACTAACAGACTTACAGGACAGGTGCTGTTGTGCCTTTCAAACTCTTCACTCATGCTCACACCCACTCCATGGCCTTCAAAGGAAAGAGTTTTGATTGATGAGAAAAAGGGAAAAGTGATCAACACAGTTTGTAGCCATTACAGAAAATTGCACAAAATCACTTATACCTTTGTGTTGCTGGAGCTCGTGTAGTGGCTTTGCAGCGGTTGAAGATCTGTCTTCTCTCTGTTTCTGTGGCACCACTGCTCTCGTGCTGTGGTTGGCTTTTAGATTTGCGGTCTCGTTCGGATGGACACAGCGTGCTTCTCTGGGTCTCATTAGAGACTCTCTAAGTGACACATGCATGACCCTGAACACGAGCTGGCACAATGCGTCAGCCCCTAGCAACTTAAGTGGCAGATCAGGAATAACTCAGCCAAGGCTCAGTTATTTAATGCTGCTTTTTTAGAGAGAGAGTATAAACACGGGAGCAATTTGTGCTATTTTGGACTATGTATGTCTTTTACAAATCAGCTGTCAAAAGTCATACATATCAGTCTTACGTATCGCTCTACAATGGAACACATGGTAATTTATATTACAGAGAATGCGCATATTTGCCATTTTGTCTTATATGTCATGCTGTCTATTCACTGGAAGAGTTTTGGAGTGGAAATAAGAGGAGAAAAAAAGGAAACTGTGAGTGGGAGGAAACTGATGGAGTAAAGTTTATAGATGACTGCTTTAACATTCGTAGAGGACTGCAGAATTTCATAGTAGGATGATTTCCCTCTGCCTTAGGCCGCCCATTTAGATATTCCAAGATGACACTGGCTGCATGGCCATGAATATTTGAGAACACGCGCAGGGCAGAGAAAATGATAAGAGTGGGAGTGGAGGTGTGAGGAGGAGTATGACGGGGTTAGATATCTCTCAGGTGTAAGTGATCCCCCCTCCCCCCAGGTGCAGTTGTCAAAGAATGACAGGCTAGCCTTACTTTGTCACTGATGTCTCACCTGCATCTGCACTTTGAATGGCTCCCTGGGGCAATAAATTGGCTTTCAGCTCGCATTCTGATCACTGACTGAAGAAATCTTCACTGTTGATGAAAAGAGCTATACTTCGTGGAGATCACCTAATTAAGAGGCATTTTATCAAATGCTCACGCTGACATCTCGGAGTATAATGACTTAAACAAAACTGACTGAAAGTTTATCTAATTTGCCTTATCTTGTTTTGAACATTGTTTAAATGAGAGATGAGAGAAATCCATCTCTGGCTGTCTACAAAGCACAAAATCATAATTACATCTGGAACACAGACTTGAGAAGCGCACATTGATTTTTTTTCTGTAACTTCTAAGTAAAAAATAGCTTTTACCTGTATTGAGATTGGAGTGAAAGATGTGGTCAGACGAACCATTTAGGATGCTAGTCATTATCTTCAAAGTTAATCAGGAATTTGAACAAGGCTCGTCTTAGAAGGGTAAAACACAGAGAGCCTAAGAGCATATGAGAGGCATAAATAAGATTATTTGTGTGTGCCGGCCACATCACATTTGTGCTCTCTCACCTCTGTGTGAGGCTTGGAGACACAGTGTTAATGACAGACCTGTGGTGCGTTGTCAGTGCAAACCTATTACTGAGTGTTCTTGTGGTATAAAGGAATAGGACAGCTGCTTCTGGAAGAGCTCTTCGCTCTAATCACAGTCTCATTTATCCTGCCTTTGCTCTCTGCGATGTGGAATGGATGTGTAATGCAGTTTTCAGTTTGCATTCCTATTGCTGGTCATGGTGAAGAATTTTGATTGGCTACTCTGATGTACACCACAGTGTGACAAACAAAAGACCTCGTCAAAGTAAAACAGGAAAAATCAAGCGTGTCCACTCATTTCCATAAGGCTGCCATAAAATGTATTCAATCAAATAAAACACAAGCACAGAGGTTTTTACTGTGTCTAAGTAATGGTCAATTTATCCCCCTGGCTGCCACAAGCTGCATGATGAATACAGACATACTCCCCGTGTCTGCGTGGGTTTCCTTCCACCGTTCAAAAACATGCATGTTAGGTTGATTGATCACTCTAGAATAGTCCGTAGGTGTGAATGTGCGCGGTTGTTTGTCTGTATGTCTGTGTGTGGCCCTGCGATGGACTGGCGATCCGTACCCGGCCTCCCGCCTGAAGACAGCTGGGATAGGCTCCAGCACCCCTCAGATAAGCAGTTGATAATGGAGGGATGGAAAATGCTTCCTGTTAAATGTGCATTTTGTATTTGATGCATGTATAGCCTTGTATACACCAGCAGTCAAAGGTTTGGCGACACATAGGATTTACTATGTTTTTTAGCTGTGCTACCATCATTGCAAAATGTTTTTTTTTAATTATCAGTTATACTTTTTAATGAATGAAATTGCATTAGAAAACTTAATGCTCTAATGAAAACACTTCTTTGCTGCTACACAAGTCATTAGCAATATTAACAATGTCTACACTGTATTTGTGATGTGATCTACGTTTTTTTCCTATAAAATCCTCAAACTTTTGACTGGCAGTGCATGTATAGAGATCTACAGTATAAAGATAAATATATGCACCCTGCCTGGCCAAAAAAGTCACCACCTGGATCCCACTAAGCAAATGGGTTTCATTGGATAATTACTGCAGTGATTATGTTTCAGCTGCCAGAATCATGCAGTCAGCTGACTATCTGAATGTAGTGAATGCAGGTTTTTACATCCATGGATTTTTTTTATTTTCCGATGGCTCAGGCATATTCCAACATAACAATGCCAGGATCCATCAGCCTCAAATTATGAAATAGTTGTTCAGGGAACATTAATGGGCTAGAGCAGTGTGAATATTTGGGATGTGCACAAGAGGACTTTATGCGGAGCATCCCAACATTAGTCAGTGATCTTGGTGAAAAAGTATTGCAGCTCTGGACATAAATAAATGTGGTGACGTTGCATAAGCCTATAAAAAAGAATATTGTGTGCGACTGTTTTGCTCAGGCACTATACGTACATGTATGTATCTTAATATACAATTCTCCAAATAATTTTGATATTCTACATTTGCATGCAAATGTGGAAGTCACAGAAATAATTACCATGGTCTAAGTCTTTGAATCTATTTATTCTCTTCTCCCTGTGTAGTTGCAGTAATGACTTGAGGGCAGGAATTAGGAAATGGATGGCCTCACTCCAGTTGTTTGTACCCTGGAATTCTGGAGTCCAGATGGTGTGCAGCATGACACAGAAAGTGAAGTTATTACACCCCCTGCTAATCTTGCTAACTATCATATTTACCCAATGTGTTGTAAAGAAGCAGTGGTATGTCACTAAGTCTGCAAAGTTTAGCTTAGATTCTGTCCTTGCTGCGCTTGTTCTAAATTTATTGGCTGCATCTGCTTTGCTAGCGTAATGATCTTGCAGGTGAAATATGAATGCACCGCTAATGGTACTGATATAACATCGGTAACCAAATATTTTGCCACTGTGCAGTGCAGTTATAAACATTCACTACGGAAAACATTAAGCAGCACTTATTAGTACTTATTAGTCCTAACAGTCAGCCAGACCAGGGACACTGCAGTAACAGAACAGAAAATCGGGTGCCTGCAGCACAGAAAAAAAAGTTTTGACAGAGGCAAAATAAGACTGAAAAGGTTATAAAATATTCAATTAAGACCCTTCAGGACAATTCCAAAATAAGGAGGTTAATTACCAGATGAGGTTGTGTAAAAGGAGATTCTACCACAGGCTCAGTCTTTGTGAGCAGAAACAGTTCGTAGGTCACCACTTCGTCTTCAACTTTGTGAGAGAACTGAATTCAGAAATGATATTTTTCTATGCAGGCCTTCCAATAATTTAGATCTTTCACAGTGCATAATATTGGGAAAACATTCAGGAAAAATCTTATAATGACCCATGATGGAAACCATTGTCTTGGGACCTTCAACGCTTGTACGGGTAGTGGTATCAATACCGTATAAAAAAATTGACAATCCTTTCTTTCTTTAATCTTTTAGGTAAAGATTCAAGCTAATTAACAAAGTCCATATTTTAGTTTTAATTTCATTTTAGAAAAAATCCCAAATCACCTGGAAATGGGCTTAATAAAAATATGTTTTCTGGAACCTGGGAATAAAACTGCAGTTAATACTTATCCTACTTTGACACGGGTCAGTGTGACCACTGTAAATGTCAGTAAGGGCCTGTGTTTGTATTTAGTTAAGTTATTCCTAGATATTTTGTACAAAACAAAACAAAAAAGTAATTAATTTTTCATAAGTGGCCACCTGTAATTATGGCTGTGATGCAATGTTTTGTCACTAGAAATTGGCATCCATCATTTCTAAAATACTACCAATCTCAGTCTGTTTCTGTATAAAATATTTACAAAACTTTGATCAGTCAGTATGTCACCACTTCTAAAAGTACAAAAAAGTAAAATGATTCATTTGTTTGGGAAAAAAATAATTTAATGTAGATTGTACAAATAAAAGATTAACTTCTGTCTACTTCAGTTGCATACGTTACATTTGGTGTGGAGCATTGTTATTGAATCTGAACATTTCACATTTGTTATTTATACAGCTACAGTATCTGAGAACATACCTGTCCCATGTTGAGCTGAGTTATAAGCATAAATAACTCTTGTGCACTTCACACCAAGATTTGATGTTTGTCTTAACCTCCTAAGACCCGAACTCTTTCAGGGCATGTATTGTTAATTTGCTATTTGGGCTAATTGTGACCTGATGAATGTAAAAACAAAGAATTATCTTTTTACCCTGATGTAGTTTCTGAGACAAATAATGTTCACATACAATAACAATTGTTTTAAATTTCAATAAAAAACTATAAAGTTACTATTGAGTAATGATGTGCAAAACTCACCATTTGTCCGGAGTACTAAAACAAAATGAGCATGACCCTTTGAGCAATGGCTCATTTGAAGTGCTGCTAAAAGTTGCTGGAAGATGTTGTCTGTAACAGAGTACAAACAGTAAAAGTATAATGTCCTCCTACATGGATATGAGGACCATGTAGAGCAAAATTTAGTATTTTGATCTATTCAACCCAAAATGTAATGTCCCCATATGTGGATGCCGGGTTTTAGGAGGTAAAACATGCAAATTTTCCACTGTAGAACTAATTGTGAAATGTTAAAGGGACATAATGCCTTCCCTTTATTTTTATCTATTATAAGATTAGAAATATCCAACTATACCTAATTCAAAACGCAACAAACTACAGTTAGCTTTTGTATTGTTGTAAACAGATCTAAAAAAGCGGCCTGGTAGCTCAAAGTTTCAGACTGGGATGCAGCAGGTTCGAACCCCTGACACCTAGTCCATCCCCTACCAGGAGTGTCCCTGAGCCAGACACCCATCCCTGTTAGTTGCTTTGGATAAAAGTGTCTGCCAAGCAAAGTAAAGTAAATTGTTTGGTGCAAACTTTCAAACGCTCAGTTCTGTACATAATGTGGCATTGCTGTGCATCTTGCAGATGGTTTTATTTTGTTGTCTACCTGATTTAAGGTTTGACTGGCAGATATTAGCTTCATCTCATGGGGCAGTTTGAGCAGCCACTGTTCCATGGTGAATTGTCGCTCTAATTATAAACTGCTGAAGTATGGAGAATCCAGGCCTCAGTTAATCCTGAGCTGTCAATAATCATGATGTGTAAAAGGCGGTGACTTGACATATTTTTGGCATAGCCAGTTGCTTTTAGCTGGATGAGTGTCAATGTGGTGGGAATTTTCTGTAAGTGCACAAGTTTACTGCCAGAAAGAGAGAGGAGAGAGAGAGAGAGAGAGAGAGAGAGAGAGAGAAAGAGAGAGAAATGGAGACAGACAGGAACACAGAGCAGACAGTGAGAGTAGAGGACATGCATGCACACTTACACACAGACACACAAACACACACACACACACACACACACACTTACTCTTTTAAAAGAACCAATCTCAGAGATATCCAAGAAAGGTCTTGGTAGTGATTGGGTGGACAGCTGGGCAGTGATAACCTACGAGAGTAACAGTCCTTAGATAAGGACTGTCTCTTGTCTGACGGCCACTTTGCTTCCTTCACCATCATTGTGGCAATGTCAGCCAATGTCACAAGTGCTGAAAAGTACTGCTGTTCAAGCTGGCAATACTAAAATTGGTCAGAGTAGTGACCTCCCTCTCTCTGTCCTGCTTATTCACTTGTTAGCAGTGTTCCTGAACAGAAAATTGAAGCTGGTGCTGTTACTTTGGCTATGAGCAATATAAAATGATTTTCCTCTATTGGGTCTGCTGTGGCAATGGAGGCAAGCCATGCCAGCAGATTTATACTTTTTTGTCCAATTTAGTGTTGTGTCAATGCTGTATAGAAACACAGAATACGTAACGGTGCCCCCTGCGTTATTACATTAGGTCTGTTCCTGTTTTGTCATTTAACTATTATTATTTTAATTTACAAATATACAGGAATACGCTTCAGATTGTCTTATAGTCATTTTAATTACATTAGAATACTATTATTCCTGCCTTACTCATATTTTATTTCTTTTTTTATTGTAGTCACCAAAATAAATTCACATCTATTTGTTATATAATGTGTTAGAGTGAGTTAGCATCGATCAGAAATGTAGTAAAGGAACATCTCTGTGCTGTAGCATATTTGATTGATTTAGAGTATTACAAAAGTTACATGCATTTACTGTAGTTCTAATGAACTTATCAGGAGCAGCTTCCTGTTCACTGTCTTGCTCAAAGACAGTACAAATTGTACTGCCATCCCTGCAATGAATCAATGACCCACTGTACCCTCTGAGCCACAGCTGCTCACCTAAGTCTGATAATCTGATCTAGTGGCCACTGAAATGCTCAATTTGTGTAGTTGGGGCTCTAGGGTCCTAACCAGGGCCACCACACTGTTGAAAATGGGCTCAGGGATCAAACCAGTGGTCTCCTTTGTAAAGGCAATATATGGAAAACAATGTATGGCATGTAGTTTCTGAGAAGTGAGTCAAACGTGGTTTCCGATGGTGTGTGTGTGTGTGTGTATAGTAATACCTTTTACCTTGGCTCAAGATGGTTGACTTTCCTGACTTTTAAGGTAGTCAAAGAATAAAAAACTGTTGGATAAATTGATGACCACATGTATTAGTTAGGGTGTGAAAAACTCAGCTGTGACGTGTAGTAGTTCTAACAGCTCCACCAAACTGCTGTAGCTTTAAGTGATTATAATACGATAGCTGTACACGTGCTGTTCTGGCGGTTTCAATTTGCCATGCATTAGGCTCATTTATGTGCAATTAATTTTAAATTCCACTCCGGCAGGTAACAAAGAGTCCGTTGGATGGATTGCACAGTTACACTTATGTGAACCATGCCCCCATTACAAGTAAAAATGAGAAGCTAAAACATCAGGCAAGAAAGGAGAGAGCAACCTGTTTTGCCTTGTGTAACATTACGTAAAACTGTCAGAACTTGTCAGAAATAAAACACAATGTAGTTTTGAGTGCATTGGCTACATTAAAGGAACTGGAAACTATTGAATAATAAAGACCAGCCACGTGGAAAAGGTATGACTGGTGTTAGAGAGGTACAGACTGCCTTGTTTGTAGACGCAACATTCACATCCAGCTCATCGTTAAATAAAATACAACAGATTGTAATATAGATTCAGAATACATGCATACCAAGTGTCCAGAACCTGAAAGGAATGGGATTTGCCTTTCGTAAGACTGGTGAATTTACTTTACTTTGCTTGGCAGACGCTTTTATCCAAGGATCTAGCGCTGTGTGTCTGGCTCAAGGACACACCTGGTAGGGGATGGACTAAGAGTCAGACAGGGTTTCGAACCTGCGACTTTCTGCATCCCAATTGAGCTACAGGGCCACTACCTACCTACTGTTATATTTGACAAAATAATGAAAGACATTGCCTCTTAAATTGGCTTTAAAAACTGCACTGCTCCGTCTGGATTTTCTTATTTTTAAAGAAAGTCATTTTAAGTTTAGCATACAGTACTTTTAAGTGTTGGAGCCTGACAAATGACAGTTGAGGTTGTGCAATAAACGGTCCCTCACCCTGGAGAGTTTAAACACACTAAATCATTTTTATTGACAACCGAGCACTCATTCTGCCATGTCAGGTTAACACTACCTATGTTTCACATAGCATGTGAAGAGCCCCGTGGACAGGCTGTTAGCAGCAACATGTCACACTGGAGCGATGTGTTAGAAAACATTTTAGATTCTTTCCAAAGAGCATCTGAAGTGCGTTCTCACTTCAATACTATCATTTTCTTTGGCTGACAGTGCTAGAAACCCATCTTTTACTGTATTTAGGGGGGCACTAGATAATTACTTTGTTTTCCTATATTGTGTGGTATGCTCTTCAATAAAGTGACTAATTCCGCCAATGAATATTTACAATTGTTGGAAATTAAGTGCACTCGAGGTTTTGTTGTGAGGGTTTATGCAGTCATTCGTGAAAATTGTTGTTGGAATAGTGCTCGCTCATTAAAAGCAACCAAGTAAATCTAAGCAGAGGAGCTAATTACTTATAAAAACTGCTGAGCAGATGTCTGGCTCTGTTGCCATAAGAAGACGCCTTTTCTTTCCAGGGCGAAGACCACAAATTAACACACCTAACGGTCAGGGTTACTGAAGGTGGCGAGACTGTATTGGTGCATTTAACAACACTAGAAAAGACAGAAAAGAAATATATACTGCTCTAAAAAATGCACAGACACTGCCATTAGGGTTAGAGTTGGACCCATTGTTAGACCCTTCACTGGTGCAGTGGGTCCTGGATTCCTCCTGATGCATGATTATGATTCTGGCATGCAGGCAGGTACTGTAACTGACCATTGCTGGCCTCCACACTAGCCTGACCTAAATCCCATAGAACATCTTCATGTTTAGGTCCATCTGACGCCACCAGGTTGCATGTCAGACTGTCTCAGGAGAGTAAGGATATACCCCAGGACACCATCTGTCCTCCTATAAAGAGCATGCCCTGAAGTTGTCAGACTTGCATACAAGCACGTGGAGGCCATACAAACTACTGAGTACCATTTCTGCTGCATCAGATTGTGATCAAAAATTTCTTGGTCACTTTAAATTCAGCCGTCCGTAGGTAATTTAAATTTTTACCAAATGATGTGGCATCCCAACACATTATTCATCCCATTTCAGTATGGATATCCAGCATGACTTTTTTTCAATTGATGATCTGATGTATGCAGGTATAAAGTGTTCCTTTTATTTGTTTTTTTTGTAAAACAGATAAAACCTACCTAATGTTTACTGTGCACATAGATGAATAATTAAACATAAAAGCTGTGTTATTATCCACAGTAAAGTGCAAAAGACAGAGAAAAAACTTAATTCAAGAAATACGGCAACATTTTTGGAAGTATTCATTTTTGGCTGTGTGGCTGAAACTTTGATGATTAGATAATGATTAATACCACTCTTGAATATGTCAGTTTAAGATGAAGCTGCTAGCTTAGCTTTGTATAAACAACAGAAACAGTGAAAACAGCCTGGCTCTCTCAAAAGGTCACAAAATCAAACTTGCATCTGAAGCACATTTGCATGTTATATAAATTTTATCCAGTACAAAAACATCAATCCATCCATTCATCCATTATCTTCCACTTGATCCGGGACCGGGTCGCGGGGGCAGTAGCCTAAGAAGGGAATCTCAGACCTGCCTATCCCCGGCCACCTCCTCCAGCTCACCTAGGGGGACCCCAAGGCGTTCCCAAGCCAGCCGAGAGATGTAATCCCTCCAGCGTGTCCTGGGTCTGCCCCGGGGCCTTCTCCCAGTGGGGCGCCTGTAACACCTCCCGAGGGAGGCGTCCAGGGGGCATCCTGACCAGATGCCCGAACCACCTCAACTGACTCCTCTC
>JAUMTR010000001.1:7091519-7150353 GCA_032270685.1 Microctenopoma stevenorrisi
CAAGAGCCAGTTTCAGCAACCGAGGGTCGGAACGCCAGGGCTCCCGTCCTCGGCCACCACCCATAACTCTGCGCACCCGACCCCTCTGGCCCTTCTTGCAGGTGGTGGGCCCACAAGAGAACGGAAAGGTGTCGCTTTTTCGGGCTGAGCCCGACTGCACCCCGCGGTCCATGGTCCAGCCACCAAGCGCTCACCAGCGAGCTCCCACCCCGGGCCTGGCTCCAGGATGGGGCCCCGGGTACCCTTTCCCGGGCAAAGAAAATGTTGCTTCTTGATTTTTCTCCATTCAGGTCATTTTGGATCAAATTAGTCTGAATCTTCACCTCTGACCTGTTTGCCTTGGGAGACCCTACCAGGAGCATATAGCTCCCTACAACATAGCTCTGAGGATAACTAGACCACACAAGCCCTTCTGCCACGTCAAGGCCTCGATCCCAGAAGGGCAGTACAAAAACACAAAAATGACAAGATGTACAAAAACAGTTTTCTTCATAACTTGTATGTAAAAGTTCTATTTTTGATGAAAGACTACCAACAATCCCATGAAAACAACAGTACTGGCTGATATTAGATCAAAGAACTCTACCACTATATTGTACAGTAACCACTGAATGAAAATGCAGATTTTGCAGAAATCTCTTTTGTCAAAACCTCCTTCAAATATTCATTATATACAGTAATACTATCCCAATCTCCTCATGGTAGAGATTTTTTTAATGCTACATTTATAAAAATATGTTACCATAGTGCTGCGTGGAAATGCAGCAGTCTCAACCAAATATTTTAGAATTTTTGTTACATGTCTTCAGCTGTGAAAAGTAAAAGAAAAAATCTTTTAGTGGTGAAACCCAGCTACAGCTGATAGGATCTTCTGGAGATTATATGTTAGTCTACCCAGTGTGAAATGAGTACCTGCTGTGTTTCCACTGAAATGTGGCTACACAGCAGTATTCCTGAACTGGATGTGCTAATGAGCACTTGTGGCAGTGGACCTAGGAAGGAGTAGTGTATGATTGTTGTGTCCAAATATTACTCTAAGCTGATGGATTTTACTGTGGTATTGAAGCAAAGTGTCTGCACACTGAGGGATTGCAAAAGCTCTAACAGCAGCAGTTTGAATTCACTATTTACTGAAGTTATTTTTGTGTAATATTGAAATTAGCAGTAGTTTGATCTGAATCATTTAAGTGTGATAAATATGCAAATAAAAGAATCAGGAAGGGGGGCAGATAATTTCACTTTCATTTTCACTTTTACATGCCACGCATATGTGGGGAAATGACAATAAACATGAGCCTGTCTGGATCATTTTCATTATGCATTATTCATTTGAGAATTTAATCTAACCCCGTCAGCACAAACCATACCCCTCCTAAATCTCTCTCACCTATTTAACCATCATTAGTGATTGTTAGTGTCACTTGCATTAGCAGATTAGCAGACAAATGAATTACAGGTGAATTGGATGTCTGGCTGACTTCTCTGGGAAAAGTAGCTTTCACAATGTGAGAGGGAGGCAGTGGGGAACAGAGGAAAAAGTGCTTGAGAAAATCCCCTTTCTGCCTGGCTACCCGTGGTTTATGCAGTGTAATGGTTTCCTTTGAGATACGGTGGTGAAAGTGCTGATGCTTGTTGGCTTTGTGCGTGCGTGTGAGTGAGTGAGTGCGTGTGTGTAGTTTTCCATGGCTAACTTAGTCCCTTATGATCTTGCCAGCTAAGCCAGGATCTTGTACATTGGTTTTTGGTTGTCTGCACAAAGCACCCCTAGGTTGTATTATTGTTGTGGTTGATCAGTGCACATAGTGGTCATGCTGGGTGGGTGAAATTAAAAGTCCAGAGTTGGTCTATTGAGATTGATGTAAAATTGCATTTTCTGACATTTATAACTTTCCTTTGTGTCCCAGTGTTACTGAGTGCAAATTAGGCATGGGCCGATATGAGATTCTGATGGTATGACATCCTTAACTTTATTTATCAGTGTTTCATGGTATATGTAATCAATGTTAACAGTGCTGTGCACTTTGGTAATATATATAGTACTGGAATAAACCTTTGTTGATGTAGATAATGGCACTTTGCTTTACTCCTCCTTCCCTCACCCAGGAAGACTGAAAAGTAAACAAGTGTTGGGCAGAAGGGTTCTTTTTGCTGCTCTGTTGTTCTGTTCTGTTAATGTGAAATTATATGATAATCAGAAATTAGCCAACATAGTTTCCCTACTGCACACCCATAGACAGTGGGAAGTCATTAACTATCTCAAAGAGGCATTTCCCTCCCCAGGAAATACAAAATATATTTGTTTTGATCTTATCTCAATTTGTTTAAAAGAATCTTATTTGCTGAGTGTACACAATAAATTCAGTTTCTCAATCTATTCATCTGTCTAAACGCCACCAAGGACATATTCTACTTTCACATACGTTGTATATTTAGTTCAAAAAGCTCCTTTGTTGCCGTTGTTCCACATCAACTAGCCAGTGTGTGATTTAGGCAACTAATATGGTGATGATGTGCTGAGAAACAAAAATAGCTAGCGGCTGTTGCACTTCTCCCACTCTTTCCTGCATCTTCTTGTTTGCTAAGTCAAGGTGGTGTGAGCCCTCTGACATCAGCGCAGATATGGACTGGTTGTAAAACTCCTACGTGGTAAGTGTGTTTTCAGAGCTCATTAAACTACACTTCATAACTCCTCTCAAACACGTGCACACACAAACACTCTCTCTAATTAGTGTACTTTTCTAGTTAAATAACATAGCACTGAGAAAACATGTACGCAGCCACACATAGGCATGGGAATCACATCTTTTTAATTATTTTTTCTCCTATATATTATCTATTTCTAGCAAAGATAGAGAAAAGTATATTGAAACTTGAAAAATATTGGAAACAAATTTCAGTCTTTATATTGTACACATGGAGAGATGAATTCTCGCAGGTGCACAGTGTGAATGGCCGCCTGAGGGCAGAGCTCATTGTTTTTCGATATATATACGTTCTGCGAGGATGCAGTGCACTCCGGATTTGACTGTACAGTGAAATCATTGAGGAGCAGCCGCGCTAGATCTTAACGGGGCATCAATCCCTGTTTGTCTGCCTGTCTAGGCTGTTAACCACCTCTGGGCTGCATCATTGATCTTCGTAATTGTCTCCCACTCTTCAAAGGGAGCTGAGAGTTGGTTTGATCTGAGCTGTTTACTTTCACAGCCCCTATAGCCCTGCTCTCTAAAGAAGAGAGCTATCAACTACTTCAGGCATGAGCTAGCATATTATAGTACTATTACGATGTGTGTATGTGTGCGTGTGATTGTGTGTATGAGAGAAAAAGCAAAAAAACAAGGTGTAGAAGAGGGATCCAACCTGTATCCTTTAAGCACCTCTGTGAGTTAGCAGCTTTTTGCAGTTACATTTTACAGTTGTTTCTTGTCTGAGAACTGGTTTCCAAAAGCTTGATGGTAACTTTGCAACCAAAATAGCAGAGATGAGACGAGGTGACAAACAGGATGTAGCATCTTGCAACATGTTTTGTTGGTGATAAAATGATAAAAGTGCATCCTCTCCACTCAGTGTGCAATTTGTTTCCACCGCTGCATTTGTTGGCCACAGTTTGAACCGCAGAGTCAAAAAAGGGGAAGTTCTTAGCCGCAACCCCAGTCGGGTAAAGCTGATAGCTGCTTGCAATAAGTAGCTGCTAATAAACACGAGCAGTTTCTAAGTGTGCGACCAAATTGATCTGCCTGCTCTGGTGGCAGAGACAGACGAGGTCTGTTAAAAGGCTACTCTATCAGAACACGTTTGGGTTTGCTATGCTGGAAGGTAAATATAGTCCTAACGTCAATAGAGGGAGTTTGAATGGGGCTGTACAATCTCTGGACTGACTACCAAGTCATGTTTACAGACTGAGAGTGAAAGTAGCCTTGATTTTTATCACCTAGTCTGCAGTAGGGTTAGCTATTAAAGTTTATGGACCATAGTCGAGAGTGTGGAGAAGTGTGCTTCCAGTGTACCAAGAGCGGGCTGCATTTTCCACAATTTGAGTTTCTTTCTCTTCTACCCACAGCTTAGTGAGATGGATAGACAAGGATGTGGGAATCCGAATTTCTAATTAATTTCACCCAAGCACATCCTTATCATTTCTGGAGCACCGTGTAGTACTTAACAGGCTTCTGTTGGAAAACATGGGTTGCCTGATGGTTGGCCAGGCAGCAAAAGGGCATAGCTAAAGTGTTATTAAGGAAGCAGGAGCATGGATAGAGGGAGGGATTTGTGTGAAAACCAAAAGTGGTAAGAAGGGATTCTTTTTTGTAGGCAAGCACTGACAAGCTCAAGAATGTATGTGGGTAGGCTCGAGCACATGCTGTATTTTCTTTCCTGTGTGACAGAGAAATTCAGATCCCCTGGAAATTTAAATTGTTTTGTGAGAAAAGCGGGATGTTAACTTGTATGCTGCGCTGCTCATACACCAGCTCCATAGATTTCTCTGTACCTACAGTTGCTGTGATAGAAGGAATCCTAAAAGAAGTTTCATCTGGAGGAATCGGCTGTCTCTCAACAGGCAGCGTTCAGTGAGTATTTACCTTTTAGGCTGAAAAAGTCCAGCCTCCTTTGAGAAATCACAAAGTCTCTGAGTAAGGTGCAAAAATATCTTCTTGGTTCCTGTAACTTCAGCACAGAAAGTGTGTCACTTTAAATCTTTTAGAGAAGCAGTAGACGTTACATCAGATAGGCTTTTTCTATTTTTCGTTAACCTAAAAACACACATCTTTATCTATCGTCCTTCTTTTACCTCTTTCAGTTCACAGCGTTACAATATTGTGCAATTTTGCCTGCGAAAGCGCACATGAATTGTGACATTATCTAACTGAAAAGCAAAATTCACAGCTCAAAGAAAATATCCTTCTCTGGCTAGCTCCAGATATACAGTGGTAACGGCAGCACGCTGGAGAGACTAGTACATTCATTCAGTGGGAAATCTCCCATAACATGGAGACTTTATATTCAGTGGAGCACTGTCAAAGATGGCATAATAGGCTGGGATAGTGAATGAGTTTGTTTGTCACTGTAGCCCATTTTTCAGCACAGTGAGCTATGTTCCTCAAACAGCTGGCTAATTACACCACCAAATACATTTAGCATTGACACAACCGCACCATCGTAGCTCCAGTTTCAACATCCCTCATACACTGAAAGATTGATTTTGTTTTTAATCAGAATGCGCGCTAAAGAATCCTTTTTGTTGCTTCTTGCACTTGATTTATAATATAACTCAGATAGGATTTTATTTCTGAAACCCTCAGTGTGTTCCTATGGTAATTCACACTTGTTTGACTCCAAAGTGTGATAAGAATTATCACAAAATTATGTGAGAACAGACGTTAACTCATGGAAAGCTACGCCAATTAAGAGTCCACTTACATGATTTTACACTCAATAATCTGAGTACAGTTGAAAAAGATTAAAGTTTAGCTCTTTTTTTATCGAAATCAGCCCCAGAAGGCATTCATCTCTCTCTTGTTTCTGTTCTATGTTTACACTACATAACAGACTTTTTGTGTTTCAGCAGATCTATTTGATGCTTTTGATACATTTCAAAGGTCATTCATAAAACAAAACAAAAATAGTACAAAGAAGATGTAATTGTAAAACACTCTTAAGGAACACATCAGGGTATTTTAAATCTAAGTACAAATCAGTGTTATTACACGCTCTCACAATGCTTGGAGCGCGCACACCGCCTTAGGGCACACGCGATTTGCACACAATAAAGAAGTAGACCCAATCTGGAGCCCGCCACGCTTTCCTCACACAGCCCAGAACAATTAAATCATTAAAAATATGATTATACAAGACTTTATATAAAACTGATTATATTCAGCAGGCAACTTCTTCAGGACTCATAAGCAGACCCTGCAGTACTGGAGCAAACAGCAAGGCTGGATTATAAGATGATCCTTCTTTATAACACCTTTTTTGGAGGAGGATATGAAACACTTTAAGCATGTGTTTTGCTAGGAAGCTGGCACAAGCAGATGAAAGTTATCATCTTAAAACCTCTTCTCCTATCAAAACGAAACATGTGATGACACCAATAAAACATGACTATAAAATAATATCACCTCAAATGTTTAAAAGTTATTGTTATATTCAAGCCATTACGGTAATATTCTTTGTCTTTTCTCTGCACAAGATAAGCACAATATCACTTAAGCTCAGTTGTCCCTTTCATTTAAGATCTCTTGGTACTGCAGTGGAGAAATAGATAGGATATGGAGGGCAAAAGGCCGAGCTGAGGGCTGTGGGCAGAATTTTTTTTCGTTGTTTTTAACAGATCAGAAGCAGAGGATTGAGGTCAAGGTAGAGAACCATGAAAGGAATACATCAGGGAGAATACAAGGACAAAGTCGAGGGTAGACAGCTGAGAATGAGAACATCAGCTCACTCAGGGAAACACTACTGCCTGCTTTTGTCGGTGCTTGTCTGGGTTTGGGGGTGACTAGTCGTCCAAGCTCCCTCATTGCCATTGGAGCTTTTCAGCTGTCAGAGGCCATTTGTTCTATGGTCTTCACATGGTCTACCATGCTGCCTGCATGTTCCTATTTGGACACATGTGGAGCTGTGACACTGATCAACTAGTTGTGAGTGGGGTATTATAAATATTAGGAATTATTAATTAGGGAGTGCTTTAGTACTCGCTTTTTCATTTAACCCTTTGAAACCGATCCTGTCGTTGCCGACAGGTTACGTCAGCGTTTTTCAAATCACCGCAACTTTTTCACCTTTTGCACGATCTAAAAAACATCTGTCTGTTTCTGACAGCAGAGATTTGGCTAATGGGGTTGTCATGTAACACAAAGTGTGTGCTCACAGCAGCGCTATGAAAACGAAAGTAGGTTGCTTACGTTCACACACTTATTGGGGTCGCATGTGTTATAGTTCAGACTTCATATTGAACCTTCAAAATTTTGTACACATGTACTTGTTGTCTACCTTATTTAGTAATAATGTGTAAAATTTCAATTCCGTTTTTTGCTCCTGTTTGTTCCTAACCTGGTTATGACACTTACAGCATACGGTCAGGTGTTGAAAGAAGTAGTACTTCTGAATAGGGGACAGAAGCACATACACATACACATTTTATGATAATGTTACTGCCAAAACAACAACGTTATTCAAGGAAGTCTGTTGAAATTCTAGGTTTCAAAGGGTTAACAAACAGTTTTCCTGCGGTAGGTAACTTGTGCTCCCAGTGTTGAGTGTAGGAGCAATCCCTGCCAGTCTTGGTATGCTTTTCAGGAACTCACAGTTTGAATGCTCTAAAATATGTCAAACATTTTTGAACTTCAAAGCACGGTAGGGCATTAAAAATGCCAATTTTTTAGTGTGCTTGATTCATATTTTGAACAAGCTTTGATCTAGGACCTTCTCTATTCATCATTATTCAACATACATTTCTGCCTCTGTAAGATTCCAACCGAGTCATATTGTTCATAGAAATTTAGAATGGATGTGCAGACAAAAAAAGGGCACAAAGCACATCTATAATTACTGACAAGTGTACAAATGGGTTTGGTAACAGCACAGATGGACAGACTAGTACAGGCTTTGCATAGTCTGTGTAGGTAGTCTAAAGGAGGTTATGATCCTTTGGCTGGTAGAGGTCGTGCAGTATCAACCTCTGGCCCTCCAAGTCATCAGTTCTCCTGATAATCAAACTTTTGCACCTACTATCCCTAATCCCGCGCTGCACCTCACTCGTTAAAAACAGGTCATATGTGTGTGTCACTGTGTGCTTACGAATGTTAAGCATTTGCTGTGCATGTTTCATTGTGTTTGCATGCGTACCTGCTCAGTGTGATAAGGGCCAGTGTAGAACATGTTCTTTGTTCTGCCAGTATTACTCAGCCCCCTGTGTCAGCGGGGGTAAATTAAACCCTCTTTAATCCGAGGTTGGAGCCCGGATAGGCAAATCCGGAGCTTGCTGTCGCTGGCGTTGCTGTGTGGGTTTGTTTGTCAATGTCTGAGTGTCTTAAAATGGAATCATGTGTTTTTGTGTTTTCTTTGAGACAGCTGTTGTTGTTGGTAAATAGTTGAGTTTGGTGTTTCAAAAAGCCACTTATGTGATGCTCAAGTCTGTCAGTGTGTGTTTATTAATCAGCGCTGTATGCAGACACACACTCCTACGCATACACTTTGCACCATGTGGTTGGAATTCATGTTAATTCAAGTAGCCATAATAAGTGTTTCTTTTCCTGTTCGCCTTCTGAGTCACACGCTACAACCAACTTGTGACACACAGCTCTGTCTCTTTCCCTTCTCTCTCTCTCTCTTTCCCTCCCTCCCTCTGTATTATTCTGTCTCTCTCTCCCCCTTTTCTATGCTGCTGTCCTGGTGCTCTACCCATTAATTGTCTTCCTTCCTTTATGTCTCTTCCCCTTCTGCGTTGTTCTGCTGTCCTCCTCCTTCTTCCTCCTCTGGGGCTCGCCTGCTTGCTTTTGTCGACTACCTCCTTCCCTCCCCTCACCTCTCTTCTTGTGCCTCTCTCTCTCCCTGTCTCTCTCTCTCTCTGTGCTCTTGCTTACTGTCAAGCCAGCCACAGCAGCAACAGCGATAGTGCCAGTAGCTCACTCTAGCCAGTTCTCAGTAACGGAGGAGGCTGCAGTGTGTGTGTGTGTGTGTGTGTGTGTGTGTTTGCGTGCGGAGTGCGCTTAATGTGTTTTAAATTGTATGGATCAGCTGCTCTCTGTAGAGTGAATATAACGTAAACGTGGAGTTACTCTGAGGACTGGAGGAGGATATTTAGGACTACCGTCCTGGAGCTTATTAAGAGGAAGAAGGAAGACATAACATCTCTGCCTCTCTCTTTCTGCCTCTTCTACTGTCACCCTTTCCGTGTTTCTATAGCTCCTTTTTCACTGACTCTCTCGATTGCTGCTGGTTGGACTGTGACCAAAAAAAAACACACAACAAAAACCTGTAAGTGGACTTCTGCGTGTGTGTTGTGTGCCATCTTACTCTAACTTACTGTGGCCATACTTTGTGCCTGAGTGCACACATATGCATGTGCGTATTAATGGCATGTCATGACATCTCTAATGACTTAATTAGGCCAATTTGTAAAGCCCTGTGTGCAGTGGAGGAGCAGAGTATTCATGTTGACAGCACTGAAATCTGGTCATATTCATTAATGTTTGCCTGATGCATTTTATTGAAGGAGTATCAACGCTGTCACTGCTGCCATTTATATAAAATGTCATTTGTTGGCGTAGCATTTCAATGAATGCCCTCTCCTCCAGGTATTCTCTCCAGATTGTCTGTGTGTGTGTGTGTGTGTGTGTGTCACTGTGAGTGAGACACAGACGGGGAGAAGGGGAATGATTGAGAGAGAGAGCCAGCGTGTGTTTAGCATGTGTTTATGTGTGTGTGTGTGTGTGTGTGTGTGTGTCACTCTGTCACCCAGGGCGTGGAGAAAATCAATAGATCTACAGGCGGAGTTGGGCCATTTACCTTTGCCAAGTGATGGGCAGTCACTGTGGCCTTCAAAGCTCCACAGACACACTGCTCGGGATTGCCTGCAATATTAGTGACATGTACAACATGTCAGCGCAGTGTACTCCTGCACAAGTGTCTTTAATGTTTTGGCCATGACTGATCTTTTTCTGTTGTGAAGAGCACTTTGCTGCCGGTGTTACGCGTGGACATTTTTCTCTGAGCTTGTCTATAAACATAATGCCACAAGCAACTGTCACCTTTTTTTTTTTTTGAAAACTAGTAAAGGAGATCTCAGATCAAACGTTGCTCTTGTAGCCCTGCAATGGACCCATACAAGCAGTCAAGGGAATAAGCAGGAGCAGGCGGAAAGATAAATAGAAATAAGAGAGAGCCAGAGCATGTGAGAGGAGAACACAGCAAGACCATCATAATCAATCCTCCGTGATCCTGGAAGAGCATCATTTATCTTCTTTTCTCACTCCTCTCCTTTTTTTGCCCCCATCTTTCTCTCATTTTCCGTAGTGTAGCCCCTTTGATCTTGCGTAACAAGACGGTCTCCAGAGCTTCATTACTTTTAAAGCCTTCATCTTAAGGGGCAATAAAAAGATGCTAAGGAATGGTTTTTAAGACCATTTACCAGGCGTTCTGTACCAGCTTGCGAGTAATGGCTACATAGGGATATAATGGTCTTCCACTGTGCGTAATGGCCTTCTGTGTCTTGTGCTCGGGCATATCAGGGCTGGTCATGATAAGTCAGTGTGCATCATGAATCTGTGCATATTAAGTGTTTCCTTCTGAGGATCCTGGCCCTGTTCAATTCGTAAGGACATGGCATTGTGCTGCATAAACTCATAGCACAATATGATCCTTGGTGGTGTGTGTTTCCACTACCTTTTAAGTTTTTTTTACTGTTTGTGCATTATGTATTTTGCTTATTTCATTGTACTATTGACTGACCTTATGCTGTGGTCTCTTCCTCTGTCCTCTCAGAGAGACACGTGCGCGCATGCGTGCGTCTCTGTGTTTGCCTACTGGTGAGTGGGCAGGGTTAGAGAATGTGTTTGGGGCAGTGTTTTGCTGGAAGCATATGGGATTTCATGCGGGGTAGCAGGAAAATGCTCAGAGAGGAAATGATTGAGAGGAAAGGTCAGTAGGCAGGATGCCCTTTTTTTCTATCTGATATAGGAGACTGCAGAGAGACCAAACAAAGGACAGAAAAAGCTGTGCAGTGGTAGGAAAATAAAGTTTCAAGTGTAGCCAAATAGTTAATTCAAAAAGAAGAAGAAGAAACAAGGAAAAGTACTATAATAGTATAACTTAGTATAACTAACTTTATAAGTTATAGTATAGTATAATTAACTTTTATAACAGCAAGTGAAAGAGTCAATGCGACCTTTGTTTTTTGGTGCCTACTCTCATCAGTCATGCACACTTAACGCAGCTGCCTCATGATCCCAGCAGTATAATACTGTTACATGGTCTTACATGTCATGCTTTCTACAGTATTTCATGCAGGTATGCACTAACTCTTTCTCTCTTGTGTCTCAACTTTCTATGTATGGTAAGAGTTAGTTTCCGAGTGTGAGTAAAAAACATGACTAATAGCTAAATTTAGAATGATAAAAGTGTTACTAAACAATTACTGTGGTTAAACTAAAGCAACTAGCTTAATCAACTAGAGCAACTAATTTAATTAACTAGTTGCTCTTTTTGACCAAACATTAATTAAACATGTATTGATTTGTGCCTTTAAATACTAATTTAGTTAAGTGTTACCCAAATGTGCCAAAGATCTTTGACGAGCCATCACTGGCACTGTTTTAAATGTCCTAGTAGTTGAAATGCCTAGAAATGATATAAGGAAAGACTTTAAGATCTTTATTTCTGCATTATTATGAAAAAAAATTACAAAATTGTCATTGTATATGTATATTACTTTGTGCTTTAGCTCTGTTCAGAGCAGCCTGTGTACTTAGTAGGGGACTAACCCTCTCCTACTGCAACACCAATCAGCATGTTGATCGTGTGACTTGCAGATGTAGAACTTGCCTATATATGTGTGTGTGTGTGTGTGTGTGTGTTCTATGAATGTGGATCATCTCTCTTTGTTATTGATGGGCTCGTCCGCTACCTCTCACCGTGACCCAGTTCTGGTGTGCTGACACCCCCTGTTCGCATCATGCCTGCAGCAAACACACGTTGTCGTACTAGTAAGAAGGGAAGAGAGATAGAAGAGTCTTATGTCAGCAAGATCACACATTTGAGCTTTTTCAGATCAGAGCTTAAACTGTTTTCTGACACTTTTAATGTTCTTAGATGTAAGTTGTTAATAAAGTTGTTCAATAGTCTTTAAACTTACCACTGAAATCTTTTGGCCTGTTTTAACCATTTCTTTTCTCCGTTCTCTGGTTCCATAGAGCAGTTTCCTGGGTAGTGCCACATTTTCAGTTGCCGACCTGCTGAGGGCTAAAGATGAACGACTGACCTTGAGTCTCAGGTAAATGCATGTTTCTGACAGACTTTTTCATCGCTCTCTGTGTTCCTCCAGGCTAAATGTAATTCAGACTTTAGAGTCCAAAGATTAGATCTCATGATACTCCGGCATAAACATCAAAGTGAGATGTGCTGAGGAAAGAAATCTACCCACAGACACTCCAGGAATGTTCCGGTTGTTTGTGTTAGCATGTGAGAATACCTTACTCTGATATGATCTTTTTTTTGTTTTTGTGTCTTCGCATTGAATAAGTTTGGGAATTGTGTGTGTGAAGTGTGTTTTCTGAGAGGCAGAGGGATAATAAAATGAAAAACAACACCTGTGTCCTCTGTGAAAAGCAGGCAAATAACTTTTTCAAGGACATTTGAATCTAAAAGAGACAAAAACTCCCATTTTTGTTATTTAAGTTAATTGCGTTGATAATACCACAAACAATTGAGCTTTATTCTTGAGATGGTTGATGTTTAACTTACAGTACCAACTTTCTTTAAGAACAGGTCTATAAGGACATAATCTGTTGTCCTTCTTTTGAAGGGCACATTGACTTGTCACAAACAACAGATAAGCTTTGTTCCTGATGTGATTAATGGTGTGTGCTTCTCATGGAGAGCTTGACATGATTGCTAAGAAGGACGGTGAACTTCCATATAAAGATTTCCGCCACAGTTTGATAGGCATGAAATGGCATTTTGCCGGCGGGTTTAGTCATTTTATACATGGTAATAGAGGTAAGCTTGTGTCTGCTAATTGTTTCAGTATGAGGAAAGCTCTGGCCTGTTTTGCATGAACGTAAATTGAGTACCTTCTCAGTGTGCTTTTCAGTGTAAATTGAGCTAATAGAGAAGTCCTTAGTGCTATACAGATAGTGGGTTTCCATTTGACTACACACCTGCGAGGAGCCAAGAGTGGTATTCTTAGCTTTATTTATTAAAACAGTTCATTCATCCATCATATACTGTCACTCCAGGATCCACGTGACACAGTAGCTAGATGTTGTTACACTTAACATCCATCATTGAGGCCAGGTGTGATCATCCAGGGAGAGCAGAGGAACACTGTTTTTCTGTCCACGTCAAGTGACTCTCCAGGTTACATGTTCTGTGTACCACGGTGACTGTTTGCTAATCAGCACAGCTGTACTAGTAGTGTGCGGTAAGTGCTGTTAGCCTCAAATACTTTAAATTTCACTTTACTAAGTTGTCTGCTGTCTATGCATAGTACAACTGCTATCCCACTGGCTCTATCTACTGGAATAGGGGCTGTCTTGTGCTCATAATAAATATGTGTGTATAAATATTTGCTAATATGTGTGTGTGTTTGTGGAAATACTTAACCGGCCTCTGTGTTTGTTCTTGGTTGGATCTGTTGTCTCCATGTCTGTGTCTGAAGCCTTTAAAATAACCTAGTCTGATTCCGACCTTCTTTAGAAGAGCTGCAGGAACAATACAATTAAATATGCATTTTGCCTCGTGGCACTTTGTATGATTCAATTTTCAGGATCTTTTCTCTACCTGTAAACTGTTAAGATGAAAT
The DNA here is from genome assembly GCA_032270685.1 of Microctenopoma stevenorrisi. Classification (NCBI taxonomy): domain Eukaryota; kingdom Metazoa; phylum Chordata; class Actinopteri; order Anabantiformes; family Anabantidae; genus Microctenopoma; species Microctenopoma stevenorrisi. Next base: position 7,105,033 of record JAUMTR010000001.1, read on the forward strand.
TGTCTCTGTCTCTCCTGTTTATATTATCAGACTGAATTTCCTTTTTCTATCGCAGTCAGAGTTGTGTCTGAAAATATGCCCCTTTTGGCAACCCTCTCTCCCTTTTCCTTTTTGCTCTCCTTTGTTATGCTTTTCATTTCCTGTAGGTGATCCCAGGTCACTGGGTATAATTGTATCTTGCACGATTGACTATATGAGCTGCAGGGAGACTGGAGATTACAGGCTCCCCTCTGTGCATTGGCACATTGGTGTGTGTGTGGATGCACTGCTTGTGCAGGTGTTGTTCTGGCTGTCGAACACAGAATTGGCCCCTGTGGTCACACTGTAGTCATCTTTCTGGTTTACTTTGTTGTTTGATGTTGCATTTGTTATTCCTCAGGATAACGTAACTTTTATACTGCTACCATAATACAAAATCTGTTAATTTTTATATACAGATATATAGTTGTTGCTCTTATTGCACTTTTTCATACGTACAAATGTTTGTTCAGCTACATACACACTCATCCGTAATTTTATATCATGGGTTCAGAGAAGTCGTAAAAAATGTTCTGACATGATGCAAACTTATCCACTGATTTTTTTTTTTTTTTTTTTTCATAATTTTCTCTAAATGTATTTTTTGTACCTTGGTATTTATATAATGTATTTTATTTTAAAGACGCCAGTGATTAGCATTTATGAGTAGACATTACTTTGTTTAAAAGGTTAAAAAGGCAGCGAAGCTTTATTAAGAGTTATTATAATCATTGGAAATATTAAACTGTGAAGAAGTAAAGTGATCAGGTTGGTTTTTAAGCCCAGAAAAGCACATCACAAGTAGTCCAGTAGATTATTCAGCTACGACTGTACAGTAGTTTAACAAAGTTTACAAGGAGCAACCTACACTGTGCTACTTGATAGCGACAGGTAACATATTTAAAACAAACTATGGCCTGAGAATCTTTTGCTACCGTGTTGTAGTAACTCAACTGCGCTATACTGACCGCCGCTGGTGCACAGATAACACAGAGCGACACACGGAGGAAACTGTCTTGATTCGATATGCCGTTTGCTTGTTGCCTTATCCAGTGAGAAAACATGTCAGAGATGAGCAGCTTTTCATAAGCATGTATGATTCATTCGGGGCCTGTTTGACCTGTGGATGAGCTCATGATTCACAGTTCAAATTAGTTCTGCTGGCCAAGCAGCTCGGATGCTGCAGCACTGACACGGACAGTAGTGCATTTCATTCTGCCAGCTAATGAACAGATACTTCATTTTAATACAACGTTCTAATCCACACTCGAGTCTGTTGTTGCAGAAAGTCAGTTAATTTGAGTTGACTTCTCTCAGCAGTGGGAAAGCGGGGCTGCTTTATCTCCATGAGGCAAGGATTGATTCCCCTCAGTGAATCTCAACCAATATTATTTTGACCAGCCTATTTTCATAAGCTTGAGATTTACATTGGTGCTGAGCATATGTAGAGAGGAAATTGGTATTTGACCATCACGAGTGTGTGTCTATGTGTGTGTGAGTTTTGCTTTTAGTTATTGCCTTCAGTAAAGTTCACTCCGCTACAGGGACGTCCTCCTCAGCTTCTTCCTTATTCCCATAAATTCTCTTTGCATTCCAGCTCATGTCGCAGGTCTCACACTCACTTTCATGTGTGGCTGGTTAGGATGTTTGTCACGCATTGTTTTTCTTTCCTGTAAGGCATGACCAGTTTGATTAAGGTCAGTTTTATAAGGTTTCTGACAGTGTCTTGTTGAATGAGTCAGAGTGGCGGATACATACTCTCAGCCTTTGTGAGGTTTTGCCTCAACAGAAGCCACTAAAGTGATGATGAGGAAATCATACAGAACCTTCCCGGAGCATTGAGGTGCTCCAGACTCTCACCAGCATTCAAACACAGTACAGATACACATGCCTAAGAACAGACACAGACTTACAACACATAGTTCAACGTGTGTTATCATCATTTAAACAGAGTTACTGACGATTCATCGACGCAAGAATTCTGCTCAGGTTTAAATAAAGCAATTGGATTTATTAGTAAAGATGAAAATTGAAAAGAAGAAACATATAACTGCTTGTGTCAAAGCATTTGTGCGCTGATTGAGACTAAAAGTCTCAACAGAAGATAAATACTCTTTCTAGAAGTCAAAGAGGCTTAATTGGCAACAAGGCCAGTGGCATCCGATGTCGGGATTGAGATGGTCGTCATTATATTAAGGGTCTTTACATTTTGTATGCAGGTGTGTGTCTGTGTGTGCGTGTGCGCACATGCTTACTAGGATGCCTAGATAAACATTTGTGTGCATATTGCACCAGAGCAGTGTGTCCTGTCTGGAGTTATGGGATTGAGATGCTTCCTTCTCTAACGTCTACAAATGTTTGAAATTTGATTGTAACACATGATGCATGTTCATCTATGTACACTGAAAAATTACTATAATTATTATTAACTATTGATTTGATAATGTGTACAAACCAAGTGTAAACATAATATTGGCATTTATTAATATTACCAGTATTGATACTACAGAGCAAAATAAGCTAATATACTTGGAGTTTTGTTTCTGTATACCCATTATTTTAATATAAGCTAACCCCCTGTTCTTTTGGTCCACACCACACCTTAGGCAAGCGTCTAATTTTAGCTGCTAAATGCTCCATTGTGTTCACAAATTAGTCACTAACCTAATCAGTCTTCTGTTCAGTGTTTGGGGGGGGGGGACTTGTAGATAAAAAAGGGTGGAGGGCTAATACAATGAGCTGAACAGTGCTAAAGGAGTCGAAAGGTCTGAGAGGAACGAATATTATGTGTGGTTGTCATGTCATGTGTGAGCCCTTTTCTCAGTACATGTAAGACTTATAGCTACTGAGAGACCGCTGAAACTTGTTTTTCGTATGTTTTGGGCTCGTTGGAATAAGATGGTGCTGTACTCTGTTTGCTGCTTTAGCACCGAGCGGTGTTATTGCAGGACCAGCCTTATACTGAAAGACGGATCAGTACAAAACTTTTTCTATGAAAGCTGGTAACCAGGTACACTACCAAACTAATAGTGTCATAGACATAAACGTTTGGACACACAGAAAAATAACATAAAAATACAGTGGAAAACATGGCAAATCCTATGTGTCAAAAGGCAGCACTACAAACATTTTAATTTACCTAAGACCAGTGACACTGACTTCACTGGTCATAAAGTCATTTGAGAATATTGTGAAATGATTGGCGCTGTCGAGAGTGGGTGAAGCCCTGGACTTCATGCAATTTTCATATAGCGCTAAAAGGGGGGAGAAAATCCCCAAAATACACTTCTGAACCTTCCCTACAGTCATCTGTAAGGTCCTGGCACACATGTTAGACTCTTGTTTTTAGATTTAGCTTCCGACATATCTTAGTCAGAAAACTATTATCTGAATTTACTCTTGAGAGTAATCTTGTGGTTTGGGTTTTGGTTTTTTTTTTAACAAACAGGTCACAGAGAGTAAAGATTAATGTTTCAGAAAGGTGCATCTCTTCCATTGGGTCTCCTCGGGGTTGTGTACTTTCCCCTCTGTTCTACATCCTGTACAGTAACAACAGTAGAAGTCAGCACATAAAAAGGCACATCCTGAAATTCCCTGATGACACTGTTATTGTTAGTTTACTTGATAAACATGAAACTCATCATGGACCAGTGCTTGATGAGTTTGTCAGTTGTCAGTTTTTTCCAGCTAAACATCTCAAAGACCAAAGATTTGGTCATTGATTTTAGAATAAACCAGTCTTGTTCTCCGCCACTGACTTGTATCATTGTGATCTGCGCAGAGATGGTTGACATATAGAAATAAATATTTGGGTACAATCTTAGACAACAGGCTCAAATTTGATGTAAATACTGAGATTGTCTGCAAGAATGGACAACAATATTTGTACTTCCTTAGGAAGCTTTATTTGTTTAATGTTGATAAGGTTCTTTTGTCTTTATTTCTCAAATCTTTTGTAGAATCTGCTTATTGCCTGGTATGGAGGCATCAGTGTTAGGGAAAAAAAACAATCTCAATCTAGTCCCTCAGGTCGGAGACTAAGAATTACCTTTTTTAAGTCCAGTAGGGAAAAAAACTCTTTTATTCCTAGTTCAATACGTCTGCTCAATTTGCACAATTTTACTTCCTTGCACAATGACTTTGATGACCATATGTCAGAAGTTCTTAACTTATATTAGACTGACTGCAAGTTTCCAACAAAGTGAATCTGAATCTGAACGTGTGCAGTAATGTTGACTGGTATGTTTATGTATACAAACTGCAAAATGCCAGAAAATCCTATTTTTAGAATCTAAGAGTTGGTGCAACTAGCACATAACATTACTTGCTGCTGTTTTGTTCCAGGTGGTTACTGTGCTGGTTAGTTTTGTATCCATGTTGCCAACATGCTCTGACATCGTGCCTACGTTGTCAACAATAAGCTTGTGAGATCGAGGCGGCTGCAGATCTTGGAGCAAGGCGCTGTAGTTACTCTCACCTGATCTAGGTTCTGATTAGTTTAGTAAAAACGTTTCCTCTTTTATTTATATATAACTTTAAAATATTTTGATTCATCTGTTTAAGTTTTCCCTGTGAAGATCTATACTTTACAGAATAAATGCTGTGATTAACCAAAGAAAGCTTGTATCTTAAAATTGTATCTTAAACTAGACTGTAAGGAGACAGATTACTTTAAGACTGCTAAAATAACATCTGCACAGATGTTTCCATTCTGACAGTCTAGACATGTCATAACCCCAACCCTAACCTGTGGTTTGGGTTAGGGTTGGGGTTTGCATGACTATAACTCTTAGCATCACTAGTTTCTCTGATTAATAAAGATTCAAGAAAACAAATAATAAAAGTGAATTAACACTGTCATTTCCAATCATAAACAGTCCTGTGTAGTGGGTAATCAGATTATAAATAATATTGTTTTCATCACCACGACCCTTTACCTAAAGGAGAGGACTTGATCGCTTGTGTCTCTTTGGAGCACTTTACGTTGATCAGTCCCTGGCTGAAAATGCGCCTCTGTCCAGCCAGGACACTGTTAACTGGGTGGGAGGGATTGTCAAGGAGTGAGAGGAGTTTGGCCCAAGTACATCCAAATACTTAAACTCAGACACAACATCCACCCACAGATTTCCTAAAGTCTTTGTTTTACTGATGTTGAGCTTACTTTACTTTACTTTGCTTGGCAGACGCTTTTATCCAAAGCGACTTACAAGGAGCTAGTGCTAGGTGTCTGAACACAGGGCACACCTGGTAGGGGATGGACTAGGAGTCAGATGAGGTGGTTTTGCTCACACTAGCCCACAAAGTTGCTCACCACGCCCTGGTACTCTGTGATGTCTCCACACTGGAAAAATCCTACAACTGCAGAGTCATCAGAGAACTTGTGAAGGTGGCAGAAGTCTGAGTTGTTTCTGAAGTCTGAGATGTACATGGTAAAGAGGAAGGGAGACTTAACTGTCTCAGGAGCACCTGTGCTGCAGACCACAGTGTCAGCCAGTGAGGTAGTCCATGATCCAGGAAATCATAGAATTATTGACAAGTGTGCAGGCTGGATGGTGTTGAATGCACTGGAGAAATCGTAAAGCTCACTGAACTCCCAGGTTTGTCCAAGTGGGTGTAGGTAAGATTCATGTTGTGAGGTCAGAGCTACTGGTCTGTAGCCATTTAGGACACTGGGACGTAGCTTTTGTTGGGTGAAGCCTGTTCAGCTCTCTCCTCACCTGGTCTGCTGAGATGCATTTTCTGTGTGTGGTGGTTGAGTTGTGTGAAGGAGGCACAGGTTTCTGCATCGAAGGTGGTTCTAAGGCTCAATCTGGGATCTATTTAAAAAAAAAAAAAAAACTTCATTGGCCAGTTTCCTCCTGTAGGCCTCCTTTCCCCCCCTGATTTTGACAGGCAGTACCCACCGGACCATCTTCACTGCCTCCCTGTCACCAGACCTGAATGCATTTTTCTTCTCATGCAGTATGATTTTGACATCCTTGGTGACCTGGGGCTTGTGGTTGGGGTTGGTATAGGTTGTTTGGTAGAGATGTATTACATTGACTAATCCTTGCAACCCTAGTAGACAGACGCCATGTTTTCTAATATACACTATACTGTCACTATAGTAGTACATGGGTCTCTGATCACTCCCTGGAAGAGAGGGTGTGGTTATCAACATGCGCCAAAACCACCTATTTATGGATCCCATGCCAAACACAGGAAGGGAAGTGGCCTGTGAGGGATGATACATTTCACTTTTTAACCAAATTATATTATGGAACACTTAGGACTCTGATGACCCCATTCTAACTGCTGTAAAGGTCCATTTCATAGATCGCTAATAAATATCAGTGTAAGTGTAACCTTATTCCTGTATAATTTTAATAGTGAAATATATAGCCTTGATATCTGCAATCACCCCTAAACCTCCTCCACAGTAGACATGCTGTCACAGTATAGTCCTGTGAAGTGTGACCTCCATGCTGCTTTGCTCCGATACCTGCGCAGAGCTTGTAGTAAATCTTTCTCTGCTTGTGTGTTATATGGACTTGGACTCCTTGCCTGATTCCCTTGTGGCCATTACTCAAACAGAATGAAGGAGCGACTGTAGCTTAGAAATGCTCCCATATCTTGCTGTGTAATGCATCATATAGCCACACTCGGTCAAAAATGTTTGTTTACGGTACAATAACTAATCACTCTTGATTTTCTGCTGGATGCACACATAATGTATTCACCCTGCAGTATTTACTGTAGTGATTCTGACTGATGGACTTAGTATTTAAGTTTTATAACCGCTGATAGCAGTGTAACAAGTTATTTAAATGGTGAGATTGTTGCCTTTAGTTATTCATGAAATGTTATTTGTTCTGGATTTTGTTGCATTTTATTTCAAACTCGTAGTGAAAAATTCATTTGCATACATTTGCAAGTATTTATCCAGGCTCTGCGTAAGCTCTGTAGACATTTTCGCTAAATAACTTGAGAAGGGTTTTACCTGTTTCTCCCTCCTGTGTAGAGCTCGGCTTAGTTTGCAGACACGCACATTCTAAATCTAGCATGGTTTAAATAGGCACCCGGAAAGAGTAACACAACCAGCGTGCTGCAGGAGGTGCAAGGATGTCAGTGCTGCAGAGGTCTTTCAATAATGCATGTTATGTATACACACGAGGAGGAAGATTATTATCTCCAGAAAAGGAGGTGAACCTCTTTTATCCCACCACAGAAGCGAACAGCGTGGAAATAGGACACAGATAATGTGCAAATGTATGTAAACATATCGTAGAAGGTAAAAGGTATATGGGTAAGGAATATACAGTGGAAGCATGTGTTTGTCACAGTGGAGGCACTCCAGTTTTTCTATCGCTGTTCCACTGTGCTTTGTCCCCTGCGCTCATTCTGTTGCCCTCTCAGACCCTGACACTGTAGTTTCCCTTTTGCTCTTCTTCTTGTTATCTCTGAAACTTTTACACTCAGCTGGAAATGCACTGCATGACCCAGTTCTGCAGCACAGTTTAGGATTTGATTTTGATATGGATTTAAATGCTAGTGTATTTTTGTTGGTGTTTGTGTGTGTAGAGAGATTTACCAAGGCAAGTCTACATTATCACAGACCAGTGCCTCTGCTGCCCGGCTTCATGGCTTATTCATCCATTCCCGTTGAATAGAGCCTCTCTTTACTGCCCCACCAGTAACAGTTTAGCCTGCTATCAGGATAATACTGTTTTATCACTCCCAAGTCCTCACTATCACCCTGTTCCAATTCTCCAGTTATCCACATACACCAAACGCTCCCTTGCACTGTATCCTCTGTGAGTGATCTTATCTGAGTCTGACCTAAAATCCTAAAGATCAACTATCTGATCCAGTTTTAGTGGAGAAAAATTGCAACTGTGTGTGTGTGTTTCGCTGTTATATATTTTTATTTATTTTTTTTGACAATAGATTCAAAAAGAGACAAAAGCAGGATAAACTGCATTTTATAATTGATTATAGTTCATTTAAGGTTGAGTAAATATGACATGTATTAAATTTGTATGTGAAAGTTACAGACGTAGTGTTTCTTAAATCATGAAACAGTAGGAATTAGGGAATTTTCAATTAATCTCATAAAAACATGTCATGACATAAAAATGTCACATTTCTTTCTGTGAGTGCACCAAATGTTTAGCTTGCTCTTGCGAATTATACTCATCTGTGCAGTGATTCTTGTGGACGTCGCAGACACATGTTGCCATTTTTCACTGAGTAGACATTAGCTGTACTGTTTGAACCAGTTAAAGCTTTAGTTTAGTAAAAATTCAAACGAAATAAAAGGATGATAATTATTATACGTATAAATATATTTATTAATGGTGCCTTTATGTTATCAGGTAGTTGTGAACAGGAGAACATATGTACTCAAGTACTTAGGGGAGCCTAAAGGACACAGCCGTGGCATTTCAGTTTATGGCTGGTGAGAAATGATTTATCTGCAGTTTGCACATGGAAGATACCTTTGCAAACAAATATGAGTGTGTGAGGGAAAGAAGGAGAGAGAGAGAGAGAGAGAGAGAGAGAGCGAGGGGAAAATAATCAAATTAAAATGCATTTAATGCATGTGAAATGAGTTTGCACTTACATCACCTTGCATGGTCATACACACACAGGGTGTTGCTGCACTAAACACTGGCCAGTGTGTTTGATAACACGTCTAACAAACCAACACACACACACCATGTAAAAGTGGGAGAAAAGACGCTCACTTGGGCTGAAATAAATGCACATATGGTCTCCTCATTTTTCCTCCTTCAATACTAAAAATGCTTCTTTTCCATGCGGTTCCTCTGCATAATCTGTGATATCCCGAGGCATTAGGGCTCATGGGCAGAATATGAAAATAACTATCTTGGCCTATGATGCTACACGACATCAAAATCCAACCCGGAGAGAAAAATAGGAACAAAAGAAATATTTCATTGACAGGCTGCCTTAATTACCTGCCATGAATAATTACCTTTGCTTTAAACTGAGGAGGAACATCAGGGATAACTCAAAGCATAGTATAAAGCCGTTAACCTAAAAGTCATATTAAACAGAGTAATATAGCTGTGGTAAGATGTATTAGTTTGGGTCAGTCATTCATAGCTCATCTCTTTGCAACATACATACATTGGTCAAAGAGATGTTAAAATTAAGATGTGGCATTAGGAGCCGAACATGGGGGAGCAAGGTTTAATAACTCTGGCTCGAGATGGTGCTGAGGCATGCTAGAAGCACAGCTAATGCCAAGTCTGTGTCTTAGCGATGGGAAGATGATAATGAGGACAAAATAGAGGGAGGAGAGAGGGAGAGAGGAGCTGTGTAAAATCATGTCTCACAAGTTTATTGTTGCCTTGTTGTTTTTCCTTAGTATCTTTCTCTCAGCGATTAAATTGCATTATTCTGTAACTCAAGCACTCTGAGACGAAGCAGTGCAGTTGTACTTGTTGCGTCAATGTGTGCAACTGAAGGAGAACAAGAGGTCATGCATGATTTCCTGTCTTCCTGCTAGTTTAACATGTCCCTCCATTTTTTTTACTTCCTAATGAATAAGTTATTTCACTTTTCCCTTGCGTCATCTAGCAGTTTGAATACACATAGAGCACTAAATCCATATTCACCGAATACATCGCAATGATCAGCTCCCAACAATTTATCTGGAAAGGACACGTTAACCAGTGTTATTTGATCTTTTCTGTGTTGCAGTCATCAGTTGTCGGATCAAATATTTTCATCTCGTCAGTAAGGCAATTTGGTCAACAGCTGTTATTTCAAAATGTGCTATAGGAAAAAAAAACAATCTTGAATTACCCTTGACATGTGCGTATGTGCGCACACACAGTCCCTTCAAGAGCTGTATCAAACACTCATCTGGTAGCATTTGATTTATCTCATCTCTGTGAAGAGGCCCTTTCATTTTTCATGCTCGTCCTTGTTTGGGGTTGAATGTGATTTTGTAGACTGATGTGACAAATTGAACAAAGCATGAGGATTGCAAATATGAACATAAGGCAACAGATACTTTTGCCAAAAGGTAAAAGTTAGTCAGCTTTGTGGCCATTTTTTTATCAGACCTTTTGTGTGTGTTTTGTTTTGAGTGTTGTACTGTGAAGACGGGTGTTTTCACTCACTCTGTGTCTTACTCGGTCAGGCTGACGGGGGCGAGACTTTGCAGGACTTTAATTAATATCACAGGACTCAATCAGCTACTAGGGAGTCATTTTCATGTCAAACGGATGCAAAAAAAAGCTAACATGATTGTGATGGAGCTGTCAGTTGAGCACAGTACAAGTCTGCTAAATAATGAATGGACTATGCTGAATAAAGTAACTGTTAATTTATTGACTCTTTTCTCCATCTCAGGCTCTCTGTTGCAGCTGTGTCTTTAAAGATGAATGTGCATTCACGTGAAACATGAATACTGCTCTTTATTTATCTGATGCCATTATTAATTAAAGCTCCACTGAAAAAACATTGAATTGATTGAACTGACTCTGATCAGCTTTTCCCGCCTCTCGTGTTAGCTTCAGAGTTTGTTAAACCCGCTTTATGGAACGGGACCCCAGTCTGCGTTTCAGTTTTACAACCAGCGTAGCAGCCGTTAAGTTGGGACAAGTGTGTTCTGAGCTCATGTGACTCCCAACATAAAGAGGCCTATTGATTCAGACATAAATATAATAATAAACTGTAGGTAAATGTTAAAAAAATCCACTTTCACTTCCTGAAACAACCAAGATTTTTTGGTATTTACATTTTACTGCTTAACTGCGTAACTCTGTCACTGTTAAAAAAAGGTTAATTGTCCATTCTTTGCTTGGATTGGTTTTGCTGTCAGATTCCTTCAACTTTGGGAAATCTCACGAGTCACGAGCTCATTATTGTTTAGCGCTTCGCAGCAAACAAGAATAACTCACATGTATTCTACTTGTGTTTGTCCGGTCATGCGTGGTGCATATCTAGTGTGACATGAATCTTCCATTAGCAAAACAAGAAGCTGATGTTGACTCATAATGTTGACACTGCAGTGGTTGGCTGTATTATGTTTCTATATATATATATATATATATATATATATATGTATATATATGTATTTATGTAGTTCTTTATTTCTATTATATGGTTCAGCTGCATTTAAATATAGCAATGTTGACATAGATGTGGTCAGACAGGGTGTTGGCAAAACAACTTGGAATGCATGTGTGAATTATTTGTTTCAGACATTCACTTAGTTTGACACCCACACAGCTACAGCTAGAAACACATATTACAGGGGCTGGTGGATGTTACGCCAATTGAATAGCCTTAATGTTTTTGAAATGTAAACTGTCTGTGAACTGTGTGAAGCCAAGGTCAAGGTCAAACATTCATTTTATAGAGTGAGCTCAGTAATTTAATACTCCACTGTTGTATTGTCTCCTATTTAAGTACCAGAGGTACACACACAGACACAGACACAGATATATTTCACAGCTACTCAGCTGTAAAAGAATATTTCCTCTCTACAGTTTTGGTGTTTTGCATTTGTCTTTTTAATGGCAGAAACATGTGCACGTTGTTCTATTATTATTACAGCACCCTTATTATTTGCATGAAACTCACTTGTGTATACTGCTCTACATACATTTGCAGAACAACGTCCCATGTCTTTTTAACACAGTGAGTGGTAGGCTGTGAAGAATGATAACTACCTTTCTTGTCTACACCACTGACCTGTACTGTACTGTACTAACGCAGCTCTTTAATCACTTTCATTCCGTGGGAGCAAGAAGGGAGCTCTGTGCTGCCTGCAGTAACCTTATTTGAAAGGCTAGTTTGGATAGCAGAATCATGGCTGCCCTTTCTGATCATGTTTTTTTTTAACCCCTTGGGACTTTGGTTGTGATGTGATGGTTAGATCTCTTTCTGCACACACTTCGGTTAGGTTTGTGTAAAAATAGATGTTCTAGCCTTAACATTTTAAATGTGTAAAATGAAATATAGATTTTTTTAAAATGACCTGTTTATACATCACAGACATGCTGGTGCTCTTGTGCTGTAAAAAGAACTATTTTATCTCTACTGTCGTTACAAGTTATTCAAAAATTAAAATAGTGATATTTTGCTAATCAGATAGTCTTGTAGTGAGTACAGGGTACAAAATTAACTCAATATACACAAGGGCAACATGTTGCACAAGCAATTGCATAGTCAAAAACTTACATTCTTCCCCTCTTAGTGTTTCCACAACACGAATGACCTGCACTCTGTACTGTCCCTGAACACTTTGCACTGACGGTGTGTTTCTTTTACTGTTACTTTGTTAGGAAATAGAGTCCTGTCGCTTGAAACAAGCCTGAGTTGTTTATCAGCGGGGTTTTCCTCGTCATTAGTATCAGACTATAGTTTATAGATTCATATCTACTGCTACCACGCTACATAACCTCAGCTGGATTGATGAGTGCAGCTGAGGTTATGTGGCATAGCAACAGCAATGTGACATAATATTTGCATAATATTTTAGGTCATAATAAATGAGGTGAGTGACAAACCTCCAGCAAATAAGAGTTGGTCATAAATATTGCAGATTTTATGTAATAAAATAAAATAATAAACATATATATATTTTAGTAAACTGGTTATTTGATAGTTTTATATTAGTGTCACTGAAAACACAGGGCTGAGCATGACATGCAGACGTGAGTCTGCAGAAGTGGTCACTCTTATGTATTGTACTGTAATAAACACCTTTGATCTCTCTCTCAGAGCAAACTTTTTAAAAATCATTCTTATACTGTGATGCAAAAGCTGCCATCCATCTATGTGTACAGTGCCTTTTTTATTGCATGGTTTATTTGTAATCTGTATTTGTTCCGTGTTTTGTTGGAAGTGTTTATTCAGCTTAGCAAACCTCATCCAGCATTCATATTGTTATGAGGTGCTATTTTCTGTTCAAGTGTATTTACTACCTGTAAAACGTTTTTACATATGGGAATCTAGCTGTGAGTGCTTCGGTATGCACGCACAAACATGTTTTCGCTGCTTTCGCTTCTTTAAAGTTCACAGTAGAGCTTTCTCTAAATACTCTGTTTCCCACAGTCCTTAAAAAACATTTTCTCAAAACTGGAGTTGTTACTATGCAAAGATTTCTGTAGCTCCTAAGTAAGTCAGAAGAAGACATACAGACTCATTTCCATCAAGACAGTCTGACAGCTGTGCACGGAGTAAGTGGTGGTTTACATTTAAAGATAGTTAAAGCAGAGTTATGTTATGTTTTTCTATAAGCCAAAACCGAACTATGGAGTTACAGGCTAAAACATGAGCTGTCATCTCTGCAGAGCGAGTGACAGGTTCATAACTATGCAAACGTTGATTACTGACCTAGAATATAATCATTTGACAAAAGAATCCCAACCCAAATTTATTGGAGATTCACATGCAAGCTCCACAGCTGTTTTGTCATTTCTCCATCTCTGTTAAAGGTCCCTGACTTAAAGGTTAAGCTCTGAAGATTCAGTCGACACCTTAGAAATAGCAGGTTCTCAAACAGTCGCGTTTCAAAAGCCACTTACTAGCTTTTTGCAGTGCTTGTTTTGCTCTACAAAAGGATTTCAATTAAATTTTAGGAATTTGACAAAAGTAATGCACTTTAAGATTCTTGATAAAACATTTTTTGATCTGCTTCTGAGATTTCGTAAAAAGCTTTTACTGAAGTTGTGGAGCCAAGATTTTCTAATAGCACAATCATCATTCACCTCAGTACAGATAATAGTCTTGTTCCCTGAATGTCTGGCACTATTACGCTGATAAGAGGAGACCTTAATGTGTAATGTCTTGTTAGCGACAAGTAAAGTTTTTAAATCAGTCCTAAAGATAAAAGGGACCCAATAAAGAGAAAGTGAAATCTGCAGCATGTTGGTGTTGATCATTATATAAGTACTACCATATGGCAGTTACAAAGATGCAGCATTGTTAGAGATTGAAGCGCTGTTGTAAATGGCGAGATGCTTCACTCTGCTTTCTGCTCATTACCGCTCTTAAAAAAACTCATCCGCTGTCATTAAACGACTTCTTGAACTTCGTCTACAGAGAGCCTCTTGCATTCCGGGTCCTGCTGACGGTGTTAATCTACATCTGTGCCTCCCTCTCTGCACTAACTCACCCCTTCCCAACTCTGTGTGTGTGTGTGTGTGTGTGTGTGTGTGTGTGTGTGTGATGGAGTGTGACCGTTATATTACTACTTAAAATGCTGTAGATTCATGGCCTTCTTACCATGTCCTCGCTTTATTCCCTCACCAGTAAGAGGCAATGACGCACAGAATACCTGTCATTTCCTGCCTACCTCTGTTGATAAGCCACTTTTACCACACACACACACACACACACACACACACACATATTTTCTGTACTGGGATTAGTGTTCACTTTGCCACTGATGAGTATATTTTTTCACAGCGTTTGTAACTAAATATACAGTGATAGGGACACAGATAAAGGCTTGTTAGTGGTTTCTACCCCAAAGTCTCTAAAGAAATCTACTATTCATTATGACTTAATTCTATTAAGTTGCCCAGATGTAGATCGGCCTGATATAGTCCCTTTGTAGCTTTGCAGGTAATAGTTATGTAATGATGTGGGGAGAAATATGGACATGCTACAACAAGAGAAGGATAGCTCTTCTGTTTTTCACCTTACCTGCCATCCTGTCCGTCCGTTTTTTGCTTGTGAGCCATTATGTATTTGTAGCTGCAGTGCTGTCTGCTGTAGATGTCCTGCAGTTTGGAGCATTTAAATCTGTCACCACGTTAACAAGCTGGGGTCATATTTGTCGGATGATCTGTTTTTCAAGTCATTAGCTGCTGTTTTGCCAGTGTCTGGACTGGAAACCAGAATATGCAAGAAAAGATTTTGGATGAGACAAAAAAGACAAAGAAGAAAAAACTTTACACTCTTCACCACTAATCTACATTTTAGTCTATTCAGGGTCAAAGACTGCAAGTTTGAAAATGGGAAAAAGGCTGAGACCTCTGTTCATGTCTGCTTGAGGCTGCATTAGCAGCTACGAGCATAATGTACCCAAACCATCTGTGGTCAGAAGCACTTTTCTGACAGCTTTAATAAAAACTGAGAAATTACAGCTATGGTATTACCTAGAAATCACCGCAACGCGTCTTCTTTGGTATGCATTAAATGTGCCTAATCGTGTGTCCAGCTAGTGAGAATATTAGGCACTTTCTTAGTGAACTTTCTTAGTAAACATTAAAGATGCTTGTGTGGAGTTTACTGCCTTAGAACAGAGACGCGGCAGCAGCACCGCTTGCAGTCAGTAAGTCTCCTGTCTCCTGGCTCCATCTTCACATTTGACTGACAGAGAAATTGTCTCAGTCTTATCTAACTCTCAGCAAGAAAGCAAATATGAACGTTGAGGTTTACCACTTCCTTATCAAGCCATGGCTTATTACCTTTAGCTGAGAAAAGAAAACAAAACTGGAGAAAAGATTCCCGTGCACAATAAAACATAACGTCCTAATGCCACAGTAAGTATATGCAGAAACGGTGGCTGTGTGGATACTGTTGGTTAGCTTCTTTCTTCAACAGCAATTACGGGATGGAAACCATCTGTTTGACACAGATGAAAGGAGCTGCTGTTTTGTCAGCTCTTTTACAGTTTGTTGAAAAATAATTATGACGCCTTAGTGGCTCTCTGTGGGGGCATCTACTCTCCCTCTGAGTCATTACACTTGAAACGGACTGTGGGATTTTTCTCCCCAGTTTTTCAGAATCAGATGTACACCTTAAGATGGCTTTTAGGGTTTATTTTATGTTTGAAAATGCATCATGCTATATTGGTTTGACCCCCACCACCGCCACCACCCCTTAAGTGTTGATAACGTAGTATTCCCTGAGTAACTGGTGATGAAGGTAATCATCTGAGCACACACTACATTCGGTGTCACTACATCAGCTGGCCTCTCCCACTAAACCGCCCTCTCTACCCACGTTCATTCAATTGTCATTGATCTGCACTTAGACTTCATATTGACTGTGTGCCAGCGATCGCTGTCATATGTATGTACACAACTAAATGTTAGTAGCACTGTATGTAGCTCGGAGTGTTAGATGCACTCTAAGGGTAATGTGTGTGTGTGTGTGTGTGTGTGTGTGTGTTGGGTGAGACTGTGTATATTATTCCATTTGTGATTGGCACTTCGGGTGCTTTTCCTGTTTAAACAATGGGTCTAGTCCTAAATCCAACTTTAATTATTTGGCATTAAACAACTGTCCTGTAGATTAACGAGTAGGTTTATAGGATAAGCATGTTTTATTTAAAGCAGCTCTGGTATATACTGTACATTCAGTGAGAATATTATGTATAAATGTGCTTACTGGTCTGTTGTAGTTTTTAGAAACCTTCTTTTTCTTGGGAAGTCTCTACAAGCTTTGCACATTGTGGATTGAGCAGTTCATTCCTTTCTTCTTTGTAGGATGTCTGGAGCTAAATCAGATTAGAAGTGAATTATCTGTGAACTGCCCTCTTCAGGTGTCTCCACAGATGTTTAATGAGTGGGATTTGTCTGGGCTTTGGTTGGCCCACTGACAGACAATCAGACTCCATTGCAGCATTGTTGGGTTATTGTCATGCTAAAAGGTGAACAGTTGCCTTGGTCTCATCTGTTGTGCACTCTTGAGCAGGTTTAATGAAGATCTTGCCTGTGTTTGGTCATCATCAGTAATACTTGTATCAGTAGAAGCTTAAGCTTAATTTTTGATCCCATTCCTACAGAGCTAGATAGATGCAGCCCTGCTTCTTTGTCACATTATGAGTTGCCATGATGAAACTTGTATAGCTTAGACGAGCCTGTTTTTCACCTAGAGATGAATTACTTAGTTTCCATTAAACATCACGTCACAGGTCACAGTGTAGGGCAGCTCTTATTCCATACCACCCGTTGTTACACTGTGTCGCCCTGCTCCCCAGCATTAAAACCTCTCCTTTACCAACATCTCTGTATGTTTATATAGGACTGTGTTAAACACAATATAAAACTGAAGTGAAAGCTTGACTTGTTTCTTGACCTGTTCTCACCTTAACCACATCCTGACATTGTGGTTTGAATAAAAACAGGTCTAAGTGTAAGGCAGCGGACTGTACCTTAGCCTTGCATTTTACTCGTTAGTTCACTAACTTGTTAGTTCACTTTGTCACTGTGTCAATGTGCTGTGTTGTAGTTTTATTCCATACATTCACATTTTACCTTTAAAACAGAAGGTGCTTCTGGAAATCTTCATTCCACTGTTTGGTATCACTGCACATTTTCACAGTTTAAAATTTGTGGAAATATACCTTCAAATGTTTGGAAACAACTGGAAAAAATTCTAAAGTTCACATCCAATAAGATTATAGTTATAGTTTCACAAGGGATTGTTGTTCAGTTGTCTGTCTGTGAGCATTAACACCTTTTTCATCATAACCCACCTCTCCCCCCGGCAACTGATTTTGCATGTACCACACTGTTTCCGAAACTGGTTAAGCACCCTCGTAAAAGTAAGAGACGGTCCATGTCATGCAAGAATGCGATTGAACTCTTGATTTCTTTTGCAAGTATACATCCTGCCCTAACTTAGCTCCTGTTTGCAGCAGACAACATTTGCATGTTATAGAGATTTGTGTTACAAATAAATCATGTTGTTTTGGTAATAAAATTTGATGTCTGTTCAACCTTTAAGCGGAAAATGCCCAGGGCCATGGGTACCAAACTGCCTTTATAAAACTTAAATGCAGCATTCGCATGGTGTTTTGCATATTTTTAGATTCTGACTGAATGCATATTTTTGTGTAAGTCTTCTTCATCACAATGAAACCAGGTCATGCTTATGTTTGAAAATATTTTTTTTGTGGTCCAGATAAACCTCCAGATAGAAGGTGTGTGCTCATATAGGGTCCCCTGGTGATTCTGACCATGAACTGTGCCTGAAGTGTAATTTTACTGATGAAGTCAGTCCCCCAACTGAAACATGTGCACGGCCATATGATAACATCATTAATCCCAAATGAAGAGCAGGACCAGCATTATTACAGTCCCGTGTCCTAACATCTGTCTGTGAAAACTAGCCAGAGCCCACCCATCCAGCTTTATATAGGTCAAGAATCCCATCTACACTTCCACTGCTACATTTTAGGTCTGTAGCATTCTTGTGTAGGGTCCTTAGATTATTCTGAAGGTGTCCTGTCAAACTCTTTTCAAACTTCTTTTCAGTTCCTCCTGTGTACTTTCAGATTTCTCTAGATGGATGGCTAGTGGGATTTGGCCTAATAATAATAGTTTTATTGATAATAATAATGACATACTTTATTGATCTCCTTGAGAAGTAGCTGTTGGTCAGCTGCCAGACAGTACACATCGGCACTACTGTGGGGTTTTGGTGTCTGGTCCAAGGACCCTTCGACATGCAGCCTGAAGGAAGCCGTGATCGAGTCTTTCAATATTCGCTGTTTAGATACTGTAAAAATGTTCATAGAGCTCATACATCAAGAGCCCGTTCAACATAGAGGGTGCAGATCGATTATTAAACTATTTACATTGTATGTTCTTACGTTAGAAAATGTATTGTAAATTGCAAGAGAAGCTTTCAAAAGAAAATAACTGTTAAATAAGGCACATCCCTGGTAACTAATTATTTTTTGAATTGTGCCAAATTCTCAGCAGTCATTTTAAGCACATTATTTTTGTCACTTTAACAAAGCCATCTGATTAAGTGTTGTCATAAAAGAGATCCTGGGCCAATTAGATAAAAAAAAAAGATGGGCTCGCAGGCAAAGAACAATTTGCAGATTTGTTTCCATGCCAGCTCTAGCAGACGGAATGAGAGGGGTGGAGGAGGAGGAAATCTGGGAGGGGAGAGGAGTGGGAGGCAGGCTCCTTTTTCATCCCCAGCTCCCATCAAAACCTTCAAAGTTAATTCGAGGTCAGTTCATGTGCACACTAAAATACTGCAGTTTGCCAAAAAAGGTGTGTCAGTGCAAACTTTGCCTCCTGTCAAGTTAACATCTCGGCCCCTTTCATTGCTTAGCTTTAGCAGAGTTTTCACGGCAAACCAGCAAGCAAATCTAATTTTCTCTGCCCCAGCAGCAAAACAGAAATTATCCTTGCAAACTATAACATATAAAGATAGTAACAATAGCATGACCGCAAATTTGAAATGTCAAAAATCACAAGGTGTGAATCGATCATCTCCATGCTGTTTTCTTTAAATGAGGGGTTTCATTAGTGGATTGAGGCAGAGCCATCCAAAGTAGAGAGTGGAGTGCCACTTTTAACCCCTAAAGTTTGCCTATTTGACTATTGCTGAACATGGTGCATGTTAATCTCCATTACCTTGATTATTTGTGTGCCTCTCTCTGTGTATACTGTTTGTTCAAAGTCAGGGTGACTTTCTTTTACCATGCTTCAATTGTGTGTGTGTTGCAGAGGGAAAGAGGAGGGGAGAGATGATGTGGATGAGGAAAGAGGGGAAACAGGAAGATGAGCGGAGGAGTAAACACTGAGACAGGTGTCTGGCAAGGGACAGTGATTAGATTTATAAACCAACCAATGTTATTGTCTCTGCTCGGGGACTGCCGTAAGACATTAACCACTAACTGAAGCTCCCAGTGTCCCACAGCAGAGACACCTTTTCTTCCATCTCCCTACTTGCACTCCCCATTCACCTCACTACTTCTCCTTAGTGTCACATCTTCGCTTTCCCCTTTTCTCCTGGGCGCGATTAGATTGTCTTCCTCGTATCTGACCGAGATGGATTGGCCTTGAAAGTATCCTTTCTGCTTCCATCACCCTCTTTGCATTTTCACCTCCCCAGGCTTGGGCGTGTCATGCTTCTCCTCTCTCTCTCACGACATCATTGGCTGGCACACGGCATATAATATTTTCTGCAGTCGGCGTGGCACTAGGGATGAGTCCTTTAAGGTGATCATGCTTGCGCGCGCGCTGCCCAGAGACCATTTCTCTTCATTTGAGAGAGTCTGCCCAACTGCCAATACTATAGATTCTCTATCAGCTTCATAATCACGACTCCATGATTAGGAAAGTGATTGGTCGGACTTCTCGATATGAAAACTCTAGTTTTAATTTTGTGTCTGTCACGGCACCAAGCCTGTGCTATTGGATGGTCGTTTGAGCAGTAATACAAAATGCTCCTTCCTTCGCCCCCATGAGCTTCCCGCTGGAGCAGGCACGGCTCGATTCCTTATACAGACTCTCCTGCAAGATCTGTCAGGGAAAAGTAATCTCTGCAATGCAAGTGTCTTTGTCCTGTTTCCATTTTGTAGTTAAACAGATTAATAATAACAAAACCTGTTTAAAGCTGGAAATAAGCTTATTAGGTTAGTAGACTTTGGGGGGCCCAACATAGAGATTATTATTTCTGAGGCCCATAGAGGGTTGGCAGCCAGAGGAAAAGATCATTTGACTGAACAGACATTTTATTCAACTGAATTAATCAAGAGGCTAATACTGATATTCCCTCTTTCCCTCTTCGTGTCTCCCTTTTAGGTCATCTGATGGTGTGTGCACAGCAGGAACAGTGGTGGTGAGTCGTTTGAACATGGGGGAGATGGAAGAAGTTGATGTAGACCACATCACCACCGACATACCATCACAGAAGGTAAAACAGCAGAGTGACCACACAAAGCTCTAGATGCCTTGTGTGCGCTAATGCTAGGATTAAGGGAGCACTGCTCAAGTCCTCCAATGAGATTAAATAAACGTGAGTTAGCCCTAGTGTGGATTTGCAGGGTGTGTGTGTAGCGCCTGCGTCTGTGAATACGTTTGTGTTTTGCGTCATATATATCTTATATAGAAAAGATCACATTAGCATTCTGAGACTGTTTGTGTGGGATGTTTTGCAGTCGGTCTTTTATTTATTTGACCAAGACATTTCCTGAATGTGGCTTTCTTGCCGCTGCTGCTGCTGCTGCTGCTGCTGACGCCGCCTTTCTCCACTCTAAGCTCCTACAACACACATCACTTAACTCAGCCTTGAAGTGACTGGCATAATCATGGGAGATAAATAGGAAGGAAGAGCATTCTCCTTCATAGTTTTAAAGGGGACCGAAAAACCAATGGGGTGCCTTTACGCCAGATATGAAGTTGTATGTATTCTGATTTCACTTAATTCTTTTATAATATTTATATTTGTTAGGCGCATGTGCGATGTAGAGACAGTAGTGGAGCGCTACGGAGTGAAGAATGAGCTTTATTGATGTTTCTGATTTATAAAGAGGGAACATTCTGATTTAGTTTCACCGCAGCACAGCTCTACAAAGCCGCATGGAGACCTGCAGTTATTGCCTGCTGTTGATTTGCTGTTGTGTGTGTGTATTAGTTTGTGTGCATGCGTATGAATCTCTGTCTTATATAATTGACCAGGGGCGTCTACATGGCTGACTGGTTTTCGGTTCTACCCACCCCTGTTGCTGGTGCAGGGAGGTTCCCTGCAAGGCTCCAGAGTGTCACTGACAATCTGCCCATGTCGGCTTGATGAATGTGTTGCCCTGTGTGTGTGCGCGCGTGTCTGGGAGTGCGATGTCACAGCACATTTCCCCCTGTGTGAGTTGTTTCTGTTGTAGACGATGAGGAGAGGAAAGAGGGAAGGAAAATGACAAACATTAGGAAGGCCTCACTTGAGACTCAACACTTACTTGCGGGGAAGTTCTCGTTCAATTTACCTCAGTCTTGTGCACGTCGGGCTGCCTGAAGGTACATTTGTCTGCAAATGTGTGTGTTTATGTGTCAAATCAGGGGCGGGCGCACTTGTTTGATCATTCCCCGTCATCGTTTAGGTGATGGCTGCTCATGAATATCCCACTGACCCTGCAAAAACAGTCAGCTGAAACAAGAAAGAGACTCCAGTCACCTTTGATCTGATCTCTTTACATATTTTTGTCATCAAAGAGACATCGAACACATGCCATCCACTGCCTACAATTACAGTGGGACTCATTTCGCAGCTGTAGCCGTGGGCTCAATGTTAATAATTTTCATTATCAGAGACCTTGCTTGTGTACTTGCTGGTGTGGGAGATTGGGTTTTTGGTTGGTTGTCTGTTATTCAGAACCACTTTCTTGGCTGGGAGAGGTGAAGGATTGTCTCTAGCAGTCATTAAAGTCCTTTTCTGGGGACAGGCTTGGTTCTCTAGCTGTGGTAACTTGTGCATCAGACAGGGCAGAGCCGACATATGGCGACAAAACAAAGATTGTTAATTGTCAGTAATGATTTGATGAGAAATCCCAGGTCAAATGGATCAACAGGCTAAAAAGGTTTTTCAGTTTCAAAGGACCAGCAGAGGCAACAGTTTAACATAGACATGTGTATTTGTGTTTCATGAGTAGCACAAATTTAAAGTGCATGCATTACTTAACTAACTAGCTGTCATTACCACATTAAAGGAACACATTATTAACTAACTGGAGTTGTTTCTGCAGTTACAAGTTAAGTAGAAAAAAAGTCTGGAGCATGTGCATTTCTTCTAGTGTAATGTTAGCAGCCCTGTCCTGCTCGTCTCCTGTATTGGGGATAAGTAAGTTACACATCTTCACTTAGTTAAAGTTAAATCAGTCCCCCAGTTGGAAAAATGAAAGCTTCAGTTGCTTGTGCAACAATAATTAAACATTTAGAGCCGTGGCTATTGCACACTGTATGCAGTATGTGCTCACCACATCTGACAGTGGAAAGCTTGACAGCTGTAGTAACAGTAACCAGTCAGGCTGGGGCTTCTGGCGTGTTGTAATAATCCAACATTAAAAATAATGGCCAATAACACTGCCCAGTAATGTGTCATAATCAAAACATTAGTGTTGCTCCCCCACTGTTTCAGTGAGGTTGGGTCAAAGGATAAGCACACACATCGTCGCTCTTGGTTTTTATATTACCTTGTTTGGTTTCAGTAGTTGTTATTATACTTCACTAGCGTCTAACTGTGCTGCATGTTGCTGCAAATGTACTTATAGAGGAGGAAACAACTGTATGGTGAATAGATAAAGACTGAAATGTCAGGGGATGCAATAAATTACCAGTCCTGTGTCCGATGAGTGATATCGCAGCAGGTGTTTCCCTTCAGCTGTCACCTGCTGTGAGATCGCTGATTGCAGTAAAGGCAGACGTGAAAGTGGTTTGAACATCTAAGTTAAGAAAGAGAGCAGTGTGTCAGGTGTTTGGGCTTCGCGGTGCCATATCAGTCGAGTGTTTATATGTTGTGTCTGCTGAATAAAATATTCAGTCGCCTCTGTTTCTCTCTGTGTTTGACACTACAACAGGTTGATCCCGTGGAATAGTTAAATAACGGCGAAGTCTGAACTGAACAAAGTGAGATATATAAAGATGAAATATGTTGTAAAAATATTGTCTCTTTCCTTGTGTTCTTTTCCTTTCTAGTGTCCCTTGGTGTGTGAGTCGGCGTCCCATGCCTGTGTCGACAGAGAAAATAACCCACTAACAGGCCCAGGTATGATGGTGGTAACTTCCTTTAAAAAAGCTTAAATATAATGTATATAGAATCTTTTATAGTGCAATGTTGTGGTTGATAATGTCCTGTAACATCTTCCTTTATCCAAACGTCCCTTAGTGTTCATATGCATCTGATTCTAGTTGAATCGACCTTAAATAAACTTTCTTATAACAACATTTGAGACATCTCTGAGGTATCCTGTTGGACTTAAAAGATTTTCCTGCTTTGATTATATAGACATCTTGGGGCTTTAGGCAACAAAAAAGAATAGCGGGGGGTGTCACACAGTGAGGTAAAGCTACATGGCTCAAGCAAAAGACGCCATGCTAACTGCAGGAGACTAATTTAGTGGCAACACACACAGCTCTCTGATAAAGACAGAAAGTGAAAGACCAGGATAAACTTCAAAAGGTCACAACCCAACAGTGTTGAGGCTTCACAGCCCTTTTCACAGACAACTTGGGGAAACTAGTTCCTTTTATTCATTCATTGCCTTCATTTCTTCTGCACATCTATTTTCTCTTTTACCCAGATTCCCACCATCTCCCTAGCTCCATAGCAACCCTACACCTGTTGTCATGGTGTCATTGTCATTTAGTGTTTGTACTGTGATTAGCTGGTAAACTGCTGCCATGTTTGCAGGTGCACATCTGCAGCCCGTCAAAACAATAGCCTCCCAGCAGACCCTGCCAGATTGAGTAATGCAATTTAGTTTCCCACTTTTATTACCTTTCAAAATGAGCATACAGAGAGCGGGGAGATGAGGGAGCCCACACAGCACGTCTCAGGAAGTCATTTTCTTAAGAGGTGTCGGGAAGCGAAACAGAGGCATAGGATTGGTCGGCAGATTAGTGTGGTGGCAGGGGGGAGTTCATGGGTTAATCCCTTCCTCTGAAGGAGGTGCAAGACAGCAACTGTGGCTTGTCCATTTAAGGTTTTGCCTTTGTCCATGTATCTCTTACTACCCATTTATTTTTGTCATTTATTTCACTTCACTCTAATCCCCATGCCAGCGATGTCTGAATCCCCCACTTTAATTTATACACAATAATGAATCCTTTCTGGAATCATTCTAGGGCTAATCATAACCTTAATCACCATTAATTTGAACATCAACCAAATCATGGAAAAATAATAACAAGCTTCCCTTCAGCTTATTTGGTTTACAGTCGTTGTCCTTCAGAGGATCTCTACTGTCTGTATGTTTATGGGTTTTCATCCACATCCGTTATGACGTAATAGTCTTTTTAATAAGATTTTGTTTGAGAAATTCAAAATATTGTTGAAGTTTTCAAGGTGCATAGTTGTTACTAGCCATTCTTCTTCATTTAAAAAATGTTATTACCTTCTTACTTCCCGCTTGCTGTCGTACTTTGGTACAAACCCAGTTGTCATTCAGAACATAGATCAACTTTTTTTCTTTAATGGCCATGTTTAAATTGCCAAGAACTGCGCTGCACTGTTTACTTTTTAGTTAAACATGTTTAAAATCAGTTTTTTGGCATTTTATATTTGTTTTGATCCATATAAAAAGTTTGTTACTGAAACAGTGCTGTTACTATAGAAAAATGTCCCCTGTATTATGCGGTAATCTGAATTGTAGGGCATCACTGAACCTTTAACGCTCAAGGACAAATGATGTAGCAGCAACAGGATTAATGACTTACACACTTAGCCAGATGACTTTGACTGGTACCAGACTGGGCTTTAGTACAGAGTGAAGGGTTTGGTTAGGAAAGCGTTCTCTGTACGGTTAGCAGGAGCTGAAATGTGGCCTCCACTTTTCAATTGAAGCACAAATGTTTTACCGGTGCTGTGCATGTTTGACTGCCTAGAGCGAGATTGTCAGCATTTCACCCAGGGTGCTTCAACTCTGACTTATTGAATGACTTCGTTTTTGACTGCAGCTCTGGAAACGAAAAGCAGTAGTAAACACAGTTCAAGGCACACAGCTTTATGCCCTCTGCTGCCAGCATGCAGATAAGAGCATTAGAGCTATTTTCCATTCCCATCCTTCGATTGTTGCTATTAGCCAGTCCCTGCTAAAATTTAGAAGACAGACTTGAATTTAAACCTTTTTCTAATGGTGTACTTGGGTGACGTGGTCACCAAGCAGAGTTTAAGAATGATTCATCTGTGCCCAACTGTCATGTTATAAACAAGCAATTAAAATGAAAATGGGGGAAAATAATAAGGCGAAGATTAACAGGACAAGGTCTCTGAATTTCAGTTGGTATTTTATTTCACAATGCAGCCACTGAAATAGAAAAGGCAGGGTAAGGCCTTGGAAGATGAGAAACACCTTATCTTTGGCAGACACAGTTATTGATTATAGAATTTAATTTGAGCTTCACACTTCATGGGACTGTTTGAAGAGTTTTGGTCTGTGGCATCCTTGAGGTTGTGCAAGTGTTTTTAGATCTCCCGTTCTCCTGAGCAGACAGAAAAGTTAGAAAGTCTTTGATGGGAATGTGATGTATTTTCTGCTGTGTCAGATGGTTCTTATTTCCTCCCTTTGTGTTCCTCTCTTAGTGTTCAAGAACCCAGTATGCAAGGTGTACAGGTTTCAGACGGTGGACAGCAAGTGGATGCTTGTGCGGGAACAAATGGAGGAGTGCACATTGTCCTTTAGCGTCCCCAAACAGCTGCTCACACTGTACATTCAGGAGGACATGAGCAGGTAAGCCTCCCTGAAATCATTGTCGGATGCTAGAGTTCCCATTCCATCAGATAGCTTATGTCCCACCTGTGCAGACACCAACTAAACAGCCACTGGAGAACAATCAAAAGGTGTAACCTTATCATGTCGACAGTATAGTTGTGTAGCTTCTAGATCACCTTTATCATCCCACACCACTTCAAAGGAGGCTCCTATGTGTATTCATCTCACAAACAAACATCCACTGATAAATTCTCATGAATTGTTATTCATAAAAAGGTCCTGCAGCATCTGAACACACAGTAACAGCAATTATGGGTTAATACCACAGGTTCATGAATTCTCAGGACATCAAGTAGTCCTCAAGCATCTATTTTATCACAAATACAGCAGTAGTGCAACTGGTATCTACTTACAGAGCAGCCCAACAAACTCACTTAGTTTTAATAAAGAAGTCTGTCAATAATTGGCATCATGCCACAAGCAACTACAGTCTATGCTCAGTGTGAGAAGTTTTCAACACAATGGTAGGTCGGACTAAAACTAGTTACCTAAGGCTGTGTTCGCACAAGCTGCTCTTTAATGCAGCCCTTTGCAGTAATACAATACAGGGGGCAGAGGGCAGAGGTTGGTGGGTGGGTGTTATTGTAGTGGAGAGACAATGAAATACAATCTGAGATGTCCAGTCAGAGTCAGAGTGTGTTCAAAAAGCCAAAGTACAGTACAGTGGTTTGTAGTGCTCACCCACGGGATTGTACTGCGGGAAATGGTTATCCCAGCTGCAACCACAGTGCTTCATCTTTGTTCGTGATGATCTGGAGGCAAGCAGCAGACACATAATGTTCACAAAGTAACACAACACAAATGCACACCCGCATACATGTGATAGACAGTGCCGTGGGCTATGCCATGTTGCAGACGACGCTGGGCCAATCTCCACCGCTCTTGCAAAGACCTAATTAGGAAGCTGAGATGTGCAGATTGTTGCCCACAACCTTTCGCCTATGTATGACCTTTAGTGTTATACATGTGCTCCAGTGTTTGAAAGTATAGCAGTAGTTCTATTGGCATGATAACTTTTAGATTATAACCAGTCTGTTATAAATGCATCTTTGAGAACAACAAGAAGAGAATAAGAGATGATCAGAGCGTTATGTTATTCAAGAATAAACTGCAATTAAAGTCCATACGCGTTTTTACTGTGTCAAAATAAGGACAGAGCAAAGTGATGTTTTACCAGGTGTGCAGCTATAAGTAGATCACAGAGTCCTTTCCCTCAGGCTCGGCCAGTGTTTGTTGAGAGACAGATCATTCCTCAACTGGCCTGTTGTCCGTGGCAACCATTTCTCATACATAAGATAAATTCATCTATACATACAAAACACACACACACACACACACACACACACAGACGGAGCTTCACATGATTCCTTGCTGCTCATTTTATTATAAGAAACAGACACAAACTAAAGATGCAGGCAGAGATCTTAATGAACCTGGTGGTGGACGAGGAACACTCTGTTCTGTGTTTATCGCTGAGCACCTAAAGGGTCCCACATACACACGTCACTCTCGTTTCACCACACACATACACACAATCCCAGAGCAGTCACTGACCATTAGACCGGACAAGCTTCATTATCAGTTTACTTGTCAAACAGATTCACATGCCCAGACCCTGATTCCCACGCATCCCCTCTCAGTGTCTGTGACCCTGCTCATGGTTAAATAGAAGATGATCACTTCTGCAAACTGATGATACAAATCGCAGCTAAATTTTAAAGACAAATATAGAATATTTATTAAAGGCCTTATCTGTGTAATACAGCTGACTACCATATACAACGTTTGTTTATTAATAGGCATGTACCATATCTCCAGCTCGGTCGCTTAACCACCTCTCCTATAATCCCTTTAAATGTTGTCTTTCTTCACGGTGCCTTTCCATTTAGCTGATTCTGTCAGACTGCCTTGCTCTGGTGCTGGCTCTGTGTTTTTAATGATTCAGTTACTGCTGCGAACTTGTGAGTGCGGCAGCGGATCGTGGGTGGCTTACTCTGCTTTACCACTCTAAGATAATCTTGGATGTTTCTTGCTTCTGTTTGTTCACTTTGATGTCAACAGCCATGTTCTAATCTAACTCTGTGAACACAGAGGTGGCTGTTATTTCTCCACTCCTCCAGTGGAGAATCTGCAACTTGGCCTGTGTGTGTGCGGGTAAAGATAATGAATCCATATGTTCGTGTAAGTAGTGTGCAGCATAATTTAGACTCATTAAGGGCTGTGTGTTGTCTCATTAACGTGAAAGCCGATGAGCCTTTTCAAGAAAAAATAATGTTGCTGCATGCATTGTGAAAGGTATGCTTTTCAGTCCTCTCATGCATGTCATTTTATTGACCCAACACACAAAGCCCTGGGTGATTTAATTGAACAGGCCCTATAGTCTTTATATCAGATCCCAGTCATTATAATTATTTCCTATATTTTTATTATTAGTGATGTTTTCTTTTCACCGTCCCGTTCTCATCATATTTGTTTTGTATTTTAAATTTATTTATTTTCTGCTACTGCTACTATTTCTCGTTTTTTTGCCTACTTTATGTATTTTCCCAAGCAAGACTTTTTGTAAAATATAATCATCCATAATGTACATTATTTAAAATACCCTCTGATGCTTTTGGATTAATGTGGATGTATTTATAGCAACATCTAGAGGAACTTACAGAACACAGGTGTATTTATTTCTGTTGGGCATCAGTCTTCACACTGTGGGATGCAGGTTAGCTCTGTTGAAAGCAGTTCTTGCAGATGTGCTGTGGTAATGCATGTAGTTTAGCTTTGTTGATGAGACTCTAAATTAAAAATACAGCCCAAAGTCTGGTAGTCTGGCACTTAACTCTCTTACAGAGAGCCAGGATACATATTCATAAGATGACAAGCTAACGAGAGGCTGAATTACATGATTCATCGAAGGGGCTGATAAATGAAAGAAAGCTCTTGGTATTCATCTGGCAATGAATAGGACTCATTGTTAGTCATAGCATTATCTATCCGTCCGTCAGCTATACCCACTTATCTGTTAAAGGGTTACTGTGGGCTGGAGCTGATCCCAGCTCACATTGGATCAGAGACGGGATACACGGTGGACAGGTCGCCTGGCAGCGAGAGGTGACCATTCGCACTCACTTCACATCTGTGGGCAATTTAAAGTCACTGAACCTGGGTGGAAACCTCAGGCACCCTGAGCAAACCCACACAAGCACAGGGAGAACATACAAATGTGATATTCACAAAGCTTTTCCAACTACACATCTTGACACAATACATTCAGTGTGCATTGAAGCACTTTTTCCAAAGTGTTAGATACATAGTTTACATGGTTACCCTTGAACCACCACCCTTTCCTTTATCTTATCAGATCACTACTAAATCATTCTTTTCCTCATTTCAGACAACAGCACTCTTAGTTAGGTAGCTATAATATATTCTTTTCTATCCACCACCTCACTGCCTCATCAGCCCCTATTCACTAAGCAGATAAGTGTATCTAATATCTATTAGTTGTCCTTTGTGTATTAGTTACATTGGGATTGACCACCCCGGCCTCCACTCTTAAC
The DNA here is from genome assembly GCA_032270685.1 of Microctenopoma stevenorrisi. NCBI lineage: Eukaryota > Metazoa > Chordata > Actinopteri > Anabantiformes > Anabantidae > Microctenopoma > Microctenopoma stevenorrisi. Next base: position 7,134,808 of record JAUMTR010000001.1, read on the forward strand.
TTCCCAGACACACAGATCTCTCAGGAGACAATAGTGCAGTCTGACACTGTGCGGTACAAATAGCAGTGGCTGAGAGGTATAATCAGAGGATACAGATTATTGTGAATGGCTGCAATTTGTTAAAAACAATCTAGTACCATAACATGTGCCATATAAACTAGAAAACCTGAGAACACTGACCATTGATTGGTTAAAATGGCCCATTTATAGTATTGGGGACACGTCAACTTAAGTGGCCGTGCTGGAAACAATAGATTTGATTGAATCCAGGGTTTCAAGTAGGGCCACTCCACATTTGATGGAGTGGCCCTACTGAGGCCCCACTAGCCGGGAAATCTACCTCAGTGGTGTGGAATGCATCAGTGAAAGATCATTGACTGTTTTATCTTAGTAGTTTTTTCTTCTAATAACTAAATCTAGTTACCATTTTAATTTGACAGGAAGCAGTTTGAGACACTAATTTACAGTGATTATTGCACACAACGGAATTTGAATAAACACGTGTTTGTCTTTCTTTGTTTAAAATCCCTTTATATGGAAGAGTGGTTTCAAGCACTAATTACATGCCAAAAATAAACATAACGCTTCATTTGCAATAACAAGCATGCCTGTGCTGCTGACCATGGTGCTCTTTGCTCGTGGAAACGTAGGATGTACTTACTTTGTTTGGAAGCCTCCTGCCTGTCTTCCTATGGCATAACCATAACTTACTTACAACCACCTGCAGAGCGTGTCGGCACAGTCGCCCAGCATGTGGTGCCTCTCTGCCTAGAGGTTGTTTCCAGCTGCAGGTTTCTGTAGAACTAGAAAGAGACAATGTGATCTGTTTTGTGCTTTACAGCCAATTCGCTGTTTGTTTGTTTTTCCTCCATCCTAGAAACTGCATATTGTTTATGAATGATTGCTGCGTGTTCTTTGCTGTATACGTAACGAGCTGGGTCCGTATCGTACTTACGTTCCAGGTACATGTGCAAGCAGGATGTAAAGACATAAGTCAATTCTCTTTGTAAAAACTACGTAATGAAGACACTGACCTCAAATCTGCTTTGGCTTTAGTGTACAGCAATTTCTATTAGTTATCATCTCTCTTCTTTATATATATATATTCCCCTTACAGAGGTAAGCTAACCTAATATCAGACGATGTTCGCAGTGTACGCGAGACTCCTATGCACACTTGTTTGCTCATTTATTTGCCAGATTTGTGTTAAGCTCCAGCAGGAGTGGATTCATAATTACTTGATAGTACTTTTTGCCAATTTAGTCTTTATTTGATAGTTTATAGTCAAAAGGGGAACACAGTGAAAGGACATAACATCAATAGCAAAAAAAGGGTTCAAAGTCAGACTCAAACCAGTGACAGTACAGTTACGGGGCATGGTAACCATTCAGCTACCAGGACGCTTTGACCTTGACTCCCGTTAACACTCTCTCTCTCTCTCTCTCTCTCTCTCTCTCTCTCTCATTCTGTTTTTCTCTGTGCAGCATTATTTCCATCGCCCTCTGTTGCGCATTGAAATACTTCAAAGTAATCTAAAAATAACTTCTGTACCTGAAGGAAGCCAGGAAATAGTTTGGAGAAGCTATCAGCGCCTGATGCTTTGTTATAGTTGAACTACAAAAAGAAAGTTACAAGTACATTATACATTCAGGCAGTTATGCGTCGTCCTAAAATAACCAAACATTACTTTTATACATGCAAGCTTTCATTTTAGAATATATGCTATACAAAATGTGTATAAGGTGTAATCGCTGAAAATTGGGCTCGTTATGATGAAAGTAAAGCAGTAAGTATGTAATGTCCTTAGCAAGGAAATCAGTCTTTACCTTATAAACATGGTGACCATTTATCAATACATGCAACCAGTTGCTCAGTTAGAAAACAATAAAAGCAGGATGGTAATAGTATAAAAATGATGGTGACATGGGAGGAGGTTGGTAAATGGGTGCTCCAGCTACTAGGTTCAAAAATGTGTTCATTCAGCTCAGCACAGGGTGTTTCTGTATGTTAGCGTGTGTGTGTCTGGTTCAGTATATGCAGGCCTTTCTGTTTTACCAGGATTGTTAATAATTTGACTAGAAAATGTAGATAATCAAAAAGGAGGTTAGGAAGCGCTATACTACCCAACATGGAGTATAGTCAGTAGTTCTTGCATATATTGCAGTGGATTCCATTATATATAATAATAGAAAAAAAAATGTATTAAAGAGCTGTTTAACCCCCATGAATAAAACAAGAAGGTTCTCATAGGTCTGTATGTATCTGCAGGATGCAGGATCTGAGGGAGCTGGGAGAGCTGTCCACTCACTGGGACAACTTGAGGAAGGAGGTGATGACACGATATGGAGAAACCATCAGCTCCTACCAGGAGACTTTGGCTGAACTGGAAAAGGTTTCGGGTATGACGGCACCCACATTTAAAAGTTAGGCTTATACCTGTACATACATTCATGCACAAGCATACAAAGATTTTTCTATCATAAAAATACGATAGTTTCGGAAACTGTACCAAGAAATAATGTAGTGTAAAAAATGGAAGTATAGCAACAGGGCTTTAGGTTCCACTATACTTCTTTTCGATTAACCAATTTTTTTTCAGGGGCCAAATGAAAAATAGTTTCTTTCATACTGGTGGTGATGAGAGTAGGCTTTTACTGTAATATGCTGATCTGTCCCATGTTGATTGTGTTAGAGCCTCAGTTAAAGTTAAATCCAAAAAGGGCGGAGTTGATGGATGGATTCTGGGTGATTTGTGTCTTTGGAAGTCTTCGTAAGAGGTTCTTTCATTTATCTTTTGACTTGCAGTCAGAGTGTTTCTATAGCAACTTATGTTTCATCAGGGGCAGCTGAAATGTACGTGCCCATGTGCTCCTCTGTGTTATGTTAAAGTGTGTTCACATAAAAGGTGAAACAAATCTCCACCATATACAAACAAATTTGCACGTTTTGCAAATGTTATTACACATGCTGAAATTATTCCACCTTGTTTGCTCTAATGTGAAGAATGTAATTTAACAAAGGGTTGTGTAAAATACATTTGGAAGTACAAATAAGCAAATAACCATTACGCATAAACACTGTACATGAGCTGTCTTCACATGTGAAACCCCCCCCCGCCCAAAAAAAGAAAAAGACAGAGACTAATTTTATTGTAGAAAACAACAGATGTAATTACAGATGTAGTAATTTCAAGACATGATCTACCCCTCAACTAAGCTCCATAAATGATTACTAATGAAAATCTTAATAGAAAATAGCTCATAAACTGATCAGTTTATCTGGATCTGTTTCATTCCTTTTTCTCATTATCTTTTTCTCTGCATATCTTTGTTTGCTGTGGACACAGGGACATTTTAGCCGGTGATGAATTTTACACTCATCACCATAATGAGATATTTGCATCTGCTACTTTTTCCTTCACCCAGCTGATAAGAGATGATGGTTAAGCCTCTGCACTGCCTGTCTTAGCTCTGAGGGGGAAGCGGGTTGTGGGTGGAGGGAACAGATAATGTGGCATTGGTCATTATAGTTACTGACAAGTCTTTTGTTTGACCGCAATGCAGCAATATACGGAGGAGATCTTGCCCAGCTTGCCACCCTATTCAAGCCTTGTATTAGCCTAACAGGATGACAGATGCTACTAAACAAGCTGGGTCAGCAAACAGCTGCAGAATAATAATTGATAACTAATATGATTTTGAAAAAGACAGGGAGTAAAAAGAAAAGGAATCTGGGGGAGGTTGAGTGTGAAGACCAGTGGGAGAGCAGAGACGGCGGAGACAAGGATATGAAAAGATAATTAAGAAGTAGTGACAAATGAGGGGCTTTTGACAGAAAAGTTCATTCTCTTACTTATATGCACACACAAATGAATAACTTTTAAAGGTTGTATTAGCATTTCTAAATTCTAAATATTGTCAGGATATTTTCTCCCTATATACAAAATATGTCATACTTTATGTGTATGTCAGAGTATTCCAACAGCAGAATAAGATTCCTAGCATAAAGCTAGTATTTTCTACCCTTTTAATTATGGTTTTAATGTAGTTGGGTTTGCAAATAGCTCTTAGGATTACTGTGCCTTAATAGGATTATTATATTTATAGGATTATTATAATTAGAGGCTGACTCTAATGCACATGTAATTTAAGTCAGATCAGTCCTGAGCCAGGATTTTAATGCTCAAAGGAGAATTTTTGCTTTATGCACATTTCATGGGTCAGGTGAAGTTTCGCTTACATTTCTCTTATTTAATTTTTTGGAAGAAAACAAAAGCATATATGGAAAAACTGCAGACAGTACAACAACAAGAGGAAGAGGAAAATCAGTCCTATGGGAGGCTGAGGCTCAGGTTCAGTGCCCTCACTGATTCAGTTGTATCCATTTTTAATGACGAGCTGACCTCAGTGAGCACTTCAGATCCTCTAATAACTGTGCTCCATTTATAAATTAATCATGCCTACATCTATTGTTTACTAGACGGTGAACTAAAGGCACAGGCGTAATGCCATCGCAGTGTTGTTTGTTGAACGTGCAGCAGAGCTCTGTGAGTCACTCTTACACTCTACCTACAGGGTAACTACAGCTGAAGGTACTGAGCTATGGTATGAAAATGAAGGCGATGTCATACGTCTGTGTAGCTATAGGTAGGACAGATTTTTGTCTTACTTTCTCCATGTAATATTGCCTTTCTGTAACATTCTCCTTTTTGTTACTGAAGTTAATGTTTTAAAAAGGGACCAAATAGCATAAAGTTTTTAAAAAGATTCACTGTGAGACACGTCTGACTTTTCTAATTCCTGCTTCTCTCAGACTGGTTCCACTGCTCACACAGCACGTGCCTGCTTCTCTGCGTCTACAACACATCAAACTGATCAAGTAAAATAAAAGCCCTGTATTCTCCCAGCACCATGAAGATGAGAAACCATTAACACGCTTAAACAGACCTACATTGATCCCACAGACCACATTTACAAGCCAATTTTTTTTTTTTTTTTCAGGGCTGGTCGGTGCAGTTTGTGATCTTGTGTTTATTTTTTCTCAGCTTATCCTCAGACACCCAGGCAGATGTTTCTGAAGGCATAAGATATCAGTTGCACGTCTTCTGAAGGAATCAAAAAAGTATAGAAAATTGTCTAAGAGCAAGGAAGTGACAGGAAAGATTAAAAGAGGAGATACAGACCAGATGTTGGTCAGTCCTGCTGGCATCCAGCCCTTCTGTCACATAGCCTGCCCACCTGGGCAAACAGATGGGAATCTGATATGGCTAATTCATCTAACCTACAACTGTCACTAGCTCGATTAGCTTGCTCCCCAGAGCTCTACAGCCAACAGTGAAAACCCACTGAAAAGAGATGACAGCTTCTCCATTGACGTAAATGTTAGCCATTGGAAACAGCTCCTCCTAGCACAGGACAGAAATGTGTTGAGGTCTCACTGAGGACAGCAGTTTATGTCTGACTGGGCAGAGAAATTAGCACTAACAGTATGTAGGTCAAGAGATTTTATTAGCCCCTGTAGCAACATGGCCCCGTGGTCGGCAGTAGTGCTGTGGCAACAACATTCAGTGATCCCCACAGGCTGATCTCACGACCCCCTGTTCCCCAAACAACACTTTGGTTTGTCAAAAGAGAACTGCGCAATCAATGACACAAATTTTTTTTTCTCACTCTTTGACTTTTGTGGATCGTCTTAATAAAAACACACAACAAAACACAAAAAAACTGCATCTTTGTGTTAACATTTTAGCCACCAGCATAGTTGTTGAGCAAAGTATTGCCTCCATACAGCAGCTCACAGAATGCAAGTAGTGACAGTAATATGGCAGTAAGAGAGTAGAAAGGTGTACTTGGTACTTCATGAATTATTGAATGTCTAGTGTTTCGTTGATACACTGTGCTTCTATTGTTCTACACTGAACATTTGCACATGTGGAGCTTCACTCCATTTATCTGACAGACTTTACATTCAGTGCTTCATTCAGATGTGGAAGGTGTTTACATTTGCACCTTGATGAGCTGCAGTAAACGCGTTGCCACGCTATAAAATAAATAAAAAGCCACGTTTGCTGTCAGTCCAAGCTGAGTCATATGTGTTTTCCATTTCTGAGGTAACACATTTCAGCTCGAGTGAGTCAGCGGTGGTGAAATGGGGGTGCAGTGGATGTGTTTTCATGTTTGGCCAACCTGCTAAATGATGTTAAATATCTGTGGCAGGTAACAGATTTTCTAATCTTAATTTTCTTCAAACATACAGTTGATGTTCTGTAGAACTGAGTGGATTATGCTGCTTTGTTTCTGAGAGACTTATTAATGAACTAGCAGTAGTTCAGTGTGCATAATTTGTTCTTTTTAACACAAAGCAGAGTTATTGAACATATCAGAAAGACGTGCCACGACACAAGGAGAACACTTACTCCTCCTCGCTATACTTCAGTAAATATGTTTAGTATCTTAATAATCTTGTAGTTATTAGCTGTCAACAACAATATTGCCTGTTTTAATATTTAGATTTCAGTGTAGTTAATAGGGAAGTCCCCAATGACCAGAAATGGCTAAATTAAAAACTCCAGCACTGAATTTGACATGAAAACAGAACCTTAACCAAGAAGAATCGAACACGTATCACAATGATCTTTTTTACTTCTGTTGCTTATATTTCTGTTCACTGTTTAATTTTCTCTGTGACTCACTTGTTCTTGTTCAAAACAATGTAGAGTTTTTAACATTAATAAAAGCATCTGTGTGGGTGAAAACGAGAAAGAAAACTGGGTGTCTAACAATGAACCAAGATAAGCAACAGCTTTTGTGTGTAGACGGCTGACAGACGACCACAGCAAATAGAAAATATGATTCTAGGAAAAGATGTCGCACCAACAATGCTGTGTGATCACAGCACTGTCAATTATACAGTATACAGTCAAAAAAGATAATTTTAAAAACAAAGAAAGTCTTGTATACTGTGACATAAATGAGAGAAGAAACTCTATAATAGAACGACAATAGTGGAGAAGAGAGTGTTTGAAGTGCTTCAAATTTTCATCGCAGCTTTAACACAACATTAATTTATGAAGCAGTCATAATTAAATCATCAAATGTAACTTCTTATTCACATTTATCTGCATATATTTACATACTTCTGTGACAGTAATTTACTGCACGAGTGTTATATGTCCAACACAGTGTCCTCTATGACCAAGACACTGACATTTAAGATGGAAAACATGTGACGTGCACGTAAGTTGTTTCTAATGATTGTGTAATTTTAGCAGAACGTCTGAGATGAGAAATTCAAAGCCTTGTGTCTCAAAAGACAGTTTCATTGAAAGTTGTGATCTCGAAGTACATAATGAAACACAGTGATGTGATACATTTCTTGCCCCTCTTTGGTCTTCTGCTCCTGTTTTGAATAACTTCATTTTAAGGGAATTGCATCTACTGGAAAACATCACAACACTTCTGAAATTGCCTCTATTGCCTGATTGTACTTAAAAGCCTGCCCTCTTCGTAGAGAGGCTCAACAACGTTATTTACATATTTAGGATTCTGGAGGCCATCGTTGACTGTCAGATTGTTTGTGGCTTGTAGTTGAGCTAAAAATCACAAAGAGCGTCAATGGAAGAACATTTTAATTGGGTGTTTTGAGCAGAATAGTTGCAAATGCAAAGGCCATAAAATCCTGTGCTTAAAGGATTGTGCTGCATGTTAGTGGATGATGAGCAACTTCTAAGATGCTTGTTGAGCTCTAACTAATACATTTTCTATCATAGTATGTAATTGTGTGTTGGAATACCTTGTATTTTAAACCCAGATTTAACCATAAGCCGATATTTGCCATAGAATAATTTGTAGTTTTGTACTAAAGTATTTGTTTGTATTGTATTTTCAAAGCATGTACTTATATTTCATCCATTCACTGGAGATAAAGGAAAAAAAGTTTTTGTGCAGCCTCTTTGCTGCAATTTTACTTTGATTATAGTGGCAATAAAGATGAAAAACCATTATAATGTATGAATTAAAACTTGAGCTACTTCTGCAACCTTCAAATTACATGTAAATTGTTTTTAATTAGGTTCTATGCTTTCTCCCAGTTATTCACTAAATCGATCTACAGTTGCAGAGTTTTTATGTTGGAAAATCAAATAAAACATCATCTCAGTTTAGTGTCTAATTTTTGTTTGCTGATCTGTGTCTTTGTTTTTCTGGTTGTTGTACATAAACAAAATAATAAAGAGAGAAGCTGTGAAAAGCAGTTGTGTTGAAAGGTCATGGTATAGCAATAGCAGATGGTAAGGGTCTTGTTTAACACACAAGACTCGTACTCTTAGGATGTTCTCACTTTCAAACTTCCAGCGACACAATATGTTTTGTGACAATATGACAATGCATATTTCCTTATTTTTTTCAGGTCGATCATTCAAGCCAAGCTGCTGCAAAGCCCAGAAGCCTCTGGAGTTCATCCCAATAAACCTGCACACCCAGAGGATGAGGGTGACATGCCCCAGAAAAACAGGTATAACACTCCTGTCCTAGACTGACTGTAGACTCATTATTACACCAACTAACTCCACTGTTTTTCCAAGATCTCCTCAAAAGCAGCTCGGTCCCCTACAGAAGAGCTGTTGACCTGAATCGTTTGTTCACATGTAACATAAAATGGAGTTTCAATAGTGTATGCAGCTTTTCTATAAGCAGAAGCTGCTGTGGTTGTCACCCACTGTTGTCTTTCTATGCCTATGACTCCATCTGTCAGAGATACTCAGAGGACTCAAACAGGGCGTTTCTAGGTCATCGCCTGGGCTGAAAGGTGAGATTTATCTTGGCCCCAGTAAGATAGTCAAAACGCTAATTAAGCCCTTTGCGTTTCCCAGCGAAAGACTTGGCTGTCTCCGCCACTTCTGCTCTCTTGCTGGCATAGCCTGTTATTGCACTGGAACTGTGTCAGTGTATTAAGGCAACTAATTGCTGCCTCACTATCTGTGAGTGGGCTCCATTTCAACTTTATACTCTGTGATTGATGGGAAGTTATAGACAGACGAAACCGTGACTTTAACTGCAAGTCTTTCAGTGACGAGATCAGGGCTGACAGATAAAATAAGTTAAATCAAGTCATCATATGCTGCGGCTGCTGTCAAGGCAGAAAAAGAAGATTGAGCTAAAGCAAGCCTTAGAGAAATATATCAATTGATAGACATGGTGATAATAACAGATAATAACCCTCTTTGAACCCAATTCACAATTCAGTTCATACACCTTTGACTCAGTGTGTGAGTGTAACTCTGCTGACAGACTTACACTCCTGAAGGATCTACACCTCTCCTACTGGCATCAGTGATACCAAACTAGAAATGTGGGAGATATTAAAACATAGTTCAGACAAATAACTTTGCTTTACACAAATCAAACGAATATTTTATCCTAATTTTAATCCTCAATTTTTCTAAATGTTTTACAGAAAAATCTTTTCTGCACACGCTTTCTCTTCTTGCTCTAAACTTATATATTAAGTATGTTCCCACCCTGCATTTCTCTGTCATAAATCATCCATACTCACGTTTATGTAAATACACCGCATGTATTTGTTTAATCATTTAGGTACTGCTAACAAAATGTTGTAAATGTTAATTGCGAACACAAAGAGCTACCAGGTAGCCTGGTGATTAACATAAAAGTGCGGTGTCCCAGTTTGACTCTGTCCAGGGACATCTGCTGCATGTCTGCCCCTCTTTCTTTCTGCCTGTGTTTCTTGTCTGTATCTTCAGTGTCTTTATCCGGACAAAGAAAATATACACAATTACTCTAATGAAATACAACTAACTAAGACAGGCAGCACCTCCCAGCTGTTTGTGATATGAATTCTACCAGTAATGATCAGGGAAACACTGGCACATTTTCATGAAATAGCAACATGCACAGACGCTCAGTGCAGCCAGTAGGAGTTTTTAGTGTAGTTAGAAGGAAACGCTGCCAGTTGAGTTCTTTTGAGGGAAAAAAATGAACTTAACCGTGTCCCGACAGATGTTTTGCTTCTGGTAAAATTTAGTTTTCTTTAAAAAAAAACAAAGCAAAACTCAGTTTAAGGTAAATTTAACTAAAACTCAAATGAATACAAAAAAACACGGTAAAGGGTGGATTCACCATCATGTTGTTGTAAGTATGTTATGTATTGAATTTTTCTATATGAGATATTTCTGTCATAGTGTCAACCTCATTCGTGTGAGTGAGCAAATGCTAAATGACAGAAACACATTTGTGTATAACGTGGTACAGTTTAACAGCACCACCATCTACAGCCACATAAATGGTAGGAAGGGGTGAATCTCTTTATTTCGTTGGGAAATCAGTGGTTGTTTGATGTAGCTTTAGAAATTAAAACAAACACAGCTAACAAGAAGGTGGGAACTAAACACACATTATGCCTGAATACCAGGCTGGTTTTATTTTATTTGACTCTAATAAGCTCGTCTGATAGTAAGTTGTTATTAATTTGCACAATTTGTTTGATTTAAAAAGGAAAAACACATGGAATGGATGATTGCAATCAGTCAGCCACGGGAGACACTGGAACCTGCTCCTTAATAGAGCCGAGTCTCCATAGTCAATTACTGTATTGTTCCATTTGATTTTCTCAAGTGATGCATTTTCCTGAGTTTGACTATACAATCCACTCAGCAACACAAACCATTCATTTTCATTTGTGTATTGATAATCCAGCAAGGGAAGGAAATTGAGGGGGAAAAACACTTTGAGCTCAGAACACTGTTCATTTGTTTTGCGAGGAATGGCTGTCTTCTATCTCTAAAGGACAACACGAGAATAGTTTCAGACTAAAAGGCTCAGATGGAAACGCTGAACATAAAGCACTGCTCGGGTTTCGTTTGGGTCACGTAAAAGGATGTATTGTCATTGTTAACATGGAATGGGTTAAGTTTGAATCATAACCACTCGCACTGACTGTCAGAGTCAATTTTCTCTTTTAGAAGGTAGTCAGTTCTTAAATGGCTTGTTCTGTTGTTGATTTATTAGAAAAGGGATGCTGTGACATGAAGAGCGAGCAAATCAAGCACAGATTGACCATTGTGCTCGATGTTCAGTATCTCAACGTAGTATTTTGGTGCAGTTCTGCTGTGGGAGAACTAATTAAGGATACTCTGACATCTGAAAACTCCGGGGGCCAAACGTGTGGTGGACAAGAGACCTCATGGGTCGGCACAGGGGTAATTAATGGTAGAATCAGTGGATAGCCTCAAAGCCCAAACATCGAATCACCATTGGTTTACTGTAGTTTTGTTAGGGGACGGGAGGCTGTTGGTCACATCATTCACATCACTGGCATCACTTGAAGCTGTGTTGTATCATTAATTTCTATTCTAAGTCTTTTTTCAAGCAGTGTTTTCCTTTGGACGAAGCTGTACGCTGTTCGTTTCCCAGTGGTGTTCATTAGCTGGCTTGGCTCTAAACCATACCAAAATATTCACCATCATAATCCCTTGTCCACCTCTTTTCTGTTTTTTTTATTTCTTCCATTACTCATTCCAAACAAGGCCCATTGTGAGCACCTCTGTGAAGTGTATTTACTTTTGTCAGCAGCATGCAAATTGGAATGAAGCGCTGTGATATTGACTGTCCTTGTGGTTCAACATGGGACCAACGCTACATTAAAAAGATGCCTGGAGCTTGTAATAGGGCAATATAGGCCGTATAAATCAATCTCTTACATGTACACTATGTCATAAAATAATGATACTGGCAAAGCGCAGAATAATGTTGTGCCTCTTTTATATGCATGTACTGTAGAAGTCAGATCTGTTGGCGCATACGTGCCATTTGTGTATGTCTACTACATATTTATCTATATATAGGTGTATACATATATACACCTGGAAGACATCCTATCAATTCTGCTTTCTTTTTACAGACGCGTGCTACGACATTGTCACAGTTGGTGCCCCGGCTGCCCACTTCCAGGGCTTCAAGTGTGGTGGTCTCCAGCGTCTCCTTAGCAGATATGAAGCAGAGAAAAAAAGGTAGTAAAAACACCTTCCAAAATGGTACAGTGTGCAGGCGTGGTGTTTAGGAGGAGCATGGGTGATTTAATACAGAACACATGCTGAGGCAGAAACAGGCTTGTATTGACAAAAAAATTTACCTTGGTAGTGACAGACAAATTCACCCCTGCCCTGTGGACTTGATTTTCTGGGCCCCATACAGTTACTTACAGCCAAGCAGTGCTGAGTTTAGGCTGAAACCTCACTGCGTTTGACAGCTCAATTTGACTGGAGGCAACAGTCATGATGGAAAAAGTGTGTTGAATCAGAAGGTTCTCTGCAATGTTTCTTTTCTCTGTCAAGCCTTTTTTTTACCTCCTTTTTGAATGGTTATGTTAACTTCCCACTGAAGAGCTCCTACAACTTCCCAGCTGCCACCTAGAGCTCCGTCGTAAATTGCAATCTAATTGAAATACCTACATTTTTACAGTGCTGCAAGTGTGTAGAGTGCACCTGGACTACAATGAGTCAATGGTCAATAAGTCCTCAGTAAGAACTGTAACATATAACCATAATTATTAAATGTTTTCCATGAAACATTTAACCTGAAAAACAGAAATATCTCAGAGTTAGGCCTGATCTGTGAGCCAGCTTTGCTCAGACCAGTGCTATACTAGAAACACTGTGTGAGTTGTTCTCACAGATACACAGGGAGTCTCTCGTGTTGACTTTCATGTTAGATTGAGTTCAGACTCTGGTTGTGAAACTGCTTGATTGCTTGTCTTGTGTGTTTCTTCACTTCCTGACACTCATAGCCCTGCAAACGCTCAAGGTTGGCTGAATAAAACAAAACCACACTGCTGTGTATACTGTATTTAATAGTATATGCAAGTTCACTGTGTGCCAGTAAATCCTAATGACTTCAAAATTGAGATCAGCTGTATTCTTTACATTTTGCTGTCTTTGTCGTTTAGATGCAGGATGTAGGTGGTGTATGTTGCTGGGCTGCAGTATGTGGTCACTTGAGTGATGTCAGAAGAAATGAAGGGTGATTTTTACCAAAGCTCCCCATAGAGTGCAAAGTCATTATAGACCATGCCGGATCCAATTAGTTACAGTTTGCAGCTCAAGAAAGAGGGAAAGAGGCAAGATGGAGAGGGGTGAGGTGTGGGTGTAAAATGGATAAGTTGATGGGAAAATAGTTGGGGGCCCATGCTGATAATAAAAAATAAAGAAACGGTAAATTGCACAAGTGAATTTGCTGAAGATGGTCAGTTTTATCTGCTAGCAGGAGCTATGATAAGGTTAGCATGTTTTCGCGAAACCAATGAAGTGAAATCGTTTCCTTTGAATGAGAGATTAGACTTCAGAAAACATTCTGCAGGGAGATGGGGCTTTTTGTTTCATATTTGACTTAGCTAATGATTCACTGTAGCTTAAATTTTCCAATTTTCCGCCTGGCTAACTGAGTACGAACTGCACTGAGCCTTATCCATGTTTGACCTGAAGTGCAGTCATTTGTCAGTCATCGTCAGAAATACGAATAAACTCAATATCACTGGGAGTTTGGAGCAGCCATTGTGATGAAAGAATGTTTACCTTAAAATAAGTACAATTATTAATTCATGGCTTAATTTGCTTTTATTGTGCAAGCACTAAACATATCAATACATTTTTAGCCCAGAAGGACCTGTTGAGGATTTTTCATTGTGTGTGTGTGTGTGTGAGAGAGAGAGAGAGAGTGTGAAGTACAGCAGTCCAGTTGAGTGTGACTTAATTGCACAGAAAGTCAGCCGATTTCAAGATTCCCCCGCGCGCTCGCACACACTCATTACTCATCTCCCTGTGTGTCTGCTTGCCTTTCAGAAGCAGCCTTTTGTAATCACATTTGATTAAAAAGGGAACAATCGGTGAGATGTGAGACTTGGCTATTCAATGTGATATTAATTCATCAAAGAGAAGATGGAGAAGGATTGAGGAAGGAAAAAAAAGGAAAACCTGAGCACAGAGGTGTTACCAGGAGGGCAATAAAAGAGCTATTCATCTTTGTTCCCTAGACACTCGAAGAGAGGAAGGGGGGTTCTTTCCAAATCCATTAAAGACCTGCATTGGCTAAACTTGGCATTGACCTGAGTATGCAATGTAGTTTGTCTCTCAGGATGGGCAAGGGAAGAGTTTAATCAATAGCTACACTTAGTATTCCTTCAGAAGCCTTGCACATGTACACACAGGGCACGAGCATTTATCTTTCATTAATGCATGCAGTCCCACCTAAATGACTGTTTTAAAAGTCACTGGATTTTATCCGTATATAATTGAACCCTATAGACAGAGCTTGTGAATTTGCTGAGATGGTCTAATCTTTCATTACCAGCCACTTTTGAATTATTCCACTAATCTACATAAGGGTACAACGTACTATATTTTTTTTGGAGACAGATTTTATGCTTCCTGAACATCATTCAAGCTTAAAGTTTTTCCAGCAGTTGTTTAAGTGACAGTTTGTATGATTAGTTAGAGACTTATTGTATAATTTTAAGATGTGCACTTTTCCAGCAGAATGTCAGGCAGATGCCTTTGTGAAAGGTTGCCTGTACTTAGCTACAGGAGTAGATCTCCTCGCCCAATGTTTCTAGAAATTCTCTTCAACTACATTAGAGAGAGCCTCCTGGTCAAGCAGCACTGCTGAATGACATATTTCTGGGACGCACTGTTGGTTTAAACTACATTCCACACACTTAATATAGTCTCTTGGTCCTGATGCTCAGATTTAATGTGACTAGCAGCATGTTGTCCAACATAAAAACTGTCCCTTGGGATCTACCGTGTGTTTTTTGGGGGGGACAGGACATTGGCAGCAGCTGGCACTCCATGCTGGTTGACAGCAGACAGACAGACTTTGGAGTCAGCCTGCTCCAGGTTGCGTTGGTGATTTAGGGGTACGCTGGCATTAGTGTTAAGACTTATCTGGTCTCAGATCAGGGTTTCTAGCTTGTGTCTGAATCACTGAGTAAAGTGCTGGCTGTTACACTGAGAGCTGATGTGAGTTCACTGCCCAGTGGAGGAGTCAACAACAGATGGGGACTGACAGTTAAAAAGAATCTGGTTTGAGATCAGATCTTTCAGCTAGCTGAGATATTTTTACTGTGGCCATGTGGCAGTGGCCTGGTATAAGAACTGCGGTTTAAGTGTGTTGTTCCAATGACGAAGGAGACTTTGGCAGTAACCTGGCGCGCTGCAGTGCTCTCTGCTGACGTAACTACATTTTACTCCTGCTAACTGTCAGCAGCAGGCCGCAAGCTCTTCATTAATTTCCTGTCTACTATTAATTAACCATGTGCTGGAGATGCTGGCTTAATTAGGCCAATGGGCCCACCAGTTTTCTCCCTCTCATTAGTGTTATAACCAATTCCTATTAATCATTTAGCAAAACCTGAGAGCAACTTCATCCTGGATATACTGCTGTTAGTTTAAGTAATAAGTTAGTAGATTGACGTCTCCCTATTGACTCAGGTTTGTCGGTCGTGCCCCACTATACCTAAACATATATATATATGTGT
>JAUMTR010000001.1:7150504-7169739 GCA_032270685.1 Microctenopoma stevenorrisi
CGGTCGGGCCCCACTATACCTAAACATATATATATATATATATATATATATATATATATATCCGGATGTACGGATGTATATAAATTGAAATTCAGTGCTTTTTGTCTGCGAGAAACTTTAACTATAAGATGAGGGGTCATCATTTGATGGCACCAAGTGAAAAGCGCAGTAAAGTAAACCATGCGGATTATGTGCAGGGAGAGATAGCACACCTTCTAATTTTTGTTCCTAGAAGCATATTGCAGATCTGAGGCCCTATGGATAACATATGGAAATCTAGAGGTCTGTGTTGTTTGCTGTAAAGATGCATGGATTTATTTGGAAACCCAGTGATTCGATTGAATATCCCTCTGTTTACAGTGATGTCATCTGTGAAACAAGGACCAAAATTGTGTTATGCGGGACTGTATACAATAATGAAAGTGGACGTGAGCCACAAATTCTGTAATTGTGATTTTATATTAACAGATTTTTTTCCAGTCACACCACTCTTAAATTTAATCAGCACAATATATGGTCAGTCATGATTCACCTCTACAGTTCCACATCAAGCTGTTCTTCACAGCCATAAGTCAATCTTTACTACATGTGTCTAGTAAGTGTGGCCCAGTCCCTGCTGTGCACTGCGCATGTAGATGTCTGACAAATTGTTTCACACAAATCTAAGACTTTCAGATAGTTTTATAGTTAATCAGTTAAAACAAACGTTTAGAATGCATTCAAAAATTAGCACCGTCATTGTAGTAAAACAACTTTTCTTCTTCTTCTTGTGCAGTTCTTCTGCACATTCACATGTTTTAATTTTAAAAATGTTATTAAAAATTTGTGTGATTTTAGATAATATTTAGATTTCTGATAAAACAAGTGCACCCAGTGGTGTACACTGCCTGCTCTGCTAAAGCAGGTGACTGACTTTGAAAGTTTTTCACATCAACTATTTACTTCAAATAATCTGTGCTGCAAATGAGTCTCTTGATACGCGCACTTGTTCATTAATACCATGCATATACACACACACACACACACCGGCCACTTTATTAGGCACACCTGTCCAACTGTTTGTTGACGAAATTTCGCAAATTACTGATCAGACAATCACATGGTGGCAACTCAATGCATTTAGGCATGTTGACATGGTCAAGACAAACTGCAGCAATTCAAACTGAGTTTCAGAATGGGAAATAAAGTTACGAACAGAAAAGAGAAAATGCTCTGTTGATGTCAGAGATAAGAGGAGTGTGTTTCGGACTGATAGAAAGGCAACAGTAACTCAAATACTCACTCGTTACAACCAAGGTATGCAGGAGAGCATCTCTGAATTGTGAATGGGCAACAGAGGCAGAAGACACCACCAGGTGCCAGTTCTGTCAGTCTACAGCCCACAGCCTACCTGAGTATTTTTGACAAAATAAGACCAAAAATAAGACCAAAAATAAGACCATTTAATTAGAAGTAATGTATCTTGATTACATGAAGAACATCTGCTTATGGCTTACAAACAATAAATACATTTGCCTGCGAGCTTCTTAAAGTGAAGGGTTTGAGCTAAGGCTGTTTTGAGTGCAGGTGTGCTATGAGTCACCTTCAGGCCAAGTCCCATCCTGCCAGTTAGACAGGTTGGAGTTCTTTATTCATAATATACTGAGAGATTCAGACATGGCATGAAAGGTGAGATCAGTCACCACCTCTTAGTCACATCTTCAACAAAAAATAAACATTTTGAACACTTTAAAAGTAATATTTTTATATTAGATTACATTGTGCTTCCTGTGTCCACATCTCTGTTTCATAGTCAATGTGTTTAAAAAAACTTTCCCAAATTGCAGAAGGGATTGAAAAAATACCCCAAAGCTTCCTTGTGCAGTCTTTTATCAAGTTTGCATTCCCAGGTTTATGCTGTTGTACCTGTGCATGGTTTGGTCAACCTGTTTTTACTGCCAGCAGTGCTGATAAGGCAATTAAAGTTGCCTTGCCCAGCCTCCCAGCCTTAGAGGGGATCAATTCTGTCCTCTAGCATCAGGTGGCAGGCCCCTACACTCATTATTGCCTGCATAGGCTCCGTAATGGGATTGGATTTGTACTTATGAGTCAACAGGGCTATTACTGAATGTCAGTCGCTGAAGCAATTGTCCTCTGCCAATAACTTTCTCCTCTGCCTCTTTCCCGCAGTGTTTCTGTTGTTGCAACCCTGTAAGATTGTTGATTGACTCTTTAGTAAAACATAGTAAGACAAATGTAAGCTCATGGTGGATGAAAGGGTTTTTACAGGCTTTACTTTGCTACAGTAGATTATTCAGTGTTGGATTTAGAGTCTAGGTCTGAAATTTTGCCTTTTTGAAGGTATGGTTGTAGAAGTTTGGATAACAGAAGTGGTAGTGGTCTGTGCGGTTGGGTATTTCACACTGTTTGCTCTGTCTCTCTTTCACTTAGTGATTCCTTTGATTAGGTTTGAGCTTGTGGGGGGTGGTAGTTCTCCAGGGGGCTCATTAGCTCTAATGACAAGGCCAAGATTTTAAAGTTAGCCAGTCAAAGACATAGTTAATGGCTACTACCTACTATGCCTAATTCCTTAAGGCCCTCAGATTTTTGCACTTGTTGATACATTAGGTAGTGCTGTTCCATGCAAGGCGACTTCTAAAGAAGCACTTTTTGTCACCCCCTGCAAAAAATTCACTGCAGAGAATACTATATAAAACCATCCTTTTGTATGTCTGTGCCTCTCCCTTCCTCTTCACTCACTTGCTTTCCGTCTTATGTCAATTATGCCTTCAGATCTGGCTCTGGGGTCTGGCCTACATAGAGGTGTGCAGAGCTGACGACTGCAGAAGACTGCAGAAACTCATTAAAATCACTGGATTTTTACATGAGGAGAATGTTTGATGGAGTGATTTGCCCTGATTTGAGGACCTGACAAAATGTGTTTTAGTCTGGGATTAAATAGATCCCTAGAAATGAAGATAATGATAATAATAATAAGATGAAGTAGAATAACTAATTTAACAGTTCAGACTGAGAACCTGGAAAGCATTGCTGCTGTACATTCCTACAGCAGCAACATAAGCAACATACAATGAATAAGTTGACATTTTTAAATGTGTTTTAGAAATAAATTGGATTATTTCTACCACTGTTACTCTTATTGGAGTCATATGTGTTTTTTTACCTCTTTAAGATTCAGGAACATTATGTTGAGTAGTCAGAGACTGGGAGTAATTCAGAGTCTAGAAATGCTATAGTTAAGCCACCAAATGAGCTAGGAGTGATATATCACTGTCTACAATAACCAAAGAACAGCTGTGCACAGTATATTTGGATTTTTTGTCAAGCTTCCAGACTGAGCAGCTCACCCAGTTCATGTGGAGCTGGGTCTTTGTTTAATAGCAACATATCATCTCCTTCTACTGTTAGTTTTTTGGACAACCAGTAGCACTGATCTGAACAAACACAAGTTAAACTTCTGACCGGAGACATGGTGTCAGTTTCCTTTTGAATCATGTGCTTTTACCTCTATCATCAAAACAAACAATGCTCATAACAGCTGTTACTGGTGTATCCCACGTGCTATGTAAACACCATCAGCTTATCTCTGTACCTTAGTTACCTGGCATATCTGGTATGTGTTGCTTTTATATCGTCTGTGCGATATACTATTATATCGTCTTTTGCTCAAACTGAAAGGTTGAGCAAAACACAACAGTATGCATTTCTCCTTAATGCAGCACCTTTTTCTAACAGGTGTTGAATATTAGTGAATTTCCTGGTTTTGGTCCATTGTGGCCTAGTTTTTGGCTATTTCTATTGGTATTGGTAAAACTGCCCTATAATCCTTGTATTGTAGTGAAACCTGTAAAATCTGAATTAATGTTTTCTTTTTTGTTTTTCTTTAATCCACTGCAGCTTCAGCACTGCCTACCAGTGTATCTACTACTCCCCAGAGCACACAGCCAAAGCTCAGGAGGTACTCAGCACCATGAGCCTCCTCCAGCCCCTCATCACAAGTCTAGCAGACCAGCTCCTCCAGGCTGCCAAGAATCGCTCCTCAGCTGGACTTAGGGATGCACTCAAGAGCCTTTCTGACAAGGTGAGGCAATCCTCCACCCACCCCTACTCCCATCTCACACATTCCTTTTATTCCAATCTACCTCAAATTACTATAATAGAGAAAGCATCTATTTTACCAATAACTATTATCACTAAACATTGAAGGGTAATCCCCCAGTCTGAAATGCTTTTTAGTTTAATCCTTAGCTGTGGCGATAAGTTCATTTAAACCAATGCTCTGGAGTTTCACCTATAACCCTATAACCAATAGTTTTCGCGCTGCAGCTGAAATCTGGGAGCTATACAGATATATTGGCTTAAACTGACTGGGGCGCTAAATGTTTACTCTGTCATAGGAGTTTCCCTGTACAAGTGGCTTTGTATATTAAAACCTCTGCTAATATCCCACTGCTACGTTTCTCCTAAATTCACACAAAAAAATATTTTTCAAACTTTAAATCCAGCAGTTGTTCTTAGACAATTGTCCATACACTGAGCAGACAGCCGCAGGAAAAATCCATAACTCATCATAAAACCGCCAAAGTAACAAAAGTGAATAGCAGCATGGAGGTTTATGGAGTTGAGGTGTTTTTATCAGTATAATTAATGAATTACATCTGGTGCTGTCAGATTGCAATCTGTTGGGGGAGAGATTGTTTTTGCCACAGTGGAATAGAGCCCAATCAGCCCGCTTAATTGGTACATTCGCTCTGTCACCACTTTCTCTCATCCTTGATTAGACACGCACATATTGGCTAAGTAAACCCCTGGCCTGGTCAGCACAAGCAGGACTGCTTTCTGATTAAAGTCTCCCACTGTGCGGTATGTGCATGTTTGATGCTGGTGGAATTGTGAAGCTGTGTGTCTGTTTGTGTTTAAACACCGATGTTCAAAGGATATCTCTCTCTGAGCCCACAGCCTCCAAAATGATTAACACAACATGAATTATATCAATTCTTCTGCACGTATGGTTACCTATCGCAAAAACAAGCTTTACAAATGCGCACACACACACCTGCATGTTTCCAAACGCACAAACACGTATTCAGTTTTTGTCACACCTGTAAAAACAACTTAAAAGTTAGATGTAGTCCGTTTCATACGTACACCCTGATATTCCCAAATATGACTCAAAAGGCATAAAAGAGTAGTTTCAAAAGTTGAGAAATACTGCGCACACTATGTGCTTGTACTCACTGTACTTGCTGCATTTGACTCCAGGCCTAATTCAATATCTCACTCTCCAGCACTTCTGCTGGGCGCCTTCTGATTATTGTTGGACACGGCAGATGTGCTGTTGTGCTTCTTCATATAAATGATGATGACTGTGTTGATGGAGATGATAATAATTTCATTCTAATGATAATTGCAGTGAAAAGGCAATTGCAAACCATTTTCCATCCCCTCAGCTGCGTCTTAGGACAAGTTATGTGTCTCTTCCATAACCATTACCTGAGAAGAGCTGTGCATTTGATCATCTTATGTGTGATTATGTTAAATTATATAATGCATAGAGGTCATATACAAAACAGTAAGTGTGGTCACAGACGAGTGCTGTTGGAATATGACCAGCTCTCTCCACTCAGCCTCCGTTCACCTCTCAACTGAAGCTGCATCGAGTGAAAAAGCTCTATTTTTAACTCAGCCAAAATCCACTCATCCTTCAGGGTAAAACCATTCAAAACCATATGAGCTGAAATAGATTCCTACAGTTTTCTTATTTTTTACATCAAACACAACTGCTTTTTTTTTTTGCAGTCCACAGAGGACTTTTCTGGCTTGCACTACTGCTCAGTCACGATCACATTATCAGAAATATTGAAGAAAGACTAGCAGCAGAATTTCTCCCATGGGAATTAGAGCGTTTCAGATCTATGTAACAGGTAAGTGTGGAAGAGCTGCTCTCAGGAGTAGTTTTTACATGTGGAGGAGCAGAGTTGCTTTGGTTTAGTGTTGGTAAGAATATGACGTTGCAAGGCATTTCTCTTCTCCCCAAAAGAGTTCACTTGATATTTCACTCTGAGCACAATATCTATATGAATCCTGCAGAACAGCGTTTCATTTGGATGTTCTCCGCTTCTCCCTGAAGACTTTAATCTTCGAGGATGCAAGCTTGTTACTGACTCTGTATTTAGGAATGTAATTCAGTGAAGAGTTGCTTGATCAATATGCCCGTTTGTATTGTAAACTCCCTTTTATCAACAACAAAAACGCCCAAGTAACATTTATGCAGAAATAACTTGCATGAAAAGTTACTGTTTGAGGATATATTCAAATACATGTGTTCTATGACCCTGTAGTTAAGAAGTGCAAATATGACCCAGATTGTTTTAAATACAGCACATCTCAGGAAGGATAATGAATAATGCATGGTCTCATAGATTGCAAATTAACATTGAGGTCAGATAAGCAGAGTTCAATTTGAATACAAATTCACATTTAGAAATTCCAGTTTCTGTAGTGTTTAGGCCACTTCACCGTGCACGGCTCATGTTTAAGTAATTTAGACATTTCCAGCTTTAAAATAATGTTTACGTCTTCGTATATGATTGTGTGCATTGCAGAAAAGTCTAACAGTTCCAATAATAATAACTTGGAATAGCAATGCCTCCTCTCAGTATATTGCACGTCTTATACGTCTGATAGATTTTATCTCTCACATTACTGAGTGACACTAATGGAACTCGTTTGGATCCATACAAGGCAATTAAATGGGTATGAAATAATAGAGCGGTGTTTTAAGTATAATCATTTGATTTCTCTACTTGAACTTTCACCACGTAGTCCACCCATTGTGGGTTTCAGGCTTTATAGTTTTGGATTAAGTGACGTAACAGTTAAACCAGGCTTATATGGACCAATGGTTTTGTTGTTGTAGTTTTAATGACTGAACCAGACTGTAGCTGCTTCAAATGAATAAATGACTGTTGAAGATACTCTAAAGTCAGTGTTGTCAATTGTTGTAATAAGGTGAGATTGGGTTTAAGAGTGGATTCCATCTATGGGAAAGGTCACAGTCAGGAGTGTAGATGATGATGGTGGATCAGTAGCTTTTCCCTAACTGCGTTGCCCCCTCAGTGAAAAAAACAATCATGATGTTATAACTCTGTTGTTTATTGAATTATTAGGCTGCTAAACACGTTTGCTTATGTCTGTTTTTGTGCCAAGCTGAACATAATCATTTGAACCAGCTCGAGACTGAAGGTAGCACTGAATTCAATCAGCACCGAACCTCGTTATGAACAGCAATGTGTTCACTTACTGATAATTCAATCTCTTAGCTTAAAAAAGAGCATTTTCCACCTCAGTATGACAGAAGCTCTTTCCTGGAGTGGCACAAGAAACGCGCCAGAAATACCAATATGATGATGTCAGAATTGAGAATAGAAGAGGTGGAGAATTATAGTGGTGGGATATGTTGATGTACTATATTGAAAATTGTTGTGGACAGCTGCTACAGTCAAGGCTGAGGTGGTTCAGTGCCTTTTACAAGATCGCTTCGACGTGTGGCCACGAAGAACCATGGATCAAACCACTGACTCTGCAAATTATGGGCAACTACTAGGAAATTCACCCATAGAAAAACAAGGGCTTCACTTTAACAGAGTGCACTGGGCCTAATCCTTTGTTTATTTATTAGTATACATATAGATAATTCATTTTTCTTGACAGTTTGTAATGTCATCGTACACTGGATAGTTGGGTGTGTAACTGTATATATGAAACAATCAGTGAAAATGACTCTTTTGTTCAAGTGATGACGATGAATGATTAATTTTCCTTCTTCACTGATTATATCACTACCACTACTTCGGAAAGTCTGCTCTGTCTTCATCAGAGAGGCATGAGCAGAAAAAGCTATTTATGCAGAAAATATTTATATGTATATAACAACCTTTCGCGTTACTTTATACGGAGGGTCTTTGTTTGTGTTTTTTCAACACTAAATTTTTCTGTGGTAATACAGTAGAATTGTTTATGGCAGCACTAACTCGATTACTCTTGAGAGCCCTTATCATTTTAACGCAGTATCTGCAGTGAGAGCGAGGGTCCCTGTTACCAAGATCATCATCATCTTACAGTAGCTGGAGAGTTTGTGATCAAAGGAAGTGTGCCCCTCAGAGAAGCAGGCTGGAGGAGGAGGAGGAGGAGGAGTAATTGAATTGTTTGTTGTTTGTTCCTGTTTTTGGTTCTCACTGGCTGTGCTGCAGTAAAGGAGAACAGCTACTTCATGGTGAAGGAGAGTGAAATTTTCCTCGTTTCTTTTACGTTTCTCTATAGAAGCGGACTTCCACCTGCTCGCCCTGACTGTGAGACAGAGCCTCTCTGCCTCTCGCACTTACTGTCTTTCTCAGCACTTAAACTTTCATTTGCTGTGCTATCCCAACACAAACTTTACGTATTCCCTCTTCCCCCTTCTCTCTTTGTCTCCCTCTGTTGCAGACAGAACAATTTGTTCACACACTTAAGGATGAACTGGTCAAGAGTGCACTACTAGCGCTGCATGCAGCACAGCCCGGATATGTTTCCAAAAACCAGAAGCAAGCGGCAGTGCAGGGAGGCCAACATCAAGGCCACATTCATCAGGGCAGTGAGCAGAAGCAGAGCCCAGTCCAGGAACTTCCAGGCCACAGTCCCACCACACTGGTCACTGAGAGCATGGCGGTGTGTAATAATGTGGAAGCATCCCAAACCACAACTAGAGGAGAAAGTGGTACTTTGCCTCTCAAGCACCAGGACTCCATACCGCACCATAAAGAGTACGACGAGGAGGAATGGGTGAGTCTGATTACTTTTCCAAATTATTTTGATATTTGTCAAAGCAATTATTTTTTTATGTATTTTGTTTATTTATGTGTAATATGACAGATTTGTCATTTTTACAGCTGGTCCTATAGGAAATAAGCTAGATAAGCTACAGATAAATTCCATTACTCCAAAATTAAATTGCACAGCAAGCATTACTCTTCTTTTTAATGAGAGTTTTTCTCAATGGATTTTAAACATTTCATCACGAGAAACTGCAGAAAACTGTGGAATTTTTGTCACCTAGTCTAAGCCAAGCTGCTTCTTTTCATTGAAGTGTGTATCGCTGATGGTTTATTTGTGTCAGGACAGCATCTGCCGCGTGACAGCAGACATTTATCATGATTTCTGCATGCCAGTGTCTAATTATCTCTCAAAATATTCATCACCATTGTAACAGGTTGAAACCATACTCTCGAAGTAACAAAGAACACTCGCTGCAGATGGAAATTGTCCATTAGCTGAATCTTGAATCGGTGCCTTAATATAAATACACATGCTGCTAATATTTCTAATCACGACTTACACGATTGTCTTATTTCTGATCACATCTATTTGTCAGTTTGAACAGGAAAAGAAAGCTGTACATTGTCATTTTAATCTCATTATCTCAAACACATAGAGGCTAATCTAACTGCTGATTGTGTGTGTGTGGCTCTTTTAGGACAGGGTGTGGGCCAGTGTGGCCAAATGTCTTAACTGTGTAATTGCCATGGTGGACAAACTCCTGGAGGACGACAACTGCAAACAGGAGCCAGTCGCTGAGCAGCAGCTAGCTGATGTCATCACCTCCCACAACCCTGGTAAATAACTGTGTTTGTGAAGTGCAATCGTCACTTTGTTTTGGTGAGAAATGTTTTTATGGCTATTTCTGCCTTAAATTAATGTGATCTGCACAATGACAGGTATGTGACCATCACTGGAAAACAGTGCCTGGGTTTAAAGTTTCAATATGTGATGCTCGTCTGTCAGAAGTTAAATCTGTAGTCGTCTCCACAACTGGGCAACAGTTATACGGACATATTGTCTTGATTGTGGTTCAACATACGTGTTTAGTTTTATTGTAATAGACTCTGTACTGTATTGACTTTTTGATAAAGGTGACACAGTAGCACAGTGGTTAGCACTCCTGCCTTACAGTAGTTTTTTAGATTTGCTGATTTCCTCCCACAGTGCAAAAACATGCATATTAGTTAAATTAGTGACTGTAAATTGCAGTTTCTGTAGATGTGAATGTCTGTTTGTCTGGCACTGTGGTAGACAAAAGCAACCTGCAACAACAAATCTGCTGTGTGTTAAGGTCAAACTCAGATGAGATGATATATCTGTACAGTCTGCAAAATTGGTGATTAGGAAATATAGTGAGTCAGTATAATTTATGATTGAAACATGTTTATTAAAAATGAGAAGCAATATGTGCAACAATTCTTTTATGTAGTATATTTCAGAATTGACTGATTATAAGCAGCATATTGTGATAGCATTTTAAACCTGTTCCCATCACACAACAGCACCAAGTTTCAGCTTAAGAATAAATTTGGTTAATAAACTAAATTAAAAACATTTCCCTGCGAAGGAAATAACACTGAACAATCAGTGTTTTCCAGTGTGTCAGGAGGCACCGTTGAAAGGAGTGCCACAAGACTCTTGTCCAACTTAGAGGCTCCCTGTTGTTTAAGCATTAGCAGAAGAGAAACTTAAAATGTTGCCAGAGAAGTGGATGAAAGCAATATTTGATATGCAGAGCCATTCACTGTTGATTGCAAGCTGCCCAGTCTTCCCTTACGTCCAATGAAATTCTGCCTCAGGCTTGTGTCCAGACAAGTGCCCAGCCTTTTACAGCTGCCAGTTGGCACACAGAGTAGTGGCATTAGTCTGACCAAGAGACGAGAAGAGGGTGTGTCTGCCTGTGTGTGCGCTTCACATGTAACTACACTTCCACACCTCTGTGCAAGTGTCAGTGCATTTGGATGATTTTTTTTATGTCAGTATGTCCAACAGGTGGGTAAAAACACGGCAAGTGTGTTCAGTGTGAAAGATAAGGCCACCCCCCACCCCCACCCCCACCCTCCAAGCACCTTTATGAGGATGCTAAACAGGCTCAAAGCAAGTGGGCATCAGCTTGTCTAAATACAAACATGGATAGAATAATGAGAGATGCTTTATCTCCTAGCTGGGGAGGCCCAGGCTTTTGATGACAAGGTGTCGTGATGGTTTGGATGTTCAGACCGGAGGACTGACAAAGAGATGACAGCTGAAGTTCTGTTTCCTAGTTCTCTGTGCAAAGCCAGTATTTGCAGAATGAGATAAGGCGTGAATTCTCTGACAAGGCAAGGTCAAGCCTGATGTACTATACATTCTAGTGTGTGTGTGTTTGCGTAGGTGTGCATGTTCACACTAACCTGACTTTCTTCTTAAAAACATTTCAATGTACTGAAGCTCCAGACAAATGGACAAATCCTACCCAACACTGCCCCCTGTTGGGTAGGGATTCCAATGTATGTTTCACATAATGTTTCTAAGCAGGCTTTGTGTGATTAGTCTAGTACCATTAACCGTGTGGACCTTTTGAAAATGTGGACCTGCATGAATTGCTCATAAAATATGATATTATGTTCAATAGGACGAAGACAATGTGTTTATGCTAACACAGAAACAATGATAATCTTTCATGTCTGTTTATTTTCACAATGCTAATAGAAAATGTAAGTAAACCCTGAATGGATTTAATACCTAGTTTGCGCATCCTTTTGGTTGTGGTCCCCTCACATAAAGAGTTATGTGGAGCACCTGCCAAGTAAAGTAAAGAGTTTCAGCAGCTGCAAACCTGCATATTGTTCACACAGGTTCAGGGCTGTTCTCCCTTACAGAACTTTTTCAGCTCAGATGTATTCATTTAATCCGTGGTGCTCCTGTGCTATTGCTAGTAGTAGTATCTGAGCAAATGTAGCTATATTTTATCGACTTGGTAATGGCAAAAAAAAGAAGAATAATCATATTTCTCATGTTGGTCATTGATCACATTTTTAAATGTTACATGTTAGGGACACACCTGGTATGGGGGATGGGCTGGGAGTCTGGGCTGGGATTCGATCCTGCCACCTTTTGCTTCCCAGTCTGATGCTCATCCCATTGAGCTACTAGGATGCCAGACACTTCCCTCTCATATGATACCAACATGCTGACTGATCCTTATTTATTTTACTAATCTGTGGTCCTCTACTTCTCTTTCCTCTCGTCTGGAGTGCCCCTCTCTTTTCTGCTTAATACAGAGTAAACTGCTAGATAAACTTGTGAATTAATATTCTCCGCAATGACAGCAAGCTGTCCAAACCTAGAGGCAACAAAGCAGCCTCAAATCAAGATGCTCCTTCTGTCGTGTTTAACCTTTGGATTGATGTTTTATATGCAGTGCCCTTTTTACACCGTCATGCACACCACACCACATGCAGTGCTGCTCACTCTTCCCAAATTATTCAGTCTGTGTTTTATCATCCTCAAAACATTTTCTTAGTAGCGCTGTAGGTGGTCTTGAGCAAAATTCATCCCTGAGTTTTTCAAATGTATTTATTGGTGAGCAGCACTTTTTCTGTGGTGTCTAGCATAGACACTATGAACTATGATTTGCATATAGTAGATTATGATCAGACCTTTAGGCCTTCTGCTGCTACTGTTGTCTTTTTTTACATTTGTGAGCAATTTGCTGTGTTGTGCGAATAAACGCTTTGGGATTATTTTGTAATCCTTTCCTGCTTTCAATAATTCATGTCGCTTTAACCCAGCCCTTCAATCACATACCAGTGATTGAGCTCCTGGCTTGTTACAGTGGACAAAATAAGTATGGAACACATCAATACTTTCCCAGTAAAACATGTATTGGGCAATTGACATACATTTTACAAAAGGAAAAGCTAAATAACACAAACATACATAACAAACAAGTTTGTGCAATAAAGTGGAATGACACAAGGAACAAGTACTGAACACATAAATAAGCATATGTGCGGAAAGGTATGACTACCCAAGAAAACAGCTGAAATATGTAGAGTAATGCACTAAGCCGATATGACGTTCAAGTCAAAACTTGAAGCCACTGAGGGGCTGCTAAATGATGAAAAACAGATACTCTGGTAAAAGTTTATGTTGAAACCCTTTACTTAAGTAAACGTAAAAAAGGATTTTCAACTTTACAAAATGCCTTTTAATGATAAAAAAAAGTTCATACAAAATAAATAACTTTTCTCCTTCTGCTCACAACCTGCACTGTGTTGTTGTAGAGAGGTTGTTCAGAAATTCTGATATTGTCAAGTTTTCTTTAAACCCAGAGCTTAACTATATTGAACTGAACAGAGCTCATGACTGGTCAGCAGGAAAAGTTTTTTACGCCAATAAATCTGCTCTACGGTCGCTGCTGCTGGAGCCAAATGATGGTGTCTCATCTTCACTTTAACTCTTTCTGTCCGCGCAGTAGATTTTTCCCATTATGTTACAACTTTTCTATTGTTTTCAAATTAAAAGTAAGAGTGGAAAGTACAGATAATTGTTGTCCCGTGATAGAGAAGAGATAAAGCGTGGTGTGCATGCAGGCAGTCAAAAACTGTTCAGTTGGTCAGTTTAGCAACAACTATCACCTATTTAAACGTTCCTGTCTTTATAGAGTGGATGCAATTACTCCGAGTGACATCAAAGTGAAATCCCAAACACCAAATGACCCAAAATTGCTATAACAGTAAATATGTTAAAATGCAATTAAAATTTGCTGCACAACATCTGGACGGAACCAATGAAATACTGAGAGGATACAGTTTTTTCTTTGGATGTTATTAAACACAACATGTTTGGAGGAGAATTGGCACTGCACAGCAGCCCAATAACACCATACCAACTGTGATGTTTGGAGGTGGGAACAACATGGTGTAGGGACATTTTTCAGCATATGGTGCTTGCATATAATTCAAGGAAGAATGATTGGAGAACTGGGCTGGGACATTCTTGATAAGTTTGGGCGTTTCAACAAGACAATGATCCCAAGCACACAGCCAAGAGAATCCCCAATCGCCCAGTCAGTCACCCGACTTCAATCCAATTGAAAATCAATGGAAAGGAATTAAAATTACATTTATAAGGTTTTTAAACTACAATTTGGGTTGAACTCTGTGTCTGTAATTTATTATTTTTTACATGTCTGTATTTTCCTAGAACAGCCACAAAGGACCAGAAGCTAATTTCTTGTATGTGCAGCATAACTGGCAAATAAATCTGATTCTGATAAACTCATTATTTTTGAAAGAGAATGTAGATTTTGAGACACATTTCTATCTACAACCACATTATACCGTTAATCCCATCCCTTCATCCCGTCCTTTCTCACAGGTGACTGGAGAGAGCAGCTGTGTCCTCTGGTGACCAGGTTAAAGGAGTGTGTGATGGAGGTGGTGGAGAAGGCCAAAAAAGCAATGACATTTGTGCTCCTGCAGGAGGCAGCCTGCAGCATACCACAGGGCTTCCTCCTCCAACATAGGAGGGATGTTATCTTCAGTCAGGCAGTAGGTGGCAAACTGTCAAAATAACACCTCCTTTACAGTACTCCGAGAATATTATGGCATCTCCAGAACTTTATGTGTTTCAGTTCATCTCAAGTGGAGTTGTTTTTCTTTCTAAATAAATCTATTCAATCTTATACAAACTATGACAAATATGTTTTTATGAATCCCAAAAAAAAACGAGTAAATATTTATTTGCATATTTATCGTCAGAAAATAGATCTCCTTTTACTTTGCAGATGTAAATGTCAAGATAAAACAATTATTTGAAACTGTAAATCAGTTATTCCAGCTACAGTCAGTGTTTGGAGTTGAACACACAATGTACAAACAACATTTGGACAAAGTATGTCATCTATTATATAGAAAAGTTGTCCAATTGTTTTTGACACATTGCACACAGTAGACGTTCACATACAATAATTATTTTTGCAAAATGTTTATATATTGACAATAAAGTATTCATCATTACATGGACATTTGGGGGACTGGGAGGAAAAAGTGAATGGTCAGCATGTTGATTGCAGAGGAACAAGGCCTTGCTTAGTCTTAGTTCACATTTACACACATATTGCTGCCTGATTAGGTGTGTGCTAAGAACACTTTACAGGAACTGTATAGGTGTCTTTTTTTTTAAAGCTGGCAGCCTTGGCATGTGGTTTCGTCATGAAGCTGTACGCAGGAATCCAAGACAAAGGTTTCCTGAGGCAACTCCACCTGGTTGGCATGGTGGCCCAGTTTGAGAGCCTGCTCAGCACATACAGTAAGTAAATCTATAAGCCAGCATCGGCAATTTCAAAGCCCCCAGTGATGCCAGGTTTTGTTTTGCTCTTGAGGAGAAGATTATACCAGCGTTGATTAGTTTATTTGAGCATGGCTAAGGTGGTGAGTGATCGGCTGTAACAAATCACAGCATGTAGCAAAGTGGTGAGTCACGGCATTAGGTTTTAGATTATGGCATAGCGCATTCATTACAGTCACTTTTATCTCTTGATGCTTTGTACAGCATGTTCTAGGTGAATCTTAAGCACATTGTCTTACGATGATGGATGTTTATCAGATCAGTACAGAGAGTGCAGACTGAATTGAATAAGTGGGGTTTTTAAGATATGACAACAGCTATTCTTAATGCCTGCATTATGATCAAAGTTCTCCTTCATGCTGGTCTACAAAAGCCCATGTTGCACCTCCCAAAGATTTAAATGGATTGGTCAGAGGCAGCTTACTGACAGTAAAGAGATACAGACAGTCAATGCCTTCTCTTGATCCATGCCTCCGGTGTAAACGGAATCATTCACTTAGCAAGGTGATGTTTGAATTTCAGCAGAATCCACCAAGGTTTGATAAACTAAAACACATGATGAGCAAGATTTACAGTAAATCACTTGTTTTGTGAAACTTTTAAGGTGAAGAGATTGGGATGCTGGAGGATATGGAGACTGGAATCTCAGACCTGCAAAAAGTTGTGTTCAAGATCACAGAGGCCAAGACAGATGACCTCAGTGACCTCCAGCCTTTAGTGTGTGGCCGACGGTGAGACATTATCCCCTTCCACTTTCTTCTGTGCTTCAACCTAACCTAAGTCTCTCTAGCATTTCCTATCAGTGCCTGACCTCTCTTGGAAGAATGGTCAAATATTCCCGGAAAAAAAACTTCTATACCTTATTCAACAACGTTAAACTAAAGTAGAAGCTGTTACAGCCACAAAGGGGTGACCAAGAAAAAAAAAGTATTAAAGGCTATGCATTTAGAAAAGCGTGTTATTAAATTTAATGTGTGTGTAAAGGCAAACGCAGTCTCCGCTCTTCATTCATCGCACACACATATTTGTGGGATAAATAGAGGCAGTTGCATGTCAAGATTGTTCCTTTTCCCTTGTTAGTCCATGAGTGATCAAGCCAGAAAAAGGTCTGGGGGGGTGGATCAGAGCATTACGTTTGTGTTTAGGATCTGTTCACCCTAACTCTAAACCATTCAATCATTCAATCATACAAAGATGTGTTTATGTAAGGAACGGAGGCAGACTTAATACAAACTTTGAAGTTATCAGATAGAGGGCCAGGTCACAGGAAATGGCCAGTACAACATTCTTAAAAGACAGGAATTATTTAGCAGCTTAGCAACAGCAAAATGCCTCACTATAAAAACAACTAAAGAACTATTTAAACAACTAAAAAAAACACAGGATTCTGTCCTTTCACAACATCTAGTCAAGTCAAGAACACTCAGACAGACGTGTCATTGGCAAAGACTACAGTCAAGAGACGCTTCACAACAATGTGTCACACACTGCCAATGAACAGAAAGGCCAGGTAAGATTTAGCCAGAAAAAAAGATTGACTTGTTGCAGAATGATGGGAAGAGAAAATAACGGTACAGCTCATGATCCAAAGCAAAGCAGATCTGTCAAACATGGTGGAGGCAATGTTATGTCATGGGCATGTAGGTCTGCCATTGGAACCGTGTGACTGCTGTTTATTAATGACCTGACCACTGATTTTTATCAGTGGTCAGGTATTTTCTTGTAAGAATGTGCCTCTACAACGGCTAATATTAGCAAAGCTTTGGATTTAGAGCCACTGTAGTATGTGTTGTTTGTGCTAGGCAGAATCCAAAGTGATCTGCAGTCCAGTGTAATAAAATGAAATGGCCCTTGAGGCTCTGCCTGTTAGACTATTTCAGACTCTTTCTCTCATGCATAACCTCTCTTTTGTATAGCTTGCTCTGGCCTGTTTTAGGTGTCAAATTGTACAACTTCCCAAACAGATCAAGTTCTACAGAACTTGGAAATCGTATTGAGTTTCTGTTAAACTGTTCTTTTACCTTTCATTTATTCATTCTTTTTTTCCCCTGGCTTTTAGAGACCACTTCACTGTAGAAGTGCCATTACCACGACTATATTTCCAGAACTTACCAGAGGAGATCCAGGAGGGCAAGCCCCTACGAGTATTCCCGGTGTTGTTTAACGTGGGGATCAATGAACAGCAAACTATAGCAGAGAGGTAGTGCCCACACTTTTTCTTCACAGTGAAAAACTTCCGATGTGTCGCACTTGAGGGCAGCCACTCTTGATGTGTTAACCAAGGCTGTGTGATACAATCAGTTGAACTAATCAAAGAGATCAACAGATAAAGAACTAGAGGTGTCCACAGTTAGCTTTTATGCATGTGAAGCACATTTGTTTCTCTATTGTATTTCATAAATAAATATGCCATTTTCTTTCTCCCAAATAAAGTGTTTTAGAGAACGTCTTCATGTTCTATTGTAACTGCTCTTGTTCTCTCTGTCACCCTCTCAGATTTGGAGATATCTCCCTACAAGAAAGAATAAACCAGAAGAACTTTGAGATGTTAGAAGCCTATTACAAATCATTAAGTGAAAAGGTGGCATTAGAATGTAAGCCCACACATTTTTCAATTTCTTTCACTAGAGACAAAATTTGTCTTTGTGTCTTTGGAAATTACATGAACCTTTTTCAAGGCCCTGGCACAAAAGCACGTGTTATGCGCATTGAGTATCACATCAGAACTGCATCCACGCAAAGCCTGTTAAAACTTGTGTTTTCACCAATGCAAAACAAGAAACATAGCCAGTCAATCGCAATGTGTTTCATGTTTTCTACAACAGGTCTACCGTGTTTCCAGACGCAGACTGACATAAAGGAATTACTTGAAACCCTGGGCCAGAATGTAGTCACGAAGAAGAGAAAGAATGTGGAGATACTGTGGATTGCTGGAACGGTGAGCAGTGTTTATTTTAACAGCCTGTAGTTCTCAAGGAAGATTTTTCTCAGGCATATAAGGCTTTTTTTCTCTTGCATATCTCTTATCTGTAAATGCTTTTGACATATTGATATTGATTGCTTGGGCTTTAATGGAAACACTGAACTGAACAAAGAATAACTGTCTGAGTATGATTGATTGACTTCGCAAGCTGATACTGTGTAGATGCTGACCTTTTACCTTAGACGCTCAGAATCTGACTGTTATACTGTACATGTTCTTACAGTTCTTTTTTGGATCACATATCCAAGTCCAAGTCACATCATATGTTATAACAAACCAGTCCCGCTATCTGCTGTCTATCCTTCTGCCAGGGGCTATTTTTGGGTGCAGCAGTGCTTCAGTGTTCCGCCTGGAAAAGTGGTGGACAGACCATTTAATGTTATCTATCTTGCTGTGTCTGTAAAAGAGTATCTTCTGTGTTTTATCTAAATGATAATGTCAGCCATCAGAATAATCTTTGTCCCCCAACTGAAGGTGTTTGGTTTAGTTTTCCAGGAAGCTGCATTGTCAGCTCATATGACAAAAATGTGAGAAAATATTTATTGAAAATTTCTCAATTTGTAAAGGTCAACTTTCTTCTTTAAGCTGTTATTGCAATTTATTACAAATGTTCTGAGAAGTTGTTGTTGTTGGTATTTTAGAAGTTATCTGGCCACTGTGTAAACAAGCAGCTATTTCGCTAATGGACATTCTAAACACAACTAAAGCTGACATCCATTACACTGACATCCACTTACAAGGAAATAGCTATAGATATATAACTATTTTATCATAGTTATAAAATAGTTATATTTTCTTGATAATATTTTTTGCTATATGAATGGCCTGAGACGAAGTTGACAATTTTGCAGTACACACAACTGAGTTTAACATGCATTAACCAAACGAGTGTGTTTCATTATAAAGTAATTGGAAGCGTACAAAGCCACACCTTCAGAAAAGCTTCCACCAACACTGTGAGAGTTGAAGGACAGAGGGTGATGTACAGGTCCTTCTCAAAAAATTAGCATATTGTGATAAAGTTCATTATTTCCTGTAATTTACTGATAAACATTAGACT
>JAUMTR010000001.1:7194555-7275950 GCA_032270685.1 Microctenopoma stevenorrisi
CATCAATATTAAAACAATGAAAGGCCCTGAACTACTTCAGTTGTGTGTAATGAATCTAAAATATATGACAGTCTAATTTTTATCAGTACATTACAGAAAATAATTAACTTTCTCACAATATGCTAATTTTTTGAGAAGGACCTGTATATTACTTCAGATGTTTTTCGTCAGTAAAAGTAGCAATGTTCCACTGTAGAAATACTACTTTACTTTACTTTGCTGGGCAGACACTTTTATCCAAAGCGACACACAAGGAGCCAGCACTGGATGTCAGGCTCAAGGTAAAACCTGGTAGGGGCTGGACTAGGTCAAGACCTTCTCCATCCCCTACCAGGTGTCAAAATGTTTTTCAAGTATAAATACAAAAGAGAAAATGAGTAAGTAGTTGAGTCATTTTAATGATGGATTAATTATGATGACTGAATTACTTTGATTTCTACTAATATTCAAACAAGTAAAGGAGAAAACTTTACTGACTCCGTATACTTCCAAGCTTAGGAATTTCCTCCTTGGGATCTTATTTAGTATCTTTTCCTATTGTTCTTGTTGTACTTAATACATACTTAGTATTTTGCTAAACAGACATACAGAGGTAACTTTTCTCCACTGATACTAATGAACAACTTAATGCATGTTATGATGGGCATTAATGCCTCATACTGTTGGCACACATTTTATCAAGTAAAGCAATAATGTTTGCACAGTCTTGTTCCTTTGATGCTTGCTCATCGTGTCTTGTGCTACTGTATATTACCTACCTTATACAAAATCTATCAAGTAGTAGTTCACTGTGTTAAAGTCATTTTTCTCTACTGTTGGAAAATTGTGTTTTGTGTGAATTTTAAAATTTCCCAAATGATAAGATAAGATAAGATGATAAGACTGCCACTGCTCAGTGCTGCCAGAGTCTCATGCGTATATATGGACATAACACAACAAAAACACAATTACTGAACAAAAGCACACTTGTAAGCATCAAAATAAACCAAGTCTTATGTTGCTCCAACAACAAATGTCTAAATTATGACTTCAGAAAGAGAAGTTGTTGTTGTATTTGTACATCAGTTCAGAAATGTTGCTCACTCACCACCATGGCCATCCCAGTGCTGTGGATGCCTGGATGTTTGATAACACAATCTGACGACTTCATGCACTTGGTTTTGCCTAACAACATAAACGTGAAATGTAAATAATGTTTAATAAGGTGCCATAGCCTGTCTAAATGACATTCGCAGAGACACCAGATGTAATATTTCACATGATTATGATGACCAATGTTTTGCAGTAAATATTGAAATGAGGTACATTATAAAAGTGTAATTCCTGAAGCCTCGCCAGGAAGGCGCCACAACGGAAATGAATTAGGAAAATTAAGGGAAAACTACATTTGGGAAAAAACATGTGCTCATCTTTTCAAAACATACAGAATAAGGTTGCAAGTAGAAATATTTGAGGCACTTCACAGGTTTAGTAACGTCAGGAGGCACCTGAATGATTCAAAATATGTTCTACACAATGATGACTACACAATAAAGCGCATAGAATAACATACATATAAGCACATTTTGATGTAGTTTACTCACCACACTGAGCGCAGACAGGCAATTTCTGCACTGAGTTACAGAAATAGCAGAAAGCTCTGTTTTTCTGTTTTCTACCATTAGACAAAAAGAAAATAACTTTATTAATCTTATATTAACCACTGCTGATCAATAAAACTATAATTATACTTACTGGGAAGTGCAAAATGAAGCAATACACTTGCTTACCTCTGACATTTGTCACAGTCCTACAAAACAAAATACAGAAATACGACGATTTATTGAATCAACTGTAACAATACTAGGACGTTTTAATCATTACTCTCCAAAGCAGCTACCTACCATGTTGGTGTTACAGGGGTGTTTAGCCACATCAACATGGTCCCGGTTGGCTCGAATCTGTTTCTCTCGCTCTTTGCGACTTTCTGCCTTTTTTCGGGCACCGGTTTTCTTTTTGGGCATTTCTGGTTCAACAAGCTGGTCTCAACAAAACTGGTTTGACTTCAGGTTACCTGCATATACGGAAGAAAGAGCTGCTATAGATCAAGTCTCGCT
Organism: Microctenopoma stevenorrisi; assembly: GCA_032270685.1. NCBI lineage: Eukaryota > Metazoa > Chordata > Actinopteri > Anabantiformes > Anabantidae > Microctenopoma > Microctenopoma stevenorrisi. The sequence goes on from JAUMTR010000001.1 coordinate 7,196,652, forward strand.
AGTTCATCTGCGACCAACTAAGCTAGCGTTAACAGTTGACAACTTAATTTTTAATTTTTTTAAATGAATGACCTGTGTCGTTGATAAATAACAGTTAGTTTACAGTAAAACCTCGGTACACGTGGCGCATTATCAAGCCAAACACTGAAAAGTGTAAACGTTTGGGTTAAGTGACGGGTATTAAAATTACACGAATAGTTGCACCCCTATATATATATAAAATCTAAATAATACAGTTATTACATTAATTATCATGAATATTTCAAAAAACTGTCATCACATATGAAAAAGTCTGGATATAATTTTTTACCGGAGAGATCAGCACCGCCACAACCCCTGTTTTGTCCGGTCTGGAAATATGTTCGGTGTGAAACATGCGACCGAACAAATGTTCCGACATTGAAATTATGCCGCTTCTGCACACATTTCCTAAAAGTCATAACCAGCTTTTTTAAATTCAGTTCAACTTTATTTGTAAATCCCAACATAAGTCATCTCAAGGCACTCTACGTACGGTTTAGGACCTTGAACAAAATAAATAAATAGAGAATATTTATAGAGAACCCAACAGTCATACTAGAGCAAACACTAGGCGACAGTGGAGAGGAAAAACTTCCTTTAACGAAAGAAACCTCCAGCAGAACCAGGTAGTTCATCATATGCCTCACTGCCAGAGAAAAGATTAAGAGAGAGAGAGAGAGAGATAGCGGGATATAGGACACAAGTTGAATGTGCAATGATGGCATAAAGATTCCAGATTCAAAACACTTTATTTATCTCAGAGGGAAATTGTTTTGCCTTGTTATAGCCACTCTCAGCTCAGAAAGATTAAAAAGAACCACAACCAGAATCAGCATCAACAAAATGCAGACATTAAAAGAGCTAAGTCTCCTCAAAAGTTAAAGTCCACTCTGGGCCTTTTTGTCGAGGAATGGAGCTCAGTGTAATGTGGAAGGTTTCTCAGCAGACTAAACCCTTAGCAGCAGAGATGGTTCAGAGTCAACTGAGTCATCTCTAACTATAAGCTTTATCAAAAAAGAAAGTTTAAGTCTAGTCTTAAAAGTAGATAGGGTGTCTGCCTCCTGAACCTGGTTTGGGAGCTGGGTCCAGGAGAATTCCAGGAACCACAAGTAGACCAGCCCTCTGAGAGCTAAGTGCTCTGCTGGGATAATAAGGTTCTATGAGGTCTAAGCCTGTTCATTTAGTGATTTATATATAAGAAAACTTAAGGATTTTAAACTAAACAATTTCAAATGCAGGTGTTCAAGTTACAGATTCGTATTTGCTAAAAGGTTTGTTTAATAATGTTTATTATTACTTTGCTTATACAGTAATAATGGTTGATAAACTAGAAAAATATACATTTCAGTTTGCAATGTTAGTAACTAAACATATATACATTTAAAACATGAGTTGTTACTCATTTCTAAAATGCTAGCTAGGGAAAATATCTTTTTATGCAGCAGCACCTTCACGTGTGTGTGTGTGTGTGTGTGTGTGTGTGTGGTTCTTTTCTTTTGAACTGAGAGCAGATGTAACAAGTCAAAGAAGTTTTCTCTCGGATGTTTCTTAATTTAATAATTATATGGGTGGAATAGGACATGGACACCTGCTTTGTGCGAACAAAACATGAAAGAGACATAGATATAAATAACCATATAATAATGATAATAGTATTATGTATAATTATATGTTTCTTCCACAGTGGTTCTTATGATTTATGACTGTTGTAGTTCCTCCACATGCAATGGATGAGGCGTCAGACAACTTGTCAACGCCCTGGTCACGTGTCGATGAGAGGGATCGAGCCAATCCGGATCGCGGACTGGAAACAGCTGACGGTGAACAACAACACACGGCGTCGTCCTTTACCGCAGGTGGTGCTGAATAGTGGCCAGCAAACTCTGTGGACACCTAGTCTGTGAGAGGGCTGGCTCGTGGCCCTGGCCATTATGTAAGATGATTTTTATTGCCGTTCTTTAGCTCGTCGTTCATCTCCAGCCAGCTCCACAATGGCACCGTCGCTGATCCGAGCTTGCCGCAGTCTGGCTCTCTCGACCTGGCTACTGTCGTTCTGCTTCGTCCACTTGCTGTGCCTGGACTTTACAGTCGCAGAAAAGGAGGAGTGGTACACGGCCTTTGTCAACATCACCTACCTGGACCCGGTCACGTCGGAGATCAAGACCGAGAAAACCGAGTGCGGCCGATACGGTGAGGATTCACCCAAGAAAGAAGCCAAAGGTCAGGTCCTGGTGCCGACCCTCCTGCAGGACAGGCAGGCGTGCGACCCAAACGTCAGGTTCCCTCCTGTCTCTCAGAAAGCCGCCTGGGTGGCGTTGGTGGCTGCGGGGAACTGCACCTACAGAGACAAGGTCCGTCACGTCGCGAGTCTCAACGCCTCCGCGGTTGTCATATACAACGTGGGCTCCAGCGGCGCCAACGAAACCATAACCATGCCCCATCCAGGTAAGAGCAAAGCTGTCAGGCGTCTCTACAGGTGTCCAGGCGTGTGTCACGCAGGCCTGGGAGCGCACGTCACCAATCAGTTGCCTTTAAGCCATAGCCAAGATTAATGGTTTCTATCACCTAGAAGCTCGGAGCTCTTCTGCACCTGCGCAACCACCTGAACAATCTGTTAAGCCCGAGCAATAGCAGTATCTGATCAATACCACAGCTGAGTACATTTTCTGAACTCAATGCAGATGAAAAAAAGGAAAGCAGGAATACAAAAATACACAATCAAAGCACCCAAGCTTTAACACCAACAACAAGCTGTAACTGTTATGTATAAGTAAAGTGTTTCACATTTAAAATGTTGTCTTACTGCCTGAGACCTTTTATTCAACAGTGGGAAAACTCACTGAGTTACTATTAACAGTCATTAAAGAAGACAAGTACAAATTACTTTAATGACTGGGTTGGCATTTGAACTGATAATGAAATTATTTTGATAGACGTGTTGTCTGCAATTATAACAATCAGGGCAATGTTTGTCTCCATCTGTCAAACTGCAGCCAAACACTCAGTTGTTATTGTATAATATTAGTTAATCAGAGGGTGTCTCTTTCACAAATGCACAAATATTCTTTACCAACATGAATTTATGAATGAACAGCATGGGCGGTGTAGTAATGTAGTGGTGCGGTGGTTAGCGCTGATGCTGCACAGCTTGAATGATCTGGGTTTGAATCCACTGGCTACGTGTCCTCCTTGTGTCCACGTGGGTGCTCCCCAGCTTCCTCCCACAGTCCAAAGATGTTGGTTAGGTTAACTGGTGCCTGTAGATTGTCCATGCCTGTGAATCAATTTCTACCGGTGTGATATATCAACCCAGAGACAGACTGGCAAGCTGTCCAGGTTGAACCCTACCTCTTTCCCAGTGACACCTGGTATTGGCTCCTACACAGATTAGTGACTCATCAAGGCAAAACAACTATAACATAAACCAGTACATATTAACACTGGGTCAGTAACACCTGAAATTATAGAACAAGGATACACATTACATTTCAGGCTTGTGTGAAGTCACATCTCTTGTTTGCCTGAGGCAGTGGAAGCTGGTGCAGGGATAATTGGATGCTCAATCAGCTGTTTAAATAGCAGCAGGCATTGTGTAAAACCATGTGCACATTTTATGTGCTACATCTAGAAATGTCTGTAAAAATTGATCATAGGCAAAAGCACATGGAGTTTAGTTTAACTAGACGGCTCATTAATAGGTTGTGGGAAGAAACCTGTGGGGACATTTATCTTTAAATGAATTGTTTGGGCTGCTGAGGTGGAGGAATGCACAGTGTACACATCCATTTTTACTATGGAAGATGTTGAGAAATATGCCCAAAACCTTCTACAAACTCCACTTGCGCTTCTGTAGATGGCGGGATGCCAGAGTGATCTTCGTGTAGAGTTTTTTCATAAGCCTGTTGACACTAGAGCTTAAACTGTTTTTTTGGTATTAAGCTTTATTGTCAGCACTCACACAGGCTTTAATGTTTGTTCTGTTTTGTAAGGTGGTCTCTGCTTTTAGATCTCTCTCTCTCTCTCTCTCTCTCTCTCTCTCTCTCTCTCTCTCTCTGTCCTGTAGTGTTTTAAAATGACACAGAAAAAAATTATTTAAAAAATAATTCTATTGTTTCTCACCAGAGCAGGCTTACATGCATAGACACGGTATCTTCATTGTCTCCCTCGGAGTTGAAATACATAAAATTAAAACATTATTTCAGTAAAATCAGTACATACAAAAATACATTTTCCTTTATTTTAGAACTTAACCAGTGCGTTTTTACCCATTGAACTCACCTCTAGCAGAGATTTGACTGTAGTTAGTTTGCCGAAAAAACAACAGTGCAGTAAGGATGTCTGACAAAACACATGTTTGCATCAAAAATGCCCGATGACATAATCACGAAGTGACTGGGAGTCACTGAATAGTAACTAAATTGTGCTTTTGTAGAAAACGTCACAGATAATTAAATTTAAATCCTGTTCAAGTGCTTTAACAATGTTAGTCAAATCATGAGGTCAAAGTTTAACCCAAATCTTTTTAGTGCTATACTTTTAGAAAGTGAATGCAAAAGTATGACTAAACCACCCTCCTCATACGTTGACAAAAGGGCACACACTCATTAGTCTTGTTTCCAAGTGTTTTCATCCCAGCATCAACTAGCTGATGGACACAGTGGACCTTCGGTAGTTAATAATTTTTCTTAGGAATAGTTGGAGAATAAATATCAGATTTTTCATTCATCAGGTTCCTAACCACAAGAAATGTGCTAATTTAAATGGTAATTTATCTTTGTCAGCTGGAATCATAGGAAACAACCAGAGAACACACCTGATCACCTTGGCTGAACACACCTGATCACCTTGATCAGGTGTGTTCAGCCAATCAGAAGTCACAAATGCATGGATGCTTGGAAAACCAGCAGGGCTGCAGCCCTCGAGGACCGAGTTTGGACACCCCTGGTTTAGGCGGTCTTGACAACAAACTTTCTACCTTTAGTATAGCTTAGCACAGAAAGGTCAATTTATCAGACAGAATGCACATTTCAAAGATTTTCCCTGTGCAGAGCCTTGACATCAACTCTTATGAGACAGGCTGGGTAGCCAGTACAGGTGTGATACAAAGTCAGCAGAGTGGAAGAAAGTAATGTGCAGTGACAGAGGAACCAATCTTACATAAAGTGTAGACCGAAGGCGGGCTGCTAAAGAAAGAATGGAGCTCTTCCAACACATCTGGGCTGCAAAATCCACAGGTGCCAGAAAAAGAAACTTCACGTGGTCTGCTTCACATCAACCCTTTACATCCCAGACTGAGCAGTGTAAAAGTCTGTTCAAATCATTTGGCTTTTGTAGTGAGAAGCTACTTCAGCTAAATAAACATGTTGTCATCCAGCAAATTAACTTCGCATAAAGACAGGAATTACCTACCAGGATCTATATGTTTATTTTAATGCATAAAAAGGACACTCTCAAAACAAAGTTATATGTTTGGAGATCAGCCAGTCTTCTGTTATTCTACAAATAATCTCAGTGAAGAAACTGAATTTTTCACAGCAGGTCACTCAACAGTTAAATCCCACTGCATCATGTCAAAAGACTGTTCTGAGAGTGGTGTGTGTTTTTCCTGTGGCAAAAAAACAATGTCTAATACTCACCACAGCATGTTTTTTTTGCATTTATTGGAGTTTCCTGCTGAATTTCCAGCACCCTGGAGCACATTTCATCAGCCAACTGGTCAGGTCACAAATCTTACAGGCCCTGCTAACATGTCTGCCAGGGTCATATGGCTGTTTTTTAAAACTGGAAACCTGCAAGACTTCATTATTTATTTCGCTTATTTAATTAATAAGCTGTCAGATCATCGATGGTGCATCCTGTGTGATTAAGCCACTGTCTAGCATCTTTATGTCCCTGTCAGGTCCTTCTGGTGCATGATTGTTATTAAAGAGGTTAATAGTTAAAGTTGAAACACACACCACATTCATCAGTTCAGTTTTGATTTCATTTTGGAAAAGTGGATCTAAAGACATGAATTTTTTCAGCCTCAGTTTCCGACATTGGCCTCCTGTTTTAGCAGCAGCTATTTTTATCCTCTCAGACTGCGTCACAGTGAACAGAAGAAGAGTCGAGGCTTAGGGAAACCCTACATACCTCATTATTCCTTCTTTATTTCTGCTGAGAAAGAAGCTGAAACTGGCAATAATTAGATCTGTAATATGACCAAAGTCTGGACACAACAGTTTTTTCCTTGAACATATTTGTCCCACAGCATCAGGTGGTATTTAAAAAGTGGTTGTTTTATAAGACTGTAGTCACACTGTGTATCAGCGATGACAGATATACAGTAACGACTGATGACTGATCAGTCACTGATTAGATTGACTGATACACAACTTGATTTGTTCCATTTTTTTCCCTCTGTCTCAAAACCAAATTCTTACCTTATTTAAGGCAGTGATAGAGAGGCTGAAGGAGATATGTTACGGCCGGCGGTGTCAGTTTGAATAGATGTTGTCTGCAGCTATATATTATCATCTGTTTGCTGCCCAAACACAGTCTTTAGTTTTCTCTACCATTGTTTGCAGCTGGGTTTGTTTAAGTCTTTAGCATCCACACATTTCATTTTGCAGAAGCAGCCACCATAAAACACAGATAAACCTTTGTGTTAAAATTGAACACACTGCTAACAGTGTGTGTTAAATATTTGCCTTAGTCGTGTACTATTAGATAGAAATAATGACCTTAGACTTAGATTCTATTCTTGGAAGGAAGGAAACGTTTGAAAGGACATGATATTGGTCGGACTACAAGCAGCAGCTGTGCAGATTTGTACAACAGATCTGTTATATAAAAGGATTTATGAGCTATAATGTAATGCAACCACATCCTGAAAATGTAGTGTAATCTCCTGGACAACATAAAACACTTTTCTTTCACTGTTGGTATCACCGTGACAGAATCATGATATGTCTATGATCAAAATAGCTCTGTGCGCTGCATTAGGCTTTGTCATAGCGCAGTGTATTCAGCAGGCTGCACAGAAGGTGGTGGCAGGTTGAATAAAGCCATTCTTTTATGGTGACAATAGACCATACTGAGCCATTCTGACTCCATGCACAGCCATAAACAGGCAGCGAGAATATGATGTAATAGTGTTCATACTGTTCCTTTAATCATCATCACGTGACCGAGAGTGTAGATATTTGTTTAGAAACTGTTGACATATTGACATATTGAAATAAAATTTACAGAAATGAGATTTTGATACGCTTAGTAAAACCCGAATCTAGATGCTGCCACCATCCGGTTCCACACGTTCTTAAGCTGGAATAAAGAGTTTGTTTTATATCATAAATAGTTTATGTGTATCCACAGAATCAGTAGTTTTCTGACTTATCCACATGGCCTTGAGCAAGCCTTAGATCGAAGATATCGAACTTAATTTCATTCTGGGCCACATCAGCATTACTGTTGCTGTCCAAGGTCGACTAGTAGACTGTACAACAAAGTAGGGAATTGCCTGTAGCAGGTGAAGCGAAATGTAAGCCAGCATTTACAATATACAACTATCACACCCATGTCATACCAAGGGAGAAAAGGCATTAATATTAATAGTAATTGTCCATGACACATTGTGGATACAGTCGAAAACTTTGGCAGCTTGTGAGCAACATGCTGTTGTGTTCAGTGTTGCTGGCTGATATGTGATTATCCTAAAAGAAGAAGAAGAAAGAAAAAGACCTGGATGAGAACAACATGATCTAGTCCTTGACTGCATGTGTGTCTGCAGGAACAGGGGATGTTGTGGCCATCATGATCCCAGGTCCTAAAGGTCGTGAGATTGTGGCCTTGCTGGAGCAGAACATTGTGGTCACGTTGCACATCACTATAGGAACGCGCAATCTGCAGAAGTATGTGAGCAGGACATCCGTCGTGTTTGTCTCAATATCCTTTATCGTGCTCATGATCATCTCCCTCGCCTGGCTCATCTTCTACTACATCCAGAGGTTCCGTTACGCTAATGCACGAGATCGCAACCAGGTATGACGGTACACTGTTTGATAAACTAAAGTATTTCTGACCGTGGAGGGGTGTCGGCTCTTGACATCCGTTCATGTATTTTTCCATCTGGTGTCGGCCCAGTAAGGATGTAAGCAGCTGCCAGAATTAGCCTGAAAGCTGGCAGAAGAGACACGGTAAACGAACCATGAACGGGCTCAGCCTTCTGGTTTTTTGAATCAACAGTGCACATGTTTTCTTTTATTATAGATGGCACCTCTGACCCTCTTGTGTAAACATGATACATCACTGTGTCTGTTATTAGAAGAGCTGGTGCCGTAACAACCATTGTTTGCTTTTTCACTTTGAATTGTGTTGATTTATATCACAATTTTAACCATATTAAACAAATTTGCTTTGTTTTTTTTGTCTTTTTAGCATAATAAGCTAAAACTTAAACAGTTGGTTTAAGTAGATGTTACGCGATGTATAACTGTATATGAGACCTTCAGTGATGCTACTTTAGTCAGTTAAATTAATATGTTTCTGTTTTTTTTTATTATTTCTAATGTTTCTCTGTATTTTTATGATTTACTTTATGATTTACATCAAGAAATGTGGTCTGAAACAGGTGACATTAATATCCCTTGTATTCATGCATTCATCCAGGTAATTGCCATTTTTTAAGGGAACTTGAAGAAGTTGAAGACAGTGCCACAAAGCATTAGTTTTGTAGTTTTCAGGAAATCAATATCTCCAGAACACATCTTGACATGCATTTTGCAATTTCACAAAACCATTAAGATCCGAATGGATAGTTTGCCAGACTTGTTGTTTTGCTTTTCATTATTACAATTGTACTAAATGTAAAACGTGGTCAATTTAGAGTTTGTTTCTATGATCCGTTTTAAGCTGTTTCCTTATTATTAATTATTTCTAATAGTAAAAAAAAAGTTTAAAGATGATAAGTAACTCACGCTGTTGAGCTTAATATCATTTGTTAGAAATGTCTGTTAACAAATATTTAAAAACACAACAATCATCTGAATTTCTTGAATTGTTTTTTCTTTATGAATACCACTGAGCCACCTGTTATTTTTTTCCTCTATTAAGGTTAAAAAGTAAGAATTGTTATTTTCCTGCAGCGACGTCTTGGAGATGCTGCGAAAAAGGCCATCAGTAAACTTCAAATACGAACCATTAAGAAAGGAGATAAGGTAAAAATAATATATAGCCATGCATGACGTTAACTACAACACTGTACTTTTTTCTGTATTAAGACATTTTTGAGCCATAATCCATAAATAATTTATTCCTTCCCTACCTTTGTTTTGTGTGTTAGGAGATTGAGTCAGACTTTGACAACTGTGCAGTTTGCATTGAAGGTTATAAGCCTAACGATGTTGTAAGAGTTCTACCATGCAGGTAAGATTCATTTGAACTTCTGAATTATTTAACTCAAGGACAAGAAGTATGAACATGTACCGTAACTTGTAGTATCTGTACAAAAAAATCAATTTTATTGTGCATCCTGTTATCATTATTTATTTGAATTTAAATGAAATTTTGTTCTGTTCGGTTAGGCATGTTTTCCATAAGCATTGTGTAGACCCGTGGCTGCAAGACCACCGGACATGTCCTATGTGTAAAATGAACATCCTGAAAGCCTTAGGAATCCCAGTACGTTCCTTTTGACTCTTTTGTTTGTTTGTTTTTTTGCCTATTCAAGCAGGTGATTATATAAATAACATTTCTAAAAGTATATATTAAGACTAATCGAGTTGTGCAAAGTATAAAGCAATTACACACACGTACAAGAGTTCTGCTAAAAATATGTGTGGCACATTCCAGTTCAATGCAGACTGCTCAGATGAAACCCCTCCAGACTACGAGATGTCAGTCGGAGGTCCAGCCGCCAACCCCATCAGTGCTGCCAGTGAAATCACAGTTAACGAGAGCTCGGTGGTGCTCGATTCAGTTGGGAGAGCAATAGGCCTGCAGCAGCTCCATCCTGATACAGAGATGGCGCCTCAAGCTGGGGAGAGCTACATCATCTCCAGCAGTAAGTTCAGACCTATGAATAAGTACAGTCAGTGAAGTGCTGTACCATTTTAAGGTACTTGTACTTTACCTGTACTATGGTATTTTACTGCTGCCTAATTTTAGGGTTGCACTTCCACAACATAGTGTATGTATTAAAATATAACTTAGGTTTAGTTATTTCTTTACATTTACTCCTTTCTGTAACGTCTCCTGGTCCAAAGTGTCCATGTTTTATTCTGTGGGCTAAACCAGGTCAGCAGCCACCTGTTCAATGTTCCCCAACACAGATCCTCCTGGGTGAAGCGGGAGGGGAAAAAATATCGTCCATAGTTCCCTTTCCAACACCTAACCCACATAACGCTCCATGACCCTGTTTAGGACAGTTGCACATTTCAGCACCTAACCTAACATTGATTCAAAGCCTTCTCCACCCTACTAGGATTAACATGCTGGTGGGCAGAAATGAGGAGGGCCCAAAAAAACATACTCACAACTCACATTTAATAATGATATTAATTGTTCTAATAGAGGTGTATAACCTCCGAAAATTAATTTCACGTGAGGTTTTTCGTGCGTCTACACACAGTTCACAGTTTAGTACTTCACATCCACAGCTGTGCAACAAATTGTCCCAATATGAAGGTAATACTTTTACAGGTTGAACTGTTTCAAAGAGCCTTTGATTCAAAACAAGGGTTTAACAAATATCACAAATCACAAATAAAGTAAACATTTGTCAGTTTCTCTCTGTGAAGATTCTCAGTCGTCCAGGTCATGGTTATCTCAAAAAAGTTTAATCCAATAGCAACTAGTCTGATTGACTTGTGTGAGTAGCAGGTTTATAAACCCTGTGGAACCCTCAAGTTGGTGATTGGTGGTCACCTGTGGGTGGTCCTCCCCTCTGGGTTACATGTTAATGTGACGCAGAGTGTAAACGACTGTGAAAGTTCCTCGGTATCATTGAGAGAACTGCATTGTATGTGGGTGATGGATTGTGCCTGTATCCACCACCCCTGTTTAAGGAGGGTCAGTCAATCTTGCAGTAAACTGTTTCTCCCACACCTTGCTCTTCAAAAGATTCTTCTTTAAGAAGCTGCTAACAGGAAGAGTTATGTATGTTCATGTTTATTTGCTTGACAAGTGTCAGACAGCTCAGCACTGTAGAGTCGATTTGTCATATGTTACAGCACTAATGAGCTGACAGAGACAATGTCACTAATACACAGTTAGCGTGAGGTGAACAAGCTGATGTTATCAGGATTTCTGTCACTGAGGTTTGGGAGTGATGGAGACCACGTCCTGCTGTGAGTAATTGGTAAACATTAAAAATAATGCAGCTATTTATCTTTTTATAGTCACACAGACATTTACCGGGTGGGTGTAGCAGTCATACCAGACACGTTTTTAATTTGATGCCAGCAACATGTGTTAAATAATAAAAATAAAAAAAAGACTGTAAAAGAGTATCCCAGGGACATAAGTAAGAATGTGTGACCTCTCTGTGAATGTATGGGCCAACAGTTCAATCTATGAACAGTGTTTCATAATGTAAAATGTGTAAAGAATTTGGGGAATTCTAATATGGGGAATATTAATAAATTATCTCCTGTGGTGTTCAGTGAAGCACTTGACACTGATCAGTCTCTGGCTGAACGTCCTCCTCTGTCCAGCCAGGACACTGTGTAGGGGGTGGGAGGGATTGTCCAGGATTGAGAGGAGCTTGGAGATTGGAGATGTTGTGATAAAATACTCCTTATAAAAAAAGGATAATAAGGATTTGAACTTATTTTTTACTTATTTCTGTGTGGACAGGAACCATGAACCCATGGCGCCTCATAGAGGCAGCCTGTCCACAAGAATTATTAACAAAAGGGCATTAATAAAAAAGCAAAAACAAAAAGCATTCTTTAAGAAATAAGTAAAAATCCTGCCTCTTTTTAAGTATTTATCTCAAAAAGGTGAATATATTCCTTTGGTGATAATTTAATTTTCCACACAATTTGATTTGACACCTGTCTCAGTAGGTGGCATAATGTCGAATAATGATTTACATCCTTATTTCCTTCAGGTGAGTGCCAGCCTCCACTCAGCAGCGATTCAGACACGTCTATCATCATGGGCGTGGAGGTAGGCATTTCTGAAATAGACCTGTCTATGGAGCAGGAATGTGATGGAGCCAAATCCTCAGCCAATCAAAGAAGAGATAAAAGCATAAATCACAGGGAAAATTTGTAGGGGAGCAGGACAGAATGGTCGAGAGCCCCCAGATATTCACCACATCTTTGGCCTCTGGAGGATGTGACCTCATTGAGGATGGGCAAATGAGCAATACAACCCATGGTCACAGTTCACCATCCTACTGGTGTGACTACCATAAAGACCAGACAGCCAATGACAGCTCACGTTGTGGTGATTGAGCTTTTGTCCACATAATCTTTTCACATCCTTAAAGCTAGCACCAACAAGATCTGCCGAGACGCTGGACCCCTTGATAGGTCTGAATTGTAGTCTTCTGTTTGGAAACATACAGCTGCTGTATTATAAGCATGGGAGTGAAAAAGCACACTTCACAGCAGATTTAGTTTAATTTTTATCATATCACATAAAAATGTGTGCAGATTGTTTCATTTCTTGACACAAGATCACTGCCAAAATATTCCAGAAGTTTTAGTGATGTGAAGGATACATAGCAAATAAAGAGCCTATATCTGTAATGTCTTATAGTCCCTAACGGTTGCTGTGAATTCCCACCAGCATTTTTGCTTCTGCTTCATAAAAATGGGTTGTTATCCCATGGAAACTTGAAGCAGACATGAGGTTTTTAAGGCCACGTGGCATTAGGAGTTGAAACACATATGCACACATTATGCTGTTATTTCTAAATGTAACATTTTCTGTTACTATTTTGTGAGACCTACATTTTTACCTTCTACTTTACCAACTAAATATTCCTGTTGTTGAGAGGAAATAACCAAACATACATGTATATGTACACGTATCTTCTTTACATCTGACAATCGTAGCTTTCCGCAAGCAGTTCGAAGTGATGTCGCCCACTGCCCTACTGAAACTGCTGCTGATTTACAAGTTGTCACACATACGTTCCACGTGTGTCAAGCCAGCCATTATAAAAGTGACTGTGTCTGTGCCATGTTTATTAGTAGTATTTTAAACACTGTTGTTACTCCCCCTGGCTGTAAAGCTGACTCAGATGGCTTTTAAATCTGTGCCCGATATAAAACTAATAACATGAGGACAGAACTAGGGTTGGGAAGGATTCTGGTGCATCGCCTGGCATCGTGCATTTGACCTGCTCAGAATTTTAAGCCTGAAGCATGATTTTACTTTACACGATAAAAAACTGTATAAAAAATGTTTACAGTCGTTAAATAACTGACGTGTTTGGACTATATCCACACTAAGCACGCTAAGGACGACAACGTGCATGCCCCCTGGTGTTTTTGGGGTCTTCACAAAGATCTCAGTCAGTACAAAGTACAAAGACAGTACAAACTGAAGATGGTAATTTGATCACAGATCATAAATGCTACCAGATATCAGAGCACAATTTATTGTGAGTGAGCACAAAGGAGGACAAAGTTTTTCTCTGACACAAACTATTTTGTTTTATTTTATTTTTGATTTGACAATTTTCTGATTTAAAAACAAACAAAAAAGAAAGAGAGAGAGAATTTAGAAATACATTTTATTTTCTGACAAGAAGCTTAGAGTTGATGGAGACCTACTCTTAAAATAACATACACTTCAGTTCTCATCAGGTTTCAGTGTGTAGACAGACCAGAAGCAGCAGAGACAAAAAGAACATTTTACGTGTATTAATGGATAACAAGAAGGTTTGCACGTTCAGATCCACAAGATATGTACTTTTATTATTTCAAGTTAGCATGTTTTAGCATGTTAGCACATGCACAAACATTGTGGCTATAGTGCTACAGTAGTATGTATGCTTCGTGGTTGAGCATTTTAAACATGTTGCCTATAATCAGGGGTATCCTCAGACAAGATATTTAATATTAAAATTGCAGTAGTTTTCCCTCTGTTGTAGTAAAGTGTAGATATTTGTTTCTATACTAACACACATAGGTGTGGAAAAAGTAGTTGTGAACCTCCAGAAAGCTCCATATTTTTCCAAAACTTAAAAGTGCCAAATCTTTAATAATAATTTCTACCTTTAAAATATAAGTAAGGAGTACATGCTTCGTAAGGTTAGTGTGTAGTTTGGAGTTGGACACAGCTTCAGATTCTCAAGGTGATGCTGACTGTTAATTACTATTTCTAATCTGCTGCAGTTAGAAATGACTCATCTACTGTTATTTCTTTACTTGTACTCGTAACTTTTTAAGTAATGTCATGTTTAACACCTGATCCAGTGCTCTGTCGGATCTGTTTTCGCTCACATTCCTGTAGACTTGGACACTAAAGAAGCACAGATTTTATCAATGGAGCCAGTGGAAATAACTTGGTGGTTTTCTCTTCCAGTCATTGCTTCCATTATGTCCTGAAGCCACCTGGGAATCCATTATGTAACACACGTGTCCACAGTCCCCTTGTTTGGGTTAATCATTGAAGGAGCACTGGATGTTCGGGCAAATGTTTGAGTTCAGTGGAAGCTTTGATTCCATAGAGGAGTACATTGAATTTGTTATTGTTGAAGGTGTGAGCCTTTACATTCTTTTTATTAGTAGTTCACAAAGCAAAAAGGGGGCAAATTATTGTTCTGACTGCAGCGTTTTACTGTGAAATACTGTGTGCAGTAACAAATTTCACATGACCTCATTCTACTTTAAACTAAAAGCACCGTTAACTGTTAGCCCATGTATGCTATAATTTCAACATGACTGAAATGTGTGGTAGCGTTACAGAATAATTCATGAATGCACATTTACATAGTCACTTTGATTAGATAGGAGAAATAATGTGGACTATGGACAACCAGCCAAATGTGGACCTTCAGCCTGTTACTTCAGCTCACATGTTAATGATATAGCACAATACATAAGATAAGTAGGAACACCGAGCAGCACCGATATCTGCTCTCTTCGTCTGCATGTTTTCTGCCTCCTATACTTTGACGCCATCTCACCTTTACACAAACACAACCAGCGCTGTCACCCATCTGACAACTTGTTTGGGCGACACAGAGATGAAGCACATCGCTTTACCAAGCCAGCGCGCTCGATTCTGATTGCACTGCCTAATGAAACAAGTTTGCCCAAAGTTGGATTAAGGCCTTCGTTTGACAGAGCAACTTGTGATTAAGCTATAGGGTTATTTCTCAGTTAAGTCTGTTTACAGTGTGTCATTAACAACTGTCTTTATGATTTAAATGAATTGTAAATTAGGGTTTTAAAACACAATGACATTAAGTGTACCTCTTGTAAAAAGGATTGTTCTCCCTGATTTTACTTGTAGCATTGTGTAATACTTTTATTTGTGTGTAATTTCAAAAAAACAAGTTTCCTGGAAAGAAGTTTTTAGTTTCGTACTAATTTGGGGGAAAATATAAAAGTGCTTCTTAGAAAAGCTCAATTTAAAGTTTCCATTGAAATGTTACATACAATATTCATTAATCACTGAATAACATTAGTCTCCTCGTTTGTTCAGTTAAGTTAATTTATTTAGTGATCTCCTTGTTTGTTTACAGACGCGTATCAGTGTTTGAACCTTCGGCAGACAGAATGATATGCATGCTTATGAATACATTTGACATTAGCAGCTGGTTAATATACATGAATGTACTAAATGAACACATCAATTAATACCTTATTACAAACTTATTTCCTGCAGAAATCTTAGAACATATCTAAGACCCGTTCCGAAATGGTGGATGTGTAAAATAGAGCGTTACCCAACATCATTTTGATATGTAATATGACGTTTTTGTTAATGTTTCTGTTCTCATGTCACCTTACTTTCCTTCTCGCTGTGTAAACCTTGCTAAATTGCACTTTATTCCTCCAGCAGATGAGGAGCGGCTTTATTGAATGATTGGAGAAAGTCATTTTATGTACGGCTTTTGAGAAAGAGGGCTACATTATTGAAAATGGCACAGGAGTCCATTGTTGCTTAATGTATAACGTTGTGATCTGTACTATTGTGTATGTGGGTTGGGGGTGTATCAATATATTGCACAGTATACCCAGCAAAAATAACAGCATTGCTATTTTGTATTATAAAAACTGTACGTAGGATTAGTTGTGTCTCTGTCCTTTTCTTGTACCATGATGCACATGTAAGAATGTCTTTGACTTATAATAAATTTCAACCAGGTTTTTCCAACTTTGATAAACCAGTTTTATTTGATTTAATAAAGGTATTTTAGATACATTATCTGTGATTAAAAAAAAACAAACGAACCAAAAAAAAAAACCTCCAGAAAATAAGCCATTGCCTTAAAAAGCGTTTGTTCCTGGATCTGTGTTACCGAGCACTGGGAGCACTGCTGCCAGCATCTGGGTGAAACTGGAACATTTTTTTAGTGGAAACAATGTGAAGTATTTCCTTAAAAAAGCAAAAGATAACTTATCATCATTAGGGGGAAAGCACTTAAAAGTTTGGAAAGGATGTTGCAGACCGCACGAGGTCGGTTAAGTACCATGATCATTTGTGCTTTATCAGAAGGTTAAAGGCTAACAGAACATCCTCGGGTTCACATATCATTAGTAACGTTACAAAGTTTTGACAATGTCACAGTTAATGTTGTACCACAAGGTGACGCCAAATCCCTTTACTTAGTGGTACATGAAGTATTGAAATCATTTAACCTTTCAAACACTGTAAAAATAGTTAATAAAACAGAATTATACATATTGATGTGATTAGTAAGTTAATTATTGATTTAAATTATTAATTTTGTTTTTTCCAAAAAGTATCTCTCTGTGTACATATACACATATATACATACATAGGGCTATACTGCCTTGAACAGCCTTTCACAGTGTCTATAACATTTGTACATTTGCTTCATTGCAAAGCTAAGGCGACAACTTGAAGCAAATCTAGGCTTGATCAGATGGATCTCCGCCAACACGGCTTCTTCTGGACTTCATGCTCTGGACACCATGTTTAAAGGAACAGTGTTGTGAAAGGTATTGCTTGTGGGAGGCTTCGAGGTCAAAGTCTAAATTCCATTGCTCACACACCAAACTTAGACGGGAGGCAGAGGCCTTCCACCCACAGGTAAACACGTTAGTGGGGTGTAGGGGTTAAGCCTTAGGTCACTGCTTGGTGTTGAAGGACACCAAAGGTGAGGCTCTGGAGGGGCCCTGCCCGTAGGCCGCAGTCTGTCTACAAAAAAGTGCATTTTGCTCAGGGAGCCTTGTGTTGGATGATTAGATAAATGACTGCGTCCAAACTGAGGAGGGCAGCAACACGCAATGGCTGCATCCAGGCAACTAAAACCAGAAAACGAAGAAAAGGGAAAAGTGGAGGAGGAGAAATGAATGCCACATGTAAGCTACAAACATTTCTGCAGGAATGGGTCGAGGTGAGGAGCTGAGTGACTTTCAGCGTGGCACTGTAATTGGATGCCACCTGAGTGGGAAAACTGTGCGCGAGATTTCCGCCCTGTTGAACCTGCCTCGCTCCACGGTGAGCTCCGTGATGTTGAAGTGGAAACGTGGAGGAATAACGACGGCTCTGCCCCGGAGCGGTCGACCACACAAGCTGAAGGAGGAGGACCGCCAAGTGCTGGAGAAAGTGGCGGCGCAGACGTGTCTGCCCTCGGTAAAAGCTCTGGCCTCTGAGTTTCAGAGCGTGTCTGGAGCCAGTGTGAGCTTCAGGACTGTCCGCCGGGAGCTCCATGCGATGGGTTTCCGTGGCCAAGTGTCCACATACAACAAGACCAAAGGTGCGTTCAGGAGGTGTGGGAATTACAGCTTCACCAATCACATGAGCGTAATACTAGTGTCCACATACTTCTGGCCATGTAGAAGCGGTGAACATTGACTCTCCTTCCCTCCACTTGCTCTTTGCTCTGGATTTAGGGATGACGCCAGGATTGTTGATATCAATATGTCATTGCTAATGATCTGGATCTACTATTAATAGGCACAAGAATCATTTGTCATCTTTTGTTTAATTTGCTGGGTTTCTCTAAACGTTTGTTACATCCACAAACAGATTCTCAACTAATTTTTCAGGAAATGTAGTGAGTTCCAATAGTATTTAGAACATTTAAGATGTGATGGGAATGTAGACTTTCAGCTTTAGTTTAAGAGGTTTCACAATAAATACACCTACTTTAAGCTGGGGCTCAAAGGTATTTGGCCAATTGACTGAGAAGGAGTTAATTAACTGGGTAGAGTCCATTCTTCAAGACAAATTAAGCAGTTAAAGGTGTGGAGTTGATTTTAGGTATTGAGTTGGCATTTAGCAGCTGTTTGACTGAGGCCACCAATATCAAGTCCAAGGAGGTTTCAACAGATTTGTTATGTTTAGATCTCTGTGGATTTTATAGCTCAACATAGTTGAGAATTAATTTTGCTGCTTGATCACAACACAAGACGAGGTGGTATGCTTCAGACGATGATCAGTTTCTTCCCTTCTTTCCTATTTCCATGCTGTTCCAGATTTGTACATGTTTTTAACAAGCTGTAATATGGCCATCGTCTCTATATATTTACCCTGAAGTCTCCTGTCTCCTGTTGTTTGACACAGATATCATTATCTTCTAAGTGCTGACAACTTGACAACTGTTGTGAAGAATCCATCCATCCCATGTTGGTCTCCATTGTCTTCCATATGATGTTCCTGAGCCCAATTGATTTTCTCCATGTGACATGTCCATGCAAAACATTATCATTTTAAGAATGTACCAGATATTATATTATATTTAGTTCATATTCAGACAGATGCATCATACTGTGAAAGCAATCCAACACTTTTTTAACCCAATTGTGTGTGGATGGAGTTGAGGTCAAAACTCATTTCAGACTATTTGTAGTTTTGGCAACAATGGCTGTGGGTGGCATTGTTGGTGCTTCCATTCAGCATTTCTTTTTTTTATCAAGATAAAATATCTCAAGAAGCTAATGTGAGATACTGTAGGTAGAGAATTATTTCCGACTGTGGTGATTCACACTTGTTGTTTCAAGTAACATAACTAACATATGGCGGTCGGATTGTCACAAAATGTGAAACAGACATTCAGCTATACTGGATGTTTACATCGTTGTATTTTAGAAAAACTAAAACTGTAACACATGAATTTCTTCAGCAAACCCAGGTTCAGACTAATGTCACAGAGAGAAAATCAGCTGCAAACATGATGGTATTTGTCTTTAATGCCAGGAGGGAAAAAGGTGAAAAAAAAGCGAGCAGCCTGCAGCCAAGATGAAGTTAAGGTGGACGTGTCTCGTCTGGACCTGCGTGTTGGGCATATGATCACAGCGCTACAGCTTCCAGACACATACAATCTGTATGTTGTCGATGTGGGAGAGGTTTCTCCCAGGACAGTTGTCGGTGAACTGGCTAAGCACATACCAGTGGAACAGGTACAATGTTCTAGTGTTACATTATGTGTGTGTTTTCTTTAAATATAATTATTATGATCTCAGCACTTCATAATTTTTATTTGTGTTTCAACATTGAGGTCAGGGATCTGTGAAGACAGGCCTGTTGGTGCACAGGGAATTTTCAAGTGGAAACTGACTTCCCTAAACTTTACCCACAAACTTGCACTCATAGTGTCGTCTAACATATCACTGCATGTTATAGCAGTAATATTTCCCTTAATTGTAACTATGCACCCAAACCCCAGAAACCAACTCTAGACTAAAGTATGTGTCTGGATATTTTAGGTCCAGGGTTGTAGTGTATAATTTAAATGGAAACATATGGGAGCTGAAATCATGTGTGCAAACCATTGTGTGTGACCACAAAAAGACAAATAATTGGAATGGAAAGTATTTTCCTTTAGAATAACAAAAATTGGCTTAGTATAGCTTTTTCAAGTGCTTTCTGACAACACTTGAAAAGATGAAGCACACTCAAATTTAGTGTGGAAGACTAGTGTGATTAGTCTGTGCAGAGCTCGGACATATGGAGACAGTTAATCTGAAATAAATTCTTTTAGCTTATAATGTACATCTGTTAGTAAACATGAGTCTAATATTTGGAAAATGTCAGTTATATATAATTTTTTAATACGAAAACTCTTCACAATTCACAAATAATGGAATATGCACACTACAATAATAATTCAGCTTATTCGTGTGAACTATCCGTGCACGCTGATGAAAAGTTTAACAAGAGTTGTCATAATTGTATCAATTAGAGGTGCCTTTTGTTTTACTAATATAAATGTTTTAGATTTCTGCTTTGTGAATGTAATAAATGTTCTGTACCTTATGCAGATGCAGAATCGCATGGTGGTCCTGCTGTGCAACCTGAAGCCAGTCACAATAAGAGGAGTGGTGTCTCAGGCCATGGTCATGTGTGCCAGCTCATCAGACAAGGTTGAAATCATTGCAGTCATTCTCAATGACTGCTGTCTTTAGCGTCTATCCCTATGAAGGCACTAGTTATGTCATGAAAGAGGCTAATTTACTTTTTTCCGGCCATAGTTGTTGGTCTTACCTTTCACTATGACACCATTCACTAAAACACCTAAAGTCTTCAGTCTAAAGACGAGCTGCTTCAACAGTTAGACACTTAGAAACTGTGTTAGACAGCTGCTGTTCTAACTGATGCTATAATGTTCCTCTGCTCACAGCTATTACTAATTTACATCAGGGGTGTCAAATCCTGGTCTTTGAGGGCCTTGCTTTACCCACTGCTGATTACCTAATAAAAAGATGCGTTCCTGGGTTGACAGTGGTGCTTGAGGACCAGGATTTGACACTGCTGATTTACATAATGTTGGCCTTGCATTCACTTCGACCAATGGCAGAGCGGCCCGTAAGACACTGGCCTTGCTCACCAGTAGTAACTTAGGAGTGTTGCCCAAGGACACTTTGACACATGACAAGGAGGAGCTGCAGATCATCTGCTAATGGCGCACTGTGCCATTAGTTCATGACCCTGAGCTACATCCGCCCCTTTTCAATTCATGGCAACATGAACATTGTCCTACTACACAAAGTCCACAAAGAACTGCTTTTCCTTCAGCTGTGATAAATTTGATCACACATTGTGAGCAGGCATCGTTGCCAGACTTCACTGGTCTTTATGAACTTGTGGCTGAATGAGAGTAAAGCACTGCAGCCAGCTGACATAATTTTGTAAAATGTCTTTCCAGAGGTGCAGAGGCTGTTACAGCAACATATTACTGCCCTCTGGGTATGTTATGCAGGGGCCTAAAATATAAAACAGAAAGCTCCTTATGACACAATTTGACTTCTTGATTACAGGTGAACCAGACAAAGAGCTGAACCCCAAAAAGAAGGTGTGGGAGCAGATTCAGCCAGACCTTCACACCGACGGCCAGTGTATTGCTACTTACAAGGGAGCTGCTTTTGAGGTTGCCTGCAAGGGTGTTTGTAAAGCCCAAACCATGAGCAACAGTAAAATTAAATAAACTAACGGAGCTGCTTAAGTCAAAATGTTGTTAAAAGCCCAAAAGTGTGGAAACTGGTTCCGGGAGTAAAAAGTGAGTGTTCACATATGTCAAGGAAAGTTGTGATCATGTCGCCCCCTGTTGGACAGATGAGCATTATTGTTGTTACTTTTTATGAAAATGTTTGGTTTTCAATTTTACCTAAAGGGGGCACTGCAGTATCCATGATCACACTGTGTGTGTGTCTGAGAACTTGTTGAAGTGAGACATAAGAACACACGCACAGCTCTGTCATATCCAGCAAGGTGAAGTGAAAAGCGAGATTCTTCAAAACAGTCCCTCACAGTTGGGGAAATGTTTGATAAACTAGAAAGGCTTTCCCATGATGTCACAGCTACCGTTTCTACTGAACAGTGGATGAAATGCAACAATGCATTCGTTCCTTGGAAAAACACCTTTTTAAACATTTTACAGTTTCTTTCTTGGGACAGAGTGAAATGTGTTCAGAATCACTTAACAAGTTTAATGAATAAGGTACAATCTTATTTGTTTTTTGGAAATCTGCTGTTGGTAAATGATGGAAATACATCAGTGCATTATGCGTAATATCGGCATATACACTTTTGTTTGAATATATACTACCTCATAAAGTGTTCTGATCTGAGATCCAGACAATTTTCTCTTCTGTAATTCTGTTTTTGTTTATCTATGTTTGATTCCGCACAGAAAAGACCAGCTCTCTTTTGAAAAACAAAACACAAGCCTTATTAAAAAACATTTCGATTTGGTTTCAATTTTAAAAGCAGTACTTTCGTCTTGTTCCTTAATTTTCTAAGGGAGAACTAAAACTGCATGTAAAGAATGGGGATGTGATTCAGGAACTAAGAAGTGGAACATACTGTGCGAGACAAGATGTTGCTGGTAATTGACAGGATGGGACAGGCTGAAAGGGAACTTTTGATGTACAGTAAATACTTCTTATAATCATAGTGGAAGCTGTGAATCTTTCTTACAAATTTCTCAAATATATTCTGCAATCCTTAAGTATTTTACCTAACACTGCAGGTATCATTTGTATGTTATTTTAGACAAACCAAAGTATTTTATCTCATGTTTTATGGTGTGCTGAGATTAATATCACTTTAATACAAGAGTCAATACAAGGTCATGGTCATGTTGTCTCCCACCACCCATCCTCTCCCTCACGCTTACACAAACCCAAAGGAAACTGTACTGGAGAAAGTAGCAGCACTGTAAATGTTCATGACTCATTCCAGTCCCCGAATTTGCACAAACAACTAGTGTGGAGAAGTCAGTCCTGTAAATGTGCAACCTGTTCAGATGGTGCGGTTTACCAGAGGGAGAGTTTGTAAACATCTACCTGAAACTGTTTCAGTTGAGCTGAGTCAGTCTGTGAATAAAGTTCGGCTCCCCCACCTCCTCCTGCATCCTGTTTTTGAAAGACCACAAAGAGCAGGAAACCCAACATAACTCTTTTTTGTGTTTTGATTGTTCATTTGTACTTTTGCAGTCGCGTGTCTTATTGCCTTTTGGTCATCAGTGCATAACATGAGAGATTATTGATGTAATGACAGTTCTGTTTGTTCTGACTTATCTCCTTGTCCTTCCAATGATTTCGTTAGATGGATGCTACAGCTTGACAAATATAATTTTAAGGACTGTAAGAGTGGTCTACCAAAAAGCCCATATCGAGAGGTCTGAGGTTGTTTTTTCACAGATACTACACTGGGAACACTGGGAATGTCTGTTTTTGTCTAATCCAGTGAATGCAACATCTAACATTCACATTAAATAAAATAAGCAGATCTGTCCAATGATAAGCAACAATTCTGGGTATATTTGTATACGCACAAACTTTATACCACAAATGTGACATCTGCGCCTTATTAAAGAATCACTCTGCTCTCGTTCCACTAATGCAAACAAAAAAACAGTAATGCGCGTGTATAAGCAGCAACAGCAGGTAAACCCAATATAAAATATAATAAAAATAAAGATAAGCTTAATTTCATCAATATTTAAAACATTCATTCATTATTTCCCCGCGTGCCTCCCCCTCCCTGCTCGCTGACGTCTCGCGGTGGCGAGTCCGTGACGCGCTTTACGCGCTCGCTTTATTTTCACGTGCGCCAGCGCGACGCCACAGCTGAAGAGGTGGAGGAGGAGGAGAGAAACGCAGCGGTGTTGTTGGGTTTATAGTTGAAGTGTCGCCTTTGCGCTTCAATACGCGCACGGACGTCGCAGCTGGAGATCACAGAAACTGTCTGCTGTTCATTTCGATCGACCGTGACGTGGGTATCGCTGCAAAAACAGCTACGCAAACATCGGCACTGACGGGATCGCACCTGCCACGGAGCGTGGACAACAAAGGCTGATCACAGCACTGCAGCGAGCCAGCCTGCGCATACGGAACCTCGGGGAAATTTATTCATTTCAGTGCATGTGTTGTAAACGGGAGGCTGGTGCAAGGGAAGGTTTGTGTCCGTGAAATTTGGCGGCGGACGTCCACGTTACAGGCCTATACTGACCGATCTATGCCGGCGGGTTTAATTATAGCAACACTTGCATGTGCGTCTTACTTACGCTCGGACATCCAGTGGTAGACCGTTTTTAAGGGTCCAGAATCGCTCAGGAGAAAACCGGGCCCTCGTTCGTCGTCCTTAGAATTTAACTATCCTCTCCGAGCGCACTCACGCATCTCAGTCGGACCTGTTTCCATGGTCTCTATCAACAGTCCTGTTTGTTCGATGCTCTCTTAAAAAAATAGAACTATGTGGGTCAGTCCCGAAGATGTGCTACTGGCGGGTGCGTTATGGATCACCGAGAGAGCAAATCCATATTTCATCCTCCAAAAGCGGAAGGGCCACGGGAATGGAGGCGGAGGACTGGCGGGTGAGTGCCATCATTACCTCTAATGATTGATAACCAAAACAGTACCAGCATGTCTTTGAATTCTCACGTGATGAAAGGCTCAGCTGCACAGTGTCGGTACAAGATGTCAGGCGAAGTGTGTGTTGATGCAGGTCACATGACCTGTCAGCTATCACAGGTGGCCTTTAACCCGCAGGCCTGTATGGCTGATAGTAAAGGAGAGATAAAGACGTCTGTGTTTACGCTGATTGATTGATTCACGGTGTTGTCAGCCTGATTCAATGAAGACTAAACCTTAGACCAGGGCAAAGTGCAGCAGGTATATACTGTCTGCTCAAGCTGCTTCTGCAGAAATTAGGTCATATGGTGGATTATATGAGTAAAAATGACTTGGGGTGTTGCTGTATGCAAGGGAAATTACATTGCAAGCGCTACAACAATACAAACAATAGCAGCTGTTGTTTCAGTTGTGCAGCTGGTAATAACTATGGAGCCTCAACAACAGTGAATCTATTCGACAGCCAGCCTGAGACATGGTCTTTTTGCTTGCTCATGCTGAATCATTCCCCTTCCTTCCCTCCTCTCATTCTTCCTCCTCCCTCTTGCTTATTCAATCCAAAATGGGCTAAGCAGCAGCAGCAGCAGCAGCATGAAGAGGGACAGGTTATGGAAATGGTTCACGGTTTAGCAACTCACTATCCTGCTTTCTCTCACAGTTGGGCTCATTCCTTGACCTGTATTCAGCTCGTGGTTGTTTAGCACCAAATGCTGCACTTCCTCAAAGTGAATTTAATAGATGTTGTTGAACATTTTTGATTAAATATTTCATTGTGCATATGTTGGTGTGTCAAACGTTATGATTACATTATATTTGTCTCTCCTGGGGGGGGGCACAAACATGCTGCAGCACCTCCATAAACCAGCTCTTCAGAAACCCACTTCTTCCCCTTTTTGTCTATTCTGCACAGTGATCCTGTGTTGAAAGACTGGATGAGCATTTGAATATTCTTTTATAAATTTAATTTCACACTTTAACAATAAGGTGATGGTCTTTTCTCAGTCCTCTAGTTTTATGGTAGTGTTCTCATTGTCAAGAGTGACTTAAATCTAATATTAGAAAGAAGCAAGAAAAAAAGGCCAAACCAACCCTCATATCATAGTGTAATATTTATTTGGTATTGTTACTCAGTCCTGTTGTTTTCTGGAAATGCCTTATGTCCCGGATATCATTGCACCACATGTTTCCCCAACAAAGGTGAAAAACTATCTATAGACAGAATTGCTTTGGAGTAATATGTTTAACCTGGTTGACCAACATTGGTCCTTAATGTAATTTAAACTATTTTATTATGAAATCTATCAGTATTCTCGTTATACACCCAGAGATTCCTGATGGTTGTTTCTTTGTCTAAATTCCGTTTTTCACTTATTCTTACAAAAATATAAAGTAAAATTGTATCAAATTGGTAATTTTATCCCTCTTCGATATGAATTATTCAATATCAGACCTTTTCTCAGTCTCTTGTGTGCTCCTGCTCTGGGAACTCAAATTGTGGTGGTGCTAGGGAATGATGTCATTGTTATGTAAAAGCTGAGCTTGCTGACTTGTAGTGTGTGCCAGCTGGCACTCAGCTCCCAGTCACACTGGTACTGTCCTCAAGTGGTTATTCCAGGAAGAAGGGAAACCATCAGCTGCACCAGAACAAACATTTTACAAATGCAGGCAAAGATCTGCATATCCAACCTGACCAGGTTTGAACCCCAACGTCAGACCTAGTATAGGACCCAGAGTTTTGGTGGCAAATGGCAAATGTTTGTGTGCTTTGATCTGAGGCTACACGAAACTGAGAGCTACTCAAGTGTGGGGAAGAAAAATCAGATATGTTTGGCACCTTAAAGATGGAGCCATGCTGCCCATCCACCACAAGTACTGAGCGTACTCGTCATTAAAAATGTTCTTGCACTCATTTACCACAACTACACGTTTGTGTGACGTAATTCCTCTTTCTTTAGGGAACAGAATTTTGCACCAAATGCCCCTCCACTAGACTGATGTTCAGCTTGAGCTCAGGAAATTAATAATAATAATGAATATTCACAGCAGCGCTTGTGTTTTGTTTACAGTCAGCCAGAGGAGCAGTTCCATCACTGGAATAGGTTCTAGATGACTGCATGCTCTCAGTTGAAGGAGAGGCAAAATTTACTTAATAATGGTAAATAACCAAAACGGAAGTGTTTCAAACCCAGAAGAAATAATTTTACCAGCTGCCACTGGACATAACGATAGAAAACAAATGTGTTTTTTTTCCTTATTTGATTATGCTTTTCCACTGAGTGGAAAATTTGAATGTTTCAGAAAAGGTTTTCCTCTAACAATAAGATGTTATGACTGTGTCTTTTGTTTCTGAGCAGACGATCACAAAACATCACATGACCTTATTATTTGCTATGTTCAGGAGGTTTCTTGCTCTGAGGCGTTTTCCAGTCAGCCAGAGATACTAAATGGAGCATGAGCTGGTACAACTGTCTGTTGTTTTTGTTGTGTTTTAAGACGTGCAACCCCTCATTCTGTGTGTGGAGGAAAACCAGCGCGGTACAAGCAGAGGCGTGTGTTGGAACAAGTCACATGGACTTTGATGGTTGGAGTTGGGTGTGTGTGAAGATCAAAGTTAACCTCCCCCTCAACATCAGAGTCACATGTTAAAAGACAACAACTAGGTGGATGTCAGGTTGTCTTACACCTTTAGCGGTCTCCTTTCATGAGCAAAACCCATAGGTTTCCTGCGTTAAACCTCAAGTCACACTTTGTAGGCTGAACCATTACATGCAGTACAACTGAAATCCACAATTTGCTCCCTTCCTCCCAGAAAGTCCGCTAGACACTTGGATTTGCTGTTTCACTAACACTGAGAGGAAACACTACCTGGGTAATACGCGAAAGCCGGATCTGAGGTTAACATGCCAGAAACTGTACTTTTTATTATAGCTTCTTTTTTTAACCGTGTTATTTGTGTTTTGTCAAAAGAGGAAGTTGTCTTCACACTCATAACACTCACATAACAGTTGTTTGCTTCTCGCAAAAGCACCACACCAAACTGTCAGATGACATTATATCATTAGTTGCAGTGTGATTAGAAATTACTCAGTGCTGATGCCTTTTGGGGTTTTTACAATGGTTAAAAACTGTTTTCAATGTTATGATGTTCTGACACACAACACAAAAGCAATAACATTGTTATACCACCATCTAACCGTACGTCCATTTTAAAGGCCTATTAGTTACGTGAAACATTTGTGGCTTTTCTTGAGTATTAACGGTGATAGGATAGAGTAAATCATGAGCGATAATGTGAAAGAGAAAGCAGAAGACTTTAGTTACAGGTCAGTGAATCTAACGGATGTAGTTATTATTTTGTAGACTTCTCTGAAAATAAGAAAATGGTTAATATTCCTTCACTTATTTGTCTTCTCTGACCTCCTTCCTCTCACTCACACACTCACACACTCACACACTCACACTCACACACACACACACACACACACACACACCCTGACTGACTCATCCTGAGTTTGCCCTGATGATTTGCTGAACAAAAATAACCCGTCTCTCGTGGCTGTTACACCTACTGCAAACCAGGGAGAAATATTAGCAGCTAACAACAGCTTGAGATATTCACAATCAGATCATTAGGAAAATGTTATTAATAAAGTCCTATCAATGAAGTTGTAAATAATCTCTCGCTTCATACATAATAAACCAGCAACAAAAGATAGTTTGTCCACCAGGTTTGAATAGATTTTTGTTTACATACAACAGTTGCATTGTTGTTTTTTCTAAGTATAAAACCTGCATTGTTTACAGCTTCGTGCACTTGCTAACCATATGTAGTTATCTCCTCTCTCGATTTGCTTTCAGACATATGCATTCCAGGCTACATCACTGCCCCCTGTAGATTGTCTTATAATGTGAAACCAGTGGCAGGATCGTGTGTCACATGCATGAGCATAACAACAAACAAAACTGAGACTTAGTCGTAGTCTTACTAGTTTTGAAACACTCCAGTGATGTTGGTGCAGAGTAAGTGGTCAGATGTTCAAGTTCTCTCAATAAAAGAACACTCCACCAATTTATTTATTGTTGAACTCCTATAAACTCGAGACACGTTCATTAAACTGGCGTAAAGCAGAGCAGCAGAGGCCATTCCAACGCCCACTCTCCTGGTTTTTAAAGTTGCAGTTAAAAATTTGCTCTCTGACCTTTCTGAAGATCAAATGACACTAATAGCACTGCTAGATGTAATTATGTGTGTATGTACTAGACAAAGATCTTTTGGATTCACGGGACCATCATACAGCTGTGGTACTTTCTCGTCTCTGTAAAGGTGAAAACCCCTTTAAAAAGCAATACAAAAGACAAAGCTTAAAAGATAACTAGATAACAACTACTACTAAAAATAAAACATTAAAAACGGTCTTATGCAGATTAGAGATTTACTAACCATTACTAAGACATGGTTACAAGATCTGAATCTTTGCTAGTCTCAAACAAGAAGGCCTAAAATGACATTTACTTATTTCGACCACAGATACAGCACCATCATATTAATTTACCATGTGTCATACATATACAGCTCAACAGTCTAACAAGTCTATCAAATAAAGAAATAGAGCATAGAGCATTAAATGTAGAGCATAGACATTTAAGCCACATGATGTTTTTCAAAACTTAAACCTTAAAACCACAAGACCACCTGGGTTTCCCCTGTGCTTAACATCAGTGGTAGTGTTTATGTACCTAATGTGTTTTTGATGGTTGGGTTGCTTTTTTCCCTTTCTGAAAAAAGTCAAAGCCTGCTTTCTGGGTATTAAAGAATTTTTGTTTTGAAACCAAAACAACAAGATATTTATTTGACCTTTGTAGAGAAAACTCTAAAGTCTGAACTACTAATGTGTTTCTTACAGGTCTACTGGTGGGGACTTTAGATGTTGTCCTGGACTCAAGCGCTCGAATAGCTCCATACAGAATTCTATACCAGACTCCGGATTCCTTAGTTTACTGGATCATTGCTCATGGTATGTTGACTTTAAACTCAAAAGCTGCGAGGAAGTATAGCACAGGTGTTTGAAGAAAGCTAATCTCCAACCTGAAATTGAGTGTATAGTTCTCTGCAAAAGTGTCCCCCATCCTCCTAACAGCACATGATGTTACAACATCCTGCTTTCCCCATGTTAGTTTCAAAATGAAGGCATTCGGGACCAAGTTCAATAATTAATGCTCAGATATCTTATGACGTCTTTGTGTCTGCGAATACTTGTAATTAATTCCCTGCATGCAAGCTTTAACTTGTTATCTTGAGTCTCTATATGCTTAATTTTAGAGTAGAAGTGCTGTAGCAGTTAATCATGAAAATTAGCAGCTACACTCTAGACTGCATTGTCACGCGTCAAAAGTGATTAAATCAGAAATTATCCAAGCCATTATGAAACTAAGCTGAACTAACTAACTACGTGATTATTCACAAAGTAACAAAAACGTCAAACAAAAAAAAAACATACTCGCATCAACTGATGAAAATGTCGGATCAGGAAACCATCATTCAACACGCTGGAGCATTAGATCAGCCTTAAAATAGAAAAGTGTTCAGATCTAATTAAGCGTTGGACTAAAATAGAAGAGAAGATAAAACATTTTGACAAATAAATGTATAAAGCCATTACTAGACTGTTTTTCTTGAAGTGCCTCGATATGAGTTACAGCTTGATATGAACCCCTACACACTGTGCAGTAGCATGCTGCTGCTTTAATTAGCTGATGTTTATGAAACTAATGAAGACAAGGACACCTTTCTTGCAAGTACATGTTACACTGCATATTATCCAACTATTCTCTCCAAATTCTGCGTGCAAACAAAGTCATATTTGTTTTAACTATCCCAAATGGAGGCCTGCTACAGACTAAGGCTCTAAGATGGCATTAGCGCTTTTCGTCCCCTGTCTCCACCCCTTCCCAGTTCTTAATCCCTCCAGCCCAGAGATAGCAGGGGAGTGGAGCAGTCTGGGAGATGTGCCTAATGCAGTAAATGTGCACTCATTGAACGGCTGTTTGCAGCAGTGTTGAGAATAACAGCCATTACGCCTAATTCCTAAAGGCTCAGCTTTCTTAATGCTGATAACAACAGTAATAAAAGTCTAGTGTTTTATTTTATTTTTATGGGCTTTGCTTTCTGATGCTTTTACCATCGTTCCTGTGTCTTTTATTTCAGAGGATCTTACAATGGTGGGTGGAAAATTGCTGTTAAAGTTTTGCTTGTTTTCTTTGTACAACACTATAAAACCTTAATTTACGTATTGCACACTTAATAGCGATATATTTTCATCTCTGAGAAGCTGCAACCAGTGAAATGTTGGCATCGAGAATTAAATAATTACTCTGCTCAAGTGCGTAATATGAAATATTTTATGATTTATATCCCCCCTCTAATTCAGAGATGGCATTGTGATGCCAGGGTCATTATGTCTGAAACATTACACCTTCATGTCCCTTCTGTGAACTCCCCTGCCTGAGTGCTCTGACTTTCCCTTCTCCTTCCTGTGCAGGAACCTCCCGTAAAGAGATCACAGAGCATTGGGAGTGGCTGGAACATAACCTGCTGCAGACTCTCTCCATCTTTGAGAACGAGAATGACATTACCACTTTTGTCAAAGGAAAGGTCCAGGTACACATACATTTACTTTGGAATATTGAAATTCTGTATTTCCTAAGTGAAATCATCAGATCAGTATTGTTCATTTTGGGCAATTATTTTTATTAAAAGTTGTTTTTTATTACACTTACTAGATCACACAAATAGCTTTTACAGATGGTGGATCAAAAAACAAACTGTAGGCAAGACAGGTCACTCTACTGTAATTTTCTACATTAAATTTACCAGGCACATTTTGGTCCGGCATACATCTGTACTAACGGATAAACAACATTAAGCAGAGTAAGTATTTTAAACAGGATGGGCCAATCCTAGCAGTGATAATCGCTGTATGCTAATAAAAAAAAACAACATATTTTATCAACATGAGTCTGATGCAGCAAAGGAAGTCACAATTAACTTGATTGAATTGAATATTTTGTTCATAATGAAACAGAATCATAAAAATACATACGTACAAATCAGGAAATTATTCTAGTATATGTATATTTTCTTAAATTGTTCAATATAAATAAGCAAACAACTGTTGTCACAGACTGAGATGTCACACACACCAACCACCTGCATCCTGTTAAGGCAGAGTAAAGGAAAAGACAAAAAAGAGGTAAAAAATATACTGTACACTTTAACATGTCATTGTACATTACTGGAGACCTGTCTAAACCTTGGGACTAAAAAATTAAACTAAAAAGATCTTATAAAGCTCGAGTAGTATCCAGTGCAGAAGTTTATTTTTATTTATAATTTAATTTTTATTTGTGCTCAAAACATTAAGTACTGCTGCTTCCTACTTTACAATCCTTATTTTAAATGTACCAGAGCTTTAACCTTGTGCCCCAGCTCATTACCTCATTCCATCTCTTTCCGTCTTGCTGCAGGGCATCATTGCAGAGTACAACAAGAACCATGATGTCAAAGAGGACGACGACACGGATAAGTTCAAGGAGGCCAGCGCCAAGTTCCGTAAGCTGTTCGGGATGCCGGAAGAAGAGAAGCTGGTAAACTATTACTCCTGCAGCTACTGGAAGGGAAAGGTGCCTCGGCAGGGATGGCTCTACCTCAGCATCAACCACCTCTGCTTCTACTCCTACTTACTGGGAAAAGAAGGTTGGATATAAACCTTCCACATATTTATGTCCTTATTACCTATGCTGATGTTGATGTTTCTGTTGATATTTTCAAGCCGAATGAGGGGTATGATCCAATAATTATACAGGAAATAAAGTTATATATATATATATTTTTTTGTTTGTTTTAATGCACTGAATTGTCGTATACTCTCACAACTGTCCCAACATCTCTGTCTCTATCAGCCAAACTGGTGGTGCGTTGGGCAGATATCACCCAGTTAGAGAAGAGCGCCACCCTGCTGTTGCCTGATGTGATCAAGGTGAGCACCCGCGCCAACGAACATGTCTTCTCCGTCTTCCTCAACATCAACGAGACTTTCAAGCTGGCGGAGCAGCTGGCTAACATTGCCATGAGACAGCTGCTGGACAACAAAGGGTTCGAACAGGACCGCTCTCTGCCCAAGCTCAAGAAGAAGTCGCCGAAGAAGGTGTCGGCACTCAAGAGGTAAGTAAGAAGCGATGGGTAATCAATAATAGATGCTGTTTACAACATGCAGTTAACGGAACTTCAGACTTTTATGGTTTATGTAGTAGTTGTAGTTGGTTATATCCTGGATCAAGAGTCTGAAACTGTGTTTCAAGTTTAGATCTTGCAATATAACTGCAAAAAGATAAACACAAAGATGTCTGAAAACACTCTTAATCTTAATTCTCTTAGTACATCAGTGACTTTGATTTGATTATTTAAACCTTAAATGATTTTGCATTTCAGGGATCTGGACGCAAGAGCCAAGAGCGAACGTTACCGGGCACTCTTCCGCTTGCCCAAAGATGAGAAGCTGGACGGACACACAGACTGCACCCTGTGGACCCCTTTTAACAAGATGCACATCCTGGGACAGATGTTTGTTTCCACCAACTACATCTGCTTTACCAGCAAGGAAGAGACACTGTGCAGCCTCATCATCCCCCTGCGTGAGGTGAGTTGTCAATTCTCCCTGGAGATAACATCACAGAACATTAGAGTTAGAAATATTTATTCTAGAAATCAAAAAAGGAGTCCGTCACTACTATCCAGAGAACAACACTAGTTATTAATTAACAAGTCAACAACAAGCGAAAGTTATTAATTAACAAGTCAGTGGCAAAGAATCTGTGTTTTTTAATCAGTCACCACTATGATTAAAAAGTCTGTAGTTAAAATAGATTTAGGTCCAGATAACCTGCAGTCCTTGTCCTGAAGCTGAGTATTCAGTCACCTACATCCACCTCAGAGTGCAAATATGGTAGAGTATGTTCTGTATTAACCCATCTGTATGTAAAGTCTTGTTTTGTGGTTCAACCTGTTCTTTATTATTTTAAAGTTTGGAATATTTTCATTGTGTCTTCAAGGTGACTATCGTTGAGAAAGCGGACAGCTCCAACGTGCTTCCCAGCCCGCTCTCCATCAGTACCAAGAATCGCATGACGTTTCTGTTTGCTAACCTGAAGGATCGAGACTTCCTTGTGCAGAGGATTTCTGACTTTCTGCAGCAGACCACCTCCAAGATCTACCTAGAGAGGGAAATTACCGGCAGCCTTAACAGCTCGGACGATGAGGTGGGAGTTATGGGAGGGCTTTTGATGCTGAGATGAAATGCATGGTTATGGCCAAATTTACCATTTTGTTTCTCACATACATGGGGTTTTGTGCTTACACATGTCATTTTTTTCTCTCCAGGTTTACTCCCAACCTGGATCCCTTCTCTCCAGTAGCCCACAGCACAGTCTGGGGTCAGAGGGAGAGCGAACATTCAACCTGAATGACAGCAGTGTGCCGACTGCCACGCAAGCTCTGATGACCATGTACCGCCGCCGTTCGCCTGAGGAGTTCAACCCCAAGCTGGTGAGTCAAAATACACTCTCGTATAATGTCAGGAATTTATTCTTCTCAGGGGTGACATGGCATGTTGTAAGGTCATGTTTTGTGATAGTACCATGATCCTGTCTGCTTTCTAGGCTATTTATAGGTTTGGTTAAGTTGCAATTGTATTGTTTTGCTTGCATTTCCATATTAGTGTTTTCACACTATTTCATTGCATGGGAATTAAATTGCATGGAGAATTGCTGGTAGCAGCAAGCTGTCAAGATTTTTCTCAGGCTCTGTCATTAAAGCTGGGCCTGTTGTAATCCTTAAATTAATCCGGTTGTGAACCTGCATTATGAACATTTCTGTTTTCTGCCGTAATGCTTATAATTATTTGATCTGCTGCATTTTATAATTTTTTTTTCCTACCTTGCTCAGGCAAAGGAGTTCCTAAAAGAGCAGGCATGGAAGAACCACTTTACTGAATACGGACAGGGAGTTTGTATGTACCGCACTGAGAAGACGAAGGAGCTGGTTCTCAAGGGGATTCCTGAGAGCATGAGAGGGGAGCTCTGGCTGCTTTTCTCTGGTAAGGAAATGCCTCAGGACGGCCTGAAAAACACACCCGGAGCATGCAGTTCTGCAACTGATTGAGTCATATGCTGACATATCACATCTCACATCTTAAAAAAGATGTGAGATTTAAAAACACAGTTTAAAAACTGCAGGTTTAATTAATGTATCACACTCAAGAATGCACAATGGCAACATAAGAATTTCAAAACCAATATGCGACGCATATACTGTGAGGTGATATAAAAATCTAACTTGATTTGTTTTGTAGACCAGCGTATATGAAGGAATACATACTGTATCATTATTAGTGTAGGTGCTTGAACACAAAACCTAGTCACTACGTTGTTTTACTTCAGACTGTACAGGACCTCTCACTTTGTTTGTGTAAAAGTGTGCCACACATTCAGGTATGCACAGATTCAAGACTTTCCTGTTTACAAGCACAGCAGCTCATACTCTCACCTGAGCAGTTAAAAAAACAGCGACCTGTGAAATTACTTTCACTCTTTGCTTTTAGAACAAAAAACAAATGGAGAGAATAGTGCACCTAAGTGGTGTTGTGTGTTGTAAGCATGTCTACTGCACAGTGATACACATATTCGGTGCTGAGTGAAACCTAGAACCCAATCAAACATGGATTGATGATAAAAAGAAATCTGCTTCAGTTTGTCAGATAACTAGTTAAACCTGCAAACATGTGGCCATCAGACACAAATGTGTGATTTAAGTTGTCAGTCAGTTTTTCCACTGTCTGTTGCATGTTTGCTTTACATTTCCTCTCAGGTTATTTTACATTTTTCTATTTAAGACACTTGTGGTTAAGAAAGGAAGCTTAAAATAAGCTGCTCTGTTGATTAGCAAATAGCACATTTGCCTGTAAACATCTGTTAAGGAAGGTGGCTGCTGACAAGTGTTTGTCTTGATTGGGAGTTAAAAACAAACAAACAATAGAACAATGTAAAAATTGCAAATGGAACGGAAAAATCACTTTATTTATGCACTTCAATTTTCTTGTTTATCTTCCTGTGAAGCTTTAAGTTGAAATTTGGAAAACAACTTAGAATATAGTTCTTTAGTTTGTG
This sequence comes from Microctenopoma stevenorrisi, assembly GCA_032270685.1. Taxonomy (NCBI): domain Eukaryota; kingdom Metazoa; phylum Chordata; class Actinopteri; order Anabantiformes; family Anabantidae; genus Microctenopoma; species Microctenopoma stevenorrisi. The sequence goes on from JAUMTR010000001.1 coordinate 7,232,384, forward strand.
CCTCTGTTCTTACACTGCTGCTGTGACACTTAAATCTTTTAAATATTCAGTGACACGTTTGGGTGTAATCCATCCCATCACCAAGAGTTTTACCATAGATTCTATAGGTTTGAATGGAGATTTGACTTCGAAGCTGTTTTCATGTTTGTTTTTCTTTTCATAGGGGCAATCAACGAGATGGCCACTCACCCCGGATACTATGAAGATCTGGTGGAGAAATCGATGGGTAGGTACAACCTGGCAACAGAGGAGATTGAAAGAGACCTACACCGCTCTCTGCCTGAGCATCCAGCCTTTCAGAACGAGATGGGAATCGCTGCCCTCCGCAGGGTACTCACCGCCTACGCGTTCAGAAACCCTAACATCGGATACTGTCAGGTACACACAGTCTTGTTTTTGTTCCCACATGAATTGACAGAAACCTGTTGGTCCTTGACAATACATGTTATTTGTTTTTTTTCTTCTTGTCTTGCCTCAACACCACAGGCCATGAATATTGTAACATCTGTGCTGCTGCTCTATGCCAAAGAAGAGGAGGCTTTTTGGCTGCTAGTGGCGCTTTGTGAGAGGATGCTGCCCGACTACTACAACACTAGAGTTGTAGGTCAGTATGTTCCTTTTTGTGTATTTATGGGTTTAATTAGCATTCATTTCCATAAATAGGTTTTAGTCTGAGACATTTATCTGGGTGATTAAAGGAAAAGGTTTTTAAGTCTTTGCTGATATTTGACATTTGGTCGTCTACAGAAAGACACGAAGCAGAGATTTCACATGGAAGTTGTAAGGATTGTTCCCCAGGAGTTTGTTCTTTAACTTCCCTCTCACGTTTCCTGCTCTTTTCCAGGTGCTCTAGTTGATCAGGGTGTGTTTGAGGAGCTTGCCCGGGAGTATGTTCCCCAGCTGTACGACTGCATGCAGGACCTCGGGGTCATCTCCACCATTTCTCTCTCGTGGTTCCTCACCCTCTTCCTGTCTGTAATGCCATTTGAGAGTGCGGTGGTGGTGGTAGACTGCTTCTTCTACGATGGCATCAAGGTCATCTTTCAGCTGGCGCTTTCTGTGCTGCACGCCAACATCCACCAGCTGCTGGGTAGCAAGGACGACGGCGAGGCCATGACTGTACTGGGAAGGTAAGTCGAGGCGCTGAAATATTTTGTTCGTACATAAAATATACGCATTAAAGGCCTTTGCTTTCTTTTATTAGTAACCATGAAATGTCTTAATAACTTATATTATATATAACTTATACTATTATATGTTCTCCTGTCTGTCTGTCGGTAGGTACTTGGACAGTGTGACTAATAAGGACAGCACTTTACCCCCCATCCCCCACCTGCACTCCCTGCTGACAGACAATGGAGACCCACATCCAGAGGTTGACATCTTCAAACTGGTCCGCAGCTGCTATGAGGTACTTAAGCTTGAAGATAATGCTGATTATTTTTATCCTGTCAAGTCATTGAGACTGTATTGGATTCTTTACAGATGGATTTATGATCATGAGTGTGTGACTACTGTTTGTCTTCCAATTCATTTATATATTTGTTTAAATTTACTTCAGTTTCTCACAGTAACACACTCTCTGCAGCCGTCTTGTTTCCCCTGTGTTTAGTAAGTAATACTGCAGCTGAGCTGACCTACATTTCTTTCTGTTTCTCCTTCATTCGTGTCAGAAATTTGGTTCTATCCGTGCAGATGTGATTGAACAAATGCGTTTCAAACAAAGACTGAGGGTCATACAAACCATTGAAGATACAACAAAGCGCAATGTGGTAAGATTACAGTTAGACATGCATTCAATTTCAAACACAGAGTTTGACTGTCTTTGTTTGTTAAAGTGTTTTCTGTTTCTGCTGAAACATGATCGGATTAGCATTGTAAGTCCTAAATAACACTAGATAATTGGACATAATTAAACAACAACATATCCCTGAGCTGAACTTGCTATGTAGAGAGAAAAGGACTAAAATGTCTCCAAGCAGATTTGTAAGGCTCGATCAACCTTGTGGTGCAAATAAAGTGGCAGCTTTAAGTCTTGTGTTTCTGTATGTCAACGTGTCTCAGTTTAAAGCACAACTATATTCAGGTATTAGATAATTTTAGATTCTCTTCCTTAACACACGATGCTATTATGCAGCTTCTATTCTTTAACTAAAGTATTTATATTGTGTTTCAGGTCAGAACTATTGTCACAGAGACTGCCTTCAGTATTGATGAGCTGGAGGAGCTCTACGTACTTTTCAAGGTGAGTTAATCCTTGCACACATGTCGTGATACCAAAAGAACCTTCTCATCTGCTCCAATTTAGATTATTGCCGCTGTGCTATAGCTGACACGTGAAAAGAAAATTTGGATTTATTTTGCCCTTTACAGACAAAGATGACATATAGCCCAGCAATAACGGCCATGGCACAAGAGCTATTTTTCTCTTGCATAAGCAGTTATTGTGCCTTATACCAGTATAAGCACACTGTAAAGATAAGTTGGTATTTTATTATTGTGTTTATAGTGATTCTAATTATTCGAGGGAGTGAAACTGTTTTCCAAAGACACTTACAAAGTCTTGTTCTACTTTACAAGCATGACACAATGCTAATCTTGTTTTCCTTCTCTCTTCAGGCAGAGCACCTAACTAGCTGTTACTGGGGTGGCAGCAGTAACCCTACAGAGCGCCATGACCCCAGCCTGCCCTACCTAGAGCAGTACCGCATTGATGTGGAGCAGTTTAAGGGCCTGTTCAACCTGCTGTTCCCCTGGGCCAACGGAGCCCACACAGACCCCCATGCTGTGCGCTTCTTCCGCCTACTTGACCAAAATGGAGATGCCCTCATCAACTTCCGTGAGTTCATCAACGGCCTGGGTAAGCAAAAGAATAATCTTTGGAAGTAGTTTACAAACAATGCCTTGTTTAGTGTGATGTTTTACGTTTCGTTAGCAGTTTATTATCTAAACGTCGTTGTTGCATTGTAGGTGTTTTGTGTCACGGGGACCTCACTGAGAAGCTGAAGCTCCTCTACAAGATGCACGTTTTGCCTGGTGAGTGTGCATTGATGCAGTTCAGTGAGAGAACTCACATTAATTTATATCTTTTAAAACTAAAAGAATTTGGTGTATTTCCTATGTAGCCAAAGCGTAGGTCTTCTATATCATGTTTTGACAATCTGATGAACCTAATGTCAAATAATAAAGTATTATAAAATTCAAATCATTGTTTCTATAAAATACATTAAAGTAAAAGTGTGAGAAAATGGAAAAATAGGACTTGTTCACTTTGTTTCCTGAAATCTAGTTGAAATAAAAGACTTTACATTGTTTTCTCCTAGAAGTTAGTCATGAACAGGAAGAGCCAGATTCTGCCTTTGAAGCTACTCAGTACTTCTTTGAAGACATTACTCCAGAAACGTCAATCGGTAAGGATGTGAGATAAAATATTTACTTAGTGTGCATCAGACTTGTATTGTTACAGTCCTCCTACAAACACACTGTGAAGGGTAATCCAATTTTCCCCACATAAGTTCTCACTATGGTAACATTTCATAATGCATTGAAAGATCAGGAGACAAAAAAAGCAACTAAGTAGGTCAGTACTCAGGAAAAAGTAAAGGGATCCATGAGCTGCACAAAAATGAAAGATAATATACTCAATATGTGCATGAATTCAGGCACTAAATGGTATGTGGAACACAGAAAAGTATGGTGAACCTGGAAGCTGCAATTTTAGAAAACACAAGTTGAGTGGGTTGAGACCGTTATAGTGATTTCTGTATATGGCCTGTGATATGCAGGGGAAACATTGCATTAACCTTTAAACTACCGACATCATGTGCAGCCTGCACTGTGCACACTGACAAAGTTAAAAGTACCAGCACAATAACAAACGTGTAAACGAAAAATCAATTATGTGTGAAAGGTGGGGGCATGCAGCAGTTTCCTGTGTTGCATTTGTAAGGGAGAGAGAATCGGCAACTGCTTTTAACACCGTTTGTTCTGTAAGCAGGAAAAATGAAACCTATGAACACATGTCGTCTGTGTTTTGTGGCATTATGAAACAAGATTTCAAGAACTAATATGTGAAGTGTGTACTTGGTGTGAGTGTGTGTGTGTGTGTGTGTATATTCTGCTTGTTAATATAAATGTTTACAATCACTATTTTATTTCCATAGGCCATGACTCAAAGTGCAGAAGTGAGAAGGATGATGGTTTTGTCAGAGTTACATTTAAGACAGAAAAAGGTAAGCAACATAAACAACCAACCAAATGCAAATATATAAATATGTATAAATCTAATAGAACATACTAAATAATGCATTTAGCCTAAAATGAGCAACAAGAGGTTTTAGCTACTGTAACTGATGGACCATAAAAATGTGAAATTCTGTATTAGTTTTAACAAGCTATAAAATGATTGTCTATACAACTCATTCTAATGATTGCAGTCACTAATCCATGTTTATACACTGCAAAAAAACTGTTTCAGATTCAGTTTGAGATCAGATCTCAAAGGGAAAATAAATTGTGCTGGATATGTATACTGATATTGAATGGGTAATGTGTTAGGAATGAAAAGATGCCACATCATTTAATGGAAATTTAAATGATCATCCTACAGAGGACTAAATATAAAGACATCCCGAAATGTCTGTGCATCCCTGCAGAACATCCTTGACCCAGTACCAAACTGGTCACAATGTTACCGGCAGCATAACGTTCTCCATGGTTTTCCCAGACTCTTTAACCTCTGTCACACGTGCTCAGAATGAACCTGCTCTTACCTGTAAAAAGCACAGGTCACCAGTGCTGGACCTGCCAATTCTGATGTTCTCTGACAAATGTTAGTCGAGCTATACAGTGCTCGGCAGTGAGCACAGAGGACCACTAGAGGACATTGGCTCCTAAGGCCAACCTCCATGAAGTTTAAAGTTTTTAGGGTTCTGGCAGGGGCAGCTGGAACTGGGTAATGCGCCCTCTGCTCGTTAACTGACCAGCTCAATATCCCAGAGGTTTCATTGACTTGATGCTATGTTAGTATTTAAGTGTTAGTTTGTTTTTATCTTAAAACACAAAACAAGCAGACTATTATATCATCTCCATGCTTTTAAAAAACTACAGAAATTAGTTTGTTCATGACACATTCTTTGTATATTTTACAGTAAAGAAACTGAACACTCCTGATTACCACCACTACCTGAAATTGTGGAACCAGGAGACCAAGACCAAATTTGAAAACACAAAAAGACTCCCCAAGCTGAATCAGGTAAGATTTTACCCACATCATCAGTTTGTGTATAGAGACTTTTTTTTCATTGTGTTTTCTTCTTCTTTTTTTAACCTTTTAGAGCCAGTTCATCGAGCTCTGCAAGACCCTCTACAGTATGTTCAGTGAAGATGTTGCAGAGCAGGAACTGTATCATGCCACTGCTACAGTCACCAGTTTGCTACTGGAAATGGGAGAGGTTGGAAAGCTCTTCTCCTCCTCCAGTAGAAAGGACCTAAACATGGAGGCTAAAGCAGAGCCGAGCATCTGTACAAGAGATACCCAAGATCCTAAAACCAACCAGGATGCTGGGCTTGATGGCTTGTTTCAGCAGAACAATGCCTCTGTCCCCACAGGCCTTGAGAACAAGCCAGGCCCCTGTGATGAGGGGAAAGGGGATAAAGGAACCGAACAGCTGCCACCTATGCAAGACATCAAGCTTGAGGACTCATCTCCCAAAGATGCAGGCATGTCCTCTGCCATGCTCATCTCGGATGATGAAACCAAAGATGACACCTCAATGTCATCTTACTCAGTGCTGAGCGCAGGCTCCCATGAGCTGGATGAAAAACTGCAATTTGAGGACATTGCAGACGACACTGTGCTGGTGCGCAGCAATAGCGGCTCCGGTGGTGAGACGCGGCCTCACAGCGGTGGACCCAACGATAGAGGGCTGCCTCACAGCACCAGCATTGACAAAGACTGGGCCATCACGTTTGAGCAGTTCCTGGCATCTGTCCTCACTGAGCAGGCCCTGGTGCATTATTTTGAGAAGCCAGTGGACATGGCTGCTCGTATAACTAACGCCAAGAATGTGCGCAAAGTCGGGCGCACCCTGCTGTCAACGAGTGACTATGAGATCTCGCTGTCTGGCTAAAGCCTCACAGGAGATTTAAACGGAAAATGCGATTATCAGGGGTATAAAAGTGTAAAATATATGTGTATGATAGTGGATTGAATGTGACCAAAACTGCTTTAGCAATGTATTTTACAATCACTAGATTCTGCCCAGTGAAGAGGGAACAAGACATTAATGTTAAGGTTTAATCAGATGAAATCCGTGTGCACATGTAGTAGCTGTATTTTAAAAGACATCATGCATAGGGGTAATATTGTAATTTCTAGTACTCTGAGGTTATCTAGATGTAAATGTTCACATATACAGTACAGAAACAAACAGGGTTATTAATAGTATACAGTATGTACCATCACCTAATATTATGTCCTGTATAACTATTGATTACTTTACAGTTCCATTTGCTGCTGATTAAGATTTTTTTTGTTTCTTAAGGTAATAATATGAAAAAATACAAAACAAAGCTGTGAAAATGTAATGGTAGACTGGATTTTCATGTGTTAATGTAAACTGTCTTTGGCTCCATGTCACTTTAACACGATGTCTCTTTTTAAACTACTTTCCAAAGTAACCCTCTCAGTAATTGCTTCAGTTGATTTTAATTTTTTTTTTATCACAAAACAACTTAACAATAACTGAGACGTAAACAAAAAAGGACACAACACTTGTCTTAACAGCTCCTGCTTTAGCAGCTACTATGGACAAAAACCCAAAGGAAGGTTTTGTGTTTTACCGAACTATGGTTACACTAAGAAAATGTTGTTGAATGTTGAATGTGCACTTTCTTTATGTTTACAACATAATGTGATTCACTAATGTGTTTATTAGCTTTTTGCCTAGCTATTGTCATCTACACGAGAAAAACATTCCTTTCCTTTCAAAATGGATTCTCCTTTTTTTCATTACATCTTTGCTATAAATTTTTTTACTGTGCAGTTTTACTTTATTTTAAATGTATATTATTATTGTTTTGCTGGATTTCTGGTGCATTGTATATAACTCTAATTAAAATTACAGTATTATTGATTCAATGCTGCACAGGATATTGCCTCTACCTTTATATTAACTTAATCAGATTCATTACGACTATAGAGGACAAAGCAGGATGTGTTGGCGCCATCTGGTGGAATATAATTTAAACTACCAATCTCCATGTTCTCCACATTTGTCAAATAGATTAGTTATTAGAGGCAAAATTGGCAGTATTTTGTTTTCTTTTAACTGTATAAAATACATACTATTCAGTATTGTAGTTTGAGAGTAAATCAAAAGTAATTTTGCTTAATGTTGTTTACATTTACAAGTGCCAGTTTACAAAGCTTGCAAGCTTGATGGTTACAAATTACACATTACAAATTAACTTTTTTTATTCCTCTCCACTATTTTGTAGGGAATATAAAAGTTACATTATAGATTAACAGGGCATTTTTTCTGGAGTGTTTTGATGCTTATCAGAGAAATATACAGTGATGTGCACCTTGAAAACAATCTGAAAACTACAAGCATGGGTATCCCTGTCCCATCCACGCCACTGGATGTGTTTGAGCACACTACTATCAGGCAAGCCAATAATAGTAGGTTATAATAGGTACTTTGACTTTAACTTTTGAAATAAAGATCACCTAACAGCAGTGAATGTGTTATAAGGATTGTACAGTGCTGTGAAAAAGTATTTGCCTCTCTGATTTTTTCTTTTGTCACATAAATGACTCAGATCATTAAACAAACGTTGAGTAACATTACTCAAAGACATCTGAGTAAATACAAAATGCAGTTTTTCAGTAGGCTAAAACATCCAAAGTTGTCTTTTAACATCCAGATGTTTGGCTCTGACATCACAGCAGTGGGTGAGAGACTGTGGACTGGTTAATGGATACAAATATCACTTCCTAAACACAACGTCTCTTCTTTTTTCTAAGCTAAACCCAACCTCACAGGGGACTTTGGTGGACAGTGGGCATCCTCCATCATTGCCAACCTCATTGCAAATGGCTATGCATAAATAAACGTGACGTGTCATTCATTGACAGACAAATGATTCAGCATAACATATGCAACAAACTAAACAATATGTAAACTGTATATTGTGGTTTTTGTAACATTTAATTCCTTCAAAAAGCAAAACCTCCTGGTCCTGATCTGCTCTGAGACAAACTTTGCACCAGGTCATTCCTGTTGATCTTCTCTAAAACCTTCCTGGTCATCTCTACAGCTCCAGGAAGTCTTTTTCTGCACCATCACATCCACTGTGTCCCTCTGGTTTGTTGTCTGCAGTTGACACTTTTTGATGGCTGGGAAGTCTTGTAGGCTGTCAGGCTGCTGTAGGAACCACTTGAACTTACTGAACTCTTAATCTCCTAAATCCTCCAGAAAAGTTAACAGGCCCCATGATGTCATTACGGTTCCCTGATTAAGTCAAACACTATTCTTGTAGAAAGTGAGTAGTGAGGTGTTTCCACTCAGTCGTGAGTATGATCCGGATGTAGAGATTTACACCACTGCTGTACTCTGCTACATGTTGCTGTGGAAACCGGGTGACATCTACTGACAGCTCTACCAGTCACTTCTTTGCACGTTTTAAGTTCACAGGACATGAAAGCAGAGAGTCACCCATAACTACTGCCGCAGACCAACCACTGATACTGCAGACACTCGAGGTGAGGTGAACCCTCAGGTCTGTGAATGTTAGCAAAGTTGGACGACCAGATGATATTCCATGACGTGTGGTAAAAAGGCTGTGCATACCAACTTGCACAGGTATTCACAGACATTTTTAACCATTTTCTGGCCTCATACATACCAGAGCCAAAACATCACCAGTTTGATCATGATAAACTCACATTTATCTAAACCAACACATATTTTGTGTATAGTTGTATAGTTCTTTGATTTGTTGTGCAAACCTAGCATAGCCATGTGTGCTGTGACCACATCATCGCTGTTAGTTCATAGCCATCACTGCTACGTGGTGTGTGTGTGGTTGTGTGGTTAGGTGGAAGTGTGCTGTGGTGTGTGTGGTTAGGTAGGAGTTTGTGTGAGTGTGTGTGGTTGGGTGGTAGTGAGTTGTGGCATGTGTGTGGTTGCAGGAGGATCTTTGTGCTGCAGGTGGCTCTGTAGGAGGCTCTGTGTGCTGCAGGAGGCTCTGCAGGTGGCTCTGGGTGCTGCAGGAGGCTCTGTGTACTGCAGGAGGCTCTGCAGGAGGCTCTGGGTGCTGCAGGAGGCTCTGCAGGAGGCTCTGGGTGCTGCAGGAGGCTCTGTGTGCTGCAGGATGTTCTGGGTGCTGCAGGATGTTCTAGGTGCTGCAATAGACTCTGCAGAAGGCTCAGTGTGCTGCAGGAGGCTCTGTGTGCTGCAGGAGGCATGAGATGCTGAGGAGTGATAGAGGGACATGAGATGCAGAGAGCAGTAGGCTCTTTGTGCTGCAGGAGCCTCTGTGTGCTGCAGGAAGCTCTGGGTGCTGCAGGAAGCTCTATGTGCTGCAGGAAGCTCTGAGTGCTGCAGGAGGCTCTGCAGGAGCCTCTGGGGGTGGATCTGGGTGGTGCAGAAGGCTCTGCAGGGGACTCTGTGTGCTGCCGAAGGCTCTGTGTGCTGCAGAAGGCTCTGCAGGAGGCTGTGGGTGCTGAAGGAGGCTGTAGGTGCTGCAGGAGGCTCTGCATGCGGATCTGGGTGCTGCAGGAGGCTCTGCAGGAGACTGATGGAGAGACATGAGATGCACAGAGCAGTAGGCTTTTTGTGCTGCAGAGGCTCTGTGTGCTGCAGAAAGCTCTGTGTGCTGCAGGAGGCTCTGGGTGCTGCAGGAGGCTCTGGGTGCTGCAGGAGGCTCTGCAGGTGGATCTGGGTGCTGCAGGAGGCTCTGCAGGAGGCTCTGTGTGCTGCAGGAGGCTCTGTGTGCTGCAGGAGGCTATGCAGGAGGCTCTGTGTACTGCAGGAGGCTCTGGGTGCTGCAGGAGGCTCTGGAGGTGGATCTGGGTGCTGCAGGAGGCTCTGCAGGAGGCTCTGTGTGCTGCAGGAGGCTATGCAGGAGGCTCTGGGTGCTGTAGGAGGATCTGGTTGCTGCAGGAGGCTCTTTGTGCTGCAGAAATCTCTGTGTGCTGCAGCAGGCTCTGCATGAGACTAGGTGTGCTGCAGGAGGCTCTGGGTGCTGCGGGAGGCTCTGTAGGAGGCTTTGTGTGCTGCAGGATGCTCTGTGTGCTGCAGGAGTCTCTGCAGGACGCTCTGTGTGCTGCAGGAGGCTCTGTGTGCTGCAGGAGGCATGAGATGCTGAGCAGTGATGGAGGTACATGAGATTCTGAGGAGTGATGGAGAGACATGAGATGCTGTGGAGTGATGGAGGGACATGAGATGCTGAGGAGTGATGGAGAGACATGAGATGCTGAGGAGTAATGGAGAGACATGAGATGCTGTGGAGTGATGGAGAGACATGAGATGCAGAGAGCAGTAGGCTCTTTGTGCTGCAGGAGGCTCTGGGTGCTGCAGAAAGCTCTGCAGGAGGCTCTGCCTGCTGCAGGAGGCTCTGTGGGCTAGGTCACCCTGGTCCTAGAAAGCAAATGATTTCTTCCCTTCAGAAGCTGGAAGTGCTGGATGACTCAGCTTTCCAGGACTCGGGTTACCTGCAGCTGCTGTTCGCTCTAGAACATAATTGCCAAGATCATCCCTCGCACCTCACAGGTGTGACATGTCAAGGTGCTGATTAGAGCTTGACATGTCTCGGCAAAGGAAAAGTGCTCAATAACATACATGTAGACAGATTTGAGAACAATATTTGAGAGTCATGGGTCTTTTGTGTCTGTAGTAACATTTTCAGATGTTTGAGTTCAGCTCATGAAAAATGGGAGTAACAACAAAAGTGTTGCGTTTATATTTTTGTTTAGTGTATATGGACAGACATAACATTATGCATTATCAACATAGGGAGTGAAATACTGTGCTCAGCCTGCATCCATTGATTTTATTAGTTATACGTGTGTTTAAGTTTAAGTTCTGGCTCAGGGACACACCTGGTAGGAGATGGACTAGAAGTCAGACGAAGTTTTGAACCTGCGACCTTCTGCATCCCAGTCTGACGCTCAACCCATTGAGCTACCAGGCTCAAACTTAAAATAAGGGACTGATATTTTATTAATTACTGATTTACCCTGTATGGAGAGAATGATTTTTCCTGCAGCTAATGACACAGAATACATTACTGTGTCTTGTTGTTATATTACTATGAAGTTTGGTTTTGAAGGCGCATTAGTAAACGTAAGCTCAAATTGTTTTTCTGCAAAGTTTCTGCACACACACTGTTTCAGTCACTTCTCACGTTTTTCTTTTTTTATGAACTCGCAAAAATGTTACAGTCACACACTGATTAACAAAGGCAGAGGAAATGTTCATGTGTTAATTGCTTTTTATTAGCGATCAGTTCACCGCCGCTCAACTCAACATCCATGCCCACCATGTGATCACCTGGGCCGCTGTTGTGTGCAGAACAGTTGAGCTAAGTTACTCCAGGCTTCACCTGGTCATTGGTGGAGTTAATAGATTACAGAAAATATACAAATGTTTTTAAGCTAAACAATGGGGTTGTGGCTCAGGGTGACCAATCACAGCTCAGTGTCACACAAAAGAACTCAGCTGGTTGAGCAGAGACTTCTCCTCTCATGGAAATGAGCATTGATTATTCAATCATCAACAATGTCTGATAAATCAGGACTAATTAACTATTACTCACGCACCTCGTCTAACACTTTCCAGAAATCCTCATCTTTGAATGCAAATGAGGGAGCCTGTTGTTAAACACCTTGTTAGGTTTGACCATTTGATCAATGAATAACACGATTATTTGTGTTTATGTTTATTACTGATGCCATTAATGTGAATAAGCAACATAAGAACATTAACAAAAAGCTGATGTCATCTACTTCTGACAGATTTGTTTCCATAATAACTCTAACATTACTACTAGCTACAGAGGCCATGGCTCATCCCAGGGTAACAAACTTTATGGCATCTTTATTTCTGACTATCTCTACAAAATACATTATTACCTTAGATGAAGAGATATTTGCAATATTATTTTAACACTATAGTATAACCACACTAAGTAGAACCCCTCTTTATAACATCTCAAACTGAGCATCATAACCTTCGTAAGGTGAATAATTCCAGCAGGACTGTTGCACTGTAGCATTCCCATTTCTTCTGGTACAATCTACTGTACATAGGTTAAATTTAAGGCAACGTATTATGAAATAGGCCCCATCACCTGCCAAACTGCTGAGTGGCCAAATGTGGTGTGATTGAAAGCGCTTATCTGCTTCACAGTGAACTTCAGTCACTAGCTCAGGACAGAACTCTTTTACCCTTCTTCCCTTACACCTTTTTTCTTAAAACATAGGTTTAACATCACTGAAAAATGTCTAAAGCTAATTCAAATTCTTAATACAAACTACACAATGTCATTGAACTAATATGAGTGCCTGGGCATGTACTACTTGATACAACCACTCACTAAAGGTGCACGGTTTGAATACAAACTGGCCAATCAGCTCTGAACACCTTCCCCATCATTCACACATTGTTCTATCATTGGATCAGAGCGAGGACAAGCCTCCAGGGATCCTATCTGACACACTTTATTATGACTGCTGTCAGGCACAGACATTTGGTCTATTGAAATAAATAAATACTTACTGGACAGAAGGAATATCTGCTGACATTTCCAAATTGGATTGTACTGGATGAATATGTGTGCAGGACAATTGTGATGCTTGCATTTAAAGGCAAGAAAATAACATAAGAATTATAATAATATCAATTATAAGTTATTGTCACATTTTGAAAATTACTCCTTAATATTAAGGCTATACAGTCACAGAATGGGTAAGCAAAATAGTTGTTTTTCTCAAAAGTGTCTGCACTCTGGGGTAAATTGAACATTGACTGTCTGACAGTGAATGGACTTTGATTTGGACTCTGTGTGTAGAGGAGTCTACAGTAACGCCTCTTTGTAGATGTCATAAAAAAGCCAACCAGCAAATATATAAATCCAGAGCAAAAGATGCTTCTGTCCTTTCTGTGAAGTGAGACTCTTCATGGATTAATATCTGGCCTAGCAAAGTCTGCCTTCTCAAACGACCAAGGATCCACGGAAAACTTACATTTTAGAAAACAACGTAAGTGTTAGTCTACACTCTCATTGTTGACATTCTAATGAATGGTTAGTATGTGACACATAGTTGATGCATACATGGTTGTTCTCTCTGTGTGTTTGTGCATACCTGGCATCACAGTGGTAGAAAACATGGTCGGACTGAAACCGTCAGATGTCCCCCCTCCACTGGGGGTGAAGATGGCGAGTGCTGGAGCAGCAGCCTGTATAGCTGACATTGTCACATTTCCTCTGGACACAGCCAAAGTCAGACTACAGGTATCTGTTCAATAATACTGTGAATTAAAGAAAAATAATCATTTTAAATATCTTTTTAGTCACCTGACATGTCATGTTGTGAAAATAGACACATGTGAGTGATACTGATTAAGGGGTATTGATGTCGACTAAGTGGGAAGTCTGTCTGACCTCCTTGGTACATAAAATCATGGTGAGTTAAAAAGTAGTTGTAGCTAAATATTATTAACACACATACTAAAGTATGTGTGATCATCAATACCCCTAAATCAGTATCACTCACACGTGTCTATTTTAGTCCATGGGTTTTCTACTATTGTACTGTAAAGCTGGTTTTAGAAGTAAGTTCATTCTGTGACCACAGATTCAGGGAGAGAAGAAGGCGGTGTCCGGAATCCGATACAGAGGCGTGTTTGGGACAATCAGCACCATGATCCGAACAGAGGGACCCAAGTCCTTGTACAATGGTCTGGTAGCTGGTCTGCAGAGGCAAGTGTGCTTTGCCTCCATCAGAATCGGCCTCTATGACAATGTCAAAAACTTCTACACAGGTGGAAAAGACAGTAAGTGATCAAAGTACTTTTAAAGCATATTTCAGGCTTTTGGTGGTTAATTTCTAAATATATAATTTCTCTGGTAGTTTATAAATAGCTTATAAATTAATCCATCTTGTCACAAAAAAACAATTCCATAAAATTACGTATACACATTATATATGTACAGCAAAAAATTTGAATCCTATTTTAACTAAATGCTTTTTAAAAAAAGAGAGAGCAACCTGATGGATCCGTCCTCCAGACGGGAAAGATGTGCAACAGCATCTTGATGTGTAACATAGAAAAATGTTGGTGTAGCAGTAGTAGTAGAATTCCAATAGAAAAAAGTTCTAATAGTTACATTCTTCCAACAGATGTTTTTGTCTTTTCTTCCCCAGGCCCTAGTGTACTTATTCGTATCCTAGCTGGCTGCACTACAGGTGCTATGGCAGTGTCATTTGCACAACCCACCGATGTGGTCAAGGTTCGATTCCAAGCACAGATGAACCTGGATGGTGTCTCTCGTCGCTACAACGGCACCATGCAGGCTTACAAGCACATTTTCCAGAATGAGGGTTTACGTGGACTCTGGAAAGGTGTTGTTTACAAAGCATGCTTTAAAATGCAGTGCCATTAAAAGAAGACCAAGAATTTCTTGCAACAATGAAAGTGAAGTATCTGTGTTTCTTCTTTCCTGGCTTTTTAAGGCACGCTACCCAACATCACAAGAAATGCACTGGTCAACTGCACAGAGCTGGTTACATATGACCTGATCAAAGAGGCCATCCTTAGACATAAGCTGATGTCAGGTGAGAGAGAGTGTTCATTGATGTTTGCTGACGTGCACGCACACATACACACACCAGCAGCTGATTGGGTAGATGGCCACACACCCTCTCACCCCTTTAACTTCTCCACAGCTGATAACAGCACACATGCGTCTACAGAACACGGGGCTTTTCCCCTTTACACTGTTGTAAATACATTTACTCTACCATTTATATGGCCCCATTCCCAAGATTGCCTAATCAAAATGTTGACAAGGGTCATTCTGATCGGCAGCTACCTTGTTCACAATCTTTTCAAACTCTTCCCACAGACAATCTTCCATGTCACTTTGTGTCTGCGTTTGGTGCCGGCTTTGTTACCACAGTTATCGCTTCCCCAGTGGATGTGGTGAAAACCAGGTACATGAACTCACCACCAGGCCAGTACAAGAGTGCTATCAACTGTGCCTGGACTATGCTGACGAAAGAGGGGCCAACAGCTTTTTATAAGGGGTAAGCTCTTTCTCTCTGACTGCTTCAGACATGCACATTTTAGCCTTTGTTCTTCAGCACTACAAAGCCTGGATGCCTTTTGCTTTATTGCAGATTTGTGCCCTCATTTCTGAGGTTAGGATCGTGGAATGTGGTGATGTTTGTCTCATTTGAGCAAATCAAAAGGGCTATGATGGCCACCAAGAAGAGGGTAGAGGTCCCAAATTGAAATTTCGGTTTCAGAAACCAAAACCTAAAAGGACTTATTCAACAGTTTTCTTCTCTTGGGACAAGGAAGACAATACTGTGTTGAAAAGGAATATTGGACAAGCTACTGTTGAATGTCTGTATAAAAAGCCAAAGTTTTCCCTTTCTATTTATAATCTAAGTCTTAATAAGCCCATCAAAATATTGTGTAAGGAAGTGGAATAGGCACAAGGTTGTAATGACCTACTTTGGGAAGTTCAGTTTGCACTTTAAAGCATGTCGATCTAAATTTGCCAGTTATACATTTCAGGCAGCTGACAACAGCGCACCTTGGTATTAAAAATGATACTGGTGCCTATAATAAAATGTAAAATGCATGCATGTAATCCTTGTTTGCTTGTTTTGCACACTCTCTGCCAGATTCTTTAACTTGCCCTTTGACATTTACATGTGAGACACATTTTAAAACATCAAGTTTATTTATTAACCGAGCAAGGAGTGTTAATCATTACAGAACATCCTCAAAAGCAAATCACAACATAAAAATAACAGGCAAGGAAAATGTAATCATGATAATAACATACTTTACTTTTCCCCTTGGGGAAATTATTGTTGGGAAGCTGTCAGACAATGCATGTCAGCGCTACTGCAGGGTTTAGGTGAGTTGTTCGCCCTAACATGTCACCAGGTGGAACAGCAAATTAACCACCAACACTGGAAATCACAGACTGCTCTACCGAGTCAACTACTGTTCAACTACTATTGTCCCAAAAGCAGATACAAGACACAAAATAAAAAGAGAGGACAACCAGTACTTTGAGGTTCACATCACCTTCTGTATATTACACAATACAGATGGCAACTGTGGCATTGGTGGGGACATTTTACTTTTAACATAAAGTCCACAAAAGAACTCATTCCTTACATTACATTTAGCCATATATTCCAGATATAAATATCACATTCCTGCGCAGAAAAATGAACAAATGCAAACAAGACCATCTGCCATAACCATCTTTTAACTTTAGGCTTTTATTGTGGATGCCTGCATGCAGAAAGTGCATAAGGCTTTACATAAAACAGTTCAGTCATAGTCCCTGTGGCATCATTCAGTTTCTTTCTTTGAAGGGCACTCTTACAACAGTAAATCACTGGAATGGTCATTTCTGAGGTATACAATGTTATATTTGTGCTCTATTTAAAAGCCCCCCACGTATTGTACAAGGTCATTGAGACTCACTAACACACCACAAAATCAAAATAAAAGGATTTATTAGTTCCGTTTTTGAGGAATGTGAGTGGCTGACTAGCTTCAGTCTTTTTTTTATTTTCAAAATGTGCAGCATTGTTTATGCTTCTTGCCTTCTTCTATCTAATCAAACTGTATCAGATACTTTGGAGAAGTCAGGGGGACGTGCCATTCCTCCACAGTTCTTTGTTAGTTTTCAGAATGAACAGTCAACGTGAGTGACACACCAGGGTCTTGTAGATGTGTCTTTACTATGTTATGGAACTTTTCTCTGTACTGATTGAAATGCATGATGCTTTCTGGTTCCTCCACCACCCAGAATTTATCAAATTCATATGCCAGGTAACCTAGGAGAGAAGAAAGTTGGGTTTTTTTCCACAGACAGACACTGACAATTTTTTTTAATTTGTCTTTGATAAAAAAAATCAGAGATGCTGAATAAAGAATAAAATAATGATGTTATGCCTACTCACAGTATAGTTGGTGAAAGTGCCAGATCTCAGGTGTGCCCAGTACTGTGTTGTAGAAATGAGGTTTCAAAGCACCACTCTTTATGAGGCTGTAGGCCATCTCTGTCAAGTTGATTCCAACTATGGCATACGAATACCTAAAATAAGCATAAAGTAAAGGCAAAAAGTGAAAATATAAATATGGAAGGCATGACGAGTCACATGAACAATAAACTGACTCATATTTCTATGTTAAGTTTGACGTTTTTAGACTTTTAGGAGAAGAAAACTTCTGACAACAAACCAACAAAAAAAACAATTGCATTCATACTACATGAATTTCTCTTACCCTAGTTTAGGATGATTTGCGTGAGACAACACGTGACGAGCCTCCTCTGTGTAGTTTTCACTGAAATAACTGTACCAGAGCAAAAACATTTTAATTAATTCACTGCTTACTTCTTACACCGTGCAGTATTCTGTAATCTAGAAATTAGATCATGTACTATAACCATACTGTACATCAAACTCTGTTTACAGGTCTTGGAGAGCACTACTGCATATGTGTGGGGGAAAAAAAAACATAAACATTCCCGTAATTTCGGAGGGAGCTTCTCAAGTGTGATTACTTCAGCTAAAAAAGGAAAAAGATGAAGGGTGTAGAGTTTATCGAGAGCTGAGCTAAACAAACCACTGTAACTTTCTTCCTGTCTGCGCTTGAAGCTGGAGGGTCAAGGCTACATAACACTTACTGAAATCCGGCCAAACTTGGCTGCACTGTGGGTAAAACAGGTGCCAGGTTTTGACAAAAAATGAAAATGTGTTGAATATAAAAGCCATATCCTGAGAACTCACACGAGGTTGATTAAGCCTAACATGCCCATTCCTCTGAAATCAGTCTTGGGGTCATCTCCTTGGAATCCAATTTCTCCCCACTGTTTGGTTATCCTTGATTCCAGTTTAACTGTTGGCATCAACAGATCCCATAGCTGTGGAGTAGAAACGTCATCAAGGAACCATTGTGTTGTTTTTTTTGCCCCTTTTTAAAAAGCTCTAACTCTTTTGGTGACTGAAGTGCCTGGTTATGTCATCCTTGGTAGCATCAAGGATGACGTAACTTCCGCATCGCTGTGGAAGAATTTTGGACCATTATTTTTTGCAAAACTGTACAAGCTATAATATAGGCCACTCCAAAACATTAATATTGTTTTTGATGCCATTCAGTCGTTTTGGCTCATTGCATAACGCCAGTGTTACAAACATTACTTAAGTGTTGCAGTTGATTACATTTATTGTACATACAGCATATTCATACAGCATATTTTGGACTTATATTCTCTGAAACAATATGCTGCTAAAACATGTACAACTGCCTGGTTTTTTTCTAGTAAATGGATCCAGAAACAGAGGCACATACTGTACCTTTAAAAGCATGGCCTCATGTTTGGCGTTCTCCGAGTTGAAGACTTCCTTTCTCATATCTTCCACAGATATAAACAAACTGCTGTATCCTGTTATCTGTAACAGGCAAATGTGGAGGTTCTCTTTGAACCTAAAACAGCAATAAGATTAAACCAATAATTGGTCACTGCAGCAAAATGCAACTGAACATGATGATAAGGAAAGAACTGCAGGTGACAAACAAATTAAAAGCATTAGATAAGAAGTAAACCCACTGAGGATCTTTCTGGGGTTTGATATCCTTCTCTTGCATGATTTGATCCACGTGTTGTTCTAAGGTATTCTTACTGGTTTCCAGTGCTTTCCTCAAAACCTGAAGAGGAAGAAAGTGCAGCAGAGTGAGGAGATACTCAAGGTAAATAATGATACTATGTGCCATCAACCACAATGAAAAAATCTAACTCAGAAAAAGATGACAAAGCACTTCCCACACCTAACTGGACTGCTGATTGGAAAATTCTTACACAGCTACACAACAATCAGAGTCGATTCATCTAAGCTCATCAAGTGCGGTAAATGATAAACACTGATTAAACTTATTGGAGTTCACACATATCTCACATAACAACATAATGAGGAGAGCAGTGGTTTAAGAGTAAATACTCCTCTATGTTGGAGCCTCCTTTCACCCATTGCGTAATCAAAATAAAAAAAACCCAGCCTAATAACTGATTTTCAACCAGTAAAAGATCAAACATTTAACATTACTAGGTCAGGATTTTGACCTGAATCAACCAAGCAACACACAAGCAATATTGTTTAGCTTTTAGTTAAAAAGTGGTTGTGCAAAAGGCAGTGCCTATATATCTAAAAGATCTCACAGTACACACATTTTGGTGACAGTTTTTCTATAATCTTCAGGCTGTAATTTCAGACATAATGTCTGCTGTTTTTTTGTTATATTTATACTAAATATGATATACAGTATTTATGTCTTGACTAGTAGAGTCAACTTTTACCCACTAAAACACAAACCAAAGCCACATGGTGTCAAGTTGTCAGAGTTGAAAGTGACAACCTAATTTAGCTGATCAGAAATGTTGGTCATATCAAAAGATATGGAAACTTAATGTCCTGACCTCTGGAACCTTCCAAAAAGACTGCAAAAAATAATAATGTGAGGCAATGAGGAAATATGGGACAAGAGACAGAGTATACACACACAAAGGTCCTAAGATCCAGGAATGCTACTGTTGCATGGCACGGCATGTACTGTAACCATTCAGCTATCAGGGCACTCAACTGAGGGACTCAGGGACAACTGATCACTTTTTTTGTCTTTGATCATCTGTTTAAATAAACGTGAAGATAACATCATCAGTAATTTTGTTAGCTATGTTTACACCACGGCTACTGATGTTAACAATGGGATTTGCCCAGGAGCAAGCCAGTTTGTATAAAACATAACTATCCGTGCAAACACTTACCTACAAACAAAAAACAGGAAACATAAGGCAACATTTTCTTACCTTGTTCTTCGATGACCGGAGAGAATATTCTATAATAGGACACAAGAGGTAGCTTAATAAGAATGAAATGTATACTAAAGTACACCTGAGTTTTCTTGATTTTTTCACCTGCTTTTGCCGTCCGTGTAGCCCCAGGCTTGTTTCCAGAGCAAATTCTTTGCAGCTCACATGTCCCTGTTGCGTGTCTGATGAGCCACTTGAGCCAGTATCTCAGAAAGGATGTGTAGACATATTGCAAGATATACCCCAACATTTTCCAAACACAAAATATGGCACTCTGCAAAGCAATACAGAATATGTAATTTAACATTGGTCTGATAAAATAATATTATATTTGTTTACTATATTATTATGCATAACTAAAATAATAATTAAGGATGGACAGTACAGCAGTAGGTGCACAAAAAGTCCTACCAAGGTATGGATGAATCCGTTCTGAATATTTTACTTCACTGGAAATACTAGCCATGTATCGGCACTAGTAATTGTAATACATTGTACATATTGTTTAATGTATATGTATACTGTCAATGTTTAATCTTATAATCATTTTAGTAGGGTTAATACTTTGTTGATATCGTTCGTTCATATGTACTACGATAATTGCAATAGGTTAGAATGTATACTTGCTGCAATAAATATTGACGCTAGGAAATTTACTTTCCTTTGCCAGTGTAGATCAACATTTTTCTTAAATATAGATTTATCAAAGTACAACAAATATTGCGTGCTGTTATCAGTGATACAATGTCAACAGCACTGTTCCCACTAACGCTAGTGTTGATACTCAGAACAACTGAATATATGCAAATACGACCAATCATTAAATCACAAATGAAACACTAACGTAAAACACAGCAACAAACAGAGAGTTAATGAGTTAATTCGACAAAGCTAACTAGCGAACCTTCAGCCAAAACAATAGCATTGTTCAAGTTAGCACTGACGCTAAGCTAAGTTTAGGCAACCGTGACCAGTTTAATGTCGCTTTACCAAAAAACCTTCTCAAGGCATATAAATGTTTGTAAATACCAAGCTGGTTACACCTGATTCTAACAAATTAGTAAGGCTAACAAGCGTAAAAACTAACAGATGACAGTAAAAGCTAACTGGTTCGCACAACAGGTTGTCATTCTATTAGCCTGTGAGCTAGCAACAATAGCATAACTTAGATCAGATTGTGTCGCACGTACTAATGTGCTGGATATGTTTTCTCAAGAAGGCTGTGGTCAGTCTTACAGTGCTACCGCAAAGACAGCATTACCAAGCAAAGATATATCCAAACTTGTCTTCTAGCTGCCAGCCGTGTGTTAAGGTCGACGTTTCTATTGACAACAGTTTAGCTGTAAGGCGTTCACGCCCACACCGAACAAAGCACACTAGTACCTAAACTAATATCCTAAATATCACGCACCCACGAAAGAGACATGTCATTTACAGTTATGTGTAATAATCCGTTATAGAAGTGCCTTTATTAGGAAATGGCTTGCAGTTTATGCCAAAACTGGCACTGAGAAACACTTAAATAATCTTATACGGTGACATTACATGATGTATTTAAACATAGCACAGGCCTACATGACAGTCTGTGCTTTGTAAGGTGCAGCAGCGCCACCTACCGTTCAACCCTGCTGATGTCTGCACCCATCTACACCGCAAAGACCTGTGTTGAGCAATTACAAAGTCGTCGGGAAGGTGTAGCCCCTCAGCCAGCACGAATAACAGAAATAGTCAGTGTGGGTGATGGGGACTCATGATGGCTCGGTTTTATAGTTGAATTTGATCATAGTCGGAGAATAGTGCACGCTACTGCAATTGATTCCCGACTTGCTTTTCCCAGATTAAACACAAGATGATGCCAGAGCTACAATTTGCCTATTGTTATCTCAACGTTTATCCGTTTTTTAAACTGTTTTTTTGTTAGAAAATGTTGCCTTGAGTCGTCTTTATAGGTAAATGCCAAAGTCAAAATGCCAATCTACTGTTTAATGGCGCCAACAGATCACTCATCTGTATTGTTAAGTGATATTTATTCCTGTTAGCTGTGTCACTTTTTCCAGTCTGGCTACCAGCTTCACATCACTAAGTGTGGGACATCAGTGAAGCGTGCAGCCTATTCTGCACTGTTAGTGCACTTGACTAATTATTCAGTCACTGTGTGTTTCAAACACAGGAGCTACTGTATATCCCATATACAGTCACTTCATATAAAGTGGATCTGCGTCTCAGAGCCAAGATGTATTACAAAACTGGTTATCCTAAGGTAGCCGCTTAGATTCAAATAACAGACGAGAGATGCTCATCTAGCCTTACATTTACTCCTTGTTGCCTTCATGCACAAAAGGGTTGGTACAGAAATTGTGTTGCTGTTGCTCTTCCAGCAAGAGTTTTAAGTCAGAGAAAACTAAACCAACAAGTCCTCTAAATGCGAAAAGAGTCTGTTTGTCAACAACTATGTAATTATGGTGGCGCATAAGAGATTTTCTAAAACCAGCTGCCCATTTTAAGAGATGACATCATGTCTGTTTCTGACTAAATGTTTCAGTTTATTAATTTTCATTAAATTGCAATTAATAGAAAGCAAGTGGAGGTGGTAAGTAACTAAGTACTTTACTTGAGTAGTTCCATTCGACTTTTAATTTTTCTTTACAACAAGCCAGAGGAAAATATTGTACTTTTACTCCAATATGTTTGTTTTAACATTATCAGTTACTAGTTATTTTTTGCATGATTAGATTTTTAAATAAATCCTCATGTATAAATAAAAGGCAGATGTATGATATATGGATTAACCTCATGTCCCTATAAGTTAATATGTTAAAATCAGCTCCACCGTCACCACCTACTGTTTCTGTTCCACAATCTGTAGGTAACAACAGATCTTAACCATAATTTTCACCAGTGTGAACAAATCTGGACTAAATGTCTACATTTAGTGTAGAGTGCATCATTGCATTTCACCCTCCATTGCAGAGGGCTTTCTCAAGTCTGACTGACTTGTTGGAGTAGCAGGTTTATAAACCCAGTGGAGTTTATAATAACCTGTACTAGTAACCTTTTTTGGAACAACCAAGACCTGGATGACTGAGAATCTTTACCGACTTTCAGTACCAAAGTTTTTTTTTTAATTAAAATATTTCAATGTCAATGCTTCCTTTTTCAGCTGATGTTTTCAAAGCAAGTTTGTATTTTCAGCATCAAAAATTAAAACCACTGTCCTGGCTTCTATTAGCATTTCACAAGTAAAAAAATATGACAGGAAAGTCTAAAGAAAATAATTTTTTTTGAGGCAAAATGTGGTTTTATGACTGTTCTTTCATATCTGTATCCTCTTTCACTATTTAATCTTATGACGTTTTGAAGATATCTTAAAATCTCCTTCTCATTCTCAAGTGCATATTACTAGTCAACTGAAATGTTTTATAGTATCCAGTAAGACCATAGAATCGGTTATCTGTTTGGGCAGTAATGTATTACATTACATTGCAGTGCTTTTGTCCACATAACTCTCCAAAGATTCCCAATATTCCTGGTGAGTCGTGTCTGCTGATCTCTTAAATGTTAATATCTGATTCTATCTGAGGGGAAAAGGCGCATAGCTGTACCCTTACAGGCTGGTGTGGACAGATGTTGGGGTCTAGGACTTGAGGGTGATCAGTATGAAGTGTAAGCGACGCTCCTATGAATACCTGCAGCTGCTCCACACTGCCTCCATCCTCATCCTCTCCCCATTCATCCATTCATCTGGTTTACTCTGCTGCACCACGTTGCCTGCGCTGTCTGGACCGGTTCAGTCTGGGATAGTGCACAGTGTATGAGAGGTCCATTTTGTGAGAGGTTCACTTTTCCTAAGCATGATGCAGCGTTAATTAAAACATCACACGCAACATTTAGCCGCTCGGACAGCGGTGAGTCATTGCGCGCAACCAGGCATTCAGGGTGCTTGAATTTTGCGCTTTGCTTTGGAGGATCGATACCTTCAAGATCCATATTGTAGCGGAAGGCGTGGCTTGGTGTCACCGACATAGCGCTGATTTTCCATATTCATTTCTAGGGTTTAGCCTCCTCTCCCTGACACGGACGCGCCAACGGCACCCCACGGCACGGGACATCACACAAAGCGTCTCTCCGGGTAAGCCGCCCTCCTCTTTTCATTACCTGCGATTCATTTCGGGACAGATGTTGGATTCGATGTTGAAATGAAGGTCAAATAGAATGAGAAAATACCAGTAGCCTCTGAGATGCTGGGGTGGGACGGGACTGTAAATGTGGGCTATGACACATGAGATAATTAGTATAGGTCGTTTGCGTTACTTCAATGTTTGTTGTGTGTTGCACGATTTCACATTCTGCGAAAAACTCTTCTTGATATTTACAAACTCATGCAAAGGGGGAGGAAAGCCAGGGCGTTTTAATTGTTGTATATATAATCACAGTCATGACATGCTTTTTCAATAAATATTTGCACTTTGACAACAGACAGGCAGATGCACAGTGGAAGAGCACACAAAGATAGACTACACCTGTCCGTGACCCAGAACAGCAGCCTGCTGACCTGTTATGATTCAAGTCACACCTAAAATTATCTTAGGCAACCAAGTAAATAAAGAGATAGATCATAATCATTTAGATTATAGTGTATAGCTGTCAATGACTATATGACCTGGTCAGCATAAAGTGTGTATTGTGTGTGTGTGTGTGTGTGTGTGTGCCTCAAAACAACAGGCTGAGTTTAACGTTAGTTTCTCTGAGATAGACAACACAATATGCAGCACAGATTTTCACCACCAATGTCTCTGGAATGAAAATGAAACTGGTGCTCTCTGTGGGCAACTGGGGTATGAATTGGTTGTCTGTGCTTCTCATTTCTACGGAGCCTATAGGCTGCCATGTGTAACAAAAGCCAACATCACAGTGTAATTCATTTGTGTGATGGCAAAGGATCAGATATTTCAGATGTCTGCTGAGTGCTAGCACATTACTTGCAAATCTGGCCCAGATGCTTTTACACATTTAGGAGACTGAGATGGAGTCATTTATCATCATCAACTGTAGATCACTGCTTAGATTTTTAACTAAAAAGGGAATGATATAGGGTGAAATTTTATTTTTAGAAACGGAATTGGATCTTTATGTTGATTTAGAAAAAACAAAATAAAAAACTTTATCTTTGAATCTTTATATAACTTTATTAGAAAGGATAAAATAGATATTTTATGAGATGACAATGCCCTTGATTGTTTAGTTTGCCATTAACCACACCACACATTGACTCAGCCTACATGAGACCAAAAATCACATGTTTTAGCCTCTCTGTGAGCAATAATAGAAGGATTCATCAGTTGACAAATGCTTGGATCTGTCTTATATACTGTAGCGCTCTTTATTCTTGGAACTTAATATAATTTAGATGGGAAATGGGTGATACACCGGATCAGATCAGACACCACTAAATATGGAACATTCAACGTTTTTGATCATACAAATATCTCTGTTAGCATTTTCAGCCTACACATGGAAACATTCTCTTTTTTTGTACTTTGCTTGCTTTCTTTCATCCTCATAAACTTGCTTTTGTCTGACCCAGCGTTGTCTTGTTCTTTTGATAAGTTATTCTAAATTTGAGTTTATAAAACATCTGCGGTTATAAAGCATGAAAGTTTCAATGAGCATTAGAGAGGCAGACAAAGTGAACGGCAGCACAAAGAAACATAGCTTATAGTTGCATTTACACACTAGCTTCATTTAGACATGTGGTTTTATCCTTAAGATGAAATGTCATAGCTCATATCATAATATGACCCAAAATTATAATATTATTTTTATGTTAATAAGTCAAAGCAGTTAGATTAAAATTAGATTAAATAAATATGAGTCATTGATTATTGTCATGCCTCACCCTTTATTCTAACAATGATTATTTAAAGGCATGTTAATCACTGATCATGTGAGTGTGGATTACTATATTGATTTTGTCTGTATAACAGTGAACACGAAAATTTTTAAAAACAAATTAAATCTATTAAATCTGTTTTACTCTTCTAGGGACTTGCTCGAAGAAACTGGTAGCCTGTTCTGTTGTCACCTTTGGATTACGACAATAACTAAAGACTGAGACTGTGAATCCGGCATGGGAACGAACCCAAAAAGGACAGTGACAGTCCAGATGGTGCCTCAGCTGGCTGTGGTTGACACGCTGAGCAATAAAGAGTCTAATGCCAACTTTACCAAGGAACCCAACCTCAAACTCTCCCAGGTTTGTCCAATTCCCTCCCTTACATCGCCTGACCACAAACAGGATAACTTGTCTCTGACGGCTGCTCCCACTAACACGAGCTCACCACCCCAAAAAACAGCTTCCAAGAGAGGTGAACCACTTAGGAGCTCTGTGCCAACCAAACCAGGCCCATCCAATGGAAAGAAGACAAAGTCTGAGCATGTGACAGGTGGAGACCAACAGATGCCCGACCTGTCTCAAACAGGCCAAGGTGTGGGTGAGGCAGGAATCGACCAGAGGGATTCTAACTCTAACATGAATGTGTTAAGCCCGGATGATGCAAAGAATATCTGTGAGGCCGGTTTGTCGCCTGCTGTTCTAGCGTCAAAGGTCGACAAGCAGACCAGCGTCTGCAGAATAAAAACAGATAGTGCAGCAGAGGAGGAGTGTGCCAAGCCAGCACACTCAGATAAATCCACAGCACGGGAGGACAGCAGTAAACATGTTTCCCAAAATAACAAAGATGTTAATGCGTGTGAATCAAGGCAAAGAGCATCTGTAACACAACAGGATATTAAAGGGAGTCTGGCAGCTCCACAAAACACGGACATTACCAGACCCCAGAAATCTAAGGAACCTCATCATATACAAAGTTCCTCACAACGCTCTGTCAGTCTGCAGGAAACTCCAAAACTCAAACAATGTATAGAAGCTACTTCTCTACACGCCACTACACCTCCATCTAAGAGCAACGAAGAAGATGGTAAGCCATCGAACAACAATTCAGTTTCAACACGTCCAGAGAAAGATTTGCAACCAGCTACAAAAACACTTGTGTCCTCGATTACATATCAGCCAGCATCTACAGTAAAGGACTCCTCCACCCTGCCGCAGGCTACACAAAGCTCGCTGGCATGTGTGCAGGTGACTGAAGAGGCCAGCCACACTGACACAGCTGCCACTGAAGTGCAACCACAGCACTACAAGCTTTACAAGGAGGCTTCAACTATGACCACATCCCTGTCATCCACACCAGCTAAGCAGTGTCATGATATTGAGGTTCAGGCAGTGGTTAATATGTGTAGTACGGCTGTGGGCACAAGTCCCAGCCTGCTGCCCTCTGCTGTGACTCGCAGGCTGAGCGGTGGCGCAGTCCCCAGGGAGGATGTGCAGGGCCTGGCCGTAGTGTGTCAGGTGGATGGGGGTGTGGGTCTCCATCAGATTAACATGACTTCTGTACCATCCTCTACTGATTCAAGGTCAGAGACACTCACTGTTGAGGTGGAGATGTGCCCCAACCAAAATGCAGGCATGTTTTTTCAGCAGCAACAAGCAAGACTTGGGGCCAAACCTAAAGAACTGGGGTCGGCTCTATGCAACATCCAGCCAGTTTATCAAATCAATATTGAACACAGCAACCACAAGGAGCAAGGTGAGATGGGTAATTCCCAGGATAAAAGTGGAGCTCAGACATCTACAACAAAAACAGCCACTACTGAAGCTCTATCTTTGAAACCAGGAACGCCCCTAGAGACTGCTCGGGCTTCCGAGCTAGGATCTGCTGACAGTAAAAATGCTGCACTGTTTCAGGCTGCTGATGCAACAAAGCCCAATCAGGCACTTCCAACAACTACAGCAGTGAATACCACATCCAAGTCAGATGTTACTAAAAAGAAACCCGAAGGTTCTGGCAAACAGAAGGTAGAACCAGAGAAAAATGAGGAAGACGATGACGACTTAGAGACGCAGAGGGGAAGGAGTGTTCATGATGTTGTGTGGGATGAACAGGGGATGACCTGGGAGGTCTATGGGGCCTCTGTGGATCCAGAGTCTCTTGGTTTTGCTATTCAGAGTCATTTGCAGTGCAAAATCAAAGAGCAGGAGAGGAAACTGATCGCCCAGACCTCCTTGCGAAAGTCAGTCTCCGGTGTTGATTCCCCTCAACGTGGCAGGAAGAACAAAAGGAGGCAACAGAACATTTTCAGGTCAATGCTGCAAAATGTCAGACGGCCCAACTGCTGTGTGCGTCCCCCTCCCTCCTCTGTCCTTGAGTAGCACAGCACAGAGGTAGCCAATGTCAGACTTTTCCTAGAGGTCAAAATGTTTGTCCTCCTCTCGTCATGATTGCAGTGACGTTAACGGGAAGGAAATTCCCTGTCAGTAAGTAAGTATACTGGAATGTTGTAGCATAAAGAGTCAAGCTATGTGTGTGATATGTTTGTGATCAAATGAGGTAGAAAATAGAAATATAAAATGAAGAAATCATGATGTATTAATGTACATAGATATGATAAAAAAAAAAGAAAAAACAACTTTTAGAGGTTTTTAAATACTAAATGCAATAATAGTGAAATGCATGTATATTAGTTACAGGTGCAGTGGTATGACCTAAAATGAAGTCCAGATGGCACTCATCACAGGGTAGACATATAACTTACTGTCAGAATATTTGTGCAGATATACTAAACTAACATCTCACTACATTTGATTCATTCGGTATATGTTTTTGAGGTGTTTTGAGACCTTATATTTCTAAGATTGCTGTATTTTTCTTTCATGCACATTTATTTTTAGTCAGTAATTATGTGGTGGAAAAGGGACTGTATGCACATACACACTGTTTAACCCTTGTTCTCTGGTTTTCTATTAAAATAACAAAAAACTAAGTTGAGCTTTACACATTCTTTATTTCAGACGTGTGGGAGGAGACTTTAAGAAGGTCTGGTATCACTGGGCTGTAGTGTAAAAAAGTGTTATTTTAAAGTTTATTTCTATGTAAAAAGAATGGTTTAATAAATAAAAAATACTGTATTAGACAAACAGATAAAACTAATCAACAAGTTAATAAGAGATAGTGACTGTGGTTGAATCTAAGTGCACATGTCAGGAGATGTGAGTTCAGCACACAGCGGTGAGGTATAACAGTTGGGATTGATTGTTATATAGGAGCGTGACAATGAAAAGCATGCCAGAATCGAAAACTCATTTTACATTTTCAAGTGAGAAGAAAGAAAAGTGTCACAGACTTTGTCATATGCGAACCTAATAGCAGGTTATATTTAAAAAATACTAATTGCATATATAGTGCGATGGACTGGTGATCCGTCCAGGGTGTACGCACCTCTCGCCTGAAGATGGCTGGGATAGGCTCCAGCACCCCCCACGAGCCGACCTCAGAGAAGCGGTAGATAATGGATTGATGGATGATTTTATATATAAAAAACTCCCCACTCGCCCTTCTCCTTGGGGGGTCTTTGTCCGCCAAGCTCGGGTACTCTATCAGAGACGTAGGAGCTTGAGCTTCCTGCGCAGTATCTTAGCTGTTCCTATGATTGCGCTCCTCTGGACAGAGATCTCAGATATCATCCCTGTTATCTGTTGATGCCACTCTACCAGTTTGGGCGTCACTGCCCTGAGTGTTCCAATTACCACTGGGATCACTGTTACCTTCACTTTCCACATCTTTTCTAACTCTCATCTCCGCCCTTGGTATTTCTCAAGCTTCTCATGTTCCTTCTTACTGATGTTACCCTTGCTTGGGATTGCTACATCTATCACTACAGCCTTCTTCCTCTGCTTCCTCACTAATACTATGTCCAGTTGGTTAGCCATTACCAGTTTGTCAGTCTGTATCTGGAAGTCCCACAGGATCTTAGACTTATCCCTATCAGCCACCCTTGGAGGTGTCTCTTACCTTGACCATGGGACTTCCAGTTCATACTCGGTACAGATGTTCCTGTACACTATGCCAGCTACTTAGTTATGGCGTTCTATGTATTCCCTGCCTGCTAGCATCTTGCACCCTGCTGTTATGTGCTATGCACCTAATTGTTAGTTGCGTCCCTATAGAACAATACTCAATGTATTTCAGCACAATCTCAGTGTCAGAGTGAGAGTCTCATCTCATTTAATTAAAGTTTCAAGGTTAATTGTAAGGCTCTTCTGTCTGAGTCACTGACAGTTTTCTCACATATGATCTCATGCCCTCATTATTCACTGTAATAAATAGTTTGCATTGACTTACATATGCACAGGGTTACTTACTTTCATTCTTCTTCTTCTTCTACTTACTTACTTAATTTGGCAGCCACTTTAATCCAGAGCGATTTACATGGGGATTATTCTGTGTAAACCTTTATTTCATGGTGAGCACTTTCTTTCAGTGTCATTTGACTGGTGTAGCACTGATCTCCAGCAACTGCTGTTCTTTTTTTTAACAGGCTTGTCACTTCCTGTTAAGGTCAGGATGTGATAGCAGGAGACAAAAAGTCCACTATACTCGTGGCCTCTGTATTGTGAAATGTCGCATCCTGTAAAGAACAACACAGATCCTGCCTGTCTAGATTTGTGTAAGAATAAGAAGCTGTTACACTGCCCTTGTGGCATCTCAACATGCATGTTGTGTTATTTAAGGCAACCTACAACACAGTGTTGATTAAAAGATTTAGTTTTAATTAGCTGTGTTTCAATTTTTAAAAACCTCCTACTCACTGTGTCATTCTCACTGGTTTCCACTTGGATGTGCAGATTAGACTCAACCACAGGCAGTGGTTAGCACAGAGGGAGATTTATTCCAACGACAAGGAGCACAAGGGATTTCAAGGAGTTACCAGAGGACAGTGTTCAGCTTGTTTTCAACATTCACCTCACTGGCTCACTGTCAGTGCACTCCATGTTCACCATGGGTGTTTTATTGAACACATGTCCTGGGAACATAACACAGAAACAGAATTCAGACTGTTATCAAGTCTCACCTTCTCCTAGTGTTTCTGTTTCTGTGGTTGAACAGTCTGGTGATATTTTTTAATAGACAACTAAAAATGCATACTGTAGCTTTGCCTTTAGCTCCTCTGTTTCTTTAACGCTGACATCTAGTTTGCAAAAGGAAATATGTTAAACACAATAAGAAAACATTTTAGGTGAAGGCATCTTGCAAAATGTAGCTGCTTATATATTCACTTGTCCTAAGCTTAACCTCCTAACACTAAGTCTAACCAATTCCCTCACTGATTAAAATTATCCCACTGAATATAATTCAGGCAGAAATTACATATTGTTTGACAATCAGTATTATGTAAAGTAAATATCATTTCTAGGCAGTGTTGTTGATGTAATGTCTAAAATGATTATACAAACTGTGTTAGCAGTCATGCAATTTAAGATAAGATTAACATTTTAGATGCCATAATAGGTTAGACCTTTTAAATGATGAATAATACACCTTTCTAAGCTCTAGGCTGAACTGTCGCATTGTCCATTCATCCGTCCATGCGGCCATCAATTCTTGTCAAGACACTATCGACATTTGTTCAAATTCTTCAGATATCAGCTTGGACCCGGTGATGAACTGATTAGATTTTAGTGGCCGTAGGTCGAAGGTCAAAGTCACAGTCACTTCATGTTCAGCCAGTTCTTCCAGACCATTCTTGTGAACTACTGCATTGATGAAATTTTCTTCAGATTTGCCACAACTTCAACTTCATAATGAACTGTCACTGTAACTTGTTCATCCAATTATTTTTGTGAATGTGATGTCACAGGAACACCTTGAGGGAATTTCTTCAAACCTAGCATAAATAGTCACTTGGTGTCTAAGGTGAGCGTACTTAATTACTTAATTACTTAATTAACTTAAGTATGTCTGTATGTCAGAAACACCTGTGATAAATATCATTACTTGGGAAAAGAATACGAGCCTGGACAGGCGTGTGTTAACTACAATGTCAATGGTTAGCATAGGTAAGCAATCACAATGCACTAATTCCTGTTTATTTTGTATTTTATTGCAAAATGGATCCCGTCTGATTTATAATCACTGTATACATAATTTGGAAAAATTACAATGACATTAACACTCAGCTTGAGAGCAAAACAGTAATCTCTCAAGTGTTACTGTTAAAACAAGGAAATTCCCAGGCTGTGACAGAAACTAAAATTAAAGACCGATAGTCCATGAGAAGAGGCAGGAGCTGTCCCCTGTTACAGCCCAAGGCCTCCCCAGACTCATGCTGAGATGATGAAATTAACGCTGCTGGTACTGGAGGTGAGCAGAGGGGCAGCGTGTGCTTCAGTGCATGTTTTAAATGGAAGAAAATAGCAAGATAGTGGGGCGTAAAACACATACAGTTTTTGTCATTTATAAAATAGATTAATGTTATGTTCCTAAATCAAAAGCTTATCTACAGGTTAATTAATAATAACATGAAGATCTTTATGGTCTTTATGGCGTTCTTTACTGGAGATGTTTAGACCTTGTCACGCTTTGACTTGGCTCCATTTGGATGCCACTGCAGCGCTTTGTTTTTTTTTTACATTTTGAAGTGTAAACACGACCATGCATAGTTCATTAATAGCATCCTAAGGTTCCCTGGGAATTCAGGGCAGCAGCAAGATTCCTGAGCTATAATTGAAGTCGTACAGATAAGTTGCTGTCCTAGTATTGGGATTTGAGATCTGCTTGCAGTGACCCAGTTAGCTTCATAAACACATTAGCGTCTGCAGCTCAAATACAGGAACACATATAGAAAACCCTGCAGATATTGCGGTAGTTGGATGGAAGCCATTCTAATTTATCCAGCCTTCATCAGGATGAAATCTATCCACTTACAGATCATTTGTGGCATATTAGATAAACTCCTATCATGGGATGAGTGTTAATTACTATTTACAGATCACATTTTGAACTTGTGGAGTGGCTAATTAGAGGTGGCTGGTGATACCAGTGTTGCCATTTAATTCTGCATAATCCACTACTTTGAAATTGCTTCAGAGATTTGACTGCTCACATTGAAATTTTCCATTTTCAACATTTCTATGCTGCTTTTAGTCCTTGCTCTGTGTTCACCTCTGTGTCTAATTCTCCCACTGTGTTATCCAGCTCCCCATTTTCTCTCAAATCTTTAATTCTCTCCATTCCAGACGCCGCTTTCTTTTTGTCTCTTTGGCAATAATGTCATAATAAAGAGTAGACAGAGATGTAATTAAACATTCTGCGGACTTCCACTCTGCAGAATATTTCCCATAAAACTGCCTGCTACTGCTTGTCTCTTCTGTTTACCCTGTATTGTGTTAGCTGACTGGAAGTGAGGCTCGTCCTCCTGATGGCCGCTCTGTTCCCAGTGGAATCTGTGACCTACATTTGTTTGTGGTGCAGCATTTGGCTTGTAAATCTGTTCCTGTATCAAACATTTCTTTTTTTTTGCAGTGTACCCTTTTTGTCTTCTCCAACATTTACTATTTTGTGCCTTTTTATGTGCCATCAGCTCGTTTTTGTTGTCGTCTCGTTCATGCTATGCATACATGTACGAAACAGTTTAGAGCTCATAATCGATGAGATACCTTTCCGCTAACATGCACAACCCCTGTGAACAGAGCATACACGCATGAAGATGCACCTTGAAAAATGCACACACGAATAACGTGCATACACCCACATACACAAAGGTCACCTGTGTTTTATTATGGCTGACAGATGTGCCCTTAAACCTTAGGAGCCCTGATGGAGCAGGAAGATCCTAAACAAACTGACAAATGTGAAACACAGAGAGGGAGAGAAACAAGTGACAGAAAAGAGGAAACATAGAGGTGCAGAGAGGCAGATACACACAGAAGCACATACAGTGTAAAAGTATATTTAATGATTTGACAGTCACTTAAATAAAAGGCTTCTACCATATTTCTGCGTAAAGGTTGATTTTTTTTCTGTCTGAGTTGCCACTTGGGAGATAAGCAGCTTCTGTTACATTGTCTATTGTCACAGAGAGAAAATGGAAGAACAGTCCCTATCATGAGAAAAAAAAGAAGAGTTAAAGGAGAAAGATGGAAGGTTTTCTGCTTCAGAATGTATCCAGTCCAGGAGATGATTCTGATAAAACACAATTGAGTGTCTTTGTCTGGAAATTCAGCCCAAGATGAAGCTCTGACTTCTGAGCTTTTGTTCCACCACTGCCTAAGTCACTCTGCATTGTCTGCAATGCTGCAAAGGAAGTTAACACGCAATTTCTCAAGCTAACATTTGGGGTCACAGTGAGAAAATGCAGAGGTCATACTCGCACCACTTGTCTGCTGGTAACATAACTCAGCATTTATCTTTTGCCCTCCAGAAATTAAAGAGAATATTAAAGTTACATTCACTGTGCCCTGAGAAACATATCTCCAAATAAAGGACAATGTTTCTCGCTAACTGCTGTTTGTTCACCACATCAACCTAAAGGGTGATGAGCGTTTGTTTACAGCTTGTTTCCACTGCCCCTAAAAATAAGTGTCTCATTGTGTCTCATTTACACCATCCTACTTGTGTGGCATGCTTGTAATGTATGAGCCAGGAAGCCTCTCAGATTTTTTAGATTTTATGCTTTGAGCCATTGAATTATTCCACCCCACAACAGGAGCTGAAACATGAGCTGGTTACCATCTGGATGTAACTACAGAAAAAAGTAGTACTCGAAAAAAAGACCCAGCATTTAGTTTGTAAACTACAGTTATATAAAACCTCCTACCTGAAATAGTTTGAAGATGCTTGTCCTTTAATGTATTGTCCACTTCAGTTGCTACACAAGAGCACTGATAAGCGTGACTAGAAATAAATGAGTGAACGAGATAAGATAAATGAGATTTTGTGAAAACCTGTGGATAATGATCACATTAAACAACTATGCATTTTACCTACTGGATATTAAATGCAACAACTGGGTATTAAGGTTAAAAAAACATTTTAGAAAGATTTAGTTTCAGTGAGGTCACAGACAACCACAGTGTTGGATTACCTGCAGAAATCCTGCACAGCTTCACAATTTTTATTACTCAATTTTATGACTTAATGATGTGTAAGTAACAGCCCAACATAAAACTGTCATAAAAGACTATAACTGATGGACTGGTTGACATTGGTACAGTGTGGATGTTTTACTGTATTTGAGTCTTAACACAGTAGATCAAACATTTTTGGAAGCAGTGTCTGTTAAAACTTTAAAGTGAAACATTTCCTGTGACTCTAAACTTCTCAGTTTTTATTTACTTCACTAAGTACAAACCTTATTGCCAGAAAAACTAGGGCTTTTTTCTAGAATGCATTTAAAAAATAAAATCTGTGTTTCAGTGTTTTCACCAACATGACCAACATGTTTCTTTTACTAAGAGACTTTTCACAGTTTAATGCCTACAACACACCCACAAAAATGTGGGAGATTTCCGAAATATGATTAAGTGAAATGTTTATTGAACACATATATACGTTTAGAAAAAGTCTGAACTTTACTGGTTTATAATAAAGCACAGTATCTAAATATGCTAAATGCAACAGTTCTCTCTTTGTCTCTTTTATCTTAGTCAAATTATTTAAATTAAATGTTAATGAAACATTAACATTAACATGTAAAACAAGCATGTCTGTGCCACAGATGAGAGGTGTGACTTTTACCACCTTTTTTATCAGTCCCCTGGACAATATCGTGGTTTGACTGGGAAACGGCAGCATCAATAGTCTACCAGTTGTCGAAATACTGTATTACTTATGCCTCAGTCACATTAATCTCACTCTCAGTGTGAGTGGGTTCAAGGTGCATCTGTGCAGAGTTCAGATTTACCCCAGCCTGCCTTATGTTGGTAAAAAGCTGCTAACTGCTGGACGACACACAGTCTGGTGCAGGTGACTGTGAGGAAAATGAACGTGGAGAAGGGCCGTCAGTCAAAGGGTATGAGCACCCTGGAAAAGACTCTGACATTTCTTTTTGTGGCCATGACCTGTGTCTGCATCGGCCTCGTGGTCATCTACTTCACAGAGAAATCGGACTCTCTTACGAATCCAGAAGGTGAGTGTTCATGTTTAAACATGTATTCTCTTTTCCCCCAGACATCATGTGTCTAAAGCACAGAGAGATGAAGACACAATAAAATATTATAGTGATGCTGAGTTGATATTATATTTTATGGTATTCAGTGTTCAGAGTTAAATCATAGCTAAACTCAACAAAGAAACAGTCGTCACAGTAATACAACTGAGGGGACAATTCACTCAGGGTCTTGTCATAGTAAACGTGTAGTAACGTCAGGAAAGTTAGTCAGAAATTGTTGACAAATAAACAGTAAATCCTCCAACCTAAAAAACTTGAGGTTGTAATGAGACACTAAAAGAATATAACTTGTGAAAAGATAATTTGGCTTAAAATGTATAGTTCTTTATCATCAAAGTGACCTTTATAATAAACCTGGTTACTGGTCATGTATTTAAAAATACATGAAAGGGAAGTTTTGTTCTGTGACCCATCCAACATTCTCCTAGCTAACTGGTTTGCTCCATAACTACGTCATCTAAATTTCTCCTTTGCTGGTGTCTCAATCACTACAACCACTTGAGGTTGCCTAATGATGATAAACAGTTGTAATAAGCTGCTGGGATGAATAGTAATAGGTTTTTCTACATGAACTAAGTGATCTAAACAAATAGTCGACAAAGGGAGTGTGATTTCTACACAGAGTATAAAAACTTTCCTTTATAAGCATCACAAGTCATCTGCACACCTGAATAAAAGTATTTAAGTGAATGACTGAGAGATTAAAGTACGTTTTTAATCTTCAGGCAATTAAAAAAAGCATTAAAAGAGTCACTGCCCTACATTAATATGATTATGTTTACAGTTTATATGTTCTTTCTGAATGACATAAGGCTTCCCAGTCTTTTGTTCAACACAGCTGTGCTCATGGCTTTTTAACAGAAGCTGCTCCAGACACATGGGGAAACTGCTGCTATGGATGATGACGCACAGTCTAATCAACACTGTTTCAAGACATCATTATTTAATTTGTAATTTTTGATTGGGAATTCTATGGTCATCTTCATTGTAGGGTACACATGGGTTCATGATCATAGGAGTGAAGAGTGAAATAGGCTCTTTTTGTCTAAGCTGCACAGTTAACATTACTTAACTTTACTTTACTTTACTTGGCCGACATTTTTAGGGACTTACAAGGATAAGACAACCAAAGAGCCCTAATAAAACAATAGCATTATGCATTTCAACTCAATGTAGCATTAAAACTCAGCAAAAAGATAATTAATTCCCTTGTCATGCAGTTCCAGGGCCAGACTCAGGGTGCAGTGGGCCTCGGGAACTGTCTGGAGAATCAGGCACCTTCACCAGCTGGAACTATCCCAGCAGCTACGACAACGGAAAGAGCTGCACCTGGGACATTACTGTGGACCCAGACAAGGTGACATGAATCAGATTTAATACTGTTTCCAACTACGACATGTCAATTTTATTTGTTTGCTTTATTTATTTGTTTTCACTTGTTCTTGTTGTTCAGCCAAATACAACAATGGAGCTCTTCTTCTAGCTCATGCTTGCTATCAGAGGTCATCATCAGATCTTTAGTGCCTGAAATGCAATAACTTGTCTGCATACAGATACTCAGGCATGTGTATGGAAGTCCAATAGTAAAACTTTATGAAAAAACACAAAAAGGCTTGATGCAGTCAGCAGAGTGAAATGATGTTGGTGTCATGTTGTTATTATATCATTATAATAAGCAGCTGAGAAAAACCCTTCTCCTTAACGTATGAGTTGGAGAGCTCTCGAAATACAAACTACAGTCACTATCACGAGAAGCTAAAGACAAAATAAATTGAACAAGATACTTGAAAAGGTAGTTATATGCTGTGGTTTATACTTGTACTTATATTTAACTTGTATGTATATTGTGGCAACCAGAAATAATAGCAGAACATAACCTGAACGAAGCTACACTGTAAAAATAAGTATTTTAGTATTTAGTATTTTTACAGAAATCTGCCATGAAAAAAATAAAAACAAATACGTCTATTTGTCATCTTTTTTGTTTTTAAAGAATATAAGAGTAAAATACAGTAAATCTGTATTTTTACAGACATTCTGTAACACGTGAAAATGTGCAATATTATATATTATAAGAATCTACTATTTTTTTAATAGTTGTGCCATTTTGAAATGCTCTGAAGGTTAAATTACTTTACATTTATTTGTTATTTTAAAGTTAGTTTCAATAAAAACTCAAGAAAATGGTTTAAAATAAACCTGTAGGGATCCAACAGGCAGATCCAGCATGTAAACAGTGCAGTTATAATTCTGCTAAGGACACAGAAGTAACTGGTGAGGAATACATGCATCATCTTATCTCTTATTTACCTGACTATGAAAACAATTTTGTGATGTCTCAGTTTCTGACAGGGTCTTTGTGCCTAGTATCTAATCAGTAATCAGTAGAGTTTGTCAAGTTACTGTTGGGGGAACTGTCTTATGTGAGGCCAAGCAGTGGAGGACAGCTGGGATGAATGCAGTAGCAGCGTCGCAGACAGATGGTTGCCTTGTCTCCTTCATTTTCCTCAGCTCGCCTGCCCCGAACACAGAGGAGAAAAGAAAATCCTTGATGCTTATTTATTTTGTATATGAACATGGCCACCATTCGACATGTCTGATGAAGTGGCTGCTCGTCTGGTCTCTTTGCGAATCTCCATCTTCTTTTTGCTGTCTGTCAACACAGATAAACATATGTACACACGCGTATGATACTCTCACATACACACACTCCTGCCCTCCTGACGGCAGCAGCACATCTCTCTCATCGACTTCTCTGTTTTGCAGAAGAGAGATGAAACACCTCTTTTTTCTTATTTCGTTTGCAGGTGATTCATCTGTGGTTTGAGGAGTTTGCTTTGGAGGATACCCAGCTTTGCATGGCTGATTTCATCACGCTACGTGACTCTCTAGGAATCATAGGTAAAAATCCCACATCACATGAATTAGAAATGTTTTTAAGTGTGTAGAGACATGCGCTTAAATGATACTGACTCAAGATAGATAGATAGACGTGTGCAGTATATAAGCACACACATGCACGCTTACACCAGCTCCCCCACCCTGCAGAGCTATAAAGCTGAGGGGATTGAGCTTTGATGTCATGCCCAAATAAGCCCAACCATCCATGGACAGATTCAGCTAGTGAGCACACAGCCCTGCTGGTCCACTGCTCACTGCTCTACTTACAGTAACACACACTCCAATGCTAGCTCTTCAACCAAAGTCTAAACTTTAATGCACTTTGTTCACAGACATTATGAATTTCTGTTTCTTTGATTGATTTCTTCATAACAGATGCTAGATATTGTGAGTTCTGCTAAATTAACCAGTGATAGGCCAGAGTGAGGGGATCACAGATTCAAAGAGAAAGGCACATTTGGGAAATTTGTAAAAACACAGCCCATGTTTTTGGCAGGAAGAAACTATGCCAATAATTAGTAGTTGTCATAAATAAATGCCAAATAAACACCTGTACATATTACAATACGACGTAGTATCAATAGCTGCTATGACACTTAAATTCAACGCCGCTCATATCTAATTGTAGAGGAGCGACTTAAGCAGAACTGAATTGTCTTCCTCCATATAATTTCTATCGCGTCTGTAGGTAAATTCTGTGGCTACACCAAACCGAAGCCGGTGGTGTCTCTGACAAACCACCTGACCGTCTTTTTCGACACAAATGACAGAAAGACAGACCAAGGTTTTAAGGCTCATTACAAAGCTGTGTCTCCCAAGCTCGCATCAGGTAAGAAATATATTTTTTACTTTGGTATTATATTGTGTGTCTGTCTGACAGTATATGACTGACCTAGAAAGTGAATGTTGTAGGGATGGGTGCTGAATAAAGAGAAGGGTAGGACAAGGGAATTGTTAAAGGCTGTGTGGAAGTGGAGAGGGAGCATTGTGGGTATCCTTGAGTTGTCAGTGGAGCTGAAGTGTCCTCCATCCCTGCTGCCAGAAATAGCCGGAGCTGGTGGCTTTCTTCAGGGTGACAAGGGGGATCTGATGACCCCTGGCTTCCCTGAGCAGAACTATCCAAATGGAGCATTATACCAGGTAAAGCTGCACGAATAAAGCAAACACACTCACTGATGTTCGGCCTTTATCTGAGGATGTGCGGACTATAAATATTTAACTGCACACATAGGTTACTAGATACAATCATTTATTTAAAGCTGCTTTGTGTTTTACGAATATCAAATGAATATGTGTGTAATACATGATGCTGTCGTAGTAACAAACCCACAGAGAATTATTACCTGACTCGTTGTTTTAGGTTTACATTCTGTACTCTAAATGTTTCCGTTCTCTCTCACTCCTCACACTAACATCAAGTCCAGACACAATAGGCAGCTGCTTTTTTTGCATTTTCTTATTAATTATTTTGTATTGGAGTGTGGTTCAAGAACAAATCTACATTTCCATCATTTCCAGGTAAATCCATTAATTCTGGATTTCAGTACAATAATGCTGACAGTGTTTTGTGACCGTGTCCAGTGATTAATGCATAATCAAATCAAAGTCAGACGTGATGTCAAGGGTTCGCATGCTGGGTTTGGACAAGCAGTCATATTGTGTTATTTGGCTGTCACTTCTAGCTGTGCTTTAACTTCACAAGTCATCGACTGTCCAGAGAGAAGCAGATGTAGGATGTGGTGCATATACGTAGCTGTTCGGCACATCGCAGCTTTACTGGATTGATTATAAAGTCATTTGTTTAGTGGGTGCAGGTATGTGCTTTGTTTTTCTTGTTCAAGTTATTCAAGTATGTGTGTGTGTGTGTGTGTGTGTGTGTGTGTGTGTGTGTTTGTGTTCTTTTTGTTTAGTGGAGAATCACAGTGCCTGAAGGTGAGAGGGTCCGATTGACATT
Organism: Microctenopoma stevenorrisi; assembly: GCA_032270685.1. Lineage (NCBI taxonomy): Eukaryota > Metazoa > Chordata > Actinopteri > Anabantiformes > Anabantidae > Microctenopoma > Microctenopoma stevenorrisi. The sequence continues at coordinate 7,273,437 of JAUMTR010000001.1, forward strand.
TACCTCCTTTGACCTGGTCCCTGAGGTCTGTGGAGACTTTGTTCAGATCTACGATGGCAGCGATGCCGGCTCCTCTTCATTAGGCAAGCGTGACCTGTTTTCAGTTTACTTTTAAATACACTGCACAAAGCAGGAATTTGAAAACATATCACAATATTTTTTAGCAGCACCGTTCATGTCAGGGCTGGATGTACAATCATAAGGGAAAGGGATATGTTAGAACTTCAGAATAGACTGTGGGCTTTGTTCAACATTAACAATGCCAACTGTGCAGATCCAATGAATAAAAGATTAACTCAATTAAAAGTTTGAGAAGTTGTACAATGGACACAGCTTCTCGAGTCTATTTTAAACCTAATTAATTTAAATCTTTCTCCCTAGACTTTAATGTAAAAGTAGGATGAGTGATCTACCACTACTTTCCTGTCAGTTATCTAAACTAATGGGTATATTGCTTTTACTTCTGTCAAACGTCTGTCTGTGTTTTTCACCTTTTAACACTCACATTATGTTCATTGAAGGTAAATTCTGTGGCAGGGTGATGCCGAAGCCAGTGGAGTCCGGAAGAAACACAATGGTGGTCCGCTTCAAATCTGACAACACTTTGACCTCAAAAGGTTTCAGAGCAACTTTCACCAAGTCCAGCCTTCCCCCTGTTGTTGTTCCCACCACCACAAAACCCACAACCACAGCAAGACCCACCACAGAAACCACTCCGCCTTCTACATCTTCTGGTAAGCGTTCTGACCAAACCAACTATCATGTAGTTTTCCACCTTCTATAATTAAATTAAAACAACAAGCTCCATATTTATTATGTTCAGTTCATCTTTTGAGCAAATCTTGATGGATTCTAGTTTCATATACATACACTACCAGAGATATTTCATCTTTGTCTCGTTAGCAATAACTGAACTATTGAACTACCTTCTTTAAAGAGAGTGACCAACATGGCCCCATTTGAGTTGTTATCAGTTTTTAGTTACTTTTATCAGAGTTAAACTGCAAACCCCAGTCAGTTATTTAGTAAAAGTTAATAATGATGCACAATAAAATATAATCTCTTTATCTATGTTCTCACCTTATCTGCGATGTGGGGTCGTTTCTTGGCCAAGTACAGATTGTTTATACACCTTACATAACTGTTGTGCCTGACACGTCTCTAAACGGGCAACTGAGTCCAAATAAAGATAAATGCAGAAGCTCTTTGTGTGGGAGTGGGGAGATCCCGCTTGAGGCTTATCCACTCATCACTGTATTAAAGCTATTGGCAGACAGGCCGGTTTTCTCAAGTGGCCAATTAAGGTGCTTTAGTATGAACATTCATGGGGCAATGGGGCAGTTTTGTATCAAAGTGAACTGATCCTCATCAATGGAAACCTTTGATACACACACAGAAAACATAGCTTTTGATCCAGTTGGTCTCTTTCATAATGAGATATACATACATACATATATATATATATGTATATATATATATACCGCAGGAAGTGGTGGTCCAATAATCCTACAAGGCCGTAAAGGAGTGATTCAGTCTGCTGGTTTCCCAAATCCATATCCTGCCCACCTTAACACGTCTTGGAAGATATCTGTTCCCAAAGGACTCCTGGTTAAACTGCAGATCACTGACATGGCCATCACGGGAGAGACTGGACAGTGCAAAGAGGACAAACTGGTCATCTCAGATAGTTACAGCGTTCTTGGTAAGCCATATCTTAATCCTTTGTTTTTGTATACTAATTATACTACTTTGCCATATGGGAACATCTACGTTTTAAAGATTACTTGTGAACTTGATCTTAAATGTATCTCAGATAATCCCAGAAAATCTTGTTTCTGTACCGGAAAAACCTGTCGTGCCTGTTGTTATGCAGGGCCACAGTATTAAGCACGGGTTCTAAACTCCACTTTTACTTTACTTTACTTTACTTTATTTACATTACTTTACTTTACATTATTTTACTTGACTTTACTTTACCTGACTTTACATTATTTTACTTTACTTTAATTTACTTGACTTGACTTGACATTACTTGACATTACTTTACTTTACTTTACTTTACATTACATTACTTTAATTTACTTGACTTTACATTACTTTACTTTAATTTACTTGACTTGACTTTACTTTACATTACTTTACTTTACTGTACTTTATTTTACTTTACATTATATTACATTACTTTATTTACTTGACTTTACATTACTTTACATCAATGTACTTTACTTTACATTATTTTACTTTACTTTACAGTACTTTACTTTAGATTATTTTACTTTACTTTACTTTACTTTACTTTACATTACATTAATTTAATTTAATTTAATTTACTTGACCTTACTTTACATTATTTTACTTTACTTTACATTACTTTACATTATTTTACTTTACAGTACTTTACTTTACATTATTTTACTTTACAGTACTTTACTTTACATTACTTTACATTATTTTACTTTACAGTACTTTACTTTACATTACTTTACATTATTTTACTTTACAGTACTTTACTTT